>CAWUFW010006909.1:0-600000 GCA_963921515.1 Calotriton arnoldi
TGATACCTAGAACTAGAAGACCAAAACACAGTACACCCCCATGATGGCCATTCTTGTTAATACATTTGGGCTGACCCCCTGAGGGACATAGGTTGAGCTTCAGAGACAACCACAAACTCCCAAACCCGACCTGGGTGGACTTTCTAGATTATTCCTGTAAGGCACTGAAGGGCTGGGTGAGGGGCAGCAAGGTAGATTAATACACTGAGTTGCACAGCCTAATTTTGAAGGAGGACATGCTCAATATCTGTTTACAGAGCTGGGCCAAAACCTGGTAGATAGCAGACTGACTAACCCCAGGAAGCTTGCTGAGGAGGAGGACCTCTGGGCCAGCACCAGAGTGTCCAAGAAGGCATCTGGAGGGACTCCCAAAAGGGTGGTCTTGGTTCCCACCAGAAGGAGAAGGGGGAGATAAAAAGAAGGAGTTACCCCCCCTCGCCCCCAATATGGGTCTCAAGGGAAATGGTCCTAATCCCAGTCTGTCCATCAGAAGAAAAACTTCTGTGATAGAAATCATAACAATTCTTCTCCCAAGTGCTATGATTGTTATGAGTATGGGCACTACAAGGGTGATCCCAAGTACCCCAAGAGAGCACAGCCTTCCACTGGGGCAAAGACCCCAGGGTTGGCTAGCCTAGTGCTTGGGGAGGAGATAGTCCCAGCTAGTGGGGGGGGGATTCAGTGAGGTTACCCTAGTGTCACTGGATGACATGGAGATGGTCCCAAAGCCCACATGCCTTCCAATACTGCAAAGTATGGGCAGTGGGTCACCATCAATGAGCAAGGATTGGAGGGTCTGAAGGACGCAGAGGCCAACATGACTAGGGTAAGGAGTCAGCTGGTGACCCCAAAGCAAATCATACCCAATACATTCCACCAGGTTGTAGTAGAAGACAACCGGTAGAGCCACTACCCTGTGGCTCTTGTTCCCTTTGAATGGAGGGGTGGTCTCAGGTTTTCTGAATGTTTCTGTGAGACCTGCCATGCCTGTGGATTGTTTGCTAGGGAATGACCTTGAGCACACTACCTGGAAGGAAGTAGAGCTCAAGTCACACCTGGAAATGTTGGGGTTGCCTGAGTGGGTTGTTAATCACCAGGTCTATGGCTGCCCACAAAGTGAGTCAAGGAACTCTGGAGCCTGGAAAAATGGCCCAGACAGCTGCCAAGAGAGGGAAGCACAAGGGGCATGGAAAACCAATCCCTAAATGTCCCACTGGTGAGATGGATGGAGCACCAGAGGAGGTCACCCTGGAGTCCAGTGAGGAGGACATTGCCTCCTTTGGTGAGCTACCTGCACTTGTTGGATGGCAAGCAGAAGGGGGACCCACCAGGGAGAAGTTCAGCAAGGCATAGAATGAGTGCAAATTCTGGCAGACCTGAGGCTACAGGTTGAAGCCCAGGCAGCTGGTGATGCATCTATTGAAAGGATGGCCTCCTGTATAGTGAGCCGAAGCATGGGGCAACAAGATAACTGGCAGTCCCCCAATGCTACAGGGTCTTCCTACTGAGGCAGGCTCATGGGATACCCCTTGCGAGACATCTGGGACAGGACAAGACCATTGCCAGGCTTGTCTCCCACTTTTACTGGCCCCTGATGAAGATTTTCCTCAGATACCTTCTGTAGGACTTGTTTAAACTGGCGACAGGGCAGTAGTTGAAAGCTCTCCTGAATCCCTTGCTTGTCTATGGCACTCCATTTGAAAGGGTGGGCATCAACATTGTAGGGCCCATATATCCCCACACAGCCTCTGGCAGCAGGTTTATCCTGGTCCTGGTGGACAATGCCATCAGATATCCAGAGGACATACCTCTGAGGACTACACCTGCAGTGGCTAGGGCCCTGATGGGGAAATTTTACCATAGTGGTTTTCCACAAAGAAGTGGTGTCTCACAAGGGCACCAACTTTATGTCTGCATACATGCAGTCAATGGGAAAGAAGTGTGGAATTACTAACAAGTTTTCCACAACTTGCCAACCACAAACCAATGGGCTTGTTAAGATATTCAACAAGACCCTAAAGGGCATGATGAAGGAAAATAAAGTTAATAGAGGGGTCCGCCAAGGATGCATGCTAGCCCCTACACTATTTCTTTTGTTTATTAATGGCTGCCTAGAATTCCTGTCTAACTGCGAGAATGACCCACCTACTCTTGCAGGCTAAAGGTCTTGGCATTGCCTTTTGCCGACGCCACTCTGTTGTAATTGAAAACACAGAAAGGCCTCCAGATATTGATAGAGAAGTTTGGTCTGTTTTGTAGAAAAAATGGCTTTGAAATAAATGCTCAAATTACCAAGTTAATGGTATTCGATTCCAGGAGGCCATATAGATGCCCAATAAGCCTAGGTTCAAAAGTCTTGGAAAGAGTCAGGGACTTAGACTATTTAGGTAAGAAATTGTCAGAGCTGGACACTTGGGGGGAGCAAATTGGTAAGGGCAAGCTTTGGTTAAAACATAGGCAATTTACTACAGCCAAATTCTTTAAAAGGTTTACAACCTATCCAACTTCGCCTGCCCTAGAGGTGTATAAAGCACAGGAGGTTAGTGCAGCAACCTATGGAGCTGAATTGTGGGGACACAGTAATACCAAAGATGTTGCACTTCCAGATAACTAATTTGTAAGACCACTGTATTTATTTCCCTGGTGCACTCCTTTGCTACCTTTGCTGCTTGACTTGGGCTTGCAGCCTATTATTGAGCATGCAGCTTTGAAACCAATTTTATATTGGGTCAGAGTCTGGCACATTGAAGAACTAGGGCACTTGAGAGCAGGCCTTCGAGATGTCATCACCTGGCCACAGGTGCTAACAATTCCATGGTTGAGGTACATCAGAGTCTCTAGCCAAATTACTGCTGGAAGAATTTAGGGCCAATCTTTTTTGTATTCCTCCCAATGCACCTATCATAGTAAAGAAGAACTATTGGTACCAAGCCCAGACCAAAAGAGTTACTTCACCCTTTGTGGGGAACTTAACTGCATCATTTTAAAATTTGAAGTTCACCTTCAAATTTGAGGAATTTTTAGATTATTTGCAAACTCCGCTCTCTAGGAAGCTGTATATACAACTTAGGCTAGGCACTTTACCCCTAGCATCCTTTTTGAAAACTTGGTTGGATTCTAAATCAAACCACAACAAATACCCTGTTTGTAATGATAGCAGTAAAGCGTAGAGCACTTTCTCTGTTTCTTCCCCGCGTACAGACAGAAGTGATCCAAATGGATCAAGCCTCTTTGTTTGGTTCTGGGGACCGGACACTATTGGGAAGCAGAGAGGATATGCAAAGCTGATCATCCTAATCCATGTGCTAGAGTGTAATTTTCCCATGTCTACCAAAGACAAATTTGTAACTTTCAGTGTGATATTACATGTCCCCTGAGTGCCTACTCTTTCGTCATATACAAACAGGCCTGAACAGGCAACTTTGCTGCTCTGATTTTTCCAAGAGTAGGCAGCAATTTTGGGGACTATTAATTGAGCTGGAATGTTTGGAATGGCCCAATGATAACCACTTGGTTCTAATCTATTAAAGACCTTCTCCATTGTGGGCCATGTTTTAAGGTTTTCTAGTTAGGCCTGATGTTAGTTTCCAATTTTTACTTTAAATGACAAATTTTAAAAGTAGAAGGTTTAAAGTACACAACTGAATGACAAAGGGGACTAGACTACGTAACAATAGTAAACTATATTACATTGAATGTACATATCTTCTTAATAAGTAATAGTATGTCAGTCAACTTTTGGACACATACATGATTATTACTTTCTGTTTCTCTATGTTTTTAGTGGATACATCTGGGAAAGCAAGAGGAGAGCAGAGCCCAAGAAAACCATCATCAAGGGCCTCAGCTGTTAGACATACACAAGACCACCAATTGCGGAGGAGGAACCATGCACCATGAGAGAAAGTGCACCCGCCGGAGACTCAGAAGCTCTGCTGCAACAAGTCTCGTGGAGGAGCATGTTGTGCCTGCTGGGAGGAAGAGGATAGAAATGTACATCAAATGCCAGAATTAATGGGGCAAATGTGCTCCTCCTGGCCTTGAAAAAAGTCTTAGAATGGTGTCCCAGGAGCAGGCCCCAACATCACCTGGGGCTTCAGCCACCCCTTCCATCACTGCAGAGGCCCAGTGGGGTCTCCGACTACAACCTCTTCTTTACTTCATCCTTTTTCAAGTGACTGGTAGGTAGAACAGTGGATGAAGGAAGCATTTGCCCCAGATAACTCTAAGTCCTTATGTCCTGAACCCTCTGAGCCACCCTGAATATTTCACGACTGCTGTCAAGGAGGAAATGTAAGAGCAGTTGTTGGTCAACCAGCAATTTGTCAGGGTATAAATCAGTAAAGTCATCAAGTGGGTGCTCTCCAAGAGACGAAAGGCCTCTTGTTGCACGATCACCCTCAGGATTTTGGACTGATGCTGCTTGTTTTTCGAATCTGAGAGTGCACTGAGGTCTGCTAACCAGACCTCAGTGCCTGTGCTCTGACCTGTAAAGTATATGTTTAATTGGCATACAACCAATTGGTATAAGTTAACGTCCGTATAAGTCTCTAGTATATGGTACCAAGGGTACCTAGGGCCCGTAAGGTAAAGTGTCCCTCATGGGATGTAGCACTTACTGTGCCACTCTGAGTGTGACAAAGTAAAACATGTCTCCCAGCCTGCAAGTGCAGACTTGTAGAGCAAGGTTGGACCCCTAACTCAACTTTGCTATTTAAACTAATGACAAATTCCAGACCACAACCCCCCCCCCCCCTTGCTACTATATATAATTTACCCCTAAGGCAGGGTATCAGATTCTAAGGCAGGGGGCTGTATATTAAAATATAGGAAATATATTTTCATATGTCCTAACAGCAATACCCCCAAATTGCGTGTTTACGGTGGTAAGGCTAGTTGCACTATTGGCAAGTACAGGGTTACATGCTGAAAACTTAGCTGTGCTAAGCCCTGAATGTATCTACTAAAGTTGGTACTTTAAGTTATCAAAAGAATCGATACATTGAACATAACTTGATGCCCACATTGAATTTAATGTAACGTCTGAGTAAAAGGCAGCTTTAAAAAGTTATCACTCTGTTGCCCAAGTTTTCCAGTGGCTATTCACAGATGTTGGCCACAGGACAGCCTTCTGTCCTCCAGGGGAGAGGTGTGAACGTCTCCTAGGAAAGTACACAATAGAGGCCTACCTTTGGAATAGGTGTTACCTCTGCCTGGCTGGATGCCCCACAGGGTGTGAGCCCAAAAGGAGGGCTTCATTGGGGTAGACCTTTGAGTTGTGGTACTACTGAAATAAATTAAAAAAAGAAAAATATGTAGCACAATACATCCAATCATAAGATTTTAGTGAGTAGTTTAGATAATTGCACATACATGAACACATACACAAGTGTATGTGTGGTACAATTGTGAATACTGTTTTAAGATACAACTAGAATTTTAAAATTAAAGATGTGTGGCTGTTGTAAGAAAGTAAGTTACAAAATGTGTGAATGTGGGAGCAAGCAGCTCTTTGTTAATATTAGAGGTCAGTGTAATGATGGGCACATCCTTGAGAGGGTTGTCCGCGTCTCTAGCTATATTAAGCTTGGCTAATTAGAGATTGATGTTGTGGTTGTGGATGTTGAAGAAATGGGTTTGTGCTTTCTGCAGGTAGATTGTTGTCAGAGTTTGTGGGTAGTGCAATTGTATTGTTGTTATGTATTGTGGGTGATGTGGGCCTGATTGGTTGTTGTGGTGCCTCAACTGAGTTCTGAGCAGACCTTGACCCTGCAGATTGGCAATGGCACAAGTTTGTTATGGACTTTACCATCTGCATGGGCAGGGCATGTTGCCTTGCACACTCCTTCTTCTAAAAACAGAACTGTTCAAGTTAGAACTTTGAAATCTCTTGAAAACATCTAACAGTGTTCTCCAAGACAAGGATTAACCCCTCAATCAACCAAGTGAATTAATTCTTGGAACTGCTATCTCATGAAACTCACCCCCTTGTCATCAATCTCCTGCACACAGATGACTGTTGTTGAAAAAAACTATCTTAGAGGGCAGGATTTGGCCGTGTTGACCACCCATACCCCCTTATATGGCCAGCAGGCTGTCTATCACAGAGAGGGTTAACATTTGGGAGATTGTTGGTAGGAGATTGTTCTTTGGTGGAGAGGTGCTCCTCATCAAGGGTTTCCGCTCCCTCTGATAATTGAGAAAAGACTGGAGTTGCATCTTAGCGGAATTAATGAGCATGGGAGTCAACTGAGGTATCTGTTGGTTGACAGCTATGTGGAGGTGAAAACTGCATAGCCCAGAAAAATATTAATGGATACTTAGCTGGTGATTGGAGATCTGTAATTTTCAGGAGAGTTCTTGGTGGAAAACTGTTGGCTGGCTTTGCGGTAGTATTGGAAGACGGATCCTAGATTGGGCTAACAATATCCGTTTCACCCTCCTTCTCTTTAACAGTGATGGTTTCTGAGATTGCAGCTTGAAGGAAGATTGGACTTTCTCCTAGTATTGCTCTCCACTTGTGGCTAGTGCAGCATTCTTCTTAGGCTCCCTGTCCCCAGGCCCTGCAATAGGAAGATTATATAAGTTGTAAGTCAGACAATAAAGATTGTGTAAATACCATCACCATAATTGTTTCCAATTAGCTGTCAGCAATTGGTCACAGTTTAAAATAGTCACATGACAGAGTGCTAATTAAACCGCGTGAAGTTAGTATCTGATGCAGATGTTCCCTTTATGGATGGGCCTCTTGACAGCAGCTGCTTAAACAGTGTCCTTCAAGATGGTGGTAGTCATGACTTCCCTGATCCAGCGGCTAGAAAGCAAGTAATAGTAAAGTTGAGGTATATAAGAATGGGACAGAGGATAACAGTGCTGTTTGATGCAAATAATGTCAATGCAGATAGATGTACATAAGATATTTTCAATATTCCATTTACAAGGTTTAAACAGTCAAAAAGCATAAGTCAAAAGTATGTAGGAAATTGTGTTATTAGTTGTGCAGTATGTGAGGCCTGTGGAAGTAATGGGTTCACAATTCTCTCCTTACTGGGAACCAAGCACTGCATTGTAGCACTTGCCTCTCTCAGAGTAGCGAAGCAGAGCAGTCCAAATCCTACTCAGGGGAAGTGGTGTGGGCTGGCATGCAATAATGACGCTCAATAAATGATTGTACAGTCAGCTTTGTCTTCTAAAATAGAAAAGTACATTTATAACGCACACACTACTAAATGCTATGTATTAATTTGCAAATATATATATTGGGCAGATGGAATTACCTTTGGTGAGTTTCTGAAATCACATTTGACCCCTACTTGGGTAATGACTCCCAAAATCACAGTAACCCCTCGCCATACCCGGTTGAGCATCACAATATAGAGGGTTGTCTTTTTAAATGAAACACGCCTATTGGGTTTGTCAAGGAGTCACAATGTTATGTTATGATATAAGGAAAGCTATTGGATTTGCCAAGGTTCATCAGAATGTAAATATAATGCTGGTCTATTGGCTTTGTCAAGCAATCACTGCATGAAAATAAAAGACAAGCCTATTTGCTTTGTCAAGGGGTTACCACATTAAAAGATCAATAAGTACATGCTAAAAAGTACCATCTTATTACTGGAATCAGTAACGAGTTTTAAAAGAAATCACAATTATCAATAAAGTATCGTAATGTTTACCAAAAATCGTCAACAACATATTGTCAATAAAGCTTTGAACTCAACATAGTTGAGCAATATGCAGACGATACTAACCTATTTGATCACACCGCTGTTGGTCTACAAAGATCGTTGAATGCCTTGTCTTGCTACAGTAATGAAAACAAAATCTCTATCAATGCCTCGAAGACAAAAATAATGGTGTATGGAAGGAAGAAAGTTAAGAAAAACATATTCACCCTGGATCAGGTGAATATAAAGCAGGTAGTCATCATTAAATACCTCAGTGTCGATTTTAACCAGCGTGGCTCACACCATGCACACCTTAAGGCGATGAAAGGAATGTCGGCTGTAACGGCTATCAGCTTTCAGAAATGGCTAAAACAAATGAGAAGGCCTGGCCTGTCTGCAATCTGCCGAGTCATTGATTCCAAATTCATTCCAACATTGTCATACAGCACTCTGATCATTAAAGACAGTCTCGGCCTCTGGCTGCACAAGGCCCAGTACCGTTTTTATAGAAGACTATGGGGTATTTTCACAAGAACGTGTGATAACTACCGCAAGAGTAGCGTAATGCAACTTTCAATATCGCAGCCTATCGCGGGAAAATAACCCTGTGTCAATGTGGAATTCACAACAAGGCGGTAGCATGCGATAGTCACCAGATAACGCGTCAAATGTCAGCGTGAAAATCAACGCCACGCCGAAAAAAATGCGAAACACGAGAAATCATGCGATGAGGCCAATCGCGGTACAAAAAGTAGCGAAAAGCAGCCACAGGCCTGCAAATCCCACGCGTCTGGCGGGAAATTGCACCATAAAAACCACAGAAACAACACACCAGAAACAAGCCAAAGCACGTAGCAACATGGATGCACCCTGACCCAGCGCAGAGGTCAACGCGAACCCCACAACCCCCAAAGACCACCAGCAAGGAACAACTGGGTCGGGGAAGGCCAAGGAGAAAAGGGAGAGGACGACGGGGTGCAGACCGCAGGAAAACAAGACCAGCGCCACGGAGTCACAGAACACCACCAGCAACTGACCCACAAGCAGACCACCTGGAATGCAGTCTGAGTGCCAAGGCGGCCAATCCAGGAGGCCAAGAGGCACCGCCAGGACGTGACAACCTAAACCAGGCACAAACCCGCTGCCAACAGGAAGGCGATACAAAAGGGGATGATGGACGGAACGTTTGAGCCAATCAAACACTCACCCCCAGTCAACTGATCTGGGTTTAATCCATCATCATTCTAAACCAGGCACAAACCCGCTGCCAACAGGAAGGCAGCAACGGCGACAGGAGGTGGCAGTCCAGCGCCACAGCAGGAGCTGGAGGAAACCCAGGCCACAGTCATCAGTGTGGAGACGGTGCAAGGAGGTGGGAGTACGGACACAGCTCGACAGGACCCGACACAACAACAACAGGGTGAGGATCCAACAGGGACTGGGGGGACGGGGGGTGATGGGCACAATGGCACACATGCACAACGAGGTGTAGCACACTGCACACCCACAATTACCCAGGGACATGTCCCCCATCCCCGTGGCACACTGCAGCACACACACATAGCAATCACAGCACATACCATGACAATGTGGCACAAAGTGCAACACCCACACTGCAGAACAGGGGACACTACTGGGTCCGCCCAGGCGCAGAAACAGAACAATCACATTGGAAAGAGCAGGGAACTGTGAGCTGCATATCTACGGCTACAACCCCACATCAGCCATGTAGGCCAAATGTACACTGTCCCAATTCAAATAGCCACCACAGCCCAAACAGTCACAATGTACATTGTCACACAGTCTGCATGTCGACAAGAACAAGGCGCCAACACAATGCCAACATGCACCTCCCCTTCACAATGCAGAGGGACAAACAACACCTCCAGCAGGTCAGAACAGACAACCCATCATTGATGCCGGAGACGAACACCACACCTTCGACACCGACGCCCTACAACAGCCCATGGACATCCCACACAACCCACCACCAGGACCAGGGCAGACAAGCTACTCAGAGGAGAACCCAGCCCCTGCAACAGACCACACAGCATGAAGCACCCGCAATCACAGCTGGCTCACAACACTTCACCGACCCACACATGGCACCCCAATGCCAGGTGTCAGAACGCCAAAAGGAGGTGGCCCAACAGGTGCGGGTGTTGCCGAACCCATAGAATGCGAACTAGAACACACACGTGGGTGTCCAATACCCTTCAGGGACCGCCTACACCCCACAAAGGAGACCCACACTGCCATAGAGACACATGCAGATGCACATACCCAGTAAAGAACCACGCCCAGGGGCACGCACATATCAGTCGCACACCCACGTTGGCTCTGCGTACGACGGCACAGTCCACTCCCCTTACAAATTGAGTGGGTGACGACAAAGCTACATGTCCAGGTTCTAGCCCACTGCCTGCGGTGACATGTCTGCGTCCGCTGTACACAGCACAATGTAATGTCGTAGGGCCCAGGGCCCCCATGCGTACAACAAGATCACAGGGACACATGCACATATCATGTTGAACTGGCTACGGGCACGTGCGCCCGGCCCCTTTATTGGCAGTGCCACATGTACAGTGACGCCTGTGCTGGATGTGTGTGGTGTGAGTATAAGCCAGCCCGCACAGAGTGCTTGCTGCTGGAAACAACCTGAACAGTGGACACCAGTGTAATGGAAACAGAAAACACCAGCATAATAGAGTAAACTGCAGAGCAACATGGAGGGATCCGGAGTAAGGACAGAGGTCACCCAATATTCAGTCAGGAGGTTCCGTGAGTTGCAGTGCACTGAGGTAGGGGCACTAGAGAAAAGCGCGCTCATGTGAGGAAATTGCTAGGATTGTGTCCCTTCGGGTTAGTCCTGATGCAGATGCAGTGGGGTGTGTTACACCTGCATCAACTTCCACATCAACGTCCCAGGTCTCCCACACTGCCTGAGGTGACAGTTGCGTCCGCAGTCCACAGCGCAATACCCAGTAATAGATCCGGATGTGTAGCTTGACTACCACCACCAGTCTGCATTCCTGCCTTGGGGCTGTTGCCTCCTGCCCTCCCATTGTCTGTGCCTTCTCCCGTCCGCACACTTGACACATCTTCCTCATCATAGTCCCAGGTCTACCCCACTGCATGAAGTGACATTGCTGCGCAACCTCACAACAGCACAAAACTCAATCAGTAACGGACAATGGCTTGCGGTGCACTGAGTCACTGGCACCTGGAGTGCTGAGCAGGGTATCAGGCCGATGATGGCATCCACGACAGGTCTGAGCAACTCCGTAGGTCTGTCAGGAACACCGTTTCGACTCTGGCAGATGGCGGTTGGAGGTGGTCCTTGCGGTGGTGGCGTGATGCGGTGATGCGACGTCCGGGCCTGTCAAGACTTGATGCTATGTGTGGGCCCTGGTGGCCCGCAGTTGAGGCCGGAGGATGCGGACAGCGCAGGGCCACAGACACATGGCGTTGATGACCCCAAGACCATCGCCACAGAGGCCATTCAATGTCTCAGAAGAAGGGGTCCCAGGCCTGAGCAGCACAGAGTTAGTGGCCCCGGATGCACTGCGGCCGGCACAGGCACCCAGCCACGGGACGGTGACTTGCGGTGCAGTCAGATGGGCCATGCGACCTGAGCGGGTCCCCATCAATGTCCGAGGTGTATGTTGCGGAGGGTTGCAGGGGACAGTGGAAGGTGTCCTCCAGGGCATGATGCGGAAGGTCTGATGTTATCTGGAAGCAGCAAATGGAGGAGTGGAAAGCGCAACCCTCGTTTTCACCAACAATTCTGTATCAGCTACATGAGGATGAAAACTAGCCCCAAGTCCATAGACTCAAACGCCACCAATGTACGACCAGTGAGTGTCCATGAATGTCGGGGAACACACTTAGTGGCACAGGTGCTGAGAGGGGATGCAGTCTGCGATGATGCCGGTACACAGATGTGAACTCCAACATTGCCAAATCAAGACTCTGTGACCTACTGGACCGCAGTGTAGGCCGGAGGCAGCGATCAGCAGTGGACCACAGCCACGTGTTGTTGGCTCGTGAGGCACAGAGTTAGTGACACAGTGGCAGTTGTCGGTAGTGTTCAATCACCTCCGTAACGATGATCCTGTTCCCTCCAGACTGCAACACGTCATCCTCTTACGCCTCTCCGTGCATGCGATGATATGTATTTTGCCTTTTCAATTACCGATGTTCAGTTCCAAATCTGTGATCCCACTCGTGCGCAGCGTAGGCTGAGGGCAGTGGTCCGCGTAGGCCCACAGACACGTGTGGTTGTGATGCCATGCACAGACTTGTTGGCACCACATCGAAGGGAGTATAGTGAATTGTTCTCTGCCTTAAATGATGTTCACTGCCATGGTGTAATCAAGACTCAGTTCCAAATGTGTGACCTACCTGACCGTGGTGTAGGCCTGAGGCAGCGGTCAGCACGGCCTATTCACCTAGTGTCGCCGGCATAGTTTGGATGGCCCCACCGGCCTGCGTTGTTCAGGTTCAGTGGCACCACGTGTAACCGGCTGGCATTGAACAGCGTTAGTGGCACCACGTGTAGGCGGCTGGCGTTGAACAGGGTTAGTGGCACCAGGTGTAGCCAGCTGGCATTGGACAGGGTTAGTGGCACCACGTGTAGCCAGCTGGCGTTGAACAGGGTTAGTGGCACCATGTGTAGCCGGCTGGCGTTGAACAGGGTTAGTGGCACCACGTGTCGCAAGATGCCCATATGGAACTATGCCTCACTGATCGGGGGGGTCTGGTGCTGTGGCCGCTGGCACGGATTTGGGGTCACTGCCATTCATGACTCAGGACATAGTTTCACATATGGGACCTACTGGTCTGAAGAGTAGGCCGAAGGCGGCAGTGCAGTACGTCAACGAAAAGGGAATAAAGCGGGCCTGTGTCGTGGAGGCCGTGATGGTCTGATGTGGCTGCCAAAGTCGCGGGACTCGGGCTTGGAGCTTGCGCCGGCACGTGGTGGGCCCTCCTTGACACACGCCGGTGTCGGCAGGTGATCAGTGTGGCCTGGCTGCGCAGGGGCGGGCCTGACGGGTTCGTGGTCCAGCGTGCCGGGGTCTGGCAGGCGCACAGCATCGCAGGCAACTACGCTCACGAGGACAGCATCGGCCTCGTGGCGGGGTGGGAGGCGCCGCCCTGGCAGAGATGTGGGGCTTTCCTGGAGAGGACCACGCCCAGGCCTACGTGCTTTTTATTCACACCCCTACGCTGGTGTGGCCTACGCCGGGCCATCCCACTCAGGTGACGCTTAGGGGGTGGCGTCACAGGCAAAATTTCCGCGAGTTCCCCCACTGGCTGGGGTGGCATGGTTGCGTCCACTGTCCACTGCACTCCATACACCAGAGGTGTATGTCGCCATGGATATGGGTGTCTTCTGCATACTGCGGTCTGTCCACACATCTCTGCCACTCTTGGCATTGTGTGCTTTCCTGATTATGGTTCTACTGCATCCTTCACACATGCCTGGTTGCCACCTCTCCCCACATTCGGCTATTATGTGGCTGAGGTGCCATGCCGTTGATGGCTCATGTTCAGGGCTTGCCCAGGTTACCATTGTAAGTTGTTCTGTCGTGTCTGGTGGGTGGTCATGTTGTTTTGCATGTTGGTTGTGATTTTGTGACGTGTGCATTGCCAGAGTTGTGAGTTGCATGGTTGTGGAGTTGAGGTGTGTGGGGTGTTCATTTCGGACTTGCCAAGGGGGTGTGCATTTCCCTTGTTGCCATCCTGGGAACGCTGGTTGATGATGGACTGTCGGAGGATGAAGGTATCATGCACACTGGCTGTGTATTTGAAGGCGACATTGTTGGGGGTTCCACGGTGTTCTGTTGTTGCCTGCACATTGATGTGAGACGTGTGCTTCCTGTTGAGGTGATTGTGTGCTGTGTCACCAGGGGGTACAGGTAGTACATGTGTGCTGTGGATTGCCCTCAACACGTGCGTGCATCCTGCTATGGCGTATGGTCCTTGCTTGGTCTCCAGCGGATCCTGCGCATTGTGTTGTATGTATGGGGACTGGGGTACCAGGGTGATGGTGATGTCCAGGACAGGTGTGGGGGACTTGGATGTGGCTGGCTGTGTGCCTCCTCCGACTCTGGTGGGTGTTGTTTGGGGGGTACCAGGGGCCAACAGGTGCAGCCAAGCCAGCAGCTTTGTGTGGGGTGGGATGTTGGTTGTCCGCTGTGTTGGTGCCGTAGGCCTGTTAGGCGATGATGGTCAGGATGCGTAGGATGGCTGTCCCTTTCAGCCTGTAGTGGACAGTGACATTGTCAGATGTTGGGACTGTGCGGCTGGTACGTTTCCTGGGGTTCCGCTGTCTTTGTCTGCGCTGTGTCTGTGGTGGTCCGGGGGGGGGTTCCGGATGTGGGTTGGGGTCCTGGGGTGGTGGCGGTGGGTGTTGTGGCCCTCTTGGGTGTCCTGGCCGCATGATGTGTCGCTCCATGGCATCTGTTGCCCTTCGGATGTGGCCCTGGGCTGTGCTCCCTTTTGTGGTGCTGGCTGCCGTCCGACTTTACACCAGGTCAGAGCAGGTGTAAATTTCCTGGTGCTAACGCGCCTTATCGCCTGTTTTGTGTTTTTATCGCCGATGTGGCTGGTCGTTGTGAATGTTGAGGTGTGATGTTGTCTCGGCTTTTGGCACGGGAACGCCTACTCTGCATCTCATTGACGATATTTGCGGGGGTCCTCTGTGGCGATGTTTTTTACGACTGATGTCGCGGGTAAACTGGTGCTGTGGGCTGTTAACACCGGCTTGTGAATGGGGAGGTAAATTTATCACAACTTTGGCTGCGATAAAGTGCCGTTAATTCGGCGATAGCTCCTTGTGAATATGCCCCTATGTCAGCTGCTTGATGCCAATCCATCTTTGCAAATTATCCTAGATTACACATTATGTTAGCAAGAGACCCTAGGGAAGTCAAGATTCCTAAGTTATTATCTCAAGCTTAAGGCTGCTTCGCCTGGCTCACTGAGGGGGCTCATATGGTCAGTCATGCAGAACAGTAAACTTGCATGGAAAGCATATGCAACAAATTCAATCAAAGCCGTGGGCAACCAAGAAGTTATCGATCGGAACCTTCCCCCAAATGTTTGCACCAAGTTGCTAACAAAAAATGCACGGCTGAGTTCCGCAGATGACGATCAACAGGAACTATCAGCAAAGGCCCATACAAATCTATGATTTTCCTCAATTCGTCCATCGGGGGGGGGGCCGCCTCATACTATCTTGTCCTATGAGTCTTTAAGCAGAAAAATGACCTAGTCAGGCTAAGATGCTGCATTATACCCCAAAAAGCCTACAAATATGGACGAGTGAATAGCACCGAAGCCCTGAACTGTAGGTTGTCTAATTACAAACTCAAATCATTGTTGCATGTAGTTTGTTTGTGTAACAAATTGAATGACTTGAGTCATTACTGGTTAACTCCTTTATTTCATATGTTGGTTATCAGGCAATGTCACAAGGCAATGGCAACATATCTAAGCAGGACACATGCCCAGCTAACCGCTAGATATTTAAAATTCCTGAAGGAGACCTACAAGGTTTTGAACAAAAAAGCTGTGTCGGTGCTTAACCTCTAAGTTCCAGGGTCCCCCTCAGTGGGCATACTGCATCTTTTATCTTTGCACTTTTAACAGTATTTAGCTTGCTATCTGGATTACCGGTCAAGCAAAAAAAGGGGAAGGTCTTACGCGATAGACCTATCCAGCACAATGCACTTTATGCTCTTATGCTTGTTTCCGCCCATTGAATCAATTATAGATGCAGTGTTTACCATGTCTTAATTTGAGAACGAAGTTTGTGCTTACCCTGCTCATTTTGCACATGGAACCAATTTGTTGATGAAGGATTTATCATGTTATGAATTGAGAATGAAGCTTGTGAGAAAGTTCTAGTCAGCACAGTGTACTTTGTGCTCCTCAAGAACGAATATTGTGTTTACCTTGCTCATTGTGCACAGCGAATGAACCCTCAGACGAAGTATTTATCATGTTTCAACTTAAGGATTTGGGGGCAGATTTACAAGTTCTGGCGCATCCCTGCAAATCAGCAGGGATGTGCCAGAATAGATGCGACACGCAATTCTCTCCTTGCGCCACCACGAATGCGCCGCATTTACAATGCGGCACACCGTGGCGCAAGGATAGGCCGATGCGTGTCGCATCCTGTGGCGTAAGGGCGCGCGCATTGCTGGAGTCGTGTCGCAAGCGGGATGCGGCTCCAGCAATGCACGGGGGCCCCCCATACCTAACGTGGTGCGTCATTCCTTACGCCTGCTTCATGCAGGCATAAGGATTTGACGCAGCAGCGTCGTAAAAGTGACTCAGTGAAATCTTGTAGATTTCACTGCGTCACTTTACGAGGCTTTCCTGCGACGGAACGCCCACCCTGCGACGGAACGCCCACATGAAACCTGACGCAGGTTTCATGTGGCGCAGGGCTTTACAACGTGACGCATCTCCCTAGATGCGTCACATTGTAAATAAGGCGCAACGTGGCGCATGGTTTATGCCACCGCTGAGTCACAGAAGTGACGCAACGGCGGCACAAATGTGTCGCAACGCCGGCGCAAATGTGTTGCAAGGGGCTTGTAAATCTGCCCCAAAGTGTGTGTGGTAGTTCTAGCTATCACAATGCAATTCATGCTCATAACATGAAGAGCTACTGGCCCCTTTTTTCTCAGGGAATTAATTTTCAGATGCAATGTTTATTATGTTTCTACTCAGGAACGAAGATTGTGTCTTACTTGCTTATTTTGCACATTGAACCAACTTTTAGATGAAATGATTATGTTTCAGTTTAAGAATGAAGCCTATGTCTCCTAGCTCTTGCCAGCCGTATGCTTTTGACACTTTAAAATTATGCATATTATTTGCCCATTGTTATATAATGAATTAAGATCTGATGAAGCGTTTTCTAATTTTGAAGCTTGTGTGCACCCTGTATCTTTTATGCTAAAAATGTTATGGTTTTAGTTAATTAAACAATAAAATGTATAACTTACTTACTCAACATAATATGTGTCTGAGTTTTTTATTTACACTGTTACGCCAAATAACATGCAGTCAAAGAACCAGTCACTACAGGTTTCTGCACTTCTAAGCTGTAGAGCAAACGCTCCAGCCGACAATACTTAAAAACATGAGAAGTCGCTCCAGCTCATGCATCCTCTTATCTGGAAGATATAGGGTTACATTTTAAACTTACACCAGAGGGGGGCTGCTGCACTCCTGCAGCCACCAAGTATTCCCTATAAATGTTGATGGTGCCCCTGCCCGTTTTTGGGGCACCTACAAACCAAGAAAAATATGCAAATTGAGCCATGCAGTGCATTATTTGGCACTCCCAGGCAGGGAGCCTGGAATTTAGCTGTTCCTGCTGCCTCCTTTTTCAATGTGGCTTAGTGACATGCGTTTTTGTCTTTTTGTTCTCTTGTTTGACTTCTGAGGGGTGCCAGGTCATACCCGGGAAACCTGAAAACTGCTCTTTGTTTTATCTTTTTTTTCCAAAAGTGAGGTGCATTGCAAAGTACCCACTCCCATGCTAGCTGGCTGGCTCTTCAGTTCCCGCCTCGGACGGGAGCCAGGAATGCTCTGTTGGTGCTCATGCCCAAGCAAGAGATCTGCTGCTGCCATTATTGGGCTCCTGTGTCGCTGCACCCCCCAACACCTTCTTCTGATTTTTCCTGCAGGTGGAAGTAAAGCAGACCTTCATCTTGGTCCTTGAGGGCCCAGGGAAGGGGGCCCGGGACCCTGCTTGCCACTCACCAGGCCACTTCCTGGTTGCGCATCGTGGCATTTCTTTTGCACTGGTAGAATTGAGGGCCCAGGGGGCAATTTAATGTGCAGCGAGGAGGCCTCAATCACTCCCCTTCCCTTGGGGAAAAGAAATTAAATTAGCGATACGCTAACCCCGACTACTGACCCTATCCAGGGATTTCCTTGGAACTTGCGGAGGGGCCAAGCACACTCCATCATGCAAGCATGTTGCATCCTTTCCTCATGCATATCTCGGGCCTCGTTGGGCAAATTGTGATGCCTCTGAACTAAATGTGCTCTTGGTGGCAAGCCCTAGGCACCTGGACAATTTTAGCAGGCCTCCTGGCCTCACAAATGTCACACTCTGTATGAAGCTTGTTTCACTGGCTCCCTGCATCAGCTCTTCTCTGTTGCTTCACTCCTGGTGCACATCTCCTCCTGCTGGGGTACAGAGGCTCAGGTCTTCCCCCCAGCTATTCCTCATAGGGTGTAAGGGGGCAAGCATCATTGGCCCTGGAGAGACTCACTAGTCCTAGTGGTGAGCTCCAGACTGCCCCCTTAGTCCTTCAGGGAATCAGGGGTCTTGTCCTTCCAGATTTTTATGGTGCTGCCGGGAGTGAGACTCAGGTAGGGAGACTCAACCACCATATAGGTACAAAAACCAGTTGATCCAAAGCAAAAACTCCTTGTGTACTAAATGGGTTGAAACTAGTGGTATCAGTTAAGACATGTGAAACTATGCTGAGTATTAATAATGGCACACAGTAGTGAAAGAAAGATGGTCACAGACTTACTTGACCTACAGATGGTAAAAGGAAGAATTGATGCTGCCAGGAAGTCCCCTGATGTCATCTGAACTCTTGGTCGCAGTCTGGCCATCTCGGGCTGTTATATCATTGTATCTGACTGTAAGACCTGGCCCTTTTGACAGGTTTATCCCCAAAACTTTTGCCTTTTGCCTCCTGTCTTTCTGACCCTGTTTTCGTTGGCTATAGGATTCTGGGCACTTTACCACTGCTGATCGGTGCAAAAGTGCATATGCTCTCTGTATGAATTATGATATGATTGATTATCCATGATTGGCATATTTTATTTACTGGTCAGTCCCAAGTAAAGTGCATGGTGTGTGTCAGGGCCTGTAAATCAAATGCTACTAGTGGGCTTGCAGCACAGATTGTGCCACCCACATGAGTGGCCCTGTAATGTTTCTCAGACCTACCACTGTAGTGTCCGCGCACGCAGTTGTAAACTTCCATGTTGTCCTGGCAAGTTCACCCACTTGCCAGGCCCAAACCTTCCCTTTCCGTACATGTAATGCACCCCTAAGGTAGGCCCAAAGTACCCCCATGGGCAGGGTGCAGTGTATATGAAAGGTAGGACATGTACTGGTGTGTGTGACATGTCCTGATAATGAAATACAGCATATTTCGTTTTTCACTATTGAAAGGCTATCTGTCCCATAGGCTTATCATTGGAGCTGCACTATGACAATTTTACATGTGTAACTCGCAGTAGGGACAAGATAGAAAAATTGAGTTTAGGCTCTCTGAACTCAGAATTTATTAACACTCCTTTTGGTAAAGGTGGTTTTCAAATTCTGTTTGAAAATACCACTTTTAGGAAGTGGGCATTTTCTTACTTTACCATTCTGTGTGCCTCTGGCTGTTTGTGTATTCAGCGTCTGGTGTTTGAGTGACGTGAGCTGGGATGTGCATTCACTCTAGACAGTCACCGGGGGGGGGGTTTGAGGTGTGCCCTGCCTTGCCTGGGTGACTCATCCCTGGCCTGAATAGACCTGTTCTGCATGTAGATTGGTGGGAGGAGTTTCACTTGCACCTGAATAGGTTGTGTCTCCTTTTTCACAATGCTGTCTCCGCCCCCTGTGGTCATGCTGCACCACATGCTGTCATTATGCTGAGCCCGAGGTGCTCGAGACATGTGGACTCAGAAGTTGAGCGAGTCCGTGCCTCGGAAGATCACGGAAATTCACAGCCCGCATGTGGAAAG
Source organism: Calotriton arnoldi (assembly GCA_963921515.1). Taxonomy (NCBI): domain Eukaryota; kingdom Metazoa; phylum Chordata; class Amphibia; order Caudata; family Salamandridae; genus Calotriton; species Calotriton arnoldi. The sequence goes on from CAWUFW010006909.1 coordinate 19,455, forward strand.
GGCAGTCCTGAGGAAAGAGCAGCCGTCCAGGAGGCCTTGGAGGGCTCCGGGTGCGCTACACTGTGGTGAGGGAGACAGCAGGGGTCTGCGGCTGCACCGCGTGTTCGTGGGCAGCTGCCCTGAGTTATTCTAACACACAGGGCCCAGAAGATGTTCCCTCTGGAATTCTATTGTGTGTGCCCCCCTTCCTCTTAAGGCATAGCTGGGGGGAGGTGCCGGGTTGCCCTGATTGTCGCTGCCTTTCTGGTCCAGAAGGGCCCTTATTAAAACACACAGGAGTGCTTCCCAAAACTAACATAATACCGCTAGGAGCGTAGAGGCTCCTGTATCGTAATTGGAATCCCTAAAGTACCACATAGCCTATAAAAGACGTGCAGATGCACTGTCTCTATGGGTTCCCTGTAGTTATAGGAGACTTGCCCTATGTGTTTAGGGTGGTATTGATATGGTGATTCTTAGGTTTTGGATGCATTGTAAAAATTGCTTCACATTTGTGCCCTGATGTAAAGGGAGTATTTGGGATGATGTGCACAGTGATACTGTTGTCCTAATGTTTTTATAACGTGCACAATCTACACGTATTTACGTGATTGAACTGTTATGACCATTGACTTGTGGCAAAGTGATTTATGATCCATGTGACGGCATGACAAGTGCCCAGTGGCACAGTGATTTATGTAAATCTGGTCTAATGTGTTATATGTACAATACAAAAGATATTTGTATATAACCTGGGGGTGGAGCCTCATTGTTGTGGTGTTCCTAGTGTGTCACTGGTGTGTGTGTTGTGCAAGCGCTTTACACATTGCCTCTGGGAGAAGCCTGACTGCTCTGCCAAGCTACCAAGGGGGTGAGCAGGGGTTATCCTGTGTGTGTAACTCCCTTACCCTGACTAGAGTGGTGGGTTCTGCCTGGCTTAGGTGCATAACCTAGCCAACCAGAAACGCCATTTCTAACACTGACAAACAAGACATATGTAGAGTAATCAAATATAAAGACATAAACAGGATGAAGGTATGGTGACAGTACATTTTCGACACTAATTCCTCTCTTGGATTTTTCAACTGAGAGAAAGGAGTAATTATTGTGCTGATATTGTAATGACGTGTTAGAGTGTTAGGTACATTGATGTGGGCAACTCAGTGAATGACTGAGCATGGGAAACATGGGAGGATAGACGAATGAGTGACATCAGACTTAAACACATCCTTCTACATGAAGTTGCAGTATTCACAGATGCATACGTTGATATGCATACAGACATGTGACCTAACATTTGGACCATTAGACCTATTATTAAAAGCATCACACGTTATTGCCCAAATAGTGTTACATTAAAATGAAGTATATTTATATATAATCTGATACTTAAGATGTGATGAAAAAAGTGTAGAAGAAAGACTTGCCAGTCTCTACCATCCATCTAGTACATGTGACCAGCCCAGTTGTTGGTGCAGTGCTAGGAGCAGAAGTGGAAGTGGTGGTAGGTTATGAGTGGGACAACTACACAGGACCCTTAAAGTGAATTACAGTATGAAGTGGATGAGCATATTTTAGAAACATTACATAACAATGCAAGTTGAACTACGGGAACACCCACTATGCCGGGATCAACAAAAACTACACCCAAAGGCTGCAGACTATTTAAAACTCAGCAGCCAGAATCGCTCTCAACATCCAACGCCGCACTCACATCACACCACGCTTGAAAGAGCTCCACTAGCTCCACATAAAGAAATGAGCACAATACAAATTCATCATCCACACTTTCAAGCACAGCATGATACTGGTCCATCTTACCTCCACAATCACATCTGCTTTCACAAACCTTTTAGACACTTCCGCTCATCCAGACTCTTACTGGGACACATCCTACACATTCGGAAAACCAGATCTGGTGGCCAAGCCTTCTCCTACATAGCTCCTAAAGCATGGAATGGCCTGCCTCTACGCATAAGAGCCTCCTCCTCTTCACTTTTTCTGTAAGAAGCTGAAGGCCTGGCTTTTTTGGGTAGTCCCACTAGGCCCTAGGTTTGGCTAGAATCGCACCTGCTCAGCACCAGGATACACCTGTGATTGATAATGTGCTCTTCAAATTCGCATAACATAACAAGTTTGAGTTAAGTAAATTGGCTCTGCAAATTGAAACATAAACATTATTGTACAGGATACAATGTTAACATATTTAATATAGTTTGATACTGAGATTGACCACATTGTTACTTAACTGTCTGTGTTATAGGGGTGTGTTTGCAAACATGCCAGGTGTCACTCTTTTAAAGTTGGAGGTTCTCCTGCCTCCGCTGAGGCAACTAAAGTACATGTAATGGAGAATGTATGAGAGAAAAAAAGGCTGAGTGGAGATTAACATAAAGATTTAAGTCTCTAAAGAGGTGTTGTTAGAGGCTGTGCATGAGACTTATGTGTGTGATGTCTGGCTAACTGTGTAGGTTAGGTCAAAAGTAGGTATAATAGAATTTGTTGGAATAGAGGAGTTTAGCCTTATTACGTGTCCCACAATTGGGGTTCCCAGCAACAGTCAGCCCATATACTGCTTAATCTGTAAAAGAGTACTGGGGCCAAACATTTTGGTCAGAGGCCTGCGGCGGGTGCGGTCAAATGCTAGGGGCACCGAATACCTAAACGGCGTATTCTTGATTCCACTTCATGCTTCTTTCATCCATCACCAGACACTTCCTGCCCCTTCATTTGACTCTTTCAGGTTCCTTTTCATCCCTGCTTTCTTTCTTTATAACTGTTTTTCCATCTTTCTCAATCTCCATCTTTCCACTTTTTGTGTTTTTCTCTCTTGCTCTGGGTCAACTTACAAGAAAAATAAGCGTGGTTCCCAAAAATGAGTGCTGGGGGCCCCAGCTGCTGGTTAAGCACTGTCCATGTAGCAGGTCAGGGTGCATGCTGGAGAGGACAAGTTACTCCAGGGGGGTGAAATGGAGGTGGGATCTGGGTCCACTTCCAGAAATTGCCTTCGCTACCTGAATCTTGAAGAACTCCTCCTTCATCCACCTCCTCTCATCTTGCCATTTTGTTATTGTCCTCACAGTTTGCACCTCTTTTGCCAATGCACCAAGTCTGTATCTTAGTTAGACATGGCTGCAGTGCTTAATTTGTAAAAGAACAAGTGCCGTTGCCCGAAGCTGCTGCTCAGAAGTCCGCGGCTGGTACAATTAAACATCAGCGTGCCAAATACCAGTGCTGGTAGACTAGAATCCACCTAGCACCACATACTGCCTCTTCAATCCAATACCAGACACTCCCTTCACTTTTATCTCACTCGTGCACGTTCCTACTTTTTCCCTTTCTAACATTTTTTCCGTCTTTGACTTTGTCCATCTTTCTGATTTGTGGGCCCGATTCACAGAACTAACTTAAGACAAAATCCTAAACTTACTACCATTTTGGTATTCACAGAAGGCACTTACTCATTTTGGTATTCACAGAAGGCACTTACTTACTCATTTTGAGTAACTTACTCATTTTGTGTAACTTACTCATTTTGGTATTCACAGAAGGCACTTACTCATAAATGAGTAAGTGCCTTCTGTGAATACCAAAATGAGTAAGATACACAAAATGAGTAAGTTACTCATTTTAGTATTCACAGAAGGCACTTACTCATTTATGAGTAAGTGCCTTCTGTGAATACCAAAGGACCCGATTCACAGAACTAACTTAAGACAAAATCCTAAACTTACTACCATTTTGGTATTCACAGAAGACACTTACTCATTTTGGTATTCACAGAAGGCATTTACTTACTCATTTTGAGTAACTTACTCATTTTGTGTAACTTACTCATTTTGGTATTCACAGAAGGCACTTACTCATTGATGAGTAAGTGCCTTCAGTGAATACCAAAATGAGTAACTTACTGATTTGAGTAACTTACTCATTTGTGTAACTTACTCATTTTGGTATTCACAGAAGGCACTTACTCATCAATGAGTAAGTGCCTTCTGTGAATACCAAAATGAGTAAGTTACACAAAATGAGTAAGTTACTCAAAATGAGTAAGTAAGTGCCTTCTGTGAATACCAAAATGAGTAAGTGCCTTCTGTGAATACCAAAATGGAAGTAAGTTTAGGATTTTGTCTTAAGTTAGTTCTGTGAATCGGGCCCCTTGTGTTTTTCCCCCTCCTCCTTTCTGGAAGTATCTTATGCAGAAAAAAAGGTGCCGGTCCCCAAAAATAAGTGCCGGTGGGTGGCACCGGCAACCACCAGCTCAAATTATGCACTGCATGTCTGCCTTCTCAACTCCACTGAGGTAGTGATCCAGCGGGTTACTAGCAACAAGCATTCATACACTGAATATTCACCTGGGCCCATTCATTTACTCTAACTAGCAATCACCGCTGGGGGGAAATCAGTTGTACTCTTTATCAAAATCCCTGCTACCAATTACCTTTCCTGATTGAAGAGTAATGACTTACCACTGGACCTTTGATAATTGGGGATAAAATGAGAATATACAAAATATAATTTTTCATTAACCACCTGAAATAACCACTGACTCAAGAAGTTTTAAAATGTTTATCTAAATTCTTTAGCAGAGTAAAAATACAAGCCACATGGCACTTAATCGCATATCAAGGAGGAAGTACACTATATTATCACCTATTTATCACAAATGACGGTCCCTCAGAAAGGAGATGATAGAGACAGCAGTACAAACTAAAGATTACACATTTATAGTTACCTAAAGGTGTGAGAACCAAACCCCTTGGCCTAGGAGTTGGAATAGGGTCCCAAGAAAGATGAAGACCAAGACTTCCGGACCGGGTTCGGGACAAGATAGGTGACCTCGCTACCAACGACGCCTGCATCGTTCCCCTCTCTGACACTTTGTTCCTCCTCGATTCTTCCGTGTCTTCTTTCTAATGGAATCCGCTGCCCCCAACTCAGGACCTCTTTGGACAGCGGTTCAGTCTGCAATCGATCAGCTCGTTCTGTGTCAGCATCTGAGCCTAAGTGCTTAGTCTCTCTGCGCTCCTAAGACTAACTAATTAGCTAATTCTATATCTATTATACCCTTCTATGCCCATGTACCTCCCATTAATGTTTCAAAATTATTGGCCCACTATTTCTGATTGGACAGGGACAGGGGGTTGATCCTCACACCATGTCAATTTAGTTCGATTTTCTTAAGCCCATAGTTTTAAAATACCGCCCCTCACAATTAATACATTTGCTTTATTTCCCACCCGTCTCACGACAATTTTTTTAATACAAAGTGAATACAAAATGTATCAATTTGTAGGACATCTCGGATGAACTGTGAAGGTGATCAGCGGGTCATGTCCTTGGACATCTTCCAAGTTGACTTCATTGCTTTCCTTTGTTAGTTTTCAGGGCGCATGCGTGAATCACATGGTTTCTTGAGCTGCTGTTTAGTCAACCCAGGCCCACTTTACGAACTAATAGAAAATCAAAGAAGAAACATATTAAAATCAAAAATAAATGTTTTCACTGTATACCCCCTACTTCCACTCTACTCCCATTTAATTATAAATGTCTATCCCGCATTAGTAGCGTTAGAATACCACATTATTAATTGCAGCAATGCAAAAGCTTTAGCATGTGAGAACATTAAGCGGCCATTTTAGCATACACTGCGCAGAAGCAAAAGGTTCCCTCCAAGCAAAGAAAGACGTCATACCACGTGACATGGTTGACACATGCGCAGTAGAGTTCCCGCGTTTTAGCGGCCATTTTGGATTAGACAAGGATTACTTATTAGTGGAAAACACATAGGCAAGCATCTTCTGGATAAAAATGTTGTGTTTGCACATTATTAATAAAGACATTACAAGGTTTTAGTACAAATTAATTAATATTGTGAGAAGATTGCTTTCGAGCAAGTCTCATTGTGAGTCCTTGCTCCATCAATCCCCTCTCTGATGGCGTTTCTGAGCCATCAAAACTACCTATAACCAGATGCCAACTTAACATATTTCTGTCACATTTTCATTTTTACATTGTCTATTCTTATCTTTTCCTTTCAGTTTCTTGTATATTTCACTTTTCAGATCTTCTAATTCAATTTCATCAAATTTCTGTTTCTTGCCTTTTCCTGTCACCCTATATGTTTCATTCTTTCTACATTTGCACCATATCATTATTGACAGTACTGTTATTGCTATCCCTACTAAGGGTACTATTATTTGACCTATAAGTCCTTTTCCTACATTAGTAAACCAGGTACCAATTGACGCAATGCTATTTGTCAATCTTTCCCATACATTATCAACTTCCAGTGGTTTCAGTACATTCTCAAGTTTTGTTATATTCTTTATATATGTTCCAATTTCTGCACTTTTGTCCGGTATATACGGGAAACAATGTTTCGTTTTCAACATTTTACAGACTCCGCCCTCTTTTGCTAACAATATATCAAGAGCAAGTCGATTTTGCATAACCATAGATCTAATCTCAACCATCTCCGCATTAATCATTAGAAATCCTCCAGCAGTGTCCGTTGATAAACGATCCACCACTGTAGACAATTTACATATTTTCCTTGAGTTCAGAATTATTCCCACTGAAGGTATCAATGCACCAAATATATCACCTACAATTTCTGAAAAACTAGCTCTTTTACTACGTGTTAATTCACTATTATTTTCATTGCTTCCAGTGTTTCTTTTTACGTGGTATACTTTTGGAAAAACTATTCCAAAATAACAACTTTCATACCACCGTGCAGGAAGCCTAAAGTAAGTCTTATTCCCACACACATAATATATTCCAGGAAAAACTGAATCTGTTCCTCCTTTTAGTCCCCAACCTCCAAGAATCAAGAAATTATGTTCACATTCACTGGTACCAATAAAAACATTGTTATATTCAGTCTTTAACCTATGCAGACACATTTTCCCTGTCTTTACAAAATCTAGAGCCATAGCAGCTTGAGCCTTGCCAGGTGTATAAATATCCTCTTTCTCAGCCCAAGGTGGAAGATGAGCTTTATGCTCAGACGCTTTCTTTTGGAAATTCTGTCTTCTATTTTCAGCTAAGTTTAAAAATATCTTTTCTTCTTCTAGTAATGAACATGTTAGATTGCTTCTATGTGCATGAGTTATGTCTATTGACTTCCTTGTTAAGAAAAATTCTCCCATAAATTGTGCATCTTGACTACTAAGCACTGGGTTCAAATTCTTTCGAATAGGAACCTCTGAAAATATCACATCTATATTTGAATAATAATACTGAAGTTTCCCTGTTCTATAAAATAAACAAGTTAGTACACTACATTATATACCATAAGTTAAAGGCAAATGATGATATGTTAAACCTTCTGCTACTGATTGAGGTAACTTCATACAGACATAACAGTCACTAACTTCCATTGTATCTACGTACTGAAACAATAATTTAGTTAAAACATTTAAACTAGTATCATTATCTGTTACAACGTGATGAAATTCTGGTTCATCCTCTGCTTTTATTTCTACTCTATCACTTTTCAAATGATCTATCCTTCCCCTGGTATCGTTGTTATTCTTTTTGTCCATTATCATAAGGTAAGGAATTGCTACAATCACAACTAACTACACTATAAGCACCACTACCATACTACATATGCATATAGCACAGCATCTTTTACGACATTTCCGTTTCGGTCTCCCAGAAACTCTGTCGTCAGCCATTTTGACAAAGAAGATTTTCTTCTTTTCTTTTTCTTTCAAGACTTTAATGTTTATCAAGGTGGTTTCACTTCTTTTTCATAAGTCAGTTCTGCACTTGTTCCTTCGTCACCACTTTCACTTGACTCTGAACTCTCGTAGTCTTCAAGGATTATATAAGTCCAATCAGGACCTTTAAACTTATTGTTCACGAGTTTCAATCTTTTGCTTTTTCGTTTTCAGTCCCACTTGTTTGTCCAGATAAGCTTGTTACTTCATTTACTTATTCTGGATCTTCACTTCGTTTTACTTTATGGTATTTCACTCTTTTAATGACACTAGGCCAATGATCACCTTTTCTGATTTTCTTTGTTTGCACTGTATCTTCACTTTCCGAATCTTTTCCAAAAACTCTTTTATTTTCAAGGTGTGGCACAAATTGGTCGTCCTCGATTTCAGTTTCCTCTTCTATCTGCTCTTGTTCAAGTCTTGTTGTTTCTTCAGTTGCCTGAGTGTGAGTTTCTGCTAACTGGCCCTGTTCAGGATTGACGTTTTCGTGCTTGATGCTTTCTTGTTCGATGTTTTCTTGGTTTTCTTCTCCCTGAACGTGTTTTTCTTGTTCTAACTGGTTCTGATCAGGGCTTATTGCACTTTGTACCTCTGCAGCCTGACCGCGTTCTTCTGAACCTGTCTGTCCCTGCTCAAATTTTGTTGTTACATTGTCAATTTGAGCCCAATTTCCTTTCCCTATCTGGGCCTGCTCAGGTTTTCTTATTGTTTCAATCTCCCTATCCTGAGCTGGTTCTTCTTCGCCTATCTGGTCCTCACTAATTTCCTCTAATGTAGCTCTACTTCTTGTTTTGATGAAGACTTCGGGTATATCAACCACTGGTATCCAGTCCTGACTTGTGCTCGGTTGTTCTTCTTCAGCTTCTCTCGAATCTATCACTTGGGATTCTTCAGGTGTCCAACCTTCAGCTTCCTCAGCTATTGATGCTGACTGAGGATCTCTTTCTTCAGGAGCTGGCACCCCTTTGGTGTGGCTTACATGAATCCAATTAGGTAAGCCTGCACATTTCACTGCTGTGTTTGTAACCAATATAACCTGACAAGGTTCTCCCCACCTGGGTGATAAACACGTTTCTCTGGTGTGATGCTTCACTACCACCCAATCTCCAGGGTTCAGATCATGCTCTTGTTCAGGCTGCCTGGAAACTGCGTCTTCTCCAACCTGGTGAGAGACAGAACGCACAAGGTCAGCCAATGCTTTGCAATAATCTAGAACCATATCATCAGTTATGTTCAGCAGTTTATTTCCAGGTACATGGGCTTGTCTCATCGCTCTTCCCATGATGATTTCATGCGGACTCAATCCTGTATTTCTATCAGGAATGCTTCTGAGTCCCATTAAGACAAGAGGCAACGCATCTGGCCAATCTAATGATGTAGATGCACACATCTTTGACAATATTGATTTTATTGTGCCATTCATTTGTTCAACCACTCCAGAAGCCTCTTTGCGGTACGCACAGTGCAATTTTTGTTCAATTTTAAATGCTTCACAGATTATTCGAATTACATTGTTATTGAAGTGACTCCCTCTATCTGATTCCAAAGTTACTGGGAAACCAAACCGTGGAATGAGTTCTCGTAACAACAGTTTTGCAACTGTTATGCTGTCATTCCTCCTGGTAGGGTAAGCCTCCACCCACCTTGAAAACAGACACACTATTACAAGTACATATTTCAGTCCTTTACATGGTGGTAACTGAATGAAATCTAACTGCATTCTCACAAATGGACCCTCTGCCTTTCCAATTTTTCCCAACCCAATTACTGTTCTCCTTCCTGGATTATTCATTTGACAAGTTAAGCACCTCTGGCAAAGACTCTCTGCTGCAGCCCTAAATTTTGGACTGTACCAACTTTGTCTGAAAAGTCAAATCATGGCATCTCTCCCTACATGTGTGTCTCCGTGATACATTCTGGCCATTTGTGAAATCAGGCAATCAGGCATGACTGGTCTGCCATCTGAATATACCCATACATCATCATCTGTTCTTCGTCTACACCCTATTTTTATCCAAACATCCCTTTCACTCTCCTCAGCATCATCCTGCAATCGTCTCACAGCATTCCATGTTTCAGGTGTTGAACATAGCATAAGTTCCCATCCTTTCGACTTTTCTGTTCACTGCCAATCTGTTTCTGGCACAGTGTTGAGCAATTAGGTCTGCGTATCTGTTACCGGCTACCACCCAGTCATCTCCTGACTGGTGTGCCGCACATTTTACCACTGCCAATTCTTTTGGTGATTGTATTGCCTCCAATAATTCCTTTACAAACTGCCCATTTTCAATTGGGGATCCTGAAGAAGTCATGAAATCCCTCTGCATCCATAGTTGGCCAAAATCATGCACAACCCCGTACCCATATTGACTGTCCGTAAATATGTTTATTTTTAGATTTTTACCAATTTTGGAGGCTTTGATTAAAGCAATTAATTCAGCTACTTGTGTAGATTTGACTCCTGGTAAATAGGATGCTTCGACTATTCCAGAAAGTTCACATACAGCATAGGCTGCACTCAATTTGCCATCCTCATGCCTTAGGCATGAACCGTCCACAAACAGCTCTCTATCTGGGTTCTTCAGGGGCATTTCCTGTATGTCAGGACGCGGTTTGGTACACAATTCTGTGACCTGCAAACAGTCATGTTCTGTGTCGTCCTGAACTTCTTCACAATATGGATCTGGCAATAATGTAGCAGGATTTACAACTGTGCACCTAGCTATGGTCACATTTTCAGCTCCTAGAATTATTCGCTCATATCTCGTCATCCGACTAGGTGTGAGATGCTGAGTTCTAGTTCTTGTCAACAGGATCACAACTGCATGTGGGACGAACACTTTAACAGGATGTCCCATTACTATTGACTCACTTTGTTCAATGCTCATACAGGTAGCAGCTACTGCTTTTAAGCAGCCTGGCAATGCTGCAGCCACTGGGTCCAATGTAGCAGAAAAATATGCTATAGGACGCCTGTCTAGTCCATGTCTTTGGGTTAACGCTGAAAGTGCACAACTTTCTCTTTCATAGCAAAACAGTGTGAATTCTTTTGTATAGTCAGGCATGCCCAAGGCAGGTGCCTCACACAAAGCATTTCTTAATTTTACAAATGCACTGGCACTTGTATCATCCCATTCATCTGGATCTTTTGCTTTCTTTTTGGTTAACTGAATTAGAGGCTTTGCTAGTAGTGAAAACCCTATAATCCATTGTCGACAGTATCCTACTATCCCAAGAAACATTCTCACCTCCTTTTGTGTTACTGTCTTTTTCATTTGCTTAATTATTTTTATTCTCTCAGATGTTATTCTTCTTTTTCCTCTTTCAATCTGGTGTCCCAAATATTTAACTGCCATTGTACAGAATTGTAACTTCTCAGGTGACACTTTGTGTCCTTCCTCGGCCAAATGATTGAGTAATGCAATTGAGTCTGCGACACAATCGCCATGAGTTCTTGATGCGACTAACAAGTCGTCTATATATTGCACCAAGACTGAATTCCTGGGCAGTACTAATTTTTCTAGGCACCTTTTCAGTATCTGATTAAAAATGGAGGGACTTTCTGGGTACCCCTGAGGAACACGATTCCACACATAAACATGGTTTTTCGAATTTAAACGAAAACAGATATTGACTATCTGGATGCAATGGAATCGAGAAAAATGCTTGACACAGATCAATTACAGTAAACCATTCTGCACTCCATGGTATCTGATATAAGATCACTGCAGGATTTGGTACTATAGGACAACAAGGTACCACAATTTTATTAATTTTCCGCAAATCCTGAACAATCCTATATTTTCCACTAGGCTTTTTCAAACCCATAATTGGCGAATTACAAGGGCTACTCATAACTTCTCTTAATATGCCTTGTTTCACCATTCTGCCAATTTCCTCAGTAACTCCTGCTTTTACTTCTGCACTCATTTTGTACTGTATGGTATTTGGGAAAATTGCGCCTTCTTTTACAGTGATCTTCACTGGATCTATTTTTGCCATGAAACCTACTTCTTTTCCAGTAAAATCCCATACCTTAGAGCTCACTGTAGTTCTTAACTCTTTTGGTAATTCATCTTTGGTTATCAAGGAGAACATCTCATCTACTTCCGTACCTTGCTTGGCTATCATGAATTTGTAAACATGATCTTCATCCGGGGTCTGTATTGCAACACCATCCGGTGTGCAAAATATAGTGCAATTCATTTTACACAGTAAGTCTCTGCCCAATAAATTTACTGGACTGGAATCACACACCACAAATTGGTGCATTTCTCGGAAGTTTCCTATTCTTACTTCCATGGGCTCAGTAAGAGGAGTCCTAATCTTTTGATTTGCTACACCTACAACTTGGATAGCTTCTCCAGAGAGAGGGAGGTCTGGGATGTCTGCTGTTCTCACAGTAGAACGGGTAGCACCAGTGTCCAACAGAAAAGTGATATCATTACCTTTTACTTTCCCTTCAACATATGGACCTGACTGATCTACCGGCAAGGATGCGCCAAGTACGCACTCCTTCTCCACCTCTCTTAGGCACCGTCATTGATAATCATATGGATTAAAATCATCCTGTAAAAGAAACTGTGAAGTTACATATTCATTCTTACCACTTCCTCCTTGATATCCGACGTCTGTACCCTGCTTTGCTCTGCTTACATTACCCTGTATAGGGGCAGGTGGCAACTGACTCTGAGGATTTACACCCTGCTGTGAGTCATTCTGCGTCTGTGGATTTAAATTATGATTTGGGCCATTATTATTTTGAATCTTTTACATTCGTTCTTCCAATGTCCCAACTTTCCGCATCCATGACAAGGAAATTTCTTTTAGCCTCTTCTCTACTCATTCGTCCTCTTACCTTTCCACCATTCCCTTTGTCACCATTCGTTCCAGATTCTTTTCCCTGACTTTCTGTTGGATTATCCAAATTAATTCCCTGTCGCTCAGCCATTTTCACCTGAGCCCACATCACTTTTTCTTGTAGTTTCTTGTGCCTGTCTTTAAAGTTATCTCCACAATATTTAGCATATTTCAAAATCTCATCAATAGGCTTTCCCTGCCAGCATAACATGTGTTGCTTAATCATCTGACAAATCTCTGGTTTTAGACCATAAACAAATCGATAGACAAACTGACTCATATTTTTGTCCCCAATATCTTCAAAACCGCTGTACTGTTTGAACACCTGTAATAGACGTTCGTAGTAGGCATGTACCGATTCATTTGCCTCTTGGGTAGTCCTGTCTATTTTCACCCAATCTGTTTCTTTTGGTGGTATTTTCCCTTTCAAATAAGTTATTATCTGGTGATACTTTTTCATCACATCATTTGATGGGGCACCTGTCTTTGGATCTCTAGGATACTCTTTACTAGGCCAGTCGATTGTAATTTTACAATCTGTCCATAAATCGGCAGGTACCACTATGTCAAACAAACCGTCTATGTCCTTTAACAAAACCTTTGAAACGTTCACAAACCTCTCAACCTGCTTGTACCATTCAATTGGTTTTTCTCTCAACTTTGGAAAATCATTCGTAAATGACAAAATGTCTTGCCTGCTCCATGGGACATGAACATAACCTCCTCCTGGAACCTCCCGCATTGGGTACATCTGTTCTACTTTTCCTGTTTCCTTTAATAAATACTCAGATGTCATTCTATTTGAACGTGCTTCATCCTTTTTCTTTGTCCATCTAGTTTTCCATTTATCCAGTTCTCCCCATTTTTGTAATACTGACATTAATTCTTTCACTTGTAATTTCCTACCAGATGTATTCATATTTTCTAAGTCTTTGTCAGTAAATTCTGCTCTATATGGTTTCTGTAGCACCTTTGACTTTCTTATTTCAATTCCCATCTCTGAGGCCAAGTCCGTTAACTTTTCATGGAATATTTGTACATTTCTGGTTATGCTCCTACATACGAACAATAGTTCTTCTTCACTGTAGGTATTTAAACGATCTACTCCTACATTTCCTGCTATCATTTCTTCTAACTTGACTTTTAATTTATAAATGTCCAAGATCTTTGGGGGTGAACTTTGTCTATTCCTTGTGCCCATCTAAGTCTTCTGGGGTTACTACTGTTGCACTTTTAGTTCCTGAAGATGTTATTATATTTACATCTTTTGAGCAACCAGGTGTGACTCTTCTGGGAGTGCTATTTGCGGATTCTCGAATAGGCAAATCCATTAGTGAAATCATAGATTCACAATCGCTGATATGATCATCAATTATTACAGCTTCATGTTTAGGGATATCCACAGGTGTAGGCATAACTAGAGGTTTCGGACAATTTACTTTGTCACCATATAAAGGAACCACGGGACCAATGGTTACAGGTATGGTCAGGGAATCAGGATGTACATTCAACTGTGTTATTTTCTGTATCACTTCTGCTCTGTTTCTGTCTACAGCCTCTCTTTCCTTATCCTGAAGTACCCTATTAACTGGTGGATTATGCAATACTTGAGGTATCAATGGTGTTCTCAAAATTGGTGCACTTGGGGAACAACTACTCAACCCTTCCTGGTATGGTGGAGGGTTCTTTAATATTTCTTCCATAAATTCATCTTCGGATTCTCCAAACCCTGTCATGTGTTTAGTCTTTTCTTTGCATTTGCTCCCTAATGGCTCATCTGCCATAAATACTGGATACAAACCCTCGGTAAGCTTCGCTCGTCTCCACTGTTTCATCTGACTTTCTCGTGTCTCATTTTGGTGTCTAGGGAAAAATCCCCTATAACCCCTATTGCTTCTGGGTCTATCACGTTCAAATGCCTCTGTTTCCCATTCTTCTAGGGTTTTGTATTGCGTTAATCTAGGTCTGGGTTCTAATTCATTCATTCTTATTCTTAAATTTTGAAGAATTCTCCCATTGAAAGTACCATTCTCTGGGAAAGCTAATATTCTGTCATCTTTTGTATATTCTATCCAATTTTCTAACCATACGCAAGTATGATAACCCCTCTCCATCATCATGAATGAGGCAGGCGTTTTCGCTGGTGGAATGATAATTCCTTCCCTAGTTTTGATTGGCTTATCCTTCTTAAAATAATTCTTAATCTTTTGTAAGAATGACAATTTTCTCTTTCCCCGTACATTTTGGGTAAATATCTGTTTGAGTTATATTCTGCAAAACCTAGGAATCTCCTGTCTGGACGTGTTCCTATTAAAGTCGGATCGCGTTTCCACATATAATCTACACTGTCCACTAAGATTTCGACTTCTATGCTGACAACCAATCAAATTCCAGCTAACATTTGTCTCGGGACCAATCCTAGCGCAGCTTTTCTGTGATGTCTGTCTGACGACCCCTCCTTTACAATCTGCGCTTCTCTGTCCCTCGCTGTTTTAACCAATCCCAGCGCGGCACCTGTGACGTCAATATTACTCCTGACCCCTCCTTTACAAGCTCGCTCCACGCCCGCAGTCTCGACCAATCCCAGCGCGGCGTTTGTGACGTCAGCTTCTACTCCGGCAGCTGACCCTTTCTTTACAAAAATCGTACGCAAAACTTTATTTTCTCAATGCTTCTTATTACAATTTTAATAGCAACATAAAACATTCGCTATCGTGCCAGTTTCTCTAAATTGAAAAGGATAGTTTTTCTCACACTTAGTAAAACCCTTCCGTTTACTAGACATACACTACGAGTAAAACCCTTCCGTTTACTCTTCACGTAAGCTTCGGAAATACCTGCTACTCCTTCAATGTTACCCTTTCTAGGTGATATAACATCAAATTTTCACCAGCGCATTCCTTTGCTGTCCTATTTCTGCCTGACAGATAACCTCACTGCAGTATGGCTTCCACTTACCATCCGCTATTCAAATTCCCCGGGGATTTCTAGACGACATGAAACAAAACTTTTAAACGGATGTTATTTCATAAAAATAAATTTCTCATTACCCAATTAACAAAGTATAACCATCCTCTGATAGCCAGAAAACTGATCCAGCGGGTTACTAGCAACTAGCATTCATACACTGAATACTCACCTGGGCCCATTCATTTACTCTAACTAGCAATCACCGCTGGGGGGGAAATCAGTTGTACTCTTTATCAAAATCTCTGCTACCAATTACCTTTCCTGATTGAAGAGTAATGACTTACCAATGGACCTTTGATAATTGGGAATAAAATGAGAATGTACAAAAAATAATTTTTCATTAACCACCTGAAATAACCACTGACTCAGGAAGTTTTAAAATGTTTATCTAAATTCTTTAGCAGAGTAAAAATACAAGCCACATGGCACTTAATCGCATATCAAGGAGGAAGTACACTATATTATCACCTATTTATCACAAATGACGGTCCCTCAGAAAGGAGAAGATAGAGACAGCAGTACAAACTAAAGATTACACATTTATAGTTACCTAAAGGTGTGAGAACCAAACCCCTTGGCCAAGGAGTTGGAATAGGGTCCCAAGAAAGATGAAGACCAAGACCTCCGGACCGGGTTCGGGACAGGATAGGTGACCTCGCTACCAACGACGCCTGCGTCGTTCCCCTCTCTGACACTTCGTTCCTCCTCGATTCTTCCGTGTCTTCTTTCTAATGGAATCCGCCGCCCCCACCTCAGGACCTCTTTGGACAGCGGTTCAGTCTGCAATCGATCAGCTCATTCTGTGTCAGCATCTGAGCCTAAGTGCCTAGTCTCTCTGCGCTCCTAAGACTAACTAATTAGCTAATTCTATATCTATTATACCCTTCTATGCCCATGTACCTCCCATTAATGTTTCAAAATTATGGGCCCACTATTTCTGATTGGACAGGGACAGGGGGTTGATCCTCACACCATGTCAATTTAGTTCAATTTTCTTAAACCCATTGTTTTAAAATACCGCCCCTCACAATTAATACATTTGCTTTATTTCCCACCCGTCTCACGACAATTTTTTTAATACAAAGTGTATACAAAATGTATCAATCTGTAGGACATCTCGGATGAACTGTGAAGGTGATCAGCGGGTCATGTCCTTGGACATCTTCCAAGTTGACTTCATTGCTTTCCTTTGTTAGTTTTCAGGGCGCATGCGTGAATCACATGGTTTCTTGAGCTGCCGTTTAGTCAACCCAGGCCCACTTTATAAACTAATAGAAAATCAAAGAAGAAACATATTAAAATCAAAAATAAATGTTTTCACTGTATACCCCCTACTTCTAATGTGTAAATATCAAAATATTTAGGAACAATGGAGGTAGTTATGGACCTAGACAGTATAAAAAACATATACATACACCCTTGATTCAGTAATATCAAAAATATTTTTTATTGTTATTTTATAAATAATTATAACTAAATGCACGAACAAAACAAATAGTGCTCTGTATGTATATTTACATTGGGTTCAAAAAAGTCAGATGGCAAAAGGGAAATGCTTGTTTTGACAAAATCTAA
This sequence comes from Calotriton arnoldi, assembly GCA_963921515.1. Taxonomy (NCBI): domain Eukaryota; kingdom Metazoa; phylum Chordata; class Amphibia; order Caudata; family Salamandridae; genus Calotriton; species Calotriton arnoldi. The sequence continues at coordinate 36,569 of CAWUFW010006909.1, forward strand.
TGCATAATATGCACAAAGTCATTCATTAATGTATGAGAAATTATTTAACAAAATATAATTAATGTCGTAAACATATACACATAATGATCATATGAATATATTCAGAGAACAAACATTTCTGGCATGGCCTTAAAGATCTGTATCCTACGCGCGTTTCGGCTGTGTGCCTTCATCAGGAAGCCATGTACAAAAAAACAGAAACCTCGTTATAGCTCAGAATGTTAATTGTTAGGGATAATATGGAGCCTCAGATTGGAGAAATAGTTCAGCTAGTGAGTGAAAATTCAACGCTCACAAAAGAGCCTGTCGGGTATAGGGTCCTCTTTGTTCCAGCATTATCGCAGATCCCAACTACGGAGCCCTTCAGACGCACGAGAGCATGTTCTAAATACGGAGAATGAAGTAATTTTGAAGTCCCGGTATCGATTTTCTGACACCGACTTGGTCCTTCGCTGTGGTTTCTTACTTGCTGACTTTAAAGCAAAAACCTGGCTGTTGTAATACCGTCATTCGTCTTTTAATTACACTGCTATTGACGACGAGTTCTAAAATTCTATTTAGTGTATCTATCTACAGCGAATCAAGACAACCCTAGATGTGAAATTTTCATCAAATTACCTCCTGACTATTCTATCAGAACAAGAGGACCCTATACCCGACAGGCTCTTTTGTGAGCGTTGAATTTTCACTCACTAGCGAACTATTTCTCCAATCTGAGGCTCCATATTATCCCTAACAATTAACATTCTGAGCTATAACGAGGTTTCTGTTTTTTTGTACATGGCTTCCTGATGAAGGCACACAGCCGAAACGCGCGTAGGATACAGATCTTTAAGGCCATGCCAGAAATGTTTGTTCTCTGAATATATTCATATGATCATTATGTGTATATGTTTGCGACATTAATTATATTTTGTTAAATAATTTCTCATACATTAATGAATGACTTTGTGCATATTATGCATTAGATTTTGTCAAAACAAGCATTTCCCTTTGCCATCTGACCCTTTTTGAACCCAATGTAAATATACATACAGAGCACTATTTGTTTTGTTCGTGCATTTAGTTATAATTATTTATAAAATAACAATAAAAAATATTTTTGATATTACTGAATCAAGGGTGTATGTATATGTTTTTTATACTGTCTAGGTCCATAACTACCTCCATTGTTCCTAAATATTTTGATATTTACACATTGGTTATTCTCCCTGATTTAGGAATTCATGTCAGGGGTACCCTTTTCTTTACACATACCCCCTACTTCTACTCTACTCCCATTTAAATATAAATGTCTATCCCGCATTAGTAGCGTTAGAATACCACATTATTAATTGCAGCAATGCAAAAGCTTTAGCATGTGAGAACATTAAGCGGCCATTTTAGCATACACTGCGCAGAAGCAAAAGTTTCCCTCCAAGCAAAGAAAGACGTCATACCACGTGACATGGTTGACACATGCGCAGTAGAGTTCCCGCGTATTAGCGGCCATTTTGGTTTAGACGAGGATTACTTATTAGTGGAAAACACATAGGCAAGCATCTTCTGGATAAAAATGTTGTGTTTGCACATTATTAATAAAGACATTACAAGGTTTTAGTACAAATTAATTAATATTGTGAGAAGATTGCTTTCGAGCAAGTCTCATTGTGAGTCCTTGCTCCATCAGTAGCATGGAGGCAGACCATGTAATTGCCTGTAGAGAGTTACCACATAGTTACCTAGTGGGTCTGCCTCCGCCTCAATGACATTTCCCTTAATCTTGAGTGGGGCTGGGTGCATCTTTGACTCTTGAACTGGTGTGTGGGGTCTTAGTAGTGAAGTAATCTAAGGTGAATGGGCAGAGCCTAGGGTCTTGGCTAAATTTATGTTTTTGCTGTGTGCATGTATCAGGGGTGAGTAAGTTAGCTTAGGTACATACAATTTCTTTGTTCACTTCCGTTCTAAGATCCCCCACCCAGTAAGGAAGATGTATACCCGGTTATAAAGATGTCCGCTCCGCTGTCTGAGATCTCTCTGAACAGGCAGATAGTAAGAATACATATGTCTAGATACTCGTAGTAAGTCTATGGCTGTAAATATAGTGGTACGAGAATCTACAACTGCAATTGAGGGAGTGAAAACCTGAAAATCTACTTTCATACAGAGAGTCCATCCACGTGGAATTCTCAATCTAGATGTAGGCTGGTGTCTTCCCCAAACGGAGAGATCCATTAAGAAGCTTACCTTGAGAATAGGAGCCTATGTGAATTGAGAAACAAAATGTAAAGGTACGTACAGAACAAGGCGTACATCTACACCTTTTCAATTAATGTCTGTTTCTTAAATCAGACCCAAACTATTATGGTTAGTCTTATTTCCCCACAGGTTATGAATGAACCATACTTTTAATCAGTAGAGACAATCTTTTGTCCAGTTTGCAAATTTTTCCTGTAAGCATAAAAAAGCATAAGTGAAGACAGTTATCTGCAGGAGTGCTTCGTTATATTAGACACAAAGAACTCACAGGTGCACTTGGAAAAGTGCCGGTGTTGCTAAGCTTTTTCACTTGAAATAACGACAAGAAAACCGTCGTATTGGCTATTACAGTTCCTTGTGTGCTCTCTCCTTATCTGTTTACACAGCGTAATTGATATTTTGTCCTCTGGAAGAAAAATGTATATAAGAAGTTATTTAGTAGAGGTTAAGGCCTATCACTATAATTTATTTTTCACTGTGCTTTTGTTGGAAAGCTTGCATGCAAGGTCTGCGTCTGCTGAGCATCACTCACCAGTGTCTTTGAGAAGGATGTTGGACTGTAACATGTAAACTCATTCAGATAGGTCATTTCTTTGGTAATATGAAACAGATTATAATTAAACAACAATTTCTGGGCACATGAAACTGGAAATGAGTTTACTGCTTCCTCTGCAACTGGAGATTTTTGAAAATACCTCATTAATAATTCCAATGATAAAGTGGTTATTACATTAATATAATAATAACCTAGACAAGCATATATTGCGCTACTGAGAACGTGATATATATTTTTCCGAAATGTAGGCATTGTTAAAACCAGATGTTGAACAAAATCAGCGAACAGCTGAATCATTGAATGTGCCCAATGTCAGACCGTATAGTTTTGTTGCCATATTGAGAGGTTAAATATGCATTAGCATATCCAGATAAATATGAGGGAGAGAGAAGCAGAAATTCATTCAGCTTCCAATGTTAGTAGACCGACAATCATAGAGCAATGAATCACCAGTGTCAACGAACCAGAGTCTCAGATACATTGTATTGGAAACCCTCAACCACACTTTCACAGTGCGTGGTTTGTTTTTTGCTCGTGTGGTAAGGTGGATAGTGTCATCATCGGGTCGCAATCACTTGAGGGTTTGGTTCTCCAAGTGATTAACCAACCTCCACCAGGAGGGAGACTGTCTATGTGGTTCGCAGTCGTGGAAAGTGGCTAAAAAAATCTCTTAATCCTGTTTAAATAAATTTTATTCAGTCTGATAGGGATATGGTTAAAAGAAATGGTGGTGCTTGAGTGGACCACTGACCAAGAACAGCCCCATTGAACGGGGACTTTCTTGCATCCCTGTTCAACTCCCTCAAGGCAGATATTCAAGACCTCAAGAGTAGGGGTGTGCAGTAAACCCTGGTATGTCGGCAGAGTTTGCGGAGTTTTCCGACTCCACACTCCGTTTGGAGCACAGAGTTCAGCAAAAACTCCTCTTACCGCTGCATAGCAGAGTTTACTGGTACCCAAGAGATAAATGCTGTTTTTAAATGACAATGTTTTCAAAATGGGGAGTTGAGTGCTGGCTCTTTCATAAATCCCCTTTAGTGGAAGTACATGTTCCCAAAACACACATCAGAGTTATGGAACATCAAGAACCTAGCGCCACACAACAGCGCTGGCAGCTAGACAGCCTGACAAGTTGTGGCGACTGTCGAGGATGATACTGCTCACACAGAGTATAGGGTAGCGTGGTACACAGGGAACTGAAAAGGCTGAAAATGATGTGGGGGTGCTACAAGTGTTTGGACGAGAACCCTCACCCACCTGAGGGTGACATGCTTCCTCATTGGGTCCTTCCACACACCGGGACCGCAAGGTACCCAGTGTGGGCTACAACTTCCCTTCAGGAAAGAGCAGGAGTGTTTTAAAGTAGCACGTCAATGTATTAATACCTCTTGGGTAGGGGTGAAAGGCAGAGTGCAACAGAAAAGTGTGTTAAAACTATCTCACTAGGAACACTACAACTTTATTTATGTGTCCTAATGGATAAGGGTTAAAAGCATAGTGATACAGGGTTATGGATATTCACCCTGTGTTACGGTCAACATGTTTCTGCCCTATATGACTTTAGATGTTCCAGGCATTCTTCAGGACCATAATATAGTGTCACTCTGCTACAATAACGTGTACAAATAATAAAAGTAAGGAAGAATTTATACTCAGGCCCACTATCTTGACCAACCATGCACAGTGGCCAGTTGTTGGGTAGGTCAGGTGGCCCTTTAATAAAATAACAAGAAAATACATTGAAAAACATATTCATCAGTATTTTAACAAACCACCAGTGTGCTCCACCACCTCAATCAAAAGTGAATACTTTCACCAGAATAGTATTTAAGGACCTTACCAGACGTTAGTGTGCAAAGTCCAACTCTACCATCAACAGGGTCTCTTAACACGTAGGTACCTCTACATGTTGATGGTACAACAGCATGTGTGAAAGCATATTAAAAGTAGATACGTCACAAATCACAAACAACTATAAGCACAATGCTAAAACTGGGCAAGTGTATCACAAATCAATCAATGTGCCATTGGTCGGTGTATGTAGGCGAACACACAGGGAACCTCTCTATGCAACTGTGTAACAATCTATTTATCACAACTCAAAACGATGCACTATCTAACTGGGACCACAGGAGCACTCTTAGTATGGCTTGGTCCACATCTCAGCATCGTTTTAGCCTGAAGTATGAGTGCATGGCCAATAAAAAGGCACTAAAGCCCGGTGTAATGTTATCCGCACACTTGGTCCTATTGTTTAATGACATCCTGTGCAATTTAAAACTACATTTTAAGCACAGCACCGGTGTAACCATGCTCGAACTCGGGATATACTTTGAGACTTCATGTGTTGTTATTAACAGTGTTCAGTACTGTCTACATGTTAAACTACTCAGACTCGGCACTCGTTTGAATCCGAAATGGCACCGTAAGATTTACTCATTGGGCGTTTAGGCAGTTAATGCGGCCATCACAGATACTCGTTTGTCGGCCGCTAAAAACAGACAGAGCAAACATAAGCCGCACACCCCCGCCAGCGGCTCTTACCTAGTGTATCGGGACACTTCTTCTTGCGAGACTCTGGAGGGAGTGTCCCGGCCACGGCTACAGAGCCTCTTAATGGCCAAATCATGATTCGCGCACATCTAGGCTGTACCAAGTCAGGCAGAAAAACAAGGCGGGAACAGCTGCGCCCGTGTCAACGCGATTACTAAACAAGCGCGCTCCCGCTGATGTTATCTGGAATTTGTAGGCAGGACAGATAGTGTACCTGATTCATATAGCCAAAAATGTAAAACCAAGCGGAACTGCTCTAAATTAACTATACATTTAGTAGAACCCTCTGTGAGCTCAAGTTCAGTCAAAAAGGGTGGGGCCACGGTGGTGATGGACACCGTGATGTACCGAGCTGAATGCTTACGACAGCTCACGGACACCAAATATTACAAACCTCTAACATGTGACCCCACACCGAGATTATAGAAAACCATCAAGATCATGGTAATCCAGGCTGCTGAATCAGGATGGATCACTAGAAGTGAGGCTGAATTTCTGACACCCAACCATCCCAAGATACCGGCGTTTTATATCTTACCAAAGATAAATAAAACACAAAGACCACCACCGGGCGGACCATTCGTGTCGGAAATTGGTTCCAGTTTAGAACCCCTGTCCCAATTTGTGGATTGGTTCCTCAGACCAATAGTGGCACAAATGCCCTCATATCTCCGAGACACGAAGCATGTTTTATCTTTTCTGACTACCATACATTTTGACCCTGATAAACATCTTTTGGCCTCCTTTGATGTAGAGGCATTATATACGAATATCCCCCAAGAGGATACTCTCAGGACCATTGAACAGTTACTGCTATTACATCCACGCAGTGACCAGACACCAACATCCTTTGTCATGGAATGTGCAACCCTTGCAATGAGAGAAAAAATGTTCTCCTTTGAAGACCAACTGTATTGGTAGGTGTCTGGCACTTCTATGGGCAGCACCTGAGCCCCCAGCATGGCTAATCTTTACATGCATTGGTTTGAGGAGACCTTTATCTATCCCATAGAGAATCCCTTCCACAGCAATCTTTTGCTGTGGAAGAGATACATTGATGACATCTTGGTCATTTGGGAGGGTGACCCAGTCTCTTTAGAGGCCTTTTCTGTCTGGCTTAATTCTCTTAATATTCATCTCAAATTCACATCTGAATCGAGCAAGATAGAACTGCCATTCCTTAACCTGAAATTATATCCCAAGGATGGTCAGATCTTCACAGATTTGTACCAAAACCGATGGCTCAGAACTCTTTAATCAGTTATAAGAGCTTCCACCCACGAGCTCTTAGTGATAATCTCCCAGTGGGCCAGTTTCTGCGACTCAGGAGGAACTGTACAGAGTTAACTAGATACAGAGAACATGCCAACAATCTGACTCCGAATCTTCTGGTACGACAATATCCATCCCATCTGGTCCGCAGAGCATGTAAGAGTGCACGCAACAATAATCGTGACGCACTTCTAGATACTTACCCCAGGTCCTCCTCTGATCGTCTGGTATGTGTGAGTACATATAGCCACCTTAGTGAAACCGTCAAGAAGGCCATAAACTCCAACTGGCACATTCTAAACAAGGGCAACAAGGTTTGTGAAAAACCTCTGTTTGCCTATAAACGCAGTAGGAACTTAGGCAATATCTTGGTACACACCAGACCATGCAACCCTACTATGACTGCTGTCCAGTGCACCATCGGGACAGGGGCTCCTGTACAGGGCCATTTCCCTTGTGGCTCATGCATGGTGTGTCATCTATCAATACGAACTAAAGAACTGGACCTGGGTTTGAAAACTCCCTGGATCCTAACAAATCACACCAACTGCAACTCTGAAGGACTGATCTATCTTATCAAGTGCCCTTGAAACCTGATGTATGTGGGCATGACGACCCGCAAGGTCAAAACAAGAATGATTGAGCACAGAAGTTCAATCAAACGCAAAAAGTCCAACACTAAACTGACACGCCATTTACTGAATACAGGACACACAGAGGAAGACTTGACATGGGTGGTCCTGGATAAGCCATGCTACTGCAGAGATATGGGCCCTCTAGATAAGGTACTATTTCATTGAGAACAGCGGTGGGTGTTCAGACTGAGTTGCCACTGTAGCGGTTTGAATGATGATATACTGTGGTGTGCATTATAAATATACTGTTATACTAGCCACTGTACACCTACCCTACACCAGAACCATCACATATAGGGATAAAAGAGAATTTGAGAGACTTTTGGCCCCTATATATGGATATTGCCTAATTTTGATCTGTCGCTATACTATTCCATACATGCCAGTTCCTACTTTTAATCCTTGACCATTTAATTATACTTTCTTGGCTCCCACTATGTCCTGGGCATTGACAGCCATGATAGAGAGGAGTGGATCTGATTCTGGAGCCCTGTCGACTCTTGATGAGTTGTTATATCATCACATTTATGTTACTTTGCATTCACTTTTGACCACAATTTTGACTGAACTTGAGCTCACACATGGTTCTACTAAATGTATAGTTAAATTAGAGCAGTTCCGTTTGGTTTTACATTTTTGGCTATATGAATCAGGTACACTATCTATCCTGCCTACAAATTCCAGATAACATCAGCGGGAGCGCCCTTGTTTAGTAATCGCGTTGACATGGGGCGCAGTTGTTCCCACCTTGTTTTGTTGTATTCCTCTTAGGATGTCCCTATATAGGTTTTTCCTGTATCATGTCCTTATATAGGCACAATTCGCCCTGCCCTTATATAGGCATAAAATCCCAGTCCTTATTTAGGCATTAAACCGTGCACTCCAAATACAGGCATGGTCTCCGACATCCGTCCACCCTAACGTCACAACGAGTTCTTGAAGAACAGACCCTTAGGCTTCGGGAGTTTCCCTAGCACAGGACTATTGATTTCTTCAAGGACTCATCTATTATGCATGAACCGTTATACCTTAGGGGTTCATTCATGACGTCTTCCGCTGTCCGATTCACGTCAATGCTAACATTCTGAGGTACCTCTCAGGTATAAATATACCTTCCCTAGCCCTTGTAAACTAGAGGAGACCTCGACTTCAGAGGAGCCCGTTTCCCGGCCTGACGCACTGAGAAGGCGCTGTCATCCCTGCACGCAGAGAGACCAGCTTCCAGTCATCTGACTTCCCTTGCAGGGTGTTGGAGTTCGAGTCTGGCAAGAGATTCCCACCTCTCTCATTCTTAAGGTATGGAGCTGACTAGAACCTAGAGGGACTCTTGGCATACTAGGGATACTAGGCTTAACATACTCTTAGTATACCATAGTAAGGAATACTTCACCTACTTCATACCTCTCCCTACACCTAGGATAGGTTAGGTACATTGGGGTAGAACTAGCTTAGAAACGCATCGTATGAATACTCGCATTTTTTAGTCTGTGTTATTTATGTAAATGAATATCTACTAAAGATCATGCTAGCGCAGTATTATTTATTTCTACTGCTTACACTGTACATTATTGAGGAAAACTAAGCATGCACGATTGAGCTGAGTGAAACGGTTATCTATTGTTTCCACGACTCTGGGACACGTTCTGATTCTAAAGGGAAACAAAGTGGTCATGTTTTGCGGCTACCAGAAACTACTCCCTTCTTGTTATCCAAGGAGTTTCTAGTGGCCTCTGAGCTAGCTGGCACAAGTAATTAAGTTTAATATACTCGATAGGGACATACCGACCTCAGTCCTATGTCAAACCTATAGGATATATTATTCCAATGCGTAGAGCCTATTAGGGAAATAGGAGCTACACTACAGTTTTTCCGCCTGACTTGGTACAGCCTAGATGCACGCGCATCATGATTTGGCCGTTAAGAGGCTCCGTATCCGTGGCCGGAACACTCCCTCCAGAGTGTCGCAAGAGGAAGCGTCCCAATACACTAGGTAAGAGCCACTGGGGGGGTGTGGATGTTATGTTTGCTCTGTCTGTTCTTTGTGGCCGACATACGAGTATCTGTGATGGCCGCATTAACTGCCTAAAGGCCCTGTGAGTAAATCTTACGGTGCCATTTCGTCTTTGAACGAGTGCCGAGTCTGAGTAGTTTAACATGTAGACAGTACTAAACACTGTTAATAGCAACACATGAAGTCTCAAAGTATATCCCGAGTTCGAGCATGGTTCCACCGGTGTTGTGCTTAAGATGTAGTTTTAAATTACACAGGATGTCATTAAACAATAGGACCGAGTGTGCGGATAACATTACACTGGGCTTTAGTGCATTTTTATTGGTCATGCACTCATACTTCAGGGTAAAACAATGGCGAGATGTGGACCAAGCCATACTAAGAGTGCTCCTGTGGTCCCAGTTAGATAGTGCATTGTTTTGAGTTGTGATAGATTGTTACACAGCTGCATAGAGAGGTTCCCTGTGTGTACCGCCTACATTCACCCACCAATGGCACATTGATTGAGTTGTGATACACTTGCCCAATTTTAGTATTGTGCTTATAGTTGTTTGTGATTTGTGACGTATCTACTTTTAGTATGCTATTACACATGTTGATGTACCATCAACATATAGAGGTATCTACATGTTAAGAGACCCTGTTGATGGTAGAGTTGGACTTTGCACACTAACTTTTGGTAAGGTCCTTAAATACTATTCTGGTGAAAGTATTCACTTTTGATTGAGGTGGTGGAGCACACTGGTGGTTTGTTAAAATACTGATGAATATGTTTTTCAATGTATTTTCTTGTTATTTTATTATAGGGCCACCTGACCTACCCGACAACAGGCCACTGTGTATGATTGGTCAAGATAGTGGGCCTGAGTATAAATTCTTTCTTACTTTTATTATTTGTACACGTTATTGTAGCAGACTGACACTATATTATGGTCCTGAAGAATGCCTGGAACATCTAAAGTCATATAGGGCAGAAACATGTTGACCGTAACACAGGGTGAATATCAATAACCCTGTATCACTATGCTTTTAACCCTTATCCATTAGGACACATAAATAAAGTTGTAGTGTTCCTAGTGAGATAGTTTTAACACACTTTTCTGTTGCACTCTGCCCCTCACCCCTACCCTAGAGGTATTAATACATTGACGTGCTACTTTAAAACACTCCTACTCCTTTCGTGAGGGGAAGTTGTAGCCCACACTGGGTACCTTGCGGTCTCGGTGTGTGGAGGGACCCAATCTTGAGGCATGTCACCCTTGGGTGAGTGAGGGTTCTCGTCCACACACTTGTAGTACCCCCCACATCATTTTCATCTTTTTCAGTTCCCTGTGCACCACGCTACCCTATACTCTGTGTGAGCAGTATGATTCTTGGAAGTAGTATAGGATAGATATTTCTATTTTTGCAGCCTATACTTCTGATTGACCCTTTTTGAGAGATATATGACTGTCAGGGATGGACACGTGCTCCCCAGGTAGCTGAGTAAGTTTCCAGGCTGTGTTGTGCCACATGAAACAGAGGGTGTGCAGGGAAGAACCTCTGTCAGTACAGACATGGAGCCCGGACGCCACCGGGTCTATTCTCCTTTCTCAACAGGGAGTGGTATGACCCAGAACTTGGGATGCGTAAGTCGGCTAAAGCGCGCAAGTCTGCGAGCATTGTGCAGAACTGGACTGTGGGATGGGCTTGGTGCAGCAACACCTGGGGGCTGGCGGTGAGGGACCTGGAGAGGGGCGGCTATATCAAGGGGGGTGCCATCAGTGCCAGAGGAGGGTGGCGGCACTGGCCCCCGGAGCCCTGTTTGTGGTGCCTCCTGCCCCAGGGCCCCTTAAACCACACCTCTTCACTGGTGAGTGGCCTCCTTGTGGAACTCTCATGGTGGCCAGAGCAGATGCTGGCTTGGGCACCATGGGCTCTGTTAACAGGACAGCGTGGACAGCTCCAAGCCTCCGACTTCTTCCGGGCCCGAGAAGGCCCTGAGTGCTGCTGTCTGCAAGAGCTGTAGGAAAGATGAAGCTGCCATTACCGGGAGGTCTGCCTGTCGGGGACATGTGAGATTTATCCTGGAGCATGGGGTCAAGAAGAGTACGGTTCTTGGATTGTCTATGGGGAATGGGGCACTTTGGCAGATTATGAATCGTCATAAAAAAGGGTTCACACAAGTTCAGTTCTGGAAGCGTTTCTTTGTGTTATCAAAAGTAGAGACGCATTTACTCATGCCAAATGAGACAATCTAGTTTGAAATTGAAAGATACTTTGTGAATGGCTGCTGTGGGCAGGGGAGGGCATTAGTGGCTGGTCTGTTGGGGGTGCGCGAGATGAGCAGGGGGCCTACATATTACAATGTTATTCCATCAGCTGTCACCTCACTCTGTGAATCTCGATTGTAATTTAGCACCTATTAACACTGGCTTAAATGCATAATGATTAGTTGAACGCCTGCTTGCGTCTGACGCCTGCATCCTGCTTCGCTCCTCAAAACTCGCGGGGCTTTAGCAGCACTACAGCAGAATGTCTCTAAAATGGCCGTAACACGACACTTACACAAACAGTTTACATGATGCGGTATTACCACTGATAGGTTCAATTACCACCGGCGCAGAAGTATTTATGTGTTATGGCCATATGTGGGATGAGGCGAGGCTTTCACGAAGAAGATGAGAAGGTACTTGGGCTGAGTGCTGGCTGAAGAGGACACACAAAGAGCAGCTCTGCCTGTAAGCAGAACTCTGTGAAGTAGAGCAGAGTTTTGGGGGCGCTTTGTGGAATTCTGCATAGTGGAACTCCGTGCACTCTGCCCAGGCCTACTCAAGAGAGACCGCTCTCAAGATCTGCGTTAGGTGAGACAGGACTTAAATCCGGTGGGTGAGTGGGTCTCCTCCTTGAAAGCCACCATACTGGGAAGGGGTGAGGAAGTGGGGAGGCTGTTACAGGATGCCATCCATCTCCGCGAGCAACACAATGAGCTCCGGGACCAGGAGGAAGACCTTGAGAATAGATCCAGCTGCAACAAAGTTCGCCTCAGGGGATACCTTTGGGCTGCGAGGGCTCCGGCATACAGGGCTATGTCCAGGTGCTTTTTCGCTCAGTCCTGGATTGGACCAAGTACTCCACGTTGTGGCTAGACAGGGTGCATCGTGTCATCCGCCCTGGGTGCCCCAACACCAAGCCATCAGACATTGTGCCATGCGTCAATGATCTCCATCCAGATGAAAGAGGGCATCATGAAGAAAGCCACTGTCTCACAGCCTATCCACTTCTGAGGGCATCAAATCGGGATCTTCCAGGACATCTGCTCACCCTCCATCGCCGGAGAGACTTTAAACCGATCACTCAGCTTCTGCACTCCGAGGAGGTGTCCTATGGCTAGGGTCTCCCCTTCAGGTTGTTTTTTGATGGGATGGCCAACAGTACCAACCTAAGATGCTGGGGGAGGCCCACCACATTTTAGATCTGCCTGGAAGCTCTTCTGCCTGATCAACACCTGGTTCCCGTTGGAGCTCCCCCTCGCATGCACCGCTATGGCAAACGTATGGAAAACACAAGAAACACTCGAGCCTGGTCAGAAAGAGCACGCTCAGTTGCACCAAGCGGTTCAGGGCAGTCTAGCTTCTGGAAGTCAGTCGCTTGATCACTGATGCTACCTACATTAAATGACTATGACATGCATACCCTCCCAGGGATTAACCTTTTCCGCCATGGTCTGCGGCGGTGAAGGGATGGCTCCACAAGCGCACCCAATAAAGGATGCGCCTTACCCTCCCGAACGGCCCAACTTATGGTTTTCTATTATTAATGGACTTGTTAATTTTATGATTTTGTTTCTAATGTTGCTAGGGATTTGTTATTATTTTTTACTCCTTCACACTTCACTGCCTGCTTACACCTTCGCACATGCTCAGGGGCTCAGCTGTCCTCCCTTGGTTCAGCTTTATCTCTCCAATGCTACTGAGGTAACCTTAGGGGCCTTGGCCTCTATCCTCTCCCATTTTTCTGGAGGTTAAAGTGACATGCCTCAATGTCCAGGGCCACAATAACTGGACTAGACAGTTCACTGTTCTGTCTCTCCTGGAACGGTTTGGCAGCAACATATGCCTCCTACAGGTGACCCACCTGCTCGTCAAAGATGATCATAAAATGAAATTTCGATGGTTCCCGCACCAGTACTGCTCCTTAGGTCCTACAAAAAAGGGGGGGTGGCAATCCATCTCACTAGAGGATTCAGAGGAGAGGTCCTGACTAAAGTTGCAGAGATCAAGGGGTGACTACTTGCCTACCTGCTACAATTGGGTACCCTTCACATTACACTTGCCTCCAGATATACACCCAATGAACAGCAGGAGAAATGTATCATGGGAGACCTCACAACAGTGCTGCAATCCCCTGACGCTGCCATCTTGGTGGGGGGGCAACCAGAACCTAGATAGGGATACTGACCTGGACCGATCCGGTCAACGTTTTGGCCAATCCGGTGCCTTTTTGACTCAGGGTCTCCAGTGGCTGGGTGGCTGTAGTTTAGGAAACCATTGCAGACTCTCTCACCCTAACACACGGGATTACACGTACTACTGTGCAGTTCATAAAACCTATGCCTGCATCAACTACTCCTGGCTTCCCCTGCGGTACAGGCCCTTGTCCAGGATGTCCACATTGCCCCCAGGTCTTTATCTGATCATGCCCCCTCTCACTAGTGCTTCGGGTGGATCGGTACCCCTGATGGCTATCTCACTGGAGGTTTCGGGATAGCCTCCTCCAGTCCAAGTCCACGATAGAAGCGCTATGAGTGGCAATTGCCGACTTTCTCCTGAACAATGACACCGGTGAGACATCACCCGCATCTCTTTGTGAGGCTTTGAAGCTGGTAGTCTGGTGGGAATTGATTGCCATTTCATCGGCTGATAACCATCGCAGGAAAGAGAAATGACTGGGCCTGGAGCAGAAGGTACTAGAGCTGGAAGCCATACATAAACGCACAGGGGCCCTGAGGGTTTGAAGGGAATTGGAAAAGGCTTGCCTGCACCTCAGGTGCCAGAACCGTGCTAGGGTAGAATACGCAATGGCACAACTAAAACATACATTTTATCTAGGGAGCAATCGCTGCAGCTGGATGGTAGCCCACTGACTTCTGGCTAAAGCCCATAAGGACACTATCAAAATGATACGTGACAACTTGGGCACTGAGGTCCGTTGAGATACTCAAATTGCAGCAGTCTTCCAAGACTTCAATAGCACACTATAAAAAAGTCCTGATGGCCCTGTGGATGATATTTCCAGATGCTTGGAGGCGACTCCAGTGACTCCTCTTTCATCTCATGATTCTGATAGGTTGGCGAGGCCCATCCGGATCGAGGAGATAATCTCAGATAATTGCGTGCCTGAGGCCGATGAAGCCCCCTGGGCAGGATGGCTATTCTCCACTGTTCTATAAAGTATTATGTCAAGACCTGGTTCCGTTACTTTGCCGACACCGGGTCCATAACAGACACCATCTGGATGCGTCCATTTTAGTTACCCTGAAACCCGTTAAAGATGCTACCCTATGCGGGTCTTACAGACCTATATCACTCCTGAATATTGATGCCAAGCTATTCACGAGCATCCTCACCCACTGCCTAAATCCCCTCGTGCTCGGCCTGATCGATCCCAATCAGGCCATTTTCATCCCCAACCACCAGTGTGGAAAAAATACCAAACACATCCTCCAACTCATGGACAAGATCTACTGGTTCCAGAGAGAGGCTCTCCTTTCAAAAGATGCCAAAAATGTATTTAGCAGGGTGCATTGGCCCTATCGCTTTGAGACCTTGAAACAATTTGAACACGGGGAAAGACTTCGAAGCTGGGTCTGAAGTGTCTACAGATCCCTGCGATCGTCTGTGAGAGTTCATGGTATATTGTCCCAAACATTTCCCATCCAGAGAGGCACCTCGCAGTGGTGCCCACTCTCTCCTCTGCTATTTGGCTTATACATGGAGCCCCTGGCACAAAGAGTAAGGGCCAATCCAGCCATCACATGAATCCCCTTTGGAGGAGACCACCACCTCATCAGCCTCTACCCGGATGATGTGATTCTTGATCTCACCGTCCCAATGTCCTCCCTCCCGGCTCTGGTATCAGAGCTCCATTCCTTTCGGGAAGTATCCGGGTTCGACGTTATTATACAGAAATCCTAAATCCTGAACCTTTCGCTTACCTCGGCACATAAGGCTCACCTCCACTCAGTATTCTCTTTCGAATGGGCAGGAGAGTACGTACCTTACCTCAGTATTCAGCTGGCCCCTTTGGTGACTAAGTCTGTGGCTCTCAATTATGTTGTCCTCTCCTCCCAGGTCCTGTCAGATTTGGCTAACTGGCACCTGCTTCAATTGTCCTTGCTAGAAAGGATAGTCGCCATCAAAATATCAGTCCTCCCCTGGATCGTCTACATCTTTCAGGGTTACTGCTGACACCACCACAGCACATGCTTGGTCCCTGCAGTTAGAGATCAATAAATGTATCTGGGATGGGAAAAAAACATGACAGGCAATTGCTTTATTGCACAACATTAGAGGGAGGTCTCGTTGTACCTATGACTGCACGATACTACCAAGCCTCTTGGCGGAGCGGAGTTGACCAGCCTCCCAGAA
The DNA here is from genome assembly GCA_963921515.1 of Calotriton arnoldi. Lineage (NCBI taxonomy): Eukaryota > Metazoa > Chordata > Amphibia > Caudata > Salamandridae > Calotriton > Calotriton arnoldi. The sequence goes on from CAWUFW010006909.1 coordinate 52,463, forward strand.
ACACTGGTGTTTTATGGACCAGGCCATGGTGGGTTCACACATATGAAAAAAGCAAGGGCTCCCCTGCAGACATCGAGTGTGGGGTCTCTATTCATCCCTAGTGACTGGCTCCTCATTCAGGGTTTGGGACACAGTGGCGATCCAGGCTGACCTCCTTTTCCTTCCCCATGACGCCAATCCTAGCTAACCCCTAATTTTCACCAGGGATGCATCAGGAGGGGTTCCGATGATAGTGGAATGGAGGCTGCAAACACATAGGCTCTCTGTTCGACACACAGAGGATAATTCCATTCAACCGACTAAAGGCACATTGTGACCTGGAGGAGGCAGATCGCATCAAGTACTTACAAATATGACAATGGGTGATGCAGCCATCCATCAAACCCTACGCAGAGTGCCCCCTCAAGCTTTTTGAGAAATGGGTTTTCCTTTGGAAGGATGACAGACATCTTATCACAGAGATCTATGTATTATTGGGAGGTGTCGGCAACACTGGCCAAGATGGCAGGGCAGAAAGGTGGGAGGCAGAACTAGGCAGGGCCCTTTCAATTAAGAATTGGGAAGACATCTATTACCAGGCCTGCCACACTGCTCATAACATGGCAAGCATAGAGATGGCATATAGAATTAATTCATACTGGTAATTCACCCCAGCGCGGTTTCAAGTGTGATGTCCAGGACGCACAAATGAGTGTAGAGGGGCTGTGGAGGGAGGCACCTTGGTCCACCTTCTATGGCACTGTCCGAAGTTGGTCCGCTGCTGGGTGTGCATGCTGGATGCTATAGATAGGATCTTCAATACAACTATCCCGAGGTTTCCAACCTACACTATAATGAGGCTTCCTAACTCTGTAACATTACCTATGCACTCATTGAAGGGGAGACAGATGGCCTGGCACTGTCAGGTCATTCTCTCTGCATGGGGTTTGAACAGGGTCCCTGACTACACAGCATGGCTCCATAAATTATGGTTCATTTTGGGGATGGAAAAACTTTCCTTAGCTGTGGACCAGAAACATGAGTCTTATCCCGAATTGTCGGCACCATTAATCACTATCCTGTCCACCAAATTCAATGAGTTAACTGTTGCGCTTGCTCCCTCCAACAGATGCCTGAGGAATCAGCCCTGCATTAAGAAAAAAGCGCAGACATGCATTCTCTGAGGCACGAAACATGAGCCACCTTATAGAAGTTGTAGGACACTGAAGCTACCTCTTTGGAAGGAGTAAGGGGGGGAGTAGTTCAGTGGGATGTTTGCTGACTTCTCATTCTGATTGTACCTTAATGACGCTGCCAGCTCCAGGGTTGTAGGCGGACAGCCATGTACTCAAATGTTTTGCTTTTGCTATAAAAAAACAGAATTGATCCATAAAATACATGATCATTTTTGTATTATTTTGTTTAGGGTTTGGACAATGCATGGTTAGCATTATTATCTGTATCTATTTATTTAAGTGTCATTCCCTTACTGTGCCTGTGTGAGTGGTCAGGAATGGGGTATGGCTTACTCCAAGCCTTACCTGGAGTACATGTGAAATTGTTTTGTCTGCAGTAATACAGGGATATTTGTGAGTGCGCCTTTACTAAATTCAATTCACCTTACTCTTTTTCGGTGTGTATTTGTGTTTGCATGCCCTTCCCTGAGCCCCTCCTTAATTGTTTCTCTACTCCTCCCACTTTGTATTAGGTAGTCTCCATTTTCCAGTCACTCCTGTCGGAGGTACAGGAGGAGTGGTTGGAAAATGTAAACATTTCTCTATGCTTTCTTATAGGGAGACCTCCACAGTGGAGGTAATCTCTACCTATGTGTGAAAAGTTACGAGTAGTAACATTAAACTCACAAATCATAGTGTAGGAGTCTACACCGGGGGTAGAGTTATGCAAGTCTTCATGTAGGAGCAACTGTACACTCTGAAATGTTGAATAGCACAAAAGAGTAATTGTACACTCAGAAATGTGGGGGTGTCCAGAATCAGTCTAGGCACCAAGCCCCTAGTTTACATTGTCCAACAAATGCGCAGAATCTACGGATTAATAGGAACTACACTTCATGGCATTGGTTGGGTACTTATTCAACAGTCTATCTGAGTAGTTCAGTTGTGCTTTTCTTAGAGACCCTACTCACCTCAAAAACCGGAGATGTCTGTGGTTGGATGGAAAATGGCCTCAGCTGAGTAGGTATACCCTATGTATTGGCTGTAGGTAATTCAAGCTTGTAGGATATTTTTTTTTCCACATTGTGCTAACCCTATCTCCATAAATTAGTTTGATTAAATTACCTTTTTCTTTAAACAATGACCAAACAAGGTGAGGACACTGAAGAACAAGAAGTTCAATTAAATTTTATAAAAATTGCAGACATGCAGTTACTATGAAATTAGTACATTATGGCGTCCCCGCAACGGGTGGAGACGTAACCTTCGTGGTTGAGGCACACGAAGCATTTAGAACAGAGGTATTCTATTCTTGGGTTAAGTTCCCAGCTGCAGATGCACGTCCACAATTGTTTCACACTTACATTGAGGATAAAGCACCATAGGAATATTTTCCATATGTGGATATAGAAATTCTGTTAACTTACCAAGAACCGTAAATTGGTTTAAAGGCGCCCTTCCCTATACCATAGAAAATGTGAGACTCGGTCCGCTCAGTAAAGAAGGAGTGACCTGGCCGGTCTTAGCTGCTTATACATTGCATCCTAATCTTGCTAATTTGAATGCAGCAGAAATAAGAAAATTATACAAAGATCTAGTAAGAATTTACAGAAACCTCACGCAGTGCATTATGTGAACACTCTTAGTGAACCCTGGGTGTACAGCTCAGGCTGCACAACCACAATTGGCTTTTGCGGGTATCAACCCTCAAATGCTGAATGCCGTTATGGGAAAACTTCCCACCAGTTGGCAGCAAATTCCGTTCTGGAAAGCTCAGAAAATTGGTCAGCTTGAAGCAGTTTTTCCCCATAAGGGCCCGCAGGAGAAACACAGAATATTAACAATTTGCTTGCCGATGGGGATCGCTCCCGCGGTGGAAGATTGTGCCACTTGGGGTACAGGCCTCGCTGCCATTTCGACCAGAACACATGGTACCCCTTCAATATCAGTTCTACCTGAAGTACTGAAACAAGTACAGAATGAGTACGAGGCAGCACCTGCCTTGGACTTAGAGACGAAACTGGTAGGGAACTTTGATTCAGTATCCTCTATATTGTTAGGTAACATAAAAAGGAGGCAGCAGCATTGGCTGTACACCACCGCATAAAGGAACTCACTCCTGCACAACAGGAGCAAGAATTACCTAAAATGATTGAAGAAACCTATGCTACAGTGGGAAGAGATAATTAAGTAGCCAGACCTGGGAAACCAACGGTTAAGGGTAATTCTGGAATGGATAACTCTAAGCAAACACCCAATTCTTCCAGAAGAAGTGGAATATTAAACTAAAAAATAAACAAAATAAAACATGATCACAGGTGGGTCGCCTCAACAGGGACCCACTGATAAAAAATATAACCTGAGAAACAGTGATAATATTAGAAAGCCTGACAGGTATCAGGATACTGATACACGTTCCTCTCGTTCCTTTCAGGATTCATTCGATACGCATTCGGAAAGAGGTGGGGGTTCAGAGCACAGATCTGAAGAGTAAGTGAAGCCAAAAAGGGAAAGACATCGCACTTCAGACTAGATCCTTAAGGAGGACAAACAAAAGACTCCTAAACCACAATTCAAAAAGAAGAAGGTAGTTGGGATCAAAATAAGACATGCCCAGGCTGCTAAGGAACAGGGAATGGGCAGTGATGATGCTGGACAGTGTGCCAGAAGGCACAATAGCTCAACGGAACCTGATGGATTACCTGGCGGTAGTAGCGCTGAGTGGGCATAACATGGTGGAAGCACCTGATACAAGGGTAAGTGTCCCCCATCTTTTATACGATATTACACTCCAATTGGAAGGGAACATACCCAGAACAGTTAAGGGTCTCTTATGGAAGAACCTGACTTATGGTTACAACATTATTTTGGCTGAAAAGGATTGGCCACCTGAGTTCGTAATGGAGTGCCCAATGGGAGAAACAGTAATTTTACCGGCTTTCTCCGAACTCGTTCCAGAATCAGTTAAACATTCATACGCTCAGGAGTGGGTGCTAGCGCTTGCACTTTACCGAAACCATGTTGGGTGGGATGATGAGTCTCCTCATCATGAAATCCCACTAAAATCAGTCTCTCAACCCCAGAGACAATACCCAATAAAAAATGAAGCTAAAAACAAGTTAGAGAAATACTAGATTAACTTGAATACCAAGGTGTAATAGAAAACTGCAACTCGCCCATGAATAATCCCTTTTTTCCGTAATGAAACCGGACAATTCCTACCGTCTAGTCTTAGACTACAGACATTTGAACACTTACACACACGTTTGCAGTACAAAATGCACATAGTGCTGCACTAATGAATAACATTGTGCTAAAGAAAATACAAAACAACACTTAATATCTCAAATGGATTTTTTTGCCCAAATATAGTGCCTGGAAGCAGATACTTGGCAGCATTCTCAGCACTAGGGTGTCAGCAGCAATTTTGTCATTTACCACAGGGGTATAACAATAGCCCCAGGCTGTTTTCAGCAAGAGTGACAGAGTTACTTCAAAATTTTGATGAGGAGGCATTGTCCTATGTAGATGATATTTATCTGACGGGCGATGAGTTAATGGAACACTTGGCTAGAGTAAACCAAACAATTCTAGGGTTCGCTTACCCGGGTTACAAATGTAATTTCAAAAAGACATATATTGGCCATCTTAATGTCCTGTTTCTGGGGTACAAGTTGTCAAGTGGAGGCAAAAGCCTGGCAGCCCACTTTTTAGAAAAATGCGCACTGCTCCAACCTCCAAAAACTCTGAAAATTCAATTCATTTTAGGATTTTTAAATTTTGGCAGAACATAGATTTTGAAATACGAAAAATGAGTAAAGCCATTCTACGACTTAATCAGACCTGATTTCTTAATCAACCATTGGACACAGGAACATACGAACATTTTAGGTTCCGTACAGGAAGACATATTAGCTTCCAAATATTTGCACACATGTGTAAAGATGACTAACCTGGTAATCTGCATAGTCACTGGACCTACTGGGTATCCTATATCACTTTCAATGAGGGTGATACGGTACCCATTGCATACAAATCACATTTGTACACAAATGCTGAAATGCGTTTTGCACCCACTGAGAACATTCTCACAGCGGTACAGACTGCTGTATTGAGAGAGAGCGAGAGCACTGGCTCAGGGTAAGCAAATAATTGTCATTAACCGAGTACCGACGTTGGAGGCCGCTACCAAAGCAAGCGTTCCAAATGCTAAAGCCTTGCATCCACAATGGATTCAATGGCCTAACTGTCTCACTGCAACCGATGTAGACTACAGATTTGATTCTATACCACAAACTCAAGCATTCCTGCAGTACGAACAAGAATATCCTCTGCCGAATGAAATAATGCCTCTAGGTCGATATGAATACATTATTTATACTGATGTATCTGCTCACACTGCCATAGGGACATGTCAACAATATTCCACAGCATGCACAATCGTAAAGGGGTGCATGCGTGATGGAAAGTTCCATCCTGAAAAAACACACACGCAGTCCCTAGAGGACTATACAGCACAGCTGGTAGAACTAAAAGCCCTGATAATGGCACTACAAAGTATGGATCCCGAATTTCCCACACTTATAGTGTGTGATTCATACTTTTGTGATCAGTATTATAACGAATATCTTCACTATTGGGGCCAGAATGGATTTTGAGATTCAAAGGGTTGAACAATCAACCACAAGATGCTTTGGAAATACGCGGCAAAGATGAAAAGAAGGCATGCCAAGGGCTTATGTTATCCATACATTGAGCCATCAGCATGTTGGCGTTCATGTTGAAGGGAATTCTATGGCCGATGAGGCTGCAAAGGCAACAGTCCACACTGCTACTGTTACTGCAATCACTCGTTCTACTACGAGATTAGACAGAGACATCATGGTGGCTGTTAATGCAGCCCACAATGATGCCCTCCTGCCGAAAGGCTTTACACTCAAGTACTCCTACAAGTTAGATGCACAAAACATTCCACATGCTCAGATTCCAGGAGTGGGGGATAGAGTTATACCAAACACTGATCGCAGATTGGGATTGACACTGTCTGCACATGAGGGTCTGGGGTCAGCTCACTCAGGGATTGTGGCTGCAGTATCATTACTGAAGCATCGCTATTAGTGGCCAGGTCTTACCAAATAGACCAGACCATGAATGCGACACCTGCCAGCAGATGAAAGGTTCCACCCTAGCATATCCCGCACAGACACGTCTATTGATCTAAGACAAGCCTTTGTCTTTTGTTTATTTGGACCACTGTGGCCCCTTACACTCATATGGGGCTTATAAGAACATCTTGGTGGCAGTGGATTCATTCTCCAGATTCCTGTGGGTTTGGCCACAGCGCTCGGCTGACGCTTGAATTGTTGTAAAGGATTTGCAAGTCTTCATTGGGATATATGCAATTGGCACACAACATTCTGACCAGGGACAGGCGTTTAGCTCTCGGGCTCACAAAGAAGCCATGGGAAGTTTGGGTGTGGCCTTGCAGTGCTCCTCCCCCTACCATCCTGAGGGAAATTTGGGAGTTGAGAGGGAAAACCGTGACTTAAAGCAGTCCTAAACAGCAAGGGTATTAGGCTCAGTGGCAGTTGGGTCAATCACATCTATGTGGTCCAGAGAGCACTTAATAACATGCCAAGAAAATCCCTGGGGGTCGTACTCTATATGAAGGCCTGTTTGGGGTGAAAATGTGGGGAACAGACCTCGAAAGTGTTGGCGCAGTGGCGATGGAAACACAATTTGACATCAATGAACGTTTGCCTGTTTTACAGGAACTCAATGAATTCTGGGCTTTACAAAGCAACCTCCAAGTAAAATGCACCGCCACTGGGGAAGTGAAGGTAGTTCAAGCAAGAACCGGATGGCTCCAGAAGATTTGGGAATTGGTCAAGGAAAAAATAGTGGACTATAAAGAATTTGGGCCATCTTAGAGAGCACCTGTACCTGTCCTGGCTGTCGAAGGTACCAGAACTGTAGTTCTTCCACCTCTTGCCGGCCACCGGGACAAAAGGTTTGTCTCCATTGATCTGATCAAACCACACTATGTGGTCGATTCTAAGCAGTAGGCCGTGTGGACTCCAAGGTAGCTGCCACACTCCTCTCGCTACCCTACAGGAAGTTCAGATGGAAGCTTTAATAACAACAGAAGATTCCACTCTCCAAAGAGAAGCTGTAAACAACAATGAAAAGCTTCTTTTCACTGTTGAAACTATTGTAAAATCAACAAGTACAGAAATCTCAATTCGTAAATTTGACAAAGTCTATGTGAATATGTCACAGATCGAGTCATCTCCTTGTTCTACAAAACCTGCTGAGCTGCCAAAAATAGACCAGACTGCATCTGGCTACTTCGTACATTATGACGACTTCTCATCTGATTTCATTGAACCTGAACTGCCACCGCCACCTTTCCCTTTCAAGCTGCGAGTTTATACTCTCTATTTTTGGATGAAAAAGGCATACTTTGTTGTTCATGGATACATCTCTGGATTACAATTGGATTACTTTTCCTAGTCTTCTGGATTGGTTTGGTAACTGTCCTTTTCTTACTACTGAATGGACACTATCTCCCAGAATTCTCCGCAGTACATCTTGTGAACTTGGTTCTGAAACCACATGCATCGTCACACCGTGAACTAAGGGACCTGTTCCTGGTGAACATTACAGCAGTTCCAGTTCCTGAAGGAATGGTGTGGGACATGGTATTGTATGATGTGTATGGTCCTACTGAACATTTGTAAATTCCATATTTGTTTAAAATTTCCTTAAATTATATCATCACCTCTAGTACTTTCTCTGATGATTGGGACATTGAAACTATGCATAATTTGCTTGCAGATCTAGAGGAATCAGCTGCATTTTCTAATGATGAATTGTATGATGGTACATCTAATTTTGGAGACATGTTCTGTTATCAACATTATGGTCACCATTTTTTACACAAAGCTAGTATCCCACGCGCTGTTTATAATTACACTCAATGGGAACACTGCCTAACACCACCAAAAAGTAGTTCAAAGACATTTGCACAAAAGTTTGCTTATTTTTCTGGTTTTGACACATCAGACCCAGCCTTGTAATATTATAGGCTTGCACCTACACCTACAAAGAAAAATATGCTAACAAACACCAAGCTGATATACTCTGCTTCCTTTATTTCCCAATTGTCTATGCAGAGTTTCGACTTCTGGAAAGACACCATAGACACAACATCTGCCTGGGGGACAAAAGAGTGGCAAGTTCAGGGAACTGCGGCCTTATTTAGACTCATACCACATCAAATGATTTTCCTGATCAAAACAGTGCAACACACTTCTTGTCTTGGTATAGCCAAAATGAAGGATTTCAACATTCCATGTATTCCCGCATTCTCACGCTTCGAGAATTGGTAATTTGTGGATTGGTTCCTTAGACCAATAGTGGCACAAATGCCCTCATATCGCCAAGACACGAAGCATGTTTTATCTTTTCTGACTACCATACATTTTGACCCTGATAAACATCTTTTGGCCTCCTTTGATGTAGAGGCATTATATACGAATATCCCCCAAGAGGATACTCTCAGGACCATTGAACAGTTACTGCTATTACATCCACGCAGTGACCAGACACCAACATCCTTTGTCATGGAATGTGCAACCCTTGCAATGAGAGAAAAAATGTTCTCCTTTGAAGACCAACTGTATTGGCAGGTGTCTGGCACTTCTATGGGCAGCACCTGTGCCCCCAGCATGGCTAATCTTTACATGCATTGGTTTGAGGAGACCTTTATCTATCCCATAGAGAATCCCTTCCACAGCAATCTTTTGCTGTGGAAGAGATACATTGATGACATCTTGGTCATTTGGGAGGGTGACCCAGTCTCTTTAGAGGCCTTTTCTGTCTGGCTTAATTCTCTTAATAATCATCTCAAATTCACATCTGAATCGAGCAAGATAGAACTGCCATTCCTTAACCTGAAATTATATCCCAAGGATGGTCAGATCTTCACAGATTTGTACCAAAACCGATGGCTCGGAACTCTTTAATCAGTTATAAGAGCTTCCACCCACGAGCTCTTAGTGATAATCTGCCAGTGGGCCAGTTTCTGCGACTCAGGAGGAACTGTACAGAGTTAACTAGATACAGAGAACATGCCAACAATCTGACTCCGAATCTTCTGGTACGACAATATCCATCCCATCTGGTCCGCAGAGCATGTAAGAGTGCATGCAACAATAATCGTGACGCACTTCTAGATACTTACCCCAGGTCCTCCTCTGATCGTCTGGTATGTGTGAGTACATATAGCCACCTTAGTGAAACCGTCAAGAAGGCCATAAACTCCAACTGGCACATTCTAAACAAGGGCAAAAAGGTTTGTGAAAAACCTCTGTTTGCCTATAAACGCAGTAGGAACTTAGGCAATATCTTGGTACACACCAGACCATGCAACCCTACTATGACTGCTGTCCAGTGCACAATCGGGACAGGGGCTCCTGTACAGGGCCATTTCCCTTGTGGCTCATGCATGGTGTGTCATCTATCAATACAAACTAAAGAACTGGACCTGGGTGTGAAAACTCCCTGGATCCTAACAAATCACACCAACTGCAACTCTGAAGGACTGATCTATCTTATCAGGTGCCCTTGAAACCTGATGTATGTGGGCATGACGACCCGCAAGGTCAAAACAAGAATGATTGAGCACAGAAGTTCAATCAAACGCAAAAAGTCCAACACTAAACTGACACGCCATTTACTGAATACAGGACACACAGAGGAAGACTTGACATGGGTGGTCCTGGATAAACCATGCTACTGCAGAGATATGGGCCCTCTAGATAAGGTACTTTTTCATTGAGAACAGCGGTGGGTGTTCAGACTGAGTTGTCACTGTAGCGGTTTGAATGATGATATACCGTGGTGTGCATTATAAATATACTGTTATACTAGCCACTGTACACCTACCCTACACCAGAACCATCACATATAGGGATCAAAGAGAATTTGAGAGACTTTTGGCCCCTATATATGGATACTGCCTAATTTTGATCTGTCGCTATACTATTCCATACATGCCAGTTCCTAGTTTTAATCCTTGACCATTTAATTTTACTTTCTTGGCTCCCACTATGTCCTGGGCATTGACAGCCATGATAGAGAGGAGTGGATCTGATTCTGGAGCCCTGTCGACTCTTGATGAGTTGTTATATCATCACATTTATGTTACTTTGCGTTCACTTTTGACCACAATTTTGACTGAACTTGAGCTCACACATGGTTCTACTAAATGTATAGTTAAATTAGAGCAGTTCCGTTTGGTTTTACATTTTTGGCTATATGAATCAGGTACACTATCTATCCTGCCTACAAATTCCAGATAACATCAGCGGGAGCGCCCTTGTTTAGTAATCGCGTTGGCATGGGGCGCAGTTGTTCCCACCCTGTTTTGTTTTATTCCTTAGGATTTCCGTATATAGGTTTTTCCTGTATCATGTCCTTATATAGGCACAATTCGCCCTGCCCTTATATAGGCATAAAATCCCAGTCCTTATTTAGGCATTAAACCGTGCACTCCAAATACAGGCATGGTCTCCGACATCCGTCCACCCTAACGTCACAACGAGTTCTTGAAGAACAGACCCTTAGGCTTCGGGAGTTTCCCTAGCACAGGACTATTGATTTCTTAAAGGACTCATCTATTATGCATGAACCGTTATACCTTAGGGGTTCATTCATGACGTCTTCCGCTGTCCGATTCACGTCAATGCTAACATTCTGAGGTACCTCTCAGGTATAAATATACCTTCCCTAGCCCTTGTAAACTAGAGGAGACCTCGACTTCAGAGGAGCCCGTTTCCCGGTCTGACGCACTGAGAAGACGCTGTCATACCTGCACGCAGAGAGACCAGCTTCCAGTGATCTGACTTCCCTTGCGGGGTGTTGGAGTTCGAGTCTGGCAAGAGATTCCCACCTCTCTCATTCTTAAGGTTTGGAACTGACTAGAACCTAGAGGGACTCTTGGCATACTAGGGATACTAGGCTTAACATACTCTTAGTATACCATAGTAAGGAATACTTCACCTACTTCATACCTCTCCCTACACCTAGGATAGGTTAGGTACATTGGGGTAGAACTAGCTTAGAAACGCATCGTATGAGTACTCGTATTTTTTAGTCTGTGTTATTTATGTAAATGAATATCTACTAAAGATCATGCTAGCGCAGTATTATTTATTTCTACTGCTTACACTGTACATTATTGAGGAAAACTAAGCATGCACGATTGAGCTGAGTGAAACGGTTATCTATTGTTTCCACGACTCTGGGACACGTTCTGATTCTAAAGGGAAACAAAGTGGTCATGTTTTGCGGCTGCCAGAAACTACTCCCTTCTTGTTATCCAAGTAGTTTCTAGTGGCCTCTGAGCTAGCTGGCACAAGTAATTAAGTTTAATATACTCAATAGGGACATACCAACCTCAGTCCTATGTCAAACCTATAGGATATATTATTCCAATGCGCAGAGCCTATTAGGGAAATAGGAGCTACACTACAGTTTTTCCGCCTGACTTGGTACAGCCTAGATGCACGTGCATCATGATTTGGCCTTTAAGAGGCTCCGTATCCGTGGCCGGAACACTCCCTCCAGAGTGTCGCAAGAGGAAGCGCCCCAATACACTAGGTAAGAGCCACTGGGGGGGTGTGTATGTTATGTTTGCTCTGTCTGTTCTTTGTGGCCAACATACGAGTATCTGTGATGGCCGCATTAACTGCCTAAAGGCCCTGTGTGTAAATCTTACGGTGCCATTTCGGATTCGAACGAGTGCCGAATCTGAGTAGTTTAACATGTAGACAGTACTAAACACTGTTAATAGCAACACATGAAGTCTCAAAGTATATCCCGAGTTCGAGCATGGTTCCACCGGTGTTGTGCTTAAGATGTAGTTTTAAATTACACAGGATGTCATTAAATAATAGGACCGAGTGTGCGGATAACATTACACCGGGCTTTAGTGCATTTTTATTGGTCATGCACTCATACTTCAGGCTAAAACAATGGCGAGATGTGGACCAAGCCATACTAAGAGTGCTCCTGTGGTCCCTGTTAGATAGTGCATTGTTTTGAGTTGTGATAGATTGTTAAACAGCTGCATAGAGAGGTTCCCTGTGTGTACCGCCTACATTCACCCACCAATGGCACATTGATTGAGTTGTGATACACTTGCCCAATTTTAGTATTGTGCTTATAGTTGTTTGTGATTTTTGACGTATCTACTTTTAGTATGCTATTACACATGTTGTTGTACCATCAACATATAGAGGTATCTAGGTGTTAAGAGACCCTGTTGATGGTAGAGTTGGACTTTGCACACCAACTTTTGGTAAGGTCCTTAAATACTATTTTGGTGAAAGTATTCACTTTTGATTGAGGTGGTGGAGCACACTGGTGGTTTGTTAAAATACTGATGAATATGTTTTTCAATGTATTTTCTTGTTATTTTATTATAGGGCCACCTGACCTACCCGACAACAGGCCACTGTGCATATTGGTCAAGATAATGGGCCTGAGTATAAATTCTTTCTTACTTTTATTATTTGTACACGTTATTGTAGCAGACTGACACTATATTATGGTCCTGAAGAATGCCTGGAACATCTAAAGTCATATAGGGCAGAAACATGTTGACCGTAACACAGGGTGAATATCAATAACCCTGTATCATATGCTTTTAACCCTTATCCATTAGGACACATACATAAAGTTGTAGTGTTCCTAGTGAGATAGTTTTAACACACTTTTCTGTTGCACTCTGCCCCTCACCCCTACCCTAGAGGTATTAATACATTGACGTGCTACTTTAAAACACTCCTACTCCTTTCGTGAGGGGAAGTTGTAGCCCACACTGGGTACCTTGCGGTCTCGGTGTGTGGAGGGACCCAATCTTGAGGCATGTCACCCTTGGGTGAGTGAGGGTTCTCGTCCAAACACTTGTAGTACCCCCACATCATTTTCATCTTTTTCAGTTCCATGTGCACCACGCTACCCTATACTCTGTGTGAGCAGTATGATTCTTGGAAGTAGGATAGGATAGATATTTCTATTTTTGCAGCCTATACTTCTGATTGACCCTTTTTGTGAGATATATGACTGTCAGGGATGGACACGTGCTCCCCAGGTAGCTGAGTAAGTTTCCAGGCTGTGTTGTGCCACATGAAACAGAGGGTGTGCAGGGAAGAACCTCTGTCAGTACAGACAGGGAGCCCGGACGCCACCGGGTCTATTCTCCTTTCCGAACAGGGAGTGGTATGACCCAGAACTTGGGATGCGTCGGTCGGCTAAAGCGCGCAAGTCTGCGAGCATTGTGCAGAACTGGACTGTGGGATGGGCTTGGTGCAGCAACACCTGGGGGCTGGCGGTGAGGGACCTGGAGAGGGGCGGCTATATCAAGGGGGTGCCATCAGTGCCAGAGGAGGGTGGCGGCACTGGCCCCCGGAGCCCTGTTTGTGGTGCCTCCTGTCCCGAGGGCCTCTTAAACCACACCTCTTCACTGGTGAGCGGCCTCCTTGTGGAACTCTCATGGTGGCCAGAGCAGATGCTGGCTTGGGCACCATGGGCTCTGTTAACAGGACAGTGTGGACAGCTCCAAGCCTCCGACTTCTTCCGGGCCCGAGAAGGCCCTGAGTGCTGCTGTCTGCAAGAGCTGTAGGAAAGATGAAGCTGCCATTACCGGGAGATCTGCCTGTGGGGGACAGGTGAGATTTATCCTTGAGCGTGGGGTCAAGAAGAGTACGGTTCTTTTATTGTCTATGGGGAATGGGGCACTTTGGCAGATTATGAATCGCCATAAAAAAGGGTTCACACAAGTTCAGTTCTGGAAGCGTTTCTCTGTGTTATCAAAAGTAGAGACGCATTTACTCATGCCAAATGAGGCAATCTAGTTTGAAATTGAAAGCTACTTTGTGAATGGCTGCTGTGGGCAGGGGAGGGCATTAGTGGCTGGTCTGTTGGGGGTGCGCGAGATGAGCAGGGGGCCTACATATTACAATGTTATTCCATCAGCTGTCACCTCACTCTGTGAATCCCGATTGTAATTTAGCACCTATTAACACTGGCTTAAATGCATAATGATTAGTTGAACGCCTGCTTGCGTCTGACGCCTGCATCCTGCTTCGCTCCTCAGAACTCGCGGGGCTTTAGCAGCACTACAACAGAATGTCTCTAAAATGGCCGTAACACGACACTTACACAAACAGTTTACATGATGCGGTATTACCACTGATAGGTTCAATTACCACCGGCGCAGAAGTATTTATGTGTTATGGCCATATGTGGGATGAGGCGAGGCTTTCACGAAGAAGATGCGAAGGTACTTGGACTGAGTGCTGACTGAAGAGGACACACAAAGAGCAGCTCTGCCTGTAAGCAGAACTCTGTGAAGTAGAGCAGAGTTTTGGGGGCGCTTTGTGGAATTCTGCATAGTGGAACTCCGTGCACTCTGCCCAGGCCTACTCAAGAGAGACCGCTCTCAAGATCTGCGTTAGGTGAGACAGGACTTAAATCCGGTGGGTGAGTGGGTCTCCTCCTTGAAAGCCACCATACTGGGAAGGGGTGAGGAAGTGGGGAGGCTGTTACAGGATGCCATCCATCTCCGCGAGCAACACAATGAGCTCCAGGACCAGGAGGAAGACCTTGAGAATAGATCCAGCTGCAACAAAGTTCGCCTCAGGGGATACCTGTGGGCTGCGAGGGCTCCAGCATACAGGGCTACGTCCAGGTGCTTTTTCGCTCAGTCCTGGATTGGACCAAGTACTCCACGTTGTGGCTAGACAGGGTGCATCGTGTCATCCGCCCTGGGTGCCCCAACACCAAGCCATCAGACATTGTGCCATGCGTCAATGATCTCCATCCAGATGAAAGAGGGCATCATGAAGAAAGCCACTGTCTCACAGCCTATCCACTTCTGAGGGCATCAAATCGGGATCTTCCAGGACAACTGCTCACCCTCCATCGCCGGAGAGACTTTAAACCGATCACTGAGCTTCTGCACTCCGAGGAGGTGTCCTATGGCTAGGGTCTCCCCTTCAGATTGTTTTTTGATGGGATGGCCAACAGTACCAACCTAAGATGCTGGGGGAGGCCCACCACATTTTAGATCTGCCTGGAAGCTCTTCTGCCTGATCAACACCTGGTTCCCCTTGGAGCTCCCCCTCGCATGCACCGCTATGGCAAACGTATGGAAAACACAAGAAACACTCAAGCCTGGTCAGAAAGAGCACGCTCAGTTGCGCCAAGCGGTTCAGGGCAGTCTAGCTTCTGGAAGTCAGTCGCTTGATCACTGATGCTACCTACATTAAATGACTATGACATGCATACCCTCCCAGGGATTAACCTTTTCCGCCATGGTCTGCGGCGGTGAAGGGATGGCTCCACAAGCGCACCCAATAAAGGATGCGCCTTACCCTCCCGAACGGCCCAACTTATGGTTTTCTATTATTAATGGACTTGTTAATTTTATGATTTTGTTTCTAATGTTGCTAGGGATTTGTTATTATTTTTTACTCCTTCACACTTCACTGCCTGCTTACACCTTCGCACATGCTCAGGGGCTCAGCTGTCCTCCCTTGGTTCAGCTTTATCTCTCCAATGCTACTGAGGTAACCCTAGGGGCCTTGGCCTCTATCCTCTCCCATTTTTCTGGAGGTTAAAGTGACATGCCTCAATGTCCAGGGCCACAATAACTGGACTAGACAGTTCACTGTTCTGTCTCTCCTGGAACGGTTTGGCAGCAACATATGCCTCCTACAGGTGACCCACCTGCTCCTCAAAGATGATCATAAAATGAAATTTCGATGGTTCTCGCACCAGTACTGCTCCTTAGGTCCTACAAAAAAGGGGGGGGGTGGCACTCCATCTCACTAGAGGATTCAGAGGAGAGGTCCTGACTAAAGTTGCAGAGATCAAGGGGTGACTACTTGCCTACCTGCTACAATTGGGTACCCTTCACATTACACTTGCCTCCAGATATACACCCAATGAACAGCAGGAGAAATGTATCATGGGAGACCTCACAACAGTGCTGCAATCCCCTGACGCTGCCATCTTGGTGGGGGGGCAACCAGAACCTAGATAGGGATACTGACCTGGACCGATCCGGTCAACGTTTTGGCCAATCCGGTGCCTTTTTGACTCAGGGACTCCAGTGGCTGGGTGGCTGTAGTTTAGGAAACCATAACGTCCTCTGGGAGAAATTTTTTTTTATTTTTATTTTATTCACACCTTATTTAAAAAAAACTCATACCATCCAATCTAGTCTCATACACTCATCACACAGTCCAAAAGGTCACTACTGAGCCCAGTGTTTGCAACGTATTGGCACAAAAACCTGCAGTTAATAAAATTATCATAGCAATTTATTTAGAGACATTTTTTTTGTTTCAGTACAGAATTAAAAACATTTTAATCTACAAATCACATAAAGGACATAATCACCACATAAATGCAATTATTAACACAATTAATCACAATAAAAAACAGTTTTGTTATAAAAACACACAACACGAGAGTTAAAACAGACAGTAATCTTTGTCATAAAACACCATAACCCATTGCAGTAATTATACAAATGATCCCTGATGTCTTGTAGTTCATCAACATCTAAGGTAAAATTTGTTTGAATGGATTTATGGCAAGAAAGAGCGTCAACCCGTTTCGAAGGCCTATTTACATTACACCTTCTTTTTCAAGACAGTAGCGTTATGTACTCCCGTTGTCTTAGAAAATTTATAGGCTGTCATATGGTGTGCCAAAATATTGTTTGGACAGTGTTAATCCAAAGGCACTGTGATCAGCTCCCACAGCCTAATCTGCTCCTTATCTAGAATCACACTTGTTCTAATGTCCTTTCTCTGATAGGACGTATAATGCTGTGCGTTAATCCGGTCCCAGCTTTAGGACAGAGAGAAGGCCGTGTTTAAAAAGCTGGTAAATTGCGGCTGGATTATAGATTTAAACAAACTACCAGGACGGACGTATCCGAGTGCTGCCGGTTCACATATAAAAAGCTATACAAAAAGTACCAAAGAGAAACGTGGGCAAAAGAAAGTATTTTAATTGACGCACAGTTGCCCCTTTAAGAAGGAAGTTCTGCAACAAGCCTAGGAGAATTGTTCTTAATGTCAGTTTATATTAAGGAGTAAACTGTTGGTTGGATCCTAAAGCTGGGACCGGATTAACGCACAGCATTATACGTCCTATCAGAGAAAGGACATTAGAACAAGTGTGATTCTAGATAAGGAGCAGATTAGGCTTACACGGACACAGGCTTACACAGACACGGATTACACGTACTACTCTGCAGTTCATAAAACCTATGCCTGCATCAACTACTCCTGGTTTCCCCTGCGGTACAGGCCCTTGTCCAGGATGTCCACATTGCCCCCAGGTCTTTATCTGATCATGCCCCCTCTCACTAGTGCTTCAGGTGGATCGGTACCCCTGATGGCTATCTCACTGGAGGCTTTGGGATAGCCTCCTCCAGTCCAAGTCCATGGTAGAAGCGCTATGAGTGGCAATTGCAGACTTTCTCCTGAACAATGACACCGGTGAGACATCACCCGCATCTCTTTGTGAGGCTTTGAAGCTGGTAGTCTGGTGGGAATTGATTTCCATTTCATCGGCTGATAACCATCGCAGGAAAGAGAAATGACTGGGCCTGGAGCAGAAGGTACTAGAGCTGGAAGCCACACATAAACGCACAGGGGCCCTGAGGGTTTGAAGGGAGTTGGAAAAGGCTTGCCTGCACCTCAGGTGCCAGAACCGTGCTAGGGTAGAATACGCAATGGCACAACTAAAACATACATTTTATCTAGGGAGCAATCGCTGCAGCTGGATGCTAGCCCACTGACTTCGGGCTAAAGCCCATAAGGACACTATCAAAATGATACTTGACAACTTGGGCACTGAGGTCCGTTGAGATACTCAAATTGCAGCAGTCTTCCAAGACTTCAATAGCACACTATAAAAAAAGTCCTGATGGCCCTGTGGATGATATTTCCAGATGCTTGGAGGCGACTCCAGTGACTCCTCTTTCATCCCATGATTCTGATAGGTTGGCAAGGCCCATCCGGATCGAGGAGATAATCTCAGATAATTGCGTGCCTGAGGCCGATGAAGCCCCCTGGGCAGGACGGCTATTCTCCACTGTTCTATAAAGTATTATGTCAAGACCTGGTTCCGTTACTTTGCCGACACCGGGTCCATAACAGACACCATCTGGATGCGTCCATTTTAGTTACCCTGAAACCCGTTAAAGATGCTACCCTATGTGGGTCTTACAGACCTATATCACTCCTGAATATTGATGCCAAGCTATTCACCAGCATCCTCACCCACTGCCTAAATCCCCTCATGCCCGGCCTGATCGATCACAATCAGGCCGTTTTCATCCCCAACCACCAGTGTGGAAACAATACCAAACACATCCTCCAACTCATGGACAAGATCTACTGGTTCCAGAGAGAGGCTCTCCTTTCAAAAGATGCCAAAAATGGATTTAGCAGGGTGCATTGGCCCTATCGCTTTGAGACCTTGAAACTATTTGGACACGGGGAAAGACTTCGAAGCTGGGTCTGAAGTGTCTACAGATCCCTGCGATCGTCTGTGAGAGTTCATGGTATATTGTCCCAAACATTTCGCATCCAGAGAGGCACCTGGCAGTGGTGCCCACTCTCTCCTCTGCTATTTGGCTAATACATGGAGCCCCTGGCACAAAGAGTAAGGGCCAATGCAGCCATCACATGAATCCCCTTTGGAGGAGACCACCACCTCATCAGCCTCTACCCGGATGATGTGATTCTTGATCTCACCGTCCCAATGTCCTCCCTCCCGGCTCTGGTTTCAGAGCTCCATTCCTTTCGGGAAGTGTCCGGATTCAACGTTATTATACAGAAATCCTAAATCCTGAACCTTTCGCTTACCTCGGCACATAAGGCTCACCTCCACTCAGTATTCTCTTTCGAATGGGCAGGAGAGTACGTACCTTACCTCAGTATTCAGCTGGCCCGTTTGGTGACTAAGTCTGTGGCTCTCAATTATGTTGTCCTCTCCTCCCAGGTCCTGTCAGATTTGGCTAACTGGCACCTGCTGCAATTGTCCTTGCTAGGAAGGATAGTCGCCATCAAAATATCAGTCCTCCCCTGGATGGTCTACATCTTTCAGGGTTACGGCTGACACCACCACAGCACATGCTTGGTCCCTGCAGTTAGAGATCAATAATGTATCTGGGATGGGAAAAAAACATGACAGGCAATTGCTTTATTGTACAACATTAGAGGGAGGTCTCGTTGTACCTATGACTGCACGATACTACCAAGCCTCTTGGCGGAGTGGAGTTGACCAGCCTCCCAGAAACACTGGTGTTTTATGGACCAGGCCATGGTGGGTTCACACATATGAAAAAAGCAAGGGCTCCCCTGCAGACATCGAGTGTGGGGTCTCTATTCATCCCTAGTGACTGGCTCCTAATTCAGGGTTTGGGACGCAGTGGCGATCCAGGCTGACCTCCTTTTCCTTCCCCATGACGCCAATCCTAGCTAACCCCTAATTTTCACCAGGGATGCATCAGGAGGGGTTCCGATGATAGTGGAATGGAGGCTGCAAACACGTAGGCTCTCTGTTCGACACACAGAGGATAATTCCATTCAACCGACTAAAGGCAGATTGTGACCTGGAGGAGGCAGATCGCATCCAGTACTTACAAATATGACAATGGGTGATGCAGCCATCCATCAAACCCTGCGCAGAGTGCCCCCTCAAGCTTTTTGAGAAATGGGTTTTCCTTTGGAAGGATGACAGACATCTTATCACAGAGATCTATGTATTATTGGGAGGTGTCGGCAACACTGGCCAAGATGGCAGGGCAGAAAGGTGGGAGGCAGAACTAGGCAGGGCCCTTTCAATTAAGAATTGGGAAGACATCTATTACCAGGCCTGCCACACTGCTCATAACATGGCAAGCACAGAGATGGCATATAGAATTAATTCATACTCGTAATTCACCCCAGCGCGGTTTCAAGTGTGATGTCCAGGACGCACAAATGAGTGTAGAGGGGCTGTGGAGGGACAGGCACCTTGGTCCACCTTCTATGGCACTGTCCGGTTGGTCCGCTGCTGGGTGTGCATGCTGGATGCTATAGATAGGATCTTCAATACAACTATCCTGAGGTTTCCAACCTACACTATAATGAGGCTTCCTAACTCTGTAACATTACCTATGCACTCATTGAAGGGGAGACAGATGGCCTGGCACTGTCAGGTCATTCTCTCTGCATGGGGTTTGAACAGGGTCCCTGACTACACAGCATGGCTCCATAAATTAGATAGATATATATATATATTGAATCGTTTTAAATCTTTATTTGTGATGAGTCAATCTATGAAGGAATATATATACTATGAGTTTAGAAATTCATGATGATTGATTGAGTGGTATGTTTGGAATTATTATGTTTGAATCACCATGGAATGAACCGAAATTGTAATATAGGTGTCTTTGTTGTATTGGTTGTGTGTTTTTTTATTAATGAATGATCAATTGTAAAGTGATATACTATGTATTTATGTTCTTTTGAACAATATCTAATATGTTTCTTTTATATGAATGTCTTTTTAGATTATTGTGTTGGGAGACACCAATATTAATTGTTAGCCTGAAGAAGGTGGTGTATTCAATCAATCCACCGAAACGCGTTGCTTTGTTCTGAAAACATACCCAGCATTATTGGGTTTTTTTGACAACAGGGACTTGAATGAACACTTATACCTATGTCATGTTATGTTCAATTTCAAACTAAATATTGCAAAAACCTTTTTGTCTTGGATTGCTAAATTGAGTTATTGGGCTTGATCATTATTATATAATTTTTGTTGCATTCTCCCATGAATTTTGTAAATATGTGTTGTTTTTAATAATATTGTTATTTTCATGTGTTTTTTAAAAATAGGAAAAGAATCTACAAACAATATATATTTTTAATAAAATTGAATAAGGATCCTGTCAATAAAGATATTTTGTATTACACTTTTCTGGTTTTCAATTCCATTGATGGTGATTAGAGTGTATGTGAGATTGGTGTGGAATACAGTGTGTTTATGAGGAACCCAGAGGGATTTTGCTTTTGACTCATTGAAGGGGAGACAGATGGCCTGGCACTGTCAGGTCATTCTCTCTGCATGGGGTTTGAACAGGGTCCCTGACTACACAGCATGGCTCCATAAATTATGGTTCATTTTGGGGATGGAAAAACTTTCCTTAGCTGTGGACCAGAAACATGAGTCTTATCCCGAATTGTCGGCACCATTAATCACTGTCCTGTCCACCAAATTCAATGAGTTAACTGTTGCGCTTGCTCCCTCCAACAGATGCCTGAGGAATCAGCCCTGCCTTAAGAAAAAAGCGCAGACATGCATTCTCTGAGGCACGAAACATGAGCCACCTTATAGAAGTTGTAGGACACTGAAGCTACCTCTTTGGAAGGAGTAAGGGGGGGAGTAGTTCAGTGGGATGTTTGCTGACTTCTCATTCTGATTGTACCTTAATGACGCTGCCAGCTCCAGGGTTGTAGGTGGACAGCCATAAACTCAAATGTTTTGCTTTTGCTATAAAAAAACAGAATTGATCCATAAAATACATGATCATTTTTGTATTATTTTGTTTAGGGTTTGGACAATGCATGGTTAGCATTATTATCTGTATCTATTTATTTAAGTGTCATTCCCTTACTGTGCCTGTGTGAGTGGTCAGGAATGCGGTATGGCTTACTCCAAGGCTTACCTGGAGTACATGTGAAATTGTTTTGTCTGCAGTAATACAGGGATATTTGTGAGTGCGCCTTTACTAAATTCAATTCACCTTACTCTTTTTCGGTGTGTATTTGTGTTTGCATGCCCTTCCCTGAGCCCCTCCTTAATTGTCTCTCTCCTCCTCCCACTTTGTATTAGGTAGTCTCCATTTTCCAGTCACTCCTGTGGGAGGTACAGAAGGAGTGGTTGGAAAATGTAAACATTTCTCTATGCTTTCTTATAGGGAGACCTCCACAGTGGAGGTAATCTCTACCTATGTGTGAAAAGTTACGAGTAGTAACATTAAACTCACAAATCATAGTGTAGGAGTCTACACCGGGGGTAGAGTTATGCAAGTCTTCATGTAGGAGCAACTGTACACTCTGAAATGTTGAATAGCACAAAAGAGTAATTGTACACTCAGAAATGTGGGGGTGTCCAGAATCAGTCTAGGCACCAAGCCCCTAGTTTACATTGTCCAACAAATGCGCAGAATCTACAGATTAATAGGAACTACACTTCATGGCATTGGTTGGGTACTTATTCAACAGTCTATCTGAGTAGTTCAGTTGTGCTTTTCTTAGAGACCCTACCCACCTCAAAAACCGGATATGTCTGTGGTGGGAAGGAAAATATGCCTCAGCTGAGTAGGTATACCCTATGTATTGGCTGTAGGTAATTCAAGCTTGTAGGATATTTTTTTTTCCACATTGTGCTAACCCTATCTCCATAAATTAGTTTGATTAAATTACCTTTTTCTTTAAACAATGAACAAACAAGGTGAGGACATTGAAGAACAAGAAGTTCAATTAAATATTAAAAAAATTGCAGACATGCAGTTACTATAAAATTAGTACATTATGGCCTCCCCGCAACGGGTGGAGACGTAACTTTCGTGGTTGAGGCACACGAAGCATTTAGAACAGAGGTATTCTATTCTTGGGTTAAGTTCCCAGCTGCAGATGCACGTACACAATTGTTTCACACTTACATTGAGGATAAAGCACCATAGGAATATTTTCCATATGTGGATAAAGAAATTCTGTTAACTTACCAAGAACCGTAAATTGGTTTAAAGGCGCCCTTCCCTATACCATAGAAAATGTGAGACTCGGTCCGCTCAGTAAAGAAGGAGTGACCTGGCCGGTCTTAGCTGCTTATACATTGCATCCTAATCTTGCTAATTTGAATGCAGCAGAAATAAGAAAATTATACAAAGATCTAGTAAGAATTTACAGATACCTCACGCAGTGCATTATGCAAACACTCTTAGTGAACCCTGGGTGTACAGCTCAGGCTGCACAACCACAATTGGCTTTTGCGGGTATCAGCCCTCAAATGCTGAATGCCGTTATGGGAAAACTTCCCACCAGTTGGGAGCAAATTCCGTTCTGGAAAGCTCAGAAAATTGGTCAGCTTGAAGCAGTTTTTCCCCATAAGGGCCCGCAGGAGAAACACAGAATATTAACAATTTGCTTGCCGATGGGGATGGCTCCAGCGGTGGAAGATTGTGCCACTTGGGGTACAGGCTTCGCTGCCGTTTCAACCAGAACACATGGTACCCCTTCAATATCAGTTCTACCTGAAGTACTGAAACAAGTACAGAATGAGTACGAGGCAGCACCTGCCTTGGACTTAGAGACGAAACTGGTAGGGAACTTTGACACAGTATCCTCTATATTGTTAGGTAACATAAAAAGGAGGCAGCAGCATTGGCTACACACCACCGCATAAAGGAACTCACTCCTGCACAACAGGAGCAAGAATTACCTAAAAGGATTGAAGAAACATATGCTACAGTGGGAAGAGATAATTAAGGAGCCAGACCTGGGAAACCAATGGTTAAGGGTAATTCTGGAATGGATGACTCTAAGCAAACACCCAATTCTTCCAGAAGAAGTGGAATATTAAACCAAAAAATAAACAAGATAAAACATGATCACAGGTGGGTCTCCTCAACAGGAACCCACTGATAAAAAATATAACCTGAGAAACAGTGATAATATTAGAAAGCCTGACAGGTATCAGGATACTGATACACGTTCCTCTCGTTCCTTTCAGGATTCATTCGATACGCATTCGGAAAGAGGTGGGGTTCAGAGCACAGATCTGAAGAGTAAGTGAAGCCAAAAAGGGAAAGACATCGCACTTCAGACTAGATCCTTAAGGAGGACAAACAAAAGACTCCTAAACCACAATTCAACAAGAAGAAGGTAGTTGGGATCTGTAGGAAGGTGGAATCTGACTATATGGTTGCCCCCACTTTTTTTTATGGTGTTTTGCTGGTTTATGACTTAGTTGGACTGGGACCCTGCTATTCAGGGCCCCAGTCTATCTGCTCTCTCTAAACGACATGGAGTGCACTCTAGGTGCACTAGTGATTGGATACTGTGGTGCCTTATGAGTCCCTAGTATATGGTACCTTAGGTGCCAAGGGCATAGGTACTTCACAGGCCTACCAGGGGCTGCAGCATGTGTTATGCCACCCCTGGGAAGCAGTCTAAATCTGACACCACAGGCCTGCTACTGCAGCCTGGGTGAGGTGGTGCTAGCACCCCTCACTGAGATATAGGTTTCCTATATCTCTCCTGCACACACATATAAACCTATCAGTCACCCCTAAGGCAGGCCCTATCAATCCTGAGGGCAGGGTGCTTGGCTTCTATGTGAGGGGGTGCCTCTGCACGAGCAGGGCCCCTCTGCAGTTCTCAGAGTCCATTCTCTGGTGCTGTTTGTGGATGCGGTTAAACCATATACTATTAAGTGCATTATATCCTCGCGGTAAATGCTAACTTTGGAATGGCTGCATCAAAACATGTCGTGTTTGGTGTCAAACATCTTGGAATACTACCCCCCGCCAATCTTGGCGGCGGGGGTAGCATTCCACCCTTCTAGAGGGATAAGACATGTACCTGCTGTGGAAACGCGGTAGAATCCTAAAGAGCCCTGGCATCACAAAATGGATGCCACCAGTCACAGACACTGGGCTGCCCTCCTGCTGATGACCGAAACTCACAGTGGAGGAAGCCCAACAATAGGCATCCTGTCACAGGGAGGTGTAACCACCTCCCAGACAGGGTTTAGTGTATTGGGGCTGGGTGGGTGCACTCTTAGAGTGCTTTGAAGTCCTGCACTGGGGGAGCAGAAGGCTCCTCTGTGCATATGCCAGTTCAAACCAGCTCAGGGGCTACCTGCCCCTGCTCTGGCGTGAAACTGGACAAAGGGAAGTGGGTGTAGCCACCCCCTCCCTTGACCCTCCCATAGGTGGGGTCATAGAGCTAGTCCATCCCCTCTTTTAGTATAAGAGGGGAACCTTGCCATTGCAAAGCAGATAACCCCTGGACGACGCTCTACAGAAGAATCCTGGCCCTTCGACGTTCCACTACCTTTGGAAGACAGAAGAATCTCCCTTGGAGTCAAGGAGTGACTCCTGCTTGGCAGGCACCAAAAACGACAACGACGGTCGCAAACTACGCCGCTCCCGCCGGAGTCCGAAGTCCCTGCAGCCCAAGAAGTGGATTTCCTGACCTCTCCCAGGCCATCGTGAGTCCCCAGCGAAGCTGAGGCAAGTGGACCCCCCGAGTAACGAGGAACCGCGACCCCTGGGTACCGTGCACTATTGTCGAGTGCAACCCCTTCACAACGTTCTACAAACTTGTGCTTTGGACCACGTGTGGTCCCGACCTCCAGCAGGAATCCCTCCGAAGATCAGAGGCCTACACCGTCCCGAGTGACCGTGGGCCCCTGTTGAGTGATTCCGCCCGAGGTGTATTCGCGATCCCTTGCCCGCTGGCTTGTGGGTCCCCAGAAGACTTCCTAAAGAAACCAAAGGGCTCCCCTGGTTGCTCCAGGCCTGCCCTGACTTACCCTCGCTGGGTGAGTCCCTCAGACCTTGCTGGTCTGCGCCATCGACTTTTCTTCATCTCCCCGAGACTTGCGGCTGCCAAGGCTTGTTGGCTCCGATCGAGTTACCGACACCGTAGTCAGCTGCAGACATCGAGGGACACACCGAATCCAGCTCCTGGTCGTCGTCGACGCCTCCTGGACCACGTGGCTGAAGAGTCAAGGCACCCGCAACCGACCTGAAGCGACCGACGACGGTGGGCATCCATCTTCCTTGCCCCGGGTCACTGCCAAGTGACTTTGAACACTGTCCCCTCTGCTTTCAGGTCATCCTTCTTTAGAATCCAGGCTTGGATTCCACCGGACCCTTCTTCAGCTCCCGCAAGCAGCAAGTCTTCTTTGTTTGCCATTGAAAACGACGCCGCGACCCGACACCAAAGGACACCTGTGCACCCGGCTTCCCTGGGTGAGGTAACTCCAGCACTACGGTGCTCCTGTGGGTGTGGGCCCTAGAACTACTTACCCTGTAAGTGACTTGCTTGTAGGTTCTCCCGAAGTATCCTAAAACTCTTTATTTCCAACCGCGACTTGCCCCATTGAAGTTAACGGCGATCCGCGCCTGTGTATCCACACTGCACGCGTCCCCCGTGGGTCCTTTACTTACCTGCCTTGGGTGGTTTCGTGAGGCCCCAGCACTTCTGAAGGCCCTAGGCCTTGTCTCCTTGCAAGTCGTTGTTTCTAAGTCTCTTACTTAGTATATGGTCTGGTACGCCCCTAGGGCCCCAGCCATATTTTGTGCTTAACTTATTGTGAAACGTTGATTTGTGCATATGTTTGTCTTCTAATCTCATAAAGAGATTAGTAGAGAGTTATTTAGAAATAAATACATATATATTTGATATATATACCTGTGTGGTGTCTTTTCATTTGGTGATTCAAGAGATTATATGGTAAAACAAGCTGCTTTACATTCCTCCGAGACTTAGCCTGAAGGCTGCTCTCCACAGCTACCACTAGGATAGCTTTCTTTAAAAGGTTGTCTTAAACCTATCTACCATAAGAGTCGATTTGCCCTGGTGCAAGGTGTCCACTTTAATTAGTGAACAGCATATACCAGGCCAACTTCTCACAGGATCAAAATAAGACATGCCCAGGCTGCTAAGGAACAGGGAATGGGCAGTGACGATGCTGGACAGTGTGCCAGAAGCCACAATAGCTCAACGGAACCTGATGGATTACCTGGCGGTAGTAGCGCTGAGTGGGCATATCACGGTGGAAACACCTGATACAAGTGTAAGTGTCCCCCATCTTTTATACGATATTACACTCCAATTGGAGGGGAACATACCCAGAACAGTTAAGGGTCTCTTATGGAAGAACCTGACTTATGGTTACAACATTATTTTGGCTGGAAAGGATTGGCCACCTGAGTTCGTAATGGAGTGCCCAATGGGAGAAACAGTAATTTTACCGGCTTTCTCCGAACTCGTTCCAGAATCAGTTAATCATTCATACGCTCAGGAGTGGGTGCTAGCGCATGCACTTTACCGAAACCATGTTGGGTGGGATGATGAGTCTCCTCATCATGAAATCCCACTAAAATCAGTCCCTCGACCCCAGAGACAATACCCAATAAAAAATGAAGCTAAAAACAAGTTAGAGAAATACTAGATTAACTTGAATACCAAGGTGTAATAGAAAACTGCAACTCGCCCATGAATAATCCCTTTTTTCCGTAATGAAACCGGACAATTCCTACCGTCTAGTCTTAGACTACAGACATTTGAACACTTACACACACACATTTGCAGTACAAAATGCACATAGTGCTGCACTAATGAATAACATTGTGCTAAAGAAAATACAAAACAACACTTGATATCTCAAATGGATTTTTTTGCCCAAATATAGTGCCTGGAAGCAGATACTTGGCAGCATTCTCAGCACTAGGGTGTCAGCAGCAATTTTGTCATTTACCATAGGGGTATAACAATAGCCCCAGGCTGTTTTCAGCAAGAGTGACAGAGTTACTTCAAAATTTTGATGAGGAGGCATTGTCCTATGTAGATGATATTTATCTGACGGGCAATGAGTTAATGGAAAACTTGGCTAGAGTAAACCACACAATTCTAGGGTTTGCTTACCCGGGTTACAAATGTAATTTCAAAAAAACATATATTGGCCATCTTAATGTCCTGTTTCTGGGGTACAAGTTGTCAAGTGGAGGCAAAAGCCTGGCAGCCCACTTTTTAGAAAAATGCGCACTGCTCCAACCTCAAAAACTCTGAAAATTCAATTCATTTTAGGATTTTTAAATTTTGGTAGAACATAGATTTTGAAATACGATGAACGAGTAAAGCCATTCTACGACTTAATCAGACCTGATTTCTTAATCAACCATTGGACACAGGAACATACAAACATTTTAGGTTCCGTACAGGAAGACATATTAGCTTCCAAATATTTGCACACATGTGTAAAGACGACTAACCTGGTAATCTGCATAGTCACTGGACCTACCGGGTATACCTATATCACTTTCAATGAGGGTGATACGGTACCAATTGCATACAAATGACATTTGTACACAAATGCTGAAATGCGTTTTGCACCCACTGAGAACATTCTCACAGCGGTACAGACTGCTGTATTGAGAGAGAGAGAGAGCACTGGCTCAGGGTAAGCAAATAATTGTCATTAACCGAGTACCGACGTTGGAGGCCGCTACCAAAGCAAGCGTTCCAAATGCTAAAGCCTTGCATCCACAATGGATTCAATGGCCTAACTGTCTCACTGCAACCGATGTAGACTACAGATTTGATTCTATACCACAAACTCAAGCATTCCTGCAGTACGAACAAGAATATCCTCTGCCGAATGAAATAATGCCTCTAGGTCGATATGAATACATTATTTATACTGATGTATCTGCTCACACTGCCATAGGGACATGTCAACAATATTCCACAGCATGCACAATCGTAAAGGGGTGCATGCGTGATGGAAAGTTCCATTCTGAAAAAACACACACGCAGTCCCTAGAGGACTATACAGCACAGCTGGCAGAACTAAAAGCCCTGATAATGGCACTACAAAGTATGGATCCCGAATTTCCCACACTTATAGTGTGAGATTCATACTATTGTGATCAGTATTATAACGAATATCTTCACTATTGGGGCCAGAATGGATTTTGAGATTCAAAGGGTTGAACAATCAACCACAAGATGCTTTGGAAACACGCGGCAAAGATGAAAAGAAGGCATGCCAAGGGCTTATGTTATCCATACATTGAGCCATCAGCATGTTGGCGTTCATGTTGAAGGGAATTCTATGGCCGATGAGGCTGCAAAGGCAACAGTCCACACTGCTACTGTTACTGCAATCACTCGTTCTACTATGAGATTAGACAGAGACATCATGGTGGCTGTTAATGCTGCCCACAATGATACCCTCCTGCCGAAAGGCTTTACACTCAAGTACTCCTACAAGTTAGATGCACAAAACATTCCACATGCTCAGATTCCAGGAGTGGGGGATAGAGTTATACCAAACACTGATCGCAGATTGGGATTGACACTGGCTGCACATGAGGATCTGGGGTCAGCTCACTCAGGGATTGTGGCTACAGTATCATTACTGAAGCATCGCTATTAGTGGCCAGGTCTTACCAAATAGACCAGACCTTGAATGCGACACCTGCCAGCAGATGAAAGGTTCCACCCTAGCATATCCCGCACAGACACGTCTATTGATCTAAGACAAGCCTTTGTCTTTTGTTTATTTGGACCACTGTGGCCCCTTACACTCATATGGGGCTTATAAGAACATCTTGGTGGCAGTGGATTCATTCTCCAGATTCCTGTGGGTTTGGCCACAGCACTCGGCTGACGCTTGAATTGTTGTAAAGGATTTGCAAGTCTTCATTGGGATATATGCAATTGGCACACAACATTCTGACCAGGGACAGGCGTTTAGCTCTCGGGCTCACAAAGAAGCCATAGGAAGTTTGGGTGTGGCCTTGCAGTGCTCCTCCCCCTACCATCCTGAGGGAAATTTGGGAGTTGAGAGGGAAAACCGTGACTTAAAGCAGTCCTAAACAGCAAGGGTATTAGGCTCAGTGGCAGTTGGGTCAATCACATATATGGGGTCCAGAGAGCACTTAATAACATGCCAAGAAAATCCATGGAGGTCGTACTCTATATGAAGTCCTGTTTGGGGTGAAAATGTGGGGAACAGACCTCGAAAGTGTCGGCGCAGTGGCGATGGAAACACAATTTGACATCAATGAACGTTTGCCTGTTTTACAGGAACTCAATGAATTCTGGGCTTTACAAAGCAACCTCCAAGTAAAACGCACCACCACTGGGGAAGTGAAGGTAGTTCATGCAAGAACCGGATGGGTCCAGAAGATTTGGGAATTGGTCAAGGAAAAAATAGTGGACTAGAAAGAATTTGGGCCATCTTAGAGAGCACTTGTACCTGTCCTGGCTGTCGAAGGTACCGGAACTGTAGTTCTTCCACCTCTTGCCGGCCACCGGGACAAAAGGTTTGTCTCCATTGATCTGATCAAACCACACTATGTGGTCGATTCTAAGCAGTAGGCCGTGTGGACTCCAAGGTAGCTGCCACACTCCTCTCGCTACCCTACAGGAAGTTCAGATGGAAGCTTTAATAACAACAGAAGATTCCACTCTCCAAAGAGAAGCTGTAAACAACAATGAAAAGCTTCTTTTCTCTGTTGAAACTATTGTAAAATCAACAAGTACAGAAATCTCAATTCGTAAATTTAACAAAGTCTATGTGAATATGTCACAGATCGAGTCATCTCCTGGTTCTACAAAACCTGCTGAGCTGCCAAAAATAGACCAGACTGCATCTGGCTACTTCGTACATTATGACGACTTCTCATCTGATTTCATAGAACCTGAACTGCCACCGCCACCTTTCCCTTTCAAGCTGCGAGTTTATACTCTCTATTTTTGGATGAAAAAGGCATACTTTGTTGTTCATGGATACATCTCTGGATTACAATTGGATTACTTTTCCTAGTCTTCTGGATTGGTTTGGTAACTGTCCTTTTCCTACTTCTGAATGGACACTATCTCCCAGAATTCTCCGCAGTACATCTTGTGAACTTGGTTCTGAAACCACATGCATCGTCACACCGTGAACTAAGGGACCTGTTCCTGGTGAACATTACAGCAGTTCCAGTTCCTGAAGGAATGGTGTGGGACATGGTATTGTATGATGTGTATCGTCCTACTGAACATTTGTAAATTCCATATTTGTTTAAAATTTCCTTAAATTATATCATCACCTCTAGTACTTTCTCTGATGATTGGGACATTGAAACTATGCATAATTTGCTTGCAGATCTAGAGGAATCAGCTGCATTTTCTAATGATGAATTGTATGATGGTACATCTAATTTTGGAGACATGTTCTGTTATCAACATTATGGTCTTCATTTTTTACACAAAGCTAGTATCCCACGCGCTGTTTATAATTACACTCAATGGGAACACTGCCTAACACCACCAAAAAGTAGTTCAAAGACATTTGCACAAAAGTTTGCTTATTTTTCTGGTTTTGACACATCAGACCCAGCCTTGTAATATTATAGGCTTGCACCTACACCTACAAAGAAAAATATGCTAACAAACACCAAGCTGATATACTCTGCTTCCTTTATTTCCCAACTGTCTATGCAGAGTTTCGACTTCTGGAAAGACACCATAGACACAACATCTGCCTGGGGGACAAAAGAGTGGCAAGTTCAGGGAACTGAGGCCTTATTTAGACTCATACCACATCAAATGATTTTCCTGAACAAAACAGTGCAACAAACTTCTTGTCTTGGTATAGCCAAAATGAAGGATTTCAACATTCCATGTATTCCCGCATTCTCACGCTTCGAGAATTGGCAGCATTAACACACTTCAATGAGGATACGCTTGATACCATGATTCGTAATGGTTCGTTCAAGTCATCAGAACCCAATTGAAAAGGATTGTTGGTTTGGCCTGTGGACACAAACGGGTGTCAATCTAGATTCCTGGGCAACACTGAAGGGTTTAGGATCAATAGGCCTGATCAGCGATATGTACAAACAGAACACTCAGGGTGGTGACATCATATAGTGTTGGGAAGTTGTGCCTAGATTGGCTAAAAATCTCAACACTTTCCAGGTGAAGCAACACTTGTCCTTTCTTTCTGATGACATTGATCTCAGAGATTTTTTATTAGGTCCCCGGAACCCACGTCAAAAGTGCTTCTTGTGCAGAATATACAACTAGCTGTGGAGAATTACTCAACAGGAAGCTGCTGAGAGATTCTGCGAGATCGACAGATTTAATTTAAAAAAGGATTTGGCTGTGGTTGACAACAGTATGACCACATTATCATCCAGAATGTATTCACTGGGCAACATAGTGTCTTCTGCAATTTACATAGCACAGCAAGACATGTCAATTTTACAACATGGACAGTCACAATTACGGTCCATCGTAATACTGAGTTGGACGTTACAACACTACGTTCTGGCCTTGTGCACACATCAATAGTACAAATCTGTTTTCTGCATATGATCTAACGGAAAGACAGAGATGCAAGTTACACCATGTTGCACATTGAGAAATTAGACCAATCACCTTTCACCATGGCTGAGATACCATCCACAGACTGGATAATCCATGGTTACATCACCCTACCGGTCACGACTTTCCATTTCCAATATTGTCTCCAATACCAACAGGTAGGCAGATATGAAGTGCTAGGGGAAGGTTATGTGCATGAGTGTTGGGAGTTACCATTCAGGTTTAGATGCAGAAATGGGGATACAGACGTTTTCCTTAGAGTTCCAACTGTGAGGATGCTTTAAGTGGGTCCTTAATTTGCAAAGACATTTCTCTCCATGTGGCTTGCAATGCTTTGGTAGCGAACTTGTCTTGTTATCTGAAGGGTTCTCCAGCTGCTGTGATTCACCCGGTGTTCAAGCTGCTGTTGAATGGGAGCTATTTGATGCTGAATGATCAAGGTTGCTACGGAAAGGAACCGGGCATCGCTTATCTAGTGACAGTTAATTCCATGGTGACTTGTTACACACAAGTATTGTTTCCACCTGCCCGCTCAGTTAGGGAGCCAACGCAATAGCCTTCGATAAATGTTTCCAACATACAGTTTGATTCTCTGAGCAAACTGAAAGCCATGCGTTTTCAAAAGGATGTGGCCTTATTTTCAGCCAGAGAGACGTTTGATCTCCATGTTGCAAGGTCCATGTCTGAGATACAGACACTACTCCACACTGGCTTCCCACTGCATTTTGGGAACCTGGTTCACTCTATCTTTAATATACCTGATATGAAGGGAATAGTGCACTTTTTAAAATGTATTGGCTCTGGAGTAGTTAGCACCTTTCTGATGATTTTTTCGAGTTATACGATCTTTCAAACACTCTGTGTTGGGAAGCGTTTTTGGAGGGCTCCCACTTGTCTTGCTACTTGTGGCGGGAATACTGATTTAGATTTTTCTGCTCTTCAATGGATGTCCCAGTTTAACCCAGAATGGAGACGGCACTGATTGTGCTGTGATGCAGTGAGCACATGGTACACTGCTTTGGCACACCTCGGCTTCAAGAACCAAACGAGCACTGGTTCTTGCCCTTCAGGCCAGTTTGGCTTCACTGCATACAACCTGTATTTTGCTGTCTACTATGCAGCCACAAATACGTGTTGGGACTATGCCTAGGATCACAATCGGTTGCACCACTAGACATTGAGGCACTGATGGACCCCTTAAAGATCCTGGGTATTGTTGCCCCTAGCGTATTCCATTGCTGATGAATGCATTATTTTAGGTGCCCTGGGATGTTTTGGCTCCTACTGAAATGGACACCGGGTCTACGATACGCTTACAGGATGTAGTCTCTCCCTCAGCGGCTGCTGTGTCAACTGGATGGAACCACGTTTGCTCCATATACCTGCTATGAGGTGCGCCTCTGGGAACGTTTTCTGCAGTTGTGGGCAACAGCAATGCTGCTTCTACCACTTGGAACACATAAACAATTGGCTTTTTCCGTGTGGGAACAATTTGGCCCAAAATGAACAAAAACAGCTTTTTGCTTTTTTTCTAGGCACCATGGCATTCTGAGTGCTTGGGATGTCAAATGATATAATGACTTAAAAGCTTTTAAATGAATGAATGAATGATTTAAAGGGAAGCTCACTTTCAGATGCTTTTAAGAGTAGCTTAACTTTAGCTGACACCGAGGGTACCTGCATGCTGAGACTTCACCACACTGTAGTCTGACTTCTCTGTGATTGGGTGTCCACTTCGTGACCAAGATGAGCTCCTACGTTCTTTCTCACCAGGTAATGAGGTTGGCTCATCCCTATTGGGGACTTGGCTTCACACCTACACATACTCTAGGTACACTTAGGGTAAGGTTTTGCATAGTAGGAGTACACCAGATTACTGTCTTGTTTATATGCCTGCATAAATACACTGTTTTAGCACCATGGTAGATCTGTATCTAATATTTACGCTTTTGGTGCTTGTAATCACTTTAATCTGCTTCTGTCTACTGATTATCGCAGCACATACACGAGAGCGGGCAACACAGAATTTGGGACCTACCATCAAAACTGAGTCCACTATGGGGACAAGAAAGAAAGGGGAGGATTTTAGGAGAAGGATGAGCCCAAACACTTTAGATCTTCTACCCACTGCATGCCCTTTCGTTATAATCCTGGCAGATACCCCAGAATTGAGAGAGGCTCAGCAGAAGACAACCAAGCAACTTATGATCAAAGCCCAGCACTGGCGGACGAGATCTATGACGGGATCCGAGACTTTGCTGGAGACTTTGCCAGGCACATCATTATGGCAAGGAGAGTGGAGTGGGTGGGTCAGTCCCCCAACCTTTTAACAGGCGATTGTATAAGTCTTAATTTCAATGACAGAAAGGTGGTGCGGGACTTACTCGGGGTACTTCCCAATGTACACTCTAAAGGGTCATAGATTCATGCCCTCCCTTCAGGTATTTTTATAGACTCATTAGGCCGATGCCCCCTGAGACAATGAGGAATAGTATCGTAACTCATCTCCCTATCCTCCCCCATGTCACAGACTTATCCAGATATGAAGTAAGGGTTGACAACCGCTTTACCCCTCTGCAAGATCTAGAGTCCTGTGATTGACTGAATAAAGTCCACTTGGCCCCACCTATGGACACTCTCCCTATCAACATATCTCAGGCGGGGCAGATAGTAAGGAGAAATTCAATCTCACTGTTCAAATAACCACCTGGAATGTAGCTGGTTAGCACAAAAAATGGGAAACTTAGATTGGAAAAGTTTCGTAGCAAAACATGATATCTTGTGTCTCCAGGAAACGTGGGAAACAGGTCAGATATTTTTAGATGGATATAGATCATTCCAAACTGCAGCAGTTGCTTCCCTGATGGGTAGAGCGAAGGGTGGTATTGTGACCCTAATAGCAAACACATGAAGGCTAAATGTTATAAAGTTTTTTTACCTCTTCTCCCCATTTTCACATTTTATTATGCGAAGGTTTAGGTGATGGGAATTGGCTATTTATTATAATTATAATTTTGGAGGGAATATGGCTTCAGTGGCAGGTCATTTGGAAAGGGAAATTACCACTATTAGTGAAGCACACCCAAAGTGTTTTAATATCCTGTGGTTGGGTGACCTCAACGCGCATTGTTGTGAGAATATGACAGTATATGTGTGTGGAATAGCTGATGTAGAGGGTGATTTCACTCATAGTGAATATGGGAATTTGCTTAGTAAGCTTTTAGTAACTATGAATCTTTAGATAATTAATAAGCCAGATCCTGAAACAGGTTTACTCCCAAAGACATTTGGGAGCATGGAGTCTGGTTCTACCATAGATTTTATATTTGCTTCAGAACCCCCTTCGTGGCAGAATAACCCAAGCAGAACCATCTTTCTCCTCATTTAGCAAATGATGTGGCCCTTTCTTGCACTATGGTATGGGAAATGGGTAAAACGCCTGCAGCAGATAAAGTGCCCAACCAATTTTAGCAAGGAAGAATGGGTGCTTATTCAAATGGGCAAAGATTAATAAAGATTGAGTCATCATTCATCATTTCAAAAAAGCTGAGTGAGGTTTTGATATGTTTAGATCCAGATAACAAACTGGAAGGCTTAATGCTGGCATTTTTAGATATACTTGACGAGGTCAAAAGTAACCTGTTTTGGTCAAACTCCCCCCAGGCGCCCCCAGTGGCCAGTTGGTTTGATGTGGGCTGCTAAGAACTTAAAAAATCTGCATGTTGCTCTAAAAACCATCCCAAGAGATCACAAATTGGTGAGGACTTTACACTTATCATATAGTGAGGCAAGGAAAGCCAGAATCAGGGGCCTGAGGGAGGAAGCAGAGGAGAACCTGTTGCAAGCAGCGGCCACAAAAAATTCCAGGGTTTTGGGAGAGTGATCAACGCCCTTTTTCTCAAAGATGACACCGATCAGACACTAGACACACATGTTCATGAGGATGCTTGGGTGGCTCATTTTGAGCAAATCTTTGGGGCTGCTGATGCGCCCCCGGTTATTCCTTCCAAATTCCTGCAGGCAACTGCTAAGGAGATTTTGGCCTTCAATATGGCAGAAGTGAGATTGGGATGGGCTCAATGTAGTGGTACAAAGGCTCCAGGTAAGGACGGAGTCCAGATAGATTTTTTCTTAGCCCACCAAGTGCTTTGGGCTCCACTCCTAACCAATGTTTTTAATACCATAATTAAGGTTGGTCCTCCAGACACATGGATTAGCATGATAATAATTCCCATTTACAAAAAGGGGGA
This sequence comes from Calotriton arnoldi, assembly GCA_963921515.1. Taxonomy (NCBI): domain Eukaryota; kingdom Metazoa; phylum Chordata; class Amphibia; order Caudata; family Salamandridae; genus Calotriton; species Calotriton arnoldi. The sequence continues at coordinate 89,132 of CAWUFW010006909.1, forward strand.
CAAGTCCATTTCTCAAAATTACAGACCTATCTCCCTGTTAGACAGCACTGCAAAACTGATGGGCCATCTTCTGTTGAACAGGCTGGAGGATTTGGCCAGAGAGAAATATCCTGATGCCATCTCAATATGATTTCCAAAAAGGCAAGGGGACCATAGATTAATGCTTCAATCTGACTTTGACCATAGCCAAATATACAAAGGCAAAGATTGAGCAGGGGCCGATTTCGATGTCGGACGGACTTGAAAGGTTCTGGGAATCTGCCATCGTAATCCCTGGGGCCGAAAGAGCCGCCCTTGGGATTACAGCCCCCTTTCCGAATGGCAGATGGGCTCTCCGAGCCCGTCGTAAGCCATTCGGAAATCCTGTTTGGATTGAATTCCGAACGACAGCATCAAAATGGGTCGGTTGGAAGGCAATCCATACAGATTACGATGCCGTAGGAACGGCTCCGCCCGAGGGTCAGAGCCGTTTCCTACAGCATCGTAATCGGCCACTAAGTGTTTGGGTCAAATCCCTAACATCGTTTTATTTTAGTGAGGTTCCATATGAACTTCATTCCTCTGATGATGGGCTTTCCAAAGAATATGCACTCGCTAAACGATTTGCCAGTTTGTCCCTGTGATGAAAGGTCAGCCAGTCAGACTTGCATTGATTGTTCTTTTGCATTTTTACAATCTACAAAGGAAAATATTTATTCTCCCTCTTTTGCGTAAATACCATTTTAAGCAATGTCGCCTTGCTCTTCATTTTGTCAAACAATTGATTAATCCCTTTGTATGTTATGCCACAGTCTCGTTTCTCTGGTCCTCTCTGAATAGCAGAAGGGCAATGACAGAATGGGAGAGTGAAGGACAAAAGTGAGGCGACTATTGATTAGTTCTGATGGCACAATGCACTTTACAATTTTTATGATGATTACCTTTTTAAACTTAGGATTTTAATATGGATTTCAATTTTGTTTTTATGATGTATCACATTTTATATGTATATCTTTATCTATTACTGCTGTTGTTATCTTGTGAACTTTATATGAATTGGAAACATCGCAAAATAAAGAATTTTGACGGACTGACTGAGTCTTTTTAACTCTTTTTATTGGAAAGGAAACACATGCATTCTTCTCAGAGGCTTCCTTAGATTAAAAAAATATGTCCTCACCTTTGTCAGCTGTTTTTATAGTGGCAGATCTGTTACTGGCCAATTTTTTTAATGCTTGCCTTTCTACATTAGACATGTTAATTATCAGAGCCCTGTATTGTTCATATGAGATATAAGCTCTTTGAGTACCACTTACTCAATGCTTTCTACTTTGGGTAGTTTTCTTTCTTTGTAGTTTTGGAGTCTATACTATCACAGTACCTCAGTCTGATTTTGTGGAAAAGCTCAGCTATTTCTCATTTCACGGAGTAAGTGTCCATGGTTTGTGCAAGAATGAACCCCAATCCCCTGTTAAGAACTTGCATCTGAATGGATGTGAGGTTTTTGTCACTGAGGTTGAGAATTAGGTCCATGCCAAGCTTTCTGGTTGCTTACTATCCCTTCGTTTGCTTTGAATTGCTGGTGAAGAGCTTGGGGCCTATTGTACCCAAGATTGTTCTTTGTTTCATGTTCTTCTTAAAACTTGCTCTTGTCTCAAAAAAGGACTGTGAATGGTATTCTGAAAAAGGCCTCTATAAGGTATAAGAAAAAGGAAAATCTAACCAGTCCATTACATGAGAATTTGTTGTGGTAGTTGAAAAGACAGGAGAATGGCTTAAGTATTTTGTCTGGTCATTCTTCAACACTGCCCCATTTGTGCAAGCTGTGAAACCATTTACAAAAACTGCCCCTCTATATGGGAATTCTTTTCTGTTTCTGATTTTAGGCAAGATTGTTGGGGTAGATATTTCCACCTGTACTCCTGTATTCTAAGAACAGAGGTAAGCACACTGATATGCTTTCTTATTACTGCCTCAGTTGTGCCAACTTGATATATTAAGCTTTCCTTCCTGTTATTTCTTTACAGTCTGTGAAGATAGTAAAGGAGAGTGTGAGCTGTTGGCCACGCCAGTCGTCCCGCCCTCCTGTATTTAGGGACACTAGAGTCGCTAATGGTAGTTTTAGTTCTTTTATTAAGGCTTCTTTTTGTTCTCTTTTACTCTTGTCCCAATACTCCTTGGGCAAGGTTTCTGTTCTAGGGCTTGGGATTGAAGAAAACAAGAGTCTTATATGTGGTAAAACAAAGGGATTCCAAGCCCACAGGAAGCTGTCATCGTGATGGGGGGAGGGGGTGGGGGGGGTGGGAGTCCGTCCCAGCTTTGGCTTTTTTCCTCAGGAGGAAACTGAAAAAAGGAGAAAGGAATAAAGAAAAACAAAAGGATACAGTCAGGTCACTGATCTGGTATTGTTTTAAGGTAGAGTGCTCCTGTCACCCGTGCTCTCTGCGTGTCGTGCCTAGGTGCAAGGAGGGGTTTCAGTGCTTCAGGGTGGTGTGGCCTGTAACCTCGCCCACCAACCCCTAAAGGAAAAAGATCGTGCTCGGGGTACTTGCCTGGACCCACGACCCTCCTGGGCCATGGGGTTGGGAGTCCCAGCCTCCGCTTCCCTTGTTGGAGTGCTGGACTCAAAGGCGTTGCTCCTGGAGCGGTCTTGTCTCCGCTGGTCCTCTTTGGTCTGGGACGATTCTCCGGTCTTCTCTTCTCCTACCGTCTCCGTCTCCAACAACTCTTCCCCAAGTCCGACTCCCAGCGTCACCTTGTCGTCCTCAGCTCCACCCACTTGATCCCTGGTTAGCAGTCTGCAGGTTCCTGTCTGGCCTACTGGAACGTTCACGCCGCTTCTGGTCAGGGACATGGCGGCTGCCATGTTGGGTTTGTTGGGGCATTCCAGTGTCGCGGGAGGGAATCCCTCACAGAGAGAAACCTAGTTTGACCCATTGAACAACAAAGAGATACATACATATGTATGCGTGATGTGTGGTTTCACACATCACTCTAAAAGTAGTGGTTGGTGTGAGTGATATGGCTGAGCTTACATGAAATCGGTTAACAAAACCACTGTACCTCGGCACTCTACAAAGTTATATCACTAATGTCAATAGTGTGCCACATTTACAATTCAAGTTTCCCCTTGGACCATATGGTGGTCCATGTTTTTGGTGGTCACACTAATTTGTTTTATGTGATAAAATTGTTCATTATTGTAAAATATTTGTATCAATGTTCGCTCGATTTGCAGCCTTGAAGAAGTTACAATCGTAACGAAACACGTGTCGGCTGTTTCCATCATTGCCAACAGGGAGGCTTTATGAACATGACCTCCGTGGATCATCTAGTGATGTCAAGATCATTGTAAAAGGATATATGTCTGTGTTTTGGATTGCATTTTGACTATTGGGTTTCTACAATTTTAATGAAACATTGTCACTGGATATTAAATAGAATTTTGTATAAGTTCAATTGATTGGACTGGTTTTCTGTGAGCAATCACATTGTTCTTGAATTGTAAATGTGGCACACTATTGACATTAGTGATATAATTTTGGAGAGTGCTGAGGTACAGTGGTTTTGTTAAGTTTTGCGCAGGAGTTCTTTCGAACTTCTGTGTGGTGACATCCATGGTAGTGGGGTGTCTTTGTATCGTTACCTTGAGGGGCACCAATACTGTTACTTTTATACCAACAAGCTGAAACAATTTATTGCTTGGAATTGATGTGCTACCCTGTACACCATCACTACCTTCTTTGTTTATGTTTTACATGAAATCGGTGTCTGCTTCATTATTCTAATATTAGTGTACATTGACTTACAAGTGCAGAGTGGAAAAAGGGTAATTCATTTGTTTGTCAACCAGTTGTAATACACCAGATTGATTGCCTGTGGAGGATACATGTTTTCAATGCTTGGCTTGTGTCTTGTATTCTCTTGCATTACAGGTTTGATTAATTGAATCCTGCTAGAACAGTATTGCCAATTCAACCAAGATAGATTCACTGGATTTATATTGAGAATAGTAACCTATATACACATCTCAACACCATTTAGTTTAGGTAGTGAAGAGTACTTCCACACATCTCAGCCCCATTTAGTTTACATAGTGAAGATTAGTTGTAGCTTTACAGGGTTCCTACAGCCCTGAGGATATGCTACCAACCTGGGTAGAGCTAATAGACACATGAAACAAATTGGCAATAAGACATAAAGGGCAGTGACTTGCCCTCTTGCTTTTGTGGTTGCTTCAGGGAGAAGAACACATAAAAAAGGATCTTCATCTGCCTTATGCAATATTAATAGTGTAGTGCTGGAATATCCCCTTATGATAGATGACTACAACATGTATTTAAAAAAATCCTATTTCGCCAGAACATCAGAACATATGAGTAGACGTACTTATGTTCCATCACCTAAGAGGTTACAAACATTCATGGAGCATTACCTAAGAAAACACACATGCTTGAGGTGACAGTCTGGACTGATAATGAAGCACTTCATCCAATGTGGGTGCAGACTCATTGTCCTTTTAACTCAAATACTCTTGAGCGAAAAAGGTATGATTATTAGGACTAGGGATCCATATGAGGTGACGTGACACCTTTCCCATGACACACTTCTACTAGGGTTTTGCAATATTTGAATAGCTATGCAGATCCATTATTCTGGATCAAATCCTGCATTATTTTCACAATTACAACCTGTTTATTGCCCCTAATTACCAACTTCAGGGATTGTGGGCCATGGCACATTGTTAGCTTTTGGGGCTTTCCCTGAGTCTTCACTGGTACTCTTGTGGGAATATTTTGGTGTCTCAGGCTTCCGACTCCTGCCCAAGGCACTGGTTACTGGTAGAGTGGTGTGAGTAAAGTGGGCTAGATTGCAGGTGGCACAAGGGTAGTGTCTTAAATGGCTGGGGAATGCCTTGTCTTCTTACATGTGCTTTTGTCAAGTTGGGTGTGTTTATGTCAGACCCGGGCCTGTGCCTCTGGGCTAGAGCTGTGCTGTCTTGCTTTGGCCTAGTGTGGACTTAAATGTGGCATCCCTGCCATGGGGTAGAGGCTGAAGCAGGTAAGGGTGAAGTGGATCAGAAGGGTGCTAGTTGGAATTGTCCCTGCCCCAGACCTCTATGACCCATGGCACTTGCCATGGGTCATTGGGTGGTGTGGGGCTGGGGCTCAAGTGGCCGGGACTGTTATACTCGCGGGGTTTGGGTGTGGCCAAGATGCACATATGCCCAGAGTCCCAATACCTCTGAAATCACCTGCTACGTTTTACCGGAGATACACCTTTGCACCAAGAAAAACTGTCTCCAGTGTTTCCAAACATGGAACAACTAGGGGATCTGATTAATTTTCATTCAAAAACACCATATCATGCAGGATCAGTGGACGTGGTATCTCTGCCCGAGATTCAACTCTGATTGACTCATAATCATCTCTGTTGTTTAACAAGATATTGTTAAAACAGCAATAGCTTTATTGTACTTGCAACCAGTGGCGGCACATGGAGGGAGTGTTGCGGGGCGGTGGGGTGGGGGAGGGGCAGGGTGGGGGGTAGTAAACTACATCGTACGGCGGAACAGATTTAAGTAACTAAATAAATAAATAAAACGAATTACATTGCACGCGCTGCATTGCCAATGGCGATGCAGCGCGCGCAATGTAATTTGTTTTATTTATTTATTTAGTTACTTAAATCTGTTCGGCCGTACGACGTAGTTTACTACCCCCCGCCCCGCCTCACCGCCCCGCAACACTCCCTCCAGGAGCCGCCACTGCTTGCAACTAACAAGAAAACACATACTTGCTGCATACACTGAAAATGCAGACTCCCGAGGCCAATTCCAAGCCTTATGGCATGAGGGCAATGTTGCATGTGTGCTTTGCCTATATAAACCATGCACTGTCTTTATATGATATCTTTATTAGTATTAGACATTTGCACCTATTAGGAGTCCTGTTTGGCACACTACTTCTTGAGAGTGTTATTTTGCGGGTTAGCAGCTTTCCTTGACTGCTATGTAGTGAGATTCTCCACATCGTGAAATGTACCTGACTGGTCACCAAAGGCCCTCAGCAAAATGGAGTAGCTATGAAATTGTGGCAAAAAGGTACATAACACGAATTTAAAAAATAAAATGCCAATAAGACATATTTTGAGGTGATTAAAAAGAATAATAATAATAATAAAGTATCCCGGTCAGTAACATGAATCTCATATTGCAGAGGCTGTCAACAATCATTTGTCACACTAACTGCATGCTTGTATCATTTTTAATCATCTTAAATTATTGAAACTTCTAAATGCTACGAGAAAGCTGTTGATATTTTTAGTTCTCAGTACATGCCAAAAAAGTGACAAAATAAAAAAGTTAATTAATATATATAATAACACTAACACATTAGTCAAAAACAGCAATACGTTTTGGAAAATTACATTGACCATTAACACTCCGTTTATGATTGGATTATGATTAGCAAATAAATATTAACATAAATGTCACAGCTCATATTATTTATTTAAGTGAACAGAAACTAGCTCTTGTCAACATTCAATACATTTTCACAGAAGTTATAATGCCTCCAGCCTCAGATGCTCCTTAAGCAATTATTGGATGAGCAACCTCTTCTCAGAGTTGCAGCTCCAACTTTGGTGCTGGTCCACAGCAAGTTGCAAGGGTTTCACAGCAGGGCTTTGACCTCAGGTCATGTAACGGATGCATCAAATCTTAAAAGCTTTTGTTAAAATCCTCAACCATGCCAGGAAGCGAGGATATCACATTGACTTTATTTGTGGTGTTCTGCCATTTTGTTTCTCATAATTTTGCACTCATGTTCTGAAAGAGAAATAAGCATAGGCTCCTCTTTACCCACCTCATCTGCAAGTACCTGCAGGTCGCATTCATTGAATTTAACCTTTCTCCTATGGTATGAGGCCATGATGATATTTAGGGATGATTGGAACACGGACGCCTGAGCAGGGTGGAGGATTGATGTAGATTGTGAAGTCCAAAATGTCCGGTCTCTATCCTTCAGATGATGGTCTTTGTCCACCAGAACTCACACTGAGGGGAGAGGATTACCTGCATACATGGTACGTGTTGACGCTGACACAATGTGCTGCGTGAGGGCCGGAGTGAGCGCTGAATGCTGAACGCGGCTCTAGCACCGGCTCTGAAACTTCCCCTTAGCACTTTGGCCACTGCTTACCCCTCTGCCCCGCGGTTCCAGGCTTGGCCCTTCGGCCTCCTGGCCCCAGTGTCCTCCCCAGCCTTGTGGCCTTGTGACCTTTTAGCCGGCAGTCCTTGATCAGGTGAAGGGGAGTTGGTGAACTGTCACACCTTTTTTTGAAGGGGGCAGGGGTGGAACTGGGCAACAATCACCAGACGCCGAGTATCTTCAGATATCACAACTGCAAACAAACCAGCAATTGAAGACGATACTGCTGATTACTCCCCTTTGTGGCTTCTGGCAGCCTGTGGACTACTGACCATGGACTACGTGCCACTGAGCAGGCAATGTACTGTGCTGTGTTTACCCCGATGGTGGTTATAAAAAGGAGTTTGTGAGCACTGGAGATACAGGGGCTGACTCCCTGGGTATCCCTCTGGTGTGGCAGGGTTTGGAGATGATATCAATGGTACCTCCTATTGAAAAGTTGCCCTTAAGGCATGAACAAAGGCCTGATTGAGCCCTTAATGCAGATGCACATCCTTTTTCTCCCTCTTCACAGAAGTATGAATATAGAAATGAGATAAAGCTAAATAATCTGAAATGGAGGCCAGAAGGGTTTAGTGACAGTCCCAACGTTGAATACGTTGGACTTCATCAATTTGTTCAATTGGGAATTGGGTCCTTCGAATAGACATTTAATTCTGCACTCTTTGTTGGAAATTGAGTCCCTAAGACTGGTGGCAAGCAGAGATATTTAAAATGTTTATATTAATTATTTTGCCCTGCTGCCCAGGTCTAGAGTAACAGTAAGCTCTAAGATTATCGTAATGCTAATCTTGGAGAATCTTGATTGCTTCTTGAAAAGGGTAATTGATGCATTTTGTGTAGGGTCTGGGGCAGAGTTTAGCTGTGATTGCCCTGTGTTGAATATCCAGGAAAAGTTCCAGGACTCAGTATCAATGGGGTCTGTTAATCCTAGATAACTTGAGATTTCATCATTTCTTTTTTCTGAATGGAAGATTTCCTGAAGATTCACCTGCTTCTTATACTTTTCATTCTGCCCGTGGTAAATCTCTAATTGATTAAATGCTGGTGTCACATCAAATGTTTTGTTTGTGTTCGCATTTGAAGATTTTGGGGATGAATTTAAGTGACCAAAGTATCCTCTCTTTCTCAGTTGATTTTGAGTTAAAGGTTCTTGATTCCTGGAACACCAAGAGGGATAATGCGGCCCTTAATAAATCGAAGAGGTGTTCCTTCTGGTCCCGTAATAACATAAAGGCCTTGGGCCAACGCCTCAAGGTAACAAGATCGGGCCCATTGGACACTCTCTTGCACAGCCCTATATCATTGTACGAAAAGCAGTTGATTAACCTCCGCTCCTGTGAGACAAAGGACCTAAACCACCTAAAGGGACCACCTGGACCTTAAAAACGGTAAATCAGGAAATAAACCTCCTAGTCAGGAAGTAATTTGCAGGCACATGCATCAAACATGACATTTGCGATTCCTTATTAGCGAAAAATAAGGATTCGCTAATAAGGAAGCGCAAATGCCTATGCATGTAGGAATCGCTGAGAAAATAGCGATTCCTACAAATTCCTTAATTGCGACTCGCAAATTGCGAGTCGCAATTAATGAATGGCTCCCATTCATTCCTATGGGCCTACAGGCCCATAGGAATGAATGGGAGATTGCATGAGCAATTTGCGAGTACCAATAGGTACTCGCAAATTGCGCATGCAATTTCAAGGGTGTCAAAATGACACCCTGTTGCACCCCTGAAATAATGATGTGCACTCATGTTGCGCACACACATGCCCCAAGGGCATGTGTGTGCGCAACATGAAACTTTGAAAAATGCACTAAAGTGCATTTTTCAAAGTTTTTGCAAATTACCATCAAGTTCAACTTCATGGTAATTTGCACCCCCTATTAGCGAAATTGCTATTCTAAAGTGGTTCTTGCATTGCATTTAAGGAATCGCAAATTGCAATTCCTTAAATGCAATCGCAATTTGAGAAATCGCAAATAATTGCGAATTCTCAGATTGCGAGTGCCTTGAACCTTGATGCATCGCAAATGCCCTTTTTGCGGGCGCAAACGGCCGATTTTTGCGAATTGCACCGTTTGCGCTCGCAAAAATGGTTGATGCATGTGCCTGTTAGTTCCTTTACAATTCTAAGACAGGGTGAAATTTATCGCCTCAAGCGTAAGAGGGCTAGATTGAAAGTGACGCAATGTAGAAAGGAAGAGGACAGGAAGTGGATCTATTTGAGGGAGGCTACTATTTTATTTAACTCAAGAAAATACAGAACTCTAATCGCTCATTATTGTGACTATAGAGATTCTGTTCAAGTGATTGCGATATCGGATGACGATTGGACTCAGTATATTTCTGAGTTATATGCATGTAACCCATGCAGCAGTGACCAACATGTCCTAACAGTTGACGCAGATACACTGGCTTTATATGGTCCACCTTCTGGTAAGGAGGAAATTAGATTTATTCAATGTGCAAGAACATCTAGTGCCATGGGACCTGATGAAGCCCCAATAGCAATCATCAAGCAGGAGCTCCTCCTATGGGCTACCTTCTTTTGTCCGCAATTTAATCGTTGCTACTGTTCGGGCAGTATTCCGTCTTCCTGGAAAGGAAGCATTATTGTCCCCCTGTATAAAAAAGGCTTGAAAACTTCCCCCGCCAGTTTTAGACAAATTGCCTTTCTGGATGTGATAGACAAATTATTTGCCAAAAGCATTCTACTCCATCTCCAGAGTGGGTATTTGGAAATAACATAATTCCTGCAGAGCAAGCAGGCTTTCGAAAGAACAGCAGTACCCTTGATAACATTGTGGTGTTTCAAACAGTCATAGAAAGGTACCCCCAGATGAGGGGCATGCCCGTGTACTCTGCATTTATTGATTTCTCCACAGCGTTCATTAGGGTAGCCCGAGGGACGCTGTGGAAAAAATTACTTCTGCTAGGAATTCCTGATCATCTTTTGAGGCTCATTATAGCTCTTCACTCCTCCACATGGACTCAAATTTTGATGGGTGGGAATCTGTTTTGATGGGTTGGAATCTCGACTTATCAAAGAGAGTAGTGACGCAGAACAGTCTGAAGCAGGGGTCACTGTTGGCACTGCTGCTCTTTTTGCTCTATAGTAATGATTTGCCCATCAGAGTAGGAAAGGCAAAGGGTGCCCTCCCTAAAGTCGGTGCTATGGATGTACGCTACCTTTTATATGCCGACAATGTAGTCCTGCTGGATTTAACACCAACTGGACTCCAAAGGCGTCTCAGCATCTTGGAAGACTATGCAGAGGAGCATTTGCTAAAAACAAACATCTCAAAGATTAAAGTTTAGTCTTTTAGAAAGAAGGGTGCCAGAATCAGGCAAAATGTTAATTGGTTTTTGGGGAATGTCAAGATGGAAGAAGTGCAATGTTATCCTTACTTAGGTAGGATTCTTTCCAGTATTTGTAGCAATAATAACCATATAAACCATAGTAAAAGCAAGGCATTCTCCCAAACTTCTGCCATCAATAGATTGTACAAGAGCTGTGGGGAAAGACACTTTGCAAGTGATGGACATGCTGCACTGGACCTTTTTTGACATAGTGAAGGGGCGGATTTGGCGTCTAATCTATAATCTCAGGGGCATATTATCAAGGGCTCTATCGCCGCTTTAGCGGGACTTTTTCCCGCTAAAGCGGCGATATTTTTAAGGCCCTATCAGCAAGCTGTCGCTAACAGGTGTTAGCAACAGCTTTTAGGCGTTAGCGACTGGTTTGGGTGCCGCTTTGCATGTCAGCGATATTTATCGCTTATGACATGCAAAGGAGGCGTTCCCAACTAAAAGCGACAGAAAACAGTCGCTAACATATCTATCGCCTATTAGCAATACCCACGAAGCGATAAAAAAACGCGCGCTAACCCCGATTAGCGCTTGTTTTTTAGAACTGGTAAAAACATGACTTAACAATAATAGTCAATGGGAGGTGGATTCTAAGGTTAAGTCCCCAGCCTTAGCGCTAGGATTTTATCGCTGGATTTCTCGCGTTAATGCAGGGTTTCACCGCTATCGCTGGATATTTTATCGCAATGGAGATAAACCTTGCTAATAGCATGTTATTTCCGCGGTAATATCCAGCGATAGCCGGCGATAAAAAAACGCGCGCTAAGCAAGGTTTGCGATAATTTTCGCAGGTTCTTGCTAATATGCCCCTGAATTCTCTTGTTTCCCCGTTCGTTTCTTCGACTCAAATTTGGGTTAGCCTCCACTGTTGTGCTTGCTATGTAGGCAGTTCTGAGGTGGAGCAACTGACTACTTGGAAGTGAAACGCTGTTAATTCAAACCATGCGAAAGCGTGAAATTTCAATTTTATGAGAGAGAAAAGTGTTTTTTATGCTGCTTTCATCAGCAATCAAAATGTTTGAGATAATTTTAAATGAGGATTCCTCTCTTCCAAAATCCCTTTTAAAAAGCTTACTAAAAATTCTTTGTATAGAGTAAGCATGAAAAGGGACATTCCGCTTTCTACATAGCATGAGATGAATATGGCTGTTATAGAAAGTAGTATATGTAAAAATCCTCAACCCTACCTTACTTGGAACCTTCCCCATGGTGCATGTAGAATTATTTTGTCTCTAAGGCTCAACTTGCTCCCTCTGAGTGTGATCACGGGAATATAAAAAGCGATACAGACGTAAGAGATCCTTTGTGACTTTTGTTTTAAACATATCAGAGATCTAAATCATGTGGTTTTCATGTGGCCATATTTAAATTAAATTACAGAGTACTATTGCATTGTAAATGCAATCAGGTAGTTATATGTTTCATATGCACTTTAAATGCTATGATTGTTTTGGATTGTCTTTTGTGTGCACTAGATTTTTTGCACTTTATTATTGAGTTGCAATGAACTGTATATGTTAATTATGCGGTTATACATCCCATTTGCACTTTACACCTTGTGACCTTTTAGATTTCTGTATTGTTGTTGCAATAATAACCGTGTAAATGCTACATTGGATGTTCTTTTGAAATTCTTATGTTGTCCTCAGTCAAGTATTTTAGCACCTTTGCACTTTATTATTGAGTTGCAATGAATTGCAAATTCTAATTATGCAGTTATATGTCCCATTTCCATATTATATGTTTTTTTTTTTTAGATTGTTTTATTGTTGTCGCAATAATGACTGTGTAAATGTTTATAATGGATGTATTTTTGTTTTTCTTATGTGGACCTCAGTTGAGTTCCAAAATATAAATAAATAAAATACTGATTGATGGATTGAGTGATTGATGGTCTTTGTACAAAAGCGTGATTTTTGTTGCAGACTAATCAAGTGGCCGACTTCAAATACTGGATGCTTGTGTGCTGATTTTAGTGCATGGCTCACAAGGCCCTCCACGACACCGGACCAGCATACCTGAACAGCCGACTCAAATTCCACGCACCCCAGAGGACCCTACGATCAGCCCAGCTCTCCTACGCCGTGGTCCCCCGCACCAGAAAGACCAGATCGGGAGGCCGCTCCTTCTCCTTCCTCGCGGCCAGAGCCTGGAACGCCCTTCCGCTCCACCTCAGACAGACAACCTCGCTCCCCATCTTCGCAAGAAACCTCAAAAGCTGGCTCTTCGACAGACCCCCCACTTGATGGACTGGAACCTTCCAACCCCCCCCCCCCTCCCCCCAGCGCCTTGAGACCCTTACGGGTGAGTAGTCGCGCTCAACAAACGCCTGATTGATTGATTATGTTCATAATTACCAGCTGGTATTTCCTCATTGGGAATTATTGGCCGGTAAATCTACATGGGAACTGGTACATCCCGCAAGTGAAAATTCGGGGTGCTCTATTGGGGGTCCTGTGGTCATATTTACCTATAATAAATGGTATTTCCAGGTGCAAATATAATGCACACGGATTCTGTCTAACTCATAACCTGGTCCTTAGTATTCTTTGAAGACAGAGTGACATACACACCCACACCATTTTCTGTACAACCACAGAATGCCACAATTAAAAATAAAAATAATATCTCAGAAAAAAAGACACTGAGAGAGAGGGCACTGTTTTATTAGGGGAACCGCAGGGGGCTCTCAGTTCTACAAAATAGATTATATGAAACTTTTGATAGAAGGTAAAAGCATTGTAAAATGTTGTTAAAATCTCTGATGTAGACTAGCGAGGAAAGATTTCATGCTTTGAAAATAGATACCATATTGCAATTTAATGAATCACTGTAATGAACAATACATAAAAATAAAATTAAGCGTCATGGATTGGCACAACGGTTGCAAATGTGTCCCTTTTCTTGGGAATGTTAATTGGTAGTTTCATTTTCTTATTTAACTAAAAATCGGGTATGCTTGTGCGAAGAATTTTGTGATCTCAATGGGAATATATTAAGGGTGATTGATTTTATGCAAATCCATTTTAATTAGCAAATACTCCTAACAAGTCTCAGTGGCGAGAATGTGAAATATCTTTGGGGCATATTAGCAAGGGCACTATCGCCGCTTTAGCGGCACTTTTTGCCGCTAAAGCGGCGATATTTTTATCGCCCTATCAGCAAACTGTCTCTAACAGCAGTTAGCGACAGTTTCCGGGCATTAGCGCCCGTTTTTTACCGCTTTGCATGTCAGCGATATTTATCGCTAATGACATGCAAAGTGGGCGTTCCTCACTAAAAATACACGCAGACAGTCGCAAACACAACTTCACACTATTAGCAAGGCCCGCGAAGCGATAAAAATGTGCGTTAACCCCGATTAGCGCTGGATTTTAACACCTGCTAGAAACCTGACTTAGCCATTATAGTCTATGGGAGGTGGATTCTACGGTTAAGTCCCCACCTGCCTATTAGCGAGTTTTTCCTTAGCGATGGGAATTTATCGCAAGGAGTTCTCGCGCTAATGCTGGGAATCGCCGCTATCGCTGGATTTGTTTCGCATTGGAGATAAAACGTTGCTAATAACGCGTTATCTCCGCAAACGAATCCAGCGATAAAAAAAACGGCGCTAACTGTGGTTTGCGTTAATTAACGCACGCTGTTGGTAATAGGCCCCTTTGTGTTTATATTATGAATTCCTTTTCTGCCAAACTGAATTAGCATTCACACCCAGTAGAAACGCTTTTTTTTATTTCAAATTGCCATTTGTATTATACCATAACAAGATTATGGGAGTATCAACGCATAGTTCAGGGGTCTGTTCAGTCGTTTTAAACTTTTAGTACATATTCTACACGTTGTTCACTTTGAGCAAGATTCACAAAGGTATTGATTTATTTACGAGGGCAAAATTTAATTCCTCGTTCACAGAATCAGGAACTGTGGCTACCTTGCAAAATCTATCAGTATCGTGTAATTTCCACGTGAGCAAGTGTTTTTGACAGGGGTAATTTGAAAGGTGTTCTTCAATAGGCTCACCAGCAAGCATTGGTGGACAACGACAAACATTGTAGGCAGTTTCCCATTTCGAAAATGCTCACAAATGTACCCCTTTCCAGGTCTTCGAGTAAATGCAATTTGCAGAGTGGAAGTTAAAATAGGTCAGCCCCCGAATTGATGGTTGTGTGGAGCTGTAGGTTTCTATCTCTGGGTAAAATAATTTTTCACTGACGAAAGAAAAATAAAAGTTTACATGTGCAAATGCATTTACTGACTCGTTTCTGCCCGTGGAATTTTATACTGGTTTAATTTCCATATGTGGAAATGGCTACCTACGTGATTAATGCTGCTGCTTTCCAGGAGTACTCAGAAATTATTTGTTACTTCATTAAAAGCAGGATAAATTCTGCAAACTTATTGGGGGATTTTGGAAGTGTGGGCTTTAATGATTATACATATACAGTCATTTGATTTTAGCCCACAAATGATTCTAGGTTTTAATGGTATCTAGTATTGCATGCTACTATGTATGCAATGTGTGTCATTTCATGTGTATTACTGTATGTAATTCCTTAATGGTAGAATCGTTTCTTCTCTAAATGACTGGGGGGATATTACCAAGGAATTGCGATAATTATCGCAAAGCGCGCTTAGCGCTGTTTTTATTATCGCCGGCTATCGCTGGATTTCATCGCGGAGATAACGCGTTATTATCAACGCTTATCTCCAAGGCAATAGAAAATCCAGCGATAGCGGCGAAACCCAGCAATAGCGCGAGAAATCCAGCGATGAATTCAACGCGCTAATGAAAAGCTTGCTAATAGGCAGGTGAGGACTTAACCTTACAATCCACCTCCCATTGACTAGAATGGTTAAGTCAGGTTTTTAGCAGGTGTTAGATTCCAGCGATAATCGCGGTTAGCGCAAATCTATTTATCGCTTCACGGGTATTGCTAATGGGGGGAAGTTGTGTTTGCGACTGTTTTCAGTCGCTTTTAGTTGGGAACGCCTACTTTGCATGTCATTAGCGATATATATCGCTGACATGCAAAGCGGCACCAAAACAGTCGCTTTCGCCATGAAGCTGTCGCTAACAGCTGTTAGCGACAGCTTGCTAATAGGGCGATAGAAATATCGCCGCTTTAGCGGCAAAAAGTGCCGCTAAAGCGGCGATAAGGCCCTTGCTAATATGCCCCTGGGTAACCAGATAACTATTGATTGACAGCAATGAAGTGTCGGATTTCAGCACTCACAGATCGAATTTGTCGAGGCCATATTGGAATGTTTTGGCGAACCAGTAAATTGAAGATGTGTTCTTCCAAATCTTAAACAAAAAATTATCTCCCTCAAAACCCCATTTCCGTGTTGGAAGTCTTAAAAGATTATGAGTGAGAAGCAAAGATCTAATGGCATCCTTGTAGCACAAGCAGCGCCTGTTTGCCACAGAAGTCCCTATTTAGCATCCTGACAGTTTAATCAAAGCCGCTTTGTATACCAGAACCTGAAGTTAGAAACATCTGGTGAATAAATGATTATAAGGAAATCCCAGATCAGATTTCAGATAGCCACGGGTCAAGCAGAGGTTACATGGCCCAACCGTGGGGGTTGAGGCCTTTTACTCCTGATGTCCTGGGGGCCAACTTACTATGGTTCTTGAATAACTGGGCCAAGTACACTGCACTTTACTCTCAGGGTTGCGTGGTCCGAGAAGTCCACGGCTCCTTTGGGGGGAGGAGTTGATGCAGGATAGTAAACTAATGCTCACAACTCAAAATGCGCACAGCAGCAGCAATAAATCATTGTCCAGCCAAATACTCATTATTTTATTTCTACTGCTTACAACACAAAGGAAAAATACAACATTCACAAAAAAATTCACAGCCTCCCTTGGGGGCAGGGCTCTAGTGTTTCTTTGGTGATTCCCTGTCTCACTCCCTCCTCCAGTTAGCTATAGTGGTTTTTCCCATTCACTATTGGTAATATCAAGGGTAATCCACACTAGCAGTCGGGGTCTTAATAGTCCACTTTGAATCCAATTATAAGTCAATAGAGTTTCAGCGCTACTGCGCTAATTTAGCAGCAAGTTCCCCCAAGGCAGACAGGCCCAAATCCAGTCTTACCTGCACTGGCAGACATGAAGCGCCTGGAGATCCTGAATGCTCCCAGTCTGCAGGTGCTCGCAGTAACAGCAGCTGAGTTCAGTTGAGTCAGCCGTGCTCGGCAGAGGTAACCACACTCAGCAGATGCAGAGTCTCTCACTCATAGTTGCGCACCCAAAGCGACCTGAGGCTGTCTGCGGCTCCTCCTGCGGGGCAAGTGTCCAGTTCCTCTCCGAATGGGGGGTTGGTTGCAACGATCCTGTCTTGGGTCCCTCATCTAGATGATGGTACACAGGTGCTCCTGACATATCCTCCCTTCTCCAGCAGGAGGTGACAGATCTGGTCGCAGTTCTTAATGCACCCGGTGACCCACTCTGACATATGGGGTCACCGGTGACCCACTCTGACATACTGGGTCTCCGTACCTCACAGCACATGAGATCCTGCCCAATCAGCATGGTGAAATCCTTCATGGTGATCCCCCCTTGCAAATGAGGTCCCCGGCCACTACCGCACAAGGCTATGACATTTACCTCATGGCAGTCTTTTTCATGGCGGCCCCTCCTGGCATATGGGGTCGGAAGTTGGCACAACGCACAGCCTCTGGCCCGATCGGTGCAACAAGACACACGGCTCAATACTCAGCGGCCCCCTCCTAACATGCAGGGGTCGCCAAACCTATCCTGCACACGGGCAATGACCCGAGTGGTTCAGCAGTCATTTCCTCACACCTCGCACAGGGAGTCTACTCAACAGAACTCCCAACTGGACCTTGCTCCCTCCATTGTTCTCTTCTCTGCTTAATGCAGCACACATAGAAGTTGCAAAACGTCATTTTTTTAAAATTACTGTTACGAGGATAAATTAAACATTTCTCCTCGTTGTGCCAGGGTAAGACCAGTTTTTCCCTGGTCTTAATTTTGGCGCTGCCCCATATTTACGCCACCCTTGTAAATATGGGGCAGCATCAAAATCAATGGGTGTTTCGGTGGAACAGCCACCGCAACACCCATTGCCCTCCCCTTTCACACTAAGTATACCGTGAAAGGGTGCCTTATTTACAAGGCAGGATTAAGCCACGTTAAGTGGCTTAATGCTGCCTTGTAAATAAGGCAAAGCCCCTATCGCCACCACAACGTCGTGAAAAGTGACGTTGTGGTGGCAAAGGGGCTTGTAAATATGCCCCAAAGTCTCTTTTTTGGAAGTTGAAAATCTCCAGCCGGATGAAGCTGTAGGCTGTAGCTGATAAGGCTCCACAAAGCTGGATATGCCTCCTGCATGGAACCACTGTACAGGATTTGCTGCAGTCGAGAAGAACGTAGCAGGACTTGCCGCAAAGTCACGGCTGACCAGTGAGGCACTTTGGGTGGATTGACCAACAGGTAGGTCCCATTCTCCTCTCGGTTCGCAGAGCACTTTTTGGGCAAAAAAATTTGAAGTCCCAAATTTTGGATTTGAGCTATCTGGGAACTTTTAGAACCACATCTGAGTGTCTGGGATTGGAGAGGCAATGCTTGGAGGGCAAGGAATCACTCAGACTGTGTTCAGGTGTGGGCTCAAGATGGTTGGAACCTTTTCTGTCCCTTAGGCTCTGATCAGGGGGCCAGCCAACTAGCCCTTGAAGTCACTCTGGAAGTCCTGGGTTCAAGTAGAACAGCAGAGCTCAAGCAGCAGGGCAGACCTCTGGGACTCAGAGCTGGCTTCAGGCTGCAGACCAGTCCTTCTTGGTGCAGCAGTAAAGCAGAGCTTCTGAAGTACACTGCAGTCCACAGCATCAGGCAATCCTTTGAGAGTCCTTCCCAAGTCCAGAAAGTGAATTGAAGAGTGTGTCTGAGCATTCTACTTTTATACCTGGGGCCTCCTTTGAAGGATTATTAACATTTGAAGGAATCTCCTCACAGACGTGTCTGGACTTTTATGCCTCCCTGCCCTGGCCCCAGTCTGTCTGCAGGCACAATATGCTAGTCTAAGTTTCTTTGTGTGAGTGCTGGGCACTCTTTGTGTGACAGCACAGATCACTGTCGAAAATGAGCCAGAGTTCCCTGTTCTTTTGAAGTGCAAGTGGAGCTTTGCACAGCTTAACACCCAGCCTGCCTGAGATGACCCATCCAGGCACACCTAGTCCCTCTATTGTGTGGCTGCCTGGGAGAAATACACAAAGGTCAGCTGCCAACTACATCCAGTCATGTGACCCAGGAACAGACTACTGGCACCAAATGGTTAGGACAACAAAATGCAGACTTTCTAAAAGTTGCATTTTCAGAATTGTGATTTAAAATTGAGCTTTACCATTAAAGAGGATTTTGTAATAACAATTCCTTAGACACCAAGCATGAATTTCCTTCCAGCTCCCAATCATAAGTTATCACTTATTAAATGTAATAAGGTAGCCCAATGTTACTCTATGGGAGAGGTAGGTCTCACAGTAGCTAAAAACAAATTTGTGAGTTTTTCACTACCAGGACATGTAAACTTGAAAGTACATATCCAACTTTTTAATTACAATACACCTCTCCATATGGGCTGTCTAGGGCCTACTTTATGTGATTAAAAAGGAGTTTAAGGCTTGGAAGGGGGGTATTTTGCCAAGTCAAATTGGCATTTTATAACTGAGAACAGGCTGAATGACAAACCTGGGACATATGTGAAGGACTACTTCAGTGGGTGGCGCAATATGTGATGCAGGTCCACTGGTAGTATTTAGTTTAAAAAGCCCGGGTATATGGTATACCACTTTAATAGGGACTTATCAGTAAATTAAATGGGCCAATGAGGTGTAAGCCAATTTTACCATGTTTTAGGGAGCGAGCGCAAGCACTTTAGCACTGGTTAGCAGTAGTAAAGTGCACAGAGTCCTAAAAGCCAACAAAAATGGGTTCAGAAAACAGAAGGGATGAAGGCAAAAAATGTAGGGGTGACTTCCAGAGAGGGCCAGGTCCAAAACTGTCTCCTTAGTTGAAGTTGCAAGAGCAGACTTGCTCTAGCTCCCAAGGTTGCTCCTGTGACCGAGTGTCGTTGAGGTCATGGTGCTAAGGTAAACCTAAAAAAAATCGCATAAGAAACATAAAAATTCCAAGCACAGGTCTCCTTCGTCCCACCACTCCCATCTCTCAGAGATGCTCCAGACACCTCCAGGCCACAAAGTCGGTCTCCACACCTGGACCCGACACTTCCACTGGTCCTACACCAGCCCGATACACAAGGTGTAGCAACACCACAGCAGATCCATGAGCTTTGCCTGGATATGGAAATAAAGTCTGGTGTTTCACCGGGTTCCTCTGGAGCACCTTCGGGTCCCCATGGATCCAAGGTGGATAGCAGTTTGGTTCCTGCCTACAGATCCCTCCCTGGTGCCGACCACTCTACTTGACTTCAGCCTGACACAAGTCCATCATTCAGATCTGGCCCAATGGCCGAATCTGACCTTGCCATCAGCACCAACTCCACTGGCTCCAAGGCCGGTGCCATACCAAGCACCACCCACGGCGCTGAGATTGACACAATTGGTCAATATCCTGACACTGGGCCCAACGTCACTGATGCCAGACATGGATCCAATAGTTTTATCAGACTACAAACTGAATCCACCACCTAGACACCAGCACTACACGCACTCAGAACCTGACTACACACCACATGTGTTGCGGTCCGATAGCCCTGTCCCTTACCGTATTTCTGTGTGTATGTTTGCACTTGTTTGTGCGGTACTGGTGTGCCGTTTTTTCCTTGTTTTTCTGTTTTATGGGTGTGGGCGGGTTTTCTTTTCCTTTTTTTCCCCTGTGCGTGGGTAGTGCTGGCTTTACCTTTTCCTGCGCAGTCGCGTTGGGATGGGGCGTATTTAGAGCCCTCTCCCAGTTCCTCCTCGCTTGGGTTTGCTTCCGGTTCCTTGCCCCGGAAGGAGTTGGCCTTTGGTGTCCTTGCGCCTGGCTGAAGATCGAAGTGCTCGCTACCTGGAGGAGTTCTTGGCTGTGTTGGGTCCTCGGAGGATTCGATTTGTTCCGGCTGGAGCAAACATACTGGACTTCTTGTTTTTTGGACTTTGGGACCTATTGCCGTGGTCAAGTTAGGGAGGAGTTGTTTATCCTCGTTTCTAGTTCTGGATTGCCCTTCCTTTTTTCCTTTCCCTTATTTTCCAGTGTACTGGTGGTTTTCTTTTTGTGTATATGCACTCTCCTATCCTTGTTGGTAAAACCTTGTCAGTAAATAGCGGAGAGGCTTAACAGCGGGTTTTTTCACGTTCTGTGTTTTTTCCGCTGTATTGAACTATTCTGACTTCTCTTCTGGGCAAATTTGTGGATGTTTTTGGACCACACTGAATTGCTGCTTCCTTGTATGGTTTAAAGAATGCCTTAAATTTCGATTCATACGGAGTCGACTACACCACAGCAAGGGGTGAGCAAGGGAATTGTGATGTTTTGATTTAGTTCACTTCGGGGGGTTTGTTTATTAATGTTTGTATTCCTTTTCTATTGTATGTCCTTGTAGATGCTTGGTGGAGTGCCTGCAGTCCCAGTGAGACCCCGAGAGAAGCCTATCAGCGTCATCCTATCCTTCCCTGTTTTTTTTCTTCCTTCCTACCTTTCCCCCGGTGTGTTGGCCGCTCGTGCTTTGTTCGTTTAAGCACGGAGGGTCGAGGCGCTGGGTAGGGGTGAATGGGATTATCTTCGTTCCCGCAGTACCTGTACTTCAGGTGAGTGGGGCTGGAACAGAAACCCAAGCCCACAAAATTTAAAACTGCCAGAGCGAAGATGGACCTGGGGGATGCCGCTCCCTTGACGGGTGGTTTGTGGGTGGGTCCTACCTTGCAGGACTTGGCGCTGGCATTGTCCTCTGTTCAAAATGAGGTTCGGGATTTACGGCAGGAGAACCAGGCCTTGTATGCTGAATTGAATGTCTATAAGGCGAGGGAGAAAGAGCGGATTCCCAAAGCACATATACCTGTGGTACAACCGGCCACGTTCCAATTTGATCGGACATCTAGTGCTTCAGGGAGTGCCCTTATTTCTTTCACTGTGAATATGCCTGTACCAGTGCCTTTGGCGGTACTTGAGAGATTCACTGGGGATAGCAGCAAATATGGTATATTTATGAACCAGTGCCATTTACACTTTATGTGTAAACCTGCAGCATTCCCATATGATGCCGCAAAGGTAGCCTTTGTAGTATCTTATTTAGCTGGTACAGCTGCTATGTGGTCGGTTCCTTTAGTAGATAACGACGATCCCCTCCTGTATAACTTCCCGGCATTCAAGGAGTAGATGCGGCATCTGTTCGCTAAACACACCTTTATGCAGGCAAGCGACGCAGAGTTGCTCAAATTAAGGCAGGGCAAGCAGGATTTATTGGTATACATATCCACTTTTAACTGTTTGGTATCCGAGACACATTGGCCCCTAGAAAAAAGAACCTCCCTTTTCTATCAAGGTCTTTGTGATGATTTGAAAGATGTGTTATCACAAGTCATGAATCCCCCAGAAGACTGCACAGAGTTCAATGATCTAGTGGTAAAATTGGATCACAGATTAGCAGAAAGAAAGGGTGAAAGAAACCGGATACTAGTACCTCGGTTGTATACTGGCCGGAGTGATCACAGGGAAGAGGTGGGAGAAAGAAATGTACCTGAGCCCATGCAGATTGGAAGTGTACGTGGACCCCTGTCTAAAGAGGAGAAGGACAGACGTCGGAGGCTTAATCTTTGCCTCTATTGTGGGAAGAATGGACATTTTGCGCGTGAATGTCCAGTTAAACCCTCAGTGATGCTGGTAAGAAAGTCAGTGGCTTGTGTTGGGCCAGTGGAGGCAGTGGTAGATCAGGATGATATATGTGACATCAATCCCTACGATGTAGCTTGGTTGGTATCCCGTGTTCCGCGTCATTTTACCATTACAGTCACCTTGGTGATATCCAATAATAAAAGAACTACATTTCCGGTACTGCTTGATTCTGGTGCTACCGGCAATTTTATGGATATCCAATTGGCGAGTAGATATGGTATTCCTTGCATATCAAAGGCACATCCAGAACCGGTGAGGGCGATTGATGGTACCAAATTGTCATCAGGGTTGATTGTGAAACAGACCGAACCTCTTGTTCTGATTTGTGACAATGGTCATTCGGAGTCTGTATGTTTCGATCTTATTGATGCCCCGACCTTCGGTATCATTTTGGGGGTACCGTGGTTGCAAACAATCCTAGAATTTATTGGGCTAGACATACCGTGACCATGGATTCAGTACATTGCATACAGCATTGTTACAAGGAGGCGTTGGATTGGGTGTCCCCTTTGGTTTGTGCTATGGGTTGCTCTATTGATACTCCTAATATTCCGGTACCGTATGAGCAGTTTGCTGACGTTTTTGACAAAAATAAGTCTTGTGTTTTACCACCTCACCGTGACTTTGATTGTCGCATTGATCTGATTCCTGGGGCACTTTTACCCTGTAGTTGGATTTACGCTTTGTCTGAACCCGAAACACAGCATTTACGGGCATATTTGGATGAGATGTTGGCTGTGGGGTTCATTCGGCAGTCTTCTTCCCCTGTGTCATCTCCACTTTTTTTTGTGCCTAAGAAGGGGGGGACTTGCACCTTTGTATTGACTTTAGGGCATTGAACAAGGTGACGGTAAAGAATAAATATCCTCTTCCCTTGATTTCTGTCCTATTAGATCAATTGCGACATGCTACCATCTTTACAAAATTGGACCTGCGGGGGGCTTACCACCTCATTCGTGTCCTTGAAGGGGACGAATGGAAGTCCACTTTTAGAACAAAGTTTGGTCTATATGAATACTGTGTTATGCCCTTCGGGTTGTGTAATGCCCCCGCAGCGTTCCAATTTTTTATTAATGAGGTTTTAAGGGACCTTTTGGATGTTTGTGTCATCGTGTATATCGATGATATATTGGTGTTTTCCAACGATGTTGCGGAACATGACTTGCTTGTGGCCCAGGTCTTGCAGCGGTTGCGTGACAATCACCTGTTTGTTAAATTGGAGAAATGTACCTTTCGGGCATCTCAAGTGGAGTTTTTGGGGTTCATTATTGCCGCTGAGGGTATTCAAATGGATCCCAAAAAGACTGAGGCCATTACCACCTGGCCTAGTTAGACTAGTGTTCGTGACGTTCAGGTACTGTTGGGGTTTGCCAATTTTTATCGGCGTTTCATTTCCCATTATTCGGATATTGTCACACCTATCACCTCCTTACTGAGGAAGGGAGTGGTATTTCAATGGACGCCGGCTGCTCAGTCAGCCTTTCAGTCTTTGGTTGAGAAATTTACTTCCGCCCCCATTCTACGTCATCCGGATCCTGCTCTCCCTTTTTATGTAGAGGCAGATGCCTCACAATTTGCTGGGGTGGGGTTTTGTCTCAGCATGATTCAGAGACCGGCCATATGCATCCCCTTGCTTTCTTTTCTAAGAAACTGTTGCCCGCTGAGCAGAACTATACAGTGGCGGAGAGGGAACTGCTGGCAATTAAGCTGGCGTTCCAGGAATGGAGACATCATTTGTGGGGGGCCAGACATCCGATTACGATCTATACTGATCATAAGAACCTTGAATTCTTTCGTTCTGCTCGGGCTTTGACACCACGGCAGATGTGATGGGTGTCGTTCTTTAATGAATTTGACTTTACCAACACTTATAGACCTGCTGCCCAGCAAGTAAAATCTGATGCATTGTCTCGCATACATGTATCTCCATTGTGTGTGGATGTTCCTTCGGGAGAGGGGTGTATGATACCAGCTGAAAGAATCGTTGGTTGTGCCTCCTTTGAGGACTTTGAGGCGGAGGTGAAGGCGTTGTTGTCCTCTGTCAACGTGACCCCTTGGTTGTTGGACGCCTCCTTACAGTCGAGGGACGGGTTGTTATATCATGGTACACAGTTGTTTGTATCGCCTGACTTGAGGAATAAGGATTGATGTAATTCCTCCTCTTTAATGGGTCATCCTGGGATCACTAAAACACAGGAGTTCTGTCTCCGTTGGTTCTGGTGGACTACGATGTGTCATGATATCCAGGTGTTTGTGTCCTCTTGTCCAGTGTGTGCCATTAATAAAGCTTCACATACCCTTCCTGTGGGCCTTTTGCAACCCTTGCCTGTTCCTCCTGCCCCTTGGCATACGATAAGCATGGATTTTGTTACAGATTTACCATTGGATAAGGGGCGAACTGCTATTTTGGTTGTTGTGGATATGTTTACAAAAACTGCTCATTTTATTCCCTTACCGAAGGTGCCTACTGCTCAGGAATTGGCTGGGGTATTTATCACGCATGTGCTTAGGTTGCATGGTGTTCCAACTGCCATTGTTCCAGACAGGGGGGCGCAGTTTGTGTCTCACTTCTGGAGGGAGTTGTGTTCCGCGTTGAAGATGGAGCTCCGGCTGTCCTCGGCTTTCCATCCTCAGAGTGATGGACAGACGGAGCGTACTAATCAAACGATGGAGCAGTATCTCCGCTGCCTTCTTACCTCCCTTACAAGCAGTTGGGTGACGGCTTTACCCATTGCCGAGTTTGCTTATAACAATAGCCTTCACTCGGCTTTGGGTGTTACCTCTTTTTTTGTTCCATGGGGTTTCATCCTAGGGCCATTCCCATCCAGCCTTCTGGTAGGGTTCCGGCTGTGGACGTCTTGAGTCGTGAACTGTCCACTGTTTGGGACACGGCCCATGAGCATTTGGTGGCTGCGAAGGCAGGGATGAAGGCTAAGGCTGACAGGCACCGTCTCCCGGCCCCTTCTTATGCTTCTGGGGATCTGGTGTGGTTGTCATCTAAGAATTTGCGTTTGGGTGGGCCCCGGAAGTTGCAACCCCGTTTTGTGGGTCCTTTTCGGGTTCGTAGGGTGATTAATCCTGTTGCTTTGGAACTTGTGTTGCCTGACGACTACCACATTCACCCTGTGTTTCATACCTCCCTTCTAAAACCTTATGCTGCTACCTCTTTGCCCTTGCCCCGCCCCCTCCCTTGTTGATTGATGGGTGTGAGGAGTTTGAGGTGCATGCCATTCTTGACTCTAGGAGGCGGAGGGGCCGTTTGTTTTACTTGGTGGATTGGAAGGGTTACCCCCCTGAGGATCGCACTTGGGAGCCCGCTAGTCAGGTTCATGCCCCCCGTTTGGTTAGTTTGTTCCATGTTCGTCATCCCCTTAAGCCCCGTCCGGTGGGAGGTCTTTTGAGGGGGGGTATTGTTGCAGTCCGATAGTCCTGTCCCTTATCGTATTTCTGTGTGTATGTTTGTGCGGTACTGGTGTGCCGCTTTTTCCTTGTTTTTCTGTTTCATGGGTGTGAGCGGATTTTCTTTTCCTTTTTTCCCCTGTGCGTGGGTAGTGCTGGCTTTTCCTTTTCCTGTGCAGTCGCATTGGGATTTGGAGGCGGGATGGGGCGTATTTAGAGCCTTCTCCCAGTTCCTCCTCACTTGGGTTTGCTTCCGGTTCCTTGCCCTGGAAGGAGTTGGCCTTTGGCGTCCTTGCGCCCGGCTGAAGATCGAAGTGCTCGCTACCTGGAGGAGTTCTTGGCTGTGTTGGATCCTCGGAGGATTCGATTTGTTCTGGCTGGAACAAACAAACTGGACTTCTTGTTTTTTGGACTTTGGGACCTATTGCCGCAAGGTTAGCGAGGAGTTGTTTATCCTCGTTTCAAGTTCTGGATTGCCCTTCCTTTTTTCCTTTCCCTTATTTTCCAGTGCACTGGTGGTTTTCTTTTTGTGTATATGCACTCTCCCATCCTTGTTGGTAAAACCTTGTTGGTAAATAGCGGAGAGGCTTAACAGCGGGTTTTTTCACGTTCTGTGTTTTTCCCGCTGTATTGAACTATTCTGACTTCTCTTCTGGGCAAATTTGTGGATGTTTTTGGACCACACTGAATTGCTGCTTCCCTGTATGGTTTAAAGAATGCCTTAAATTCCGATTCATACGGATTCGACTACACCACAGCAAGGGGTGAGCAAGGGAATTGTGATGTTATGATTTAGTTCACTTCGGGGTTTTTGTTTATTAATGTTTGTATTCCTTTTCTATTGTATGTCCCTGTAGATGCTTGGTGGAGTGCCTGCAGTCCCAGTGAGACCCCGAGAGAAGCCTATCAGGGTCATCCTATCCTTCCCTGTTTTCTTTTCCTTCCTACCTTCCCCCCGGTGCGTTGGCCACTCGTGCTTTGTTCGTTTAAGCACGGAGGGTCGAGGCGCTTGGTAGGGGTGAATGGGATTATCTTCGTTCCTGCAGTACCTGTACTTCAGGTGAGTGGGGCTGGAACAACATGCTGATGATGATGGTGATGATCAGGGTGTTGTATTCCTCTTAGGGTGTCCATAAACGGGCTTTCCAGAATCATGTCCTTATATAGGCACAATTTGCCCTGCCCTTATATAGGCATAAAATCCCAGTCCTTATTTAGGCATTAAACCGTGCACTCCAAATACAGGCATGGTCTCCGACATCCGTCCACCCTAACGTCACAACGAGTTCGTGAAGAACAGACCCTTAGGCTGCAGGACTTTCCCTAGCCCAGGACTATTGATTTCTTCAAGGACTCATATATTATGCATGAACCATTATTCCTTAGGGGTTCATTCATGACGTCTTCCGCTGTCCGACTCACGTCAATGCTAACATTCTTAGGTGCCTCTCAGGTATAAATACACCTTCCCTAGCCCCTGTAAATCAGAGGAGACCTCGACTTCAGAGGAGCCCGTTTCCCGGCCGGACGCACTGAGAAGACGCTGTCATCCCTGCCCGCAGAGAGTCCAGCTTCCAGTGATCTGACTTCCCTTGCGGGGTGTTGGAGTTCGAGTCTGGCAAAGAGATTCCTACCTCTCTCATTCTTCAGGTATGGAGCTGACTAGAACCTAGAGGGACTCTTGGCATACTAGGCATACTAGGCATACTAGGCATACTAGGCTTAACATACTCTTAGTATACTATAGTAAGGAATACTTCACCTACTTCATACCTCTCCCTACACCTAGGACAGGTTAGGTACATTAGGGTAGAACTAGGTTAGAAACGCATCGTATGAGTACTCGCATTTTTTAGTCTATGTTATTTATGTAAATGCATATATGCTAAAAAGATAATGCTATCGCAGTATTATTTATTTCTACTGCTCACTCTGTACATTATTTATCTCGCATACTGTCTTGTGATCGTAACAGCACATTTAACTTACACCAGAAACAAGACTGTTCAATAAATCTTTTATTGAAACGCCCGTCTGTTCTTTCTGTGTAACTTTGAGGAAAACTAAGCATGCACGACTGAGCTGAGTGAAATAGTTATCTATTGTTTCTACGACTCTGGGACACGTTCTGATTCTAAAGGGAAACAAAGTGGTCATGTTTTGCGGCTGCCAGAAACTACTCCCTTCTTGTCGTCAAGAAGTTTCTAGTGGCCTCTGAGCTAGCTGGCACAAGTAATTAAGTTTAATATACTCGATAGGGACATACCGACCTCAGTCCTATGTCAAACCTATAGGATATATTATTCCAATGCGCAGAGCCTATTAGGGAAATAGGAGCTACACTACAAGGGTAAAGATTATTATAATGATGGAGAACTTTTTGAAGACCTAGAAGTCGTCAGTGATCTTGATATATCACCAGACATTGGTCTGTCCTCAGCAAACCCGGCCATAGCAACAGGGAACTCTGGCTCATTTTTGACAGTGATCAGGAGAGTGGCAGATCTCATCTTACCAACTGCAGAGGTCAAAGCTAATGTGCCTACTGAAGTCCTCAACCCCACTCAAACAAGCCAGAAACTTCTGCTCTTCCATGAGGCATTGACTGGTGTTCTGGTAGGCTCCTGGGCTAAACTCTCAATCTTGCCCCACAGTTAGTAGGCAAGTATC
Source organism: Calotriton arnoldi (assembly GCA_963921515.1). Taxonomy (NCBI): domain Eukaryota; kingdom Metazoa; phylum Chordata; class Amphibia; order Caudata; family Salamandridae; genus Calotriton; species Calotriton arnoldi. Next base: position 117,621 of record CAWUFW010006909.1, read on the forward strand.
ATGGCAGCATAGACCAGCTCCCTGGGACTTACATTTTCTAATTCAACATCCGACCTAGAGAATTTAGTAGTGCAGGCATCCCAAATGCTTTCCCAAATACTTCCCCAGATAGAGCGTATAAGCAAATAGAAACATTTATAAAACACGTTTTTGTTCTGCCAGCCTTGCCCTGAGATTCATGCATACATCTTGTCATCTGGGCAGGTATTGGCACGCACTGTGGGACAAAGTGGAATAAATTTGGCCAGCAGTCTTGGATGACTTCTTAGTCACATTACAGCAACTGATCTTGCATGGTCGGGGTACTGCAAAAAAACACTGTCAGATCTGTCCTGGACACAAACAACTGTCTGGGTAGGGCAGTCGACACCAGAATGGTCGTAAGGCGCCATGCCTGGATGTGCTCCAAAGGCTTTTCCTTAATAGACTTGCCATTCTCACCTATTTGGAGTGGGTGGACTTGGCCTTAGAACATTTTGAAGAGAGCAAGGCCACAGCTCACTCTCTAGGCCTAGCTCTGCCTGTCTGCCAGTTTCCCAAGACCGCTGGCCCCTTTCAAGGCTTCAGAAGGTGGTTAGCAGCAGAGGCGCCAATACGGGTCTCAGCAGCAGCAACAGCAAGCTTCCCAGGCCTGTAGAGGTAGAGGCAGGGGAACAGGGTGCCAGCATCCAGACCCCCAGGGGCAACGCTCTAACCAATACTCTACCCCCCCTTTCCACAGCCACTGCAAAACCGATTTAATTTGCCCTCTGTGGCACATGATCACCCAGCAGAAGAGTGAGTCACCTTTCACCTCCCCGTTTGGAGCAGCATCGCATCCTACCAATGGGTGCTCCAGATCGCTGAACATGGCTATTCCCTACTCTTGCTGTCCATCCCCCTGTACATGATGCCCAAACTGCAATACTTCCTGGAGGACCACCTGTCTATTCTACAATTAAAATGTCTGGGTCTTTTGGCCAAGGGAGCAGTAGAGAGGGTACTGGCATCAGAGATTGAGACTGGTTTCTTCTCCCGTTATTTTCTGGTGCCAAAAAAGGACGGAGGCCTCTGTTTCATCCTAGATCTTCACACTCTGAACTTCTTTCTTGAGAAGGGCAAGTTCAAAATGCTCTCCCCGGCCCAAGTTCAGTCTTCCTTGGATCTAGAAGTACTGGATGGTGGCACTCAACATGCGGGAAGTATATTTACACATCTCCGTCCAGCAGTCGCACAGATGCTATCTTGGTTCCAGGTAGGCCAGGAGCACTTCTAGTGTGCAGTGCTCTTTTTTGGCCTGACCAGTGCACCTTGGTTGTTCACAAAAGTGATAGTGTTGGTCACAGCTCATCTTTGGAGGTTGGAATACCAGCCATCCCGTACCTCTACAACTGGTTGCTGAAGGCTGGCCCAGCTCAAACGGTCATAAACCACGTTTAGACAGGGGCTGACCTGCTGACATTTTTAATTTTTTTCATCAATGTGATGAAGTCACACTTGACACCTTCACAGCGGCTCTCCTTTCTCTGAGCCATCCTGGATGCATTGCTTTTAAGACCCATCCATCCACCTCAACAGGTCCAGGACATTCAGGCTATGACTCCAAAGTTTCAACCTGCAGCTTGAGTCTTAGTGACATTGACTCTGAGGCTTCCTGGCCTCTTAGGTTCCTGCATCCCACTGGTGGACCACGCCATGTTTTTCTGCCTTAGTGATGAGAACTCCCTTGAGATTGGGTAGATCTCCCAACTTTCATCTGGGGGGGAAACGTGTTAGACCTTTCATCCTTAGGGTGGGCTTACCCAAAATCTTTTTCCCTCTTACCTCCTCTTTTTACTGATTCTTTTTGTTGGTCTCAGGACTTTACCACTGCTGACCAGAGCTAAAGTGGATGTGCTTCTCCCCTAAGCATGGTAACATTGATGTATACACAATTGACATACTTAGTTTGCTAAATCCCTTGTAAAGTGGTATACCATATACCCAGGGCCTGTAACGTAAATACTACTAGTGGGCTTGCAGCAGTGATTGTGCCACCCACACAAGTAGCCTTTTAAACCTGTCTCAGGCCTGCCATTGCAGGGCCTGTGTGTGCAGTTTACTGCCTCTTTGACTTGGCAGTCAATACTACTTGCCAAGCCTTAAACTTCCTTTTTATTACACGTACATCACCCCTACAGTAGGCCCTAGGTAGCCCGCTGGCAGAGTGCTGTGTATGTAAAAGGTAGGACATGTACTTTTAAGTCTTGCTTGTTCTTGTAGTAACAAACAACCAAATTCGTTGTTGCAATAAGAACTGATGTATTCAATGATGTAGTTAACAATGCATGATGTTTGCATTTTGCAATTGAATTAATGTTTTATTGCAGAAGGGTACATGAACTACTTAATGAACTATAAGTACGTAGCGCATTTTTTCAACAGGTTTCTTCAATAGGATTTGTTTACACATCATACAGTTTTGTGTAATTTTATGGTCTCTTTGAACACGATAGTGACAGCACATTATACACGGGAGAACAATTGGGTTTCATGAGTATTGTTGTTCGTTTTGCTTTACGTGTTTTTTTCACGTGTTTTACGTTTTTTACGTTTATTGGTAATGCAAGAGGGTGGTCACGGGGTTGAGTTGTCAATCATTGGATTGTGGAGAAGGGATTGGCTGTAGGTTGATTAGAGTGGGGAGGATAAAATGGATGTGATTTCCGTTCAGTGCACTTTTGTTTGTTCTCGAGTAAACGAGTCACGGAAAGTTTAGGTGTCTAACAGAATGGGGTTTGATTACAGCAATTGCAAAGTAAGTGGACATTTGTTGCTTGTTTTGGGTTTTGAATAAAGTTGGCACATTTTAAATTTGGGATCATTTGAATGCACGAATTTCTTTTGGAATATTATTTGTGCAAACACGCTTCAACATATAATATGAGTTCTGCATATGGAGACTATGGATTAGATGACAGGTTCATGCTGACAGATTGTGTACATTTGTCGCATGTCATGGTGTTCCACTGATGGCTAATTTTTATATCGTAGTTAACCCTGACGAAGGGCGAAGAGCCTGAAATGCATTGGGTTAAAGGCGCATTGTTACCCGGGAGACAAGTGGATTCTAACATGCCGTAGGATAATGCCTGGATTGGCATTTCTACTGCATTAAGTTGTGGATCACACTACCTCCATTGCGAAATAAAGATGAACTTGGAATAAAACTTGATTACTATGAGTACTTTGGTTTACTGGATCAAAAGTGATCGATGTAACACAGCGGCTGTGCGGCTTGTGGCCTCACGTGACGGCGTAAAGGCTTAAAGTTTGGATCTCCTTTCTCTGAGCCATCCTGGATGCATTGCTTTTAAGACCCATCCATCCACCTCAACAGGTCCAGGACATTCAGGCTATGACCCCAATGTTTCAACCTGCAGCTTGAGTCTTAGTGACATTGACTCTGAGGCTTCCTGGCCTCTTAGGTTCCTGCATCCCGCTTGTGGACCACGCCATGTTTTTCTGCCTTCGTGATGAGAACACCCTTGAGGTTGGGTAGATCTCCCAACTTTCATCTGGGGGGGAAACGTGTTAGACCTTTCATCCTTAGGGTGGGCTTACCCAAAATCTTTTTCCCTCTTACCTCCTCTTTTTACTGATTTTTTTTTAAGGAGTTCTTATAACACAAATGAGAAATGAGTTAATTATAGTGTGGTTTGAGATGCTATCACTGCTAAGAGGTCAGATAACCTTCACCAGACGAAGGGTGAAGATTGGGAGGACTCAAAAATGTATCAAAGTAGAGAATAACTTTGGCAAACTTAAGAAGGTCAGAGAAACAGATGAGTTTGGGCAAAGGGTTTGGGAAACATAAAGTACATTAAGATGGTGCTTACTAGAAGATAAAATCTGGGTTTGGAATAACTACCTGAGCAAAATTTATGGAGAAAGTAATACATTCTGGAAGTTTGTTTAAATTTATAATTGACAAGGTCCCAGAACATTATATTTGCAAGGAAGATACATTAGGCCTTTTATTTACAAATGTATACCAAACCGATATTCACAAGATAATCTAGCAGTAAGGAAGTGACATACTTACAGGGGTTCGATCCTGATTTAGGGTAACTCCATCAAAAAGGTAACAGAGTACCTGTCCACCACACTGCTGGTCTGCCTGTCTATTTTGATTTGGGAGGCTCCTAAGCTTTCCATCAAAGGTGCTCCCATTACCTCAGATGGAAAGATACTCCTATGGCACAACAGAGAAGGGGCCTTTGGTAAAAAGGCATTACATTGCCCATCGCGGCTAAGGTGGGCAGATTAATACAGTTTTTTCTGTCCTTCAAAACAAGATAAAACCTAGTGGAGAACGGCAGAAAGAAACAAATAATCACCACCCACACCATGAGAGAAAATGTCCAGTTTCATTACTTTTTGTTTTTCAGTAACAAACTCCCCTTGAGGGTTTGTTTCTGAAAAACAAAAAAATGTAAAATTTGGTGGATAGCAGCTAAACCAATGGTGTCTGTGCACCAAACTTTTTATATCTTAAAGGAAATTGTGGCGATAGTAGTTGCTTTCAAGGTACAAAATGATTGGTGGGCCGGCAGAAGTATCTAAATGTGACTGATTCCAACAGTTACTACTCCATCCATCAAATTCTAAAACAGGCCTTTAGCTTCACAACACCACTATGGGGAGTGGTATTGCCCTTTTGTTGTATTTTTTAACTTAAAGGAAGGTCATATGTCAATAATGTCTTACAGGGGACTCAAAACTTTTCTGTACTGAGAGCTACTTATGATCAATGAAACGTATTGACATCTACTAATATTATTAGAGCTGTATAATTGCAATTTTTTTATATGTGTAAATATTCAACCAAGCAAAAGCTTTCTAATTTAATAAGCTGGGATGCACACAGGTGAGCAACTCGGACGTAGCTAGAGAGCTACAGTAGCTAATGAGCTAATAGTTGGAGACCCTTGGCAAGAAATGATAAATCACCATGGAAGGCGTGGATCCCACTAGGGGTGTTTTAAGAATTTTGTGAGAGCATTGCCCAAAAGTTAGTGATAGGTTTTAACCATGTTTCTTGGACTCAGAAAACATAGAATAGTTATTAGGATTCAGCTACAAAAACTCAGAAACCTTTTACTGTGGATAGTGAGTTGTACCAGCCCTATTAAAATAATGTTTCCTCACTGTTTTGTTTTAAAAAGCTTTTCCTCTCTACTCAGCACCCAGTCACTATGTATGACATAGCCTACGAAAACGCAATTTAGAGACTTGATTTACGTGACTGTTAAGCTGCTTCACCAAGACCTTACAATCTGTGTATCTAATTCAGAGACCACTGCCAACTCACAACTGGACCAACTGTTTGCACACTACTGGACACCAGTTCGGGATAGAGCACTCTCCTTTCTGTCAACCATCAAATCTCTTAATGCCCTGTCCCCTGCAGTAGACATAAGACCACGTACATTCTTGCCAGGCATGTCATATCTGTATGCAACGATGAGTTAGATGCAACCTACGGAGCTTTGGAAACAGGTACTTTGTGTACCCCAGACCCTGAAAGTTGACTCAACAAATGTTCTTACAAATTCTTTAGGCTTCCAACATCATAGCCCAGTCAAGTGTTACAAGGGACCATGATGCAAAACATCAGATGCCACTTGGAATGCAAATTACACAGCAATAACTGAAAAATGCACTGTGGCACTGTGGAACTTATCATCTTATAGCTGTTAAGAGGGTTGATTAGGTTTATCTTGACAAATGAATCAGTTAGGCTCCCAGCCGATTAAGGCACTTTTTTTATCATCTACCAGGAACTAAACCAGATGCCTGAGAAAACAACACCTGATAATGTGAACATAGACTGGTGGTCATGAAGTAAAAAATTACCAAAATCTATGATTCCATCATCAACAGCCTAGTTGCACCTCACCATCCATCACTGATATTGTCTTACTTACATCTGCCTTCCACCCATTTTATAGCATTAGAAATAGAGAAATTTATTTTGCGTGAATGCAGGGAAGACTGCAATTATAGGGTTTGAGGATGAGAGCTGGGCCAACTACTATTTGATTGGACTCTGATCCTTGAATCTCCAGTATCTACATTGCTGATGAAAATGAACGTAGAAGTTCCTTTCAATGCATTCGTCTTGTTATATCCCGCATAGGTGCCCCAATGTAGACCCGTTCGTACATGCCCTAAAATGGACGTATTCATATTTACCCTAATATGGTCATATTTGTACTTGCCCATTTATGGTCATGGCCGCATATGCCCAATTATGGTCACAACTGTACATGTCCTATTATGGTGTGATTCCTTATATAGGCATGATCTTTCACCTACATTGGTCCCAGCTAGCACACAACGAGCTCTGAGGGCTGAACGTTATCTATCCTGTGGTTTTGAATGCAGCAGGGTTCTTCCAAACACAGGCCCACACTGTACTCATTAATTATGCATGGCTTTCTAAGAATACACCACTGGCAGAATATGTAGGTACAAAGTTCACCCCTGACGTCTTCCTCATGTCCAATACAAACCATACTAAGGACCGAGACTCTTTAGGGTATAAATACACCACATCTTGCCCCGGTAAAACAGAGGGAACCGAGACTTCCATGCTGACACACTGACCAGAGACGCTGAGGCTCCTGGCATGCAGTCGCTCAAGCTGACAGTGGTCTGACACAACCCGGACGGGGTGTCCAACTCGAGACCAGGACGGGGTCCCACACTCTCTCTATTCAGGTATGGGGGTTCGACTAAATCCTAGGAGGATTCTTGGCTTTTAGCTTCTAAGACCTACACACATATGCTAGGTACACACAGGTACATCTAGGTAGGCATCGTAGCAGTACGCGCACTTGCATAATGCTTTTATATTCATGTATCGTACTGCTGATCATATATCTCTGCTATTGTCTGCTGGTTACCGCAGCACATATATTTTACACTAGAATAACAACTGTTCAATAAATACTTATTGAAACGCCCGACTGTTTATTCTGTGTAACTCTCTGAGACAAACCGAATAAGTGAGCACGAGTGACTGAGCGAAAGGTAGTACATTGTTTCCACGATTCTGAGGGAATCAGGGTTGTCATGTTCTAAGGTTGCCAGAAACTAATCTCTCCCCGATAAGAGGAGACACTAGTGGCACTACGAGCTAGCTAATGCAAAACTAGGCTAACATATACGTGGGGGTGCACGGAGTCAGTCTGCCACCAAGCCCACAGTATATGTTATCCAAACGCGCAGGTCCTGCAGGGGTACTATAGGAGCTACACGACATGGCGCCGCCAACGTTGGTTGGGTACTAATTTAACAGTAGAATCTGAGTAGTTCAGTCGTGCTATTCTCAGAGAACCTACTCACAAAACCCCAGAGATGTCTGGAGTGGGTGGGCACAAAATCCGCCGCAGCTAAGTAGTACGAGAATACTATTTATTGGCTGTTGGTTACTCAAGCTTGAAGGATATTTAGTTCCTACAATTGTGCACTTACACTTTATCTTAAAAACTCTTTAATCTCCCTTCTTCCAATTAAAAATGGTGGACGAAACAAGCGCAACAGGGAAAGTTACAACAAACCTCTTTGGTTTAGAAGAAGACCCTGAAGAAGCAATACAAATTGCACCAAATTTCAGAAGGGCAGTCACCATAAAACTTCTAGAACATGGCTTAAGAGCCAGGGGTGGTACAGTAATTTTCGTGATTGAGGCACACGAATCCAATAAAATAGAGGTGTTCTATTCTTGGGTTACACTCCCAGCAGTAAATGCAATTACAAATGTATTTCACTACTACCTAGAAGGTGAAACACCAGCGGACTATACTCCTTTTGAGGAAGTAGAGGTCCCGCTCACTTACCAGGAGCATAATTACTGGTTTAAAGGCGCCCTACCCCACGTACATGGAAGAGCAAGATTAGGCCCGCTCGGAGGAGCAGGAGCCACATGGCCCATATTAGCGGCATACACACCGTATCCTGACATTAACACAATGACACAGCCAGACTTACTCGTACAACACAGAGATTTAATTAAAATCTACAGAAACCTCACACAATTTGTGATGAGGACCTTAACAGTTCAGCCTGCACCAGCTGCGGCACAAGACAATCCAGTCCAGAGTACAATTAATAAAATTACTCCACAAACATTACACGCGATAATGGGCAAAATGCCAGCAAAACGTGAACAAATCACATTCTGGATAGCTCAGAAAATAACTCAGCTTGAAGCAGTATTCCCGAATACTACAACCAGTGATAAACACAGAATCCTAACAATCTGCTTGCCCATGGGTCTCACACCACAAGTAGAGGACTGCACCTCTTGGGGTTCAGTCTTTGCTGCCATATATACCAGAACACATGGTATCCCGTCCTTAGCAGTAGTACCTGACGTATTGAAACAGATACAAAATGAGTACGGAGCAGAGCCTGCCCTTAACTTAGGGATGAAGTTGCTAAACAACTTTGAACAGGTCTCAGCCATAATACTAGCGAACATTAAGGGGGAAGCAGTTTCTGTGGCGATCCACCAACGCCTAAGGGAGTTCAGTCCAGACGACCAACAACACGAACTTCCCAAAATAATTGAAACTGCATATGCAGAGACAGTCTAGGTGGGAAAGCATTAAAACCACAACTGGCGGGCAGTCCTGAAAAGGACACTACAAAGCAGACACCTACTTCTTCTAAAAAGAAGTGGGAAAATAAAAACCAACAAAAGTCTAAAGACACTAGATCTCAGTCTAGAGGTAGGTCTCCTCAACAGGAGCCCTCTGAAAAGAGGTATAACCTCAGGAATAGGGATAACATTAAAAAACCTGACAGGTATCAGGATACTGATACTCGCGCCTCTCGTTCCTTTCAGGGTTCGTCACGAAACTCCGAGAGGGAAGGACGATCAAAGGAGCGTACAAAGTCCAGAGACACGCAACTCGCTGCGGACTACGCACCTAAAAAAGAGGATAAACAGAAATCAAAACCTCAGTTCAAAAAGAAGAAGGTAGCAGGTCTCAAGATCAGACATGCCCAGAATTCTGAGGACACAGCTTCTGAACGGGGAATGGGCTCTGACGATGCTAGACAGCGTGGCAGAAGTAAGGATAGCTCGCCAGAACCTGAAGGAATTTCTGGTGACAGCGGAGTTGAGTGAGTATATCACGGTAGAAACACCTGATACTCGGGTGAGTGTCCTACATAAGTTACATGAGATAACACTCCGGATGGAGGGGGACAAGCCCAAAAAAGTTAAAGGTCTCTTTTGGAAAAATCTGTCATCTGTTTATGACATTCTATTAGCAGAACAAGACTGGCCGCCTGCATTCGTCATGGAGTGCCCTAGGGGAGAAATGATAATTTTTCCAGCCTTTTCCGACCTTGTTCCCATTCCCCTAAAACATGCATATGCGCAGGAGTGGGCAGTTGCCCTAACTCCAGCATTGTACAAAAATCATGCTGGTTGGGATGAGGATTCAACCCACCACGTGATCCCGTTAAAAGTTTCCCCAAATGCTCAAAGGCAATACTCTATAAAGCAGGAAGCTAAAAAACAAGTCAGGGAGATTCTAGATCAATAGGGGTTGATAGAAAATTGCACTTCACCTATGAACAATCCTTTGTTCCCCGTTCCCCGTAGCCAAACCTGACAACACATATCATCTAGTTTTAGATTACAGACATTTAAACACTTGCACAAAGACATTTGCAGTTCAAAATGCACACAGTGCCGCATTAATGAATAACATTGTGCGGAAAAAATACAAAACAACACTTGATATCTCAAATGGATTTTTCTGCCAAAATATAGCGCCTGAAAGCAGGTATCTGACCGCATTCAGTGCGTTAGGGTCACAACAGCAATTTTGCCGACTCCCCCAAGGGTACAAGAATAGCCCGGGGTTGTTTTCAGCAAGGGTAACAGAGTTACTCCAAAATTTGGATGAAGAAGCATTGCCCTATGTGGATGATATTTATCTGACGGACAATGACTTAAAGAGGCGCTTGACCAGGGTGAGCACCATTATTATGGGATTCCCCTCTGAGGGCTATAAATTTAATTTAAAAAAATCAAAAATTGCCCACCTCAATGTCCTGTTTTTAGGATACGAGCTGTCAAGTGAAGGAAAAATCCTGGCAGCTAACTTTTTAGAAAAGTGTGCGCTGCTCCAACCTCCAAAATCATTAAAGAATTTACAATCAATTCAGAGATTCCTAAATTTTGGTCGAACATACATTTTGGATTACGCAGAAAGAGTAAAACCTTTCTACGACTTAATAAAACCTGATTTTTCAGTCAGACAATGGACACAGGAACACACAAATATCCTGCGTTCCCTACAGGAAGACATGATAGCTTCTAAACATTTACAGACATGCGTAAACGTACGCAACTTGGTGATCCGAGTAATAGCAGGTCAATGCGGGTACACTTATTTAACTTTTAATGAAGGTGAAACGGTACCAATCGCATACAAATTACACCTGTACACAAACGCAGAGATGCGTTTCACTTCAACAGAAAAAATCCTGACAGCAGTTCAGACCGCTGTAGCAAGAGAACGAGCTCTGGCTCAGGGAAAACGCATAATTGTTGTGACCCCAGTACCAGCTTTAGAAGCTGTTACAAAAGCTAGCATTCCAAATGCAAAAGCCTTACATCCCAGATGGATACAATGGGCTAATTCTCTTACTGCAACGGATGTTGAATACAGATTTGATCCGAGTTTAAAAACTCAAGCATTCCTGCAATACGAACAAGAATATCCTCTACCAAATGAAATTTTGCCTCTAGATCAGTATGAATACATTATTTACACTGACGGTTCTGCTCAACCAGCCACAGGAAGCAAGCAAGCTTACAGCACAGCGCGTGCGATTGTTAAAGGTCGCATGCGTGATGGCAAGTTCCATCCAAGTTGCACAAAAACGCAATCTCTAGGAGACTGCACTGCACAGTTGGCAGAACTCAAAGCACTTATACTGGCACTTATAAATACGGATCACGAATTTCCCACACTTATTGTGTGTGATTCCTTTTACTGTGTACAGTCGTACAATGAATATCTACATAGTTGGGAACAAAACGGCTTCAAAGATGCAAAAGGTGGCACAATTAAGCATAAAGTGCTGTGGGAACAGGTAGTGGAGTTGAAAAACGAACTACCAAGGGCTCACGTGATACATACACTGAGTCATCAGCGTGATGGCGTTCACGTTGAAGGGAATTCATTGGCTGATGAAGCCGCAAAGGGGGCTGTTCGCACAGCCGCCGTAGCTGCAGTGACTCATTCAAAGACGAGGGTAGACGGCGAGATAATGGTAGCTGTCAATGCTTCACGCAAAGGCAGCACAGCAGTACCTAAAAAATTTCCACTCAAGTGCTCCTACAAGTTAGATGCACAAAACATTCCATATGCTCAGATTCCTGGAGTGGGGGATAGAGTAATACCAAATATGGATCGTAGGCTAGGCTTAATTTTAGCGGGCACACGAGGGTTTGGGTTCTGCGCATACAGGCGTTACAGCGACTATTTCTTTATTGAAACAGCGCTACTGGTGGCCAGGGTTAACGAAGCAGACTAAAGACTATGTCTGGAACTGCGACATCTGCAAGCAGATGAATGGGTCCACCACAACACGTCCAGTACAGATACCATTATTAGACAGCATCAGGTTGTCTGTCCGTGCATGTCCAGCTCAAGTTTCCTCAAGGTTTGGCCTCAGCGCTCGGCTGACGCTCGAACTGTTATAAAAGATTTGCGAGTCATTATCGGCACATACGCAGTTGACACGTTACATTCTGACCGTGGTCCAGCGTTTAGCTCTCGGGCTTACAAAGAGGCCATGGAAAGAATGGGCGTAGCATTGCGGTACTACTCTCCGTATCATCCAGAGGGAAATTCTGTTGTGGAGAGGAAAAACTGAGACTTAAAGCAATCTTTAACAGCTAGGGTATTAGGCAAGGGCGGTAGATGGGTTGATCACCTTTATGGGGTACAGAGCGCGCTCAATAATCAGCCAAGAAGCTCTCTAGGAGGTGTCACTCCTTACGAGGTCCTATTTGGGACAAGAATGTGGGTACCTGATCTTGATTGTGAAGGCACAGTGGCGGATGAAAAACCATTTGATATCCATGATCGTTTGGCTGTTTTACAGGATCTCAATGAATCCAGGACACAACAAAGTAACGTGCTCCAGAAACAGGCCACCACTGAGGAAGTCAAGGCAATAACGGCAAGACCTATCTGGATCCCAAAACTTGGGGATCTGGTCAGAGAGAAGATTGCTGACAAGAAGGAATTTGGGCCATCCTACAGAAAGCCTGTACCGGTCCTTGCAATCCATGGCACAAGAACTGTACTTCTGCCGCCTCTTGCCGGAAAAAAGGAGAAAAGATTTGTCTCAATTGACTTAATCAAACCACACTATGTGGCTGATACTAAACAGAAGGCCTCGTGGACTCCACAGTAGCAGACGCCCTCCTCTCGCAACAATCCAAGAAGTTCAAACAGAAAGACTCATCACGTTTGAAGAGCCACCTGTACGGAATTGAAAGACTAAGCAACAATGCTATGGAACTTGCTCCACTTCAACAAGAAATGTATCTTCAAAATGAAAATCAACTTAACAACCAAGTTGCAATCAGACCTAATACAGACATCTATGTCAAAGTGCCTCGACAAGAGAACACAGCGATTTCAACAAATCCCGATGCAATTCCAACAATTGATCGAACTGCTTCTGGCTATTTCATGAACTTTGATACGTTTTCACTGAACCCAAGTGAGCCGGAAACGGCGCCAGCCAAAAAATCACTCACACAGAAACTCAATGACTTTTTGAACTTTTTTAGAAAGACTTACCTAGTGTCACCTTGGATAGAACTATGGTATATCACTTGCATTTTATTTTTCATTTTCTGGCTAGGTTTAATAATAACATTTAGCATGCTTATTAATGGACAATACCTCCAGCCAAGCTCTACAGCCCAAAGAGTCAATTTGATTTTAAAACCACACCAGTCTTCACATCGTGAACCAAGAGACTTGTCTTCAGTGAACATCACAGCAGTTCCTATACCGGACGGTATAGTATGGGACAAGATTGATTATGATATATTAGGTCCGACTGAACTTTTAAAGCTAAATCATGTATTTAAAATTTCTTTGAGTGATATCATTACCTCAAGTGCATATTCTGATGATTGGGACACTGAAACTGTAAATGCTATGATGTCTGATTTAGAAAAAACTGCAGCATTTCCGAACAATGAAATGTTAGAAGGTACTTCAGACTATGATACATTGTACTGTTACCAACATTTTGGTGATCATTTCTTACACAAGTCTATAACACCTAGAAATGTATTTGAATACCACCAGTGGGAACACTGCCCAACACCTCCAAAAGGTAGTTCGCAAGCATTTGCACAGAAATTCACATACTTCTCAGGGTTTAACACATCCGACCCGAAATCCTTTTATTATAAAGTGGCGAAAAAATCAGCTCAGAAAATTATGTTGACAAACACCAAACATATTTACTCTGCATCCTTTCTGAACCAACTGTCTAAACAGGGTTTCGACCTATGGAAAGACACAATAGATTCCAAATCAATCTGGGGTTCTAGGGACTGGCAAGTCCAGGGAATAGAAGCACTTTTTAGAGCATGCATCATTCCGCAGCAGATTTTATTTCTGAATGAAACTGTGCAACAGACATCCTGTCTTGGATTAGCCAAAGGCAAGGAAATGAACACACCGGGGTTTCCAACACCATCACAGATGGGTGGGGGGCAGAACTCAACTACACAAGGGGTAGGATTAGATGCCATTTTCCAGTACAACAGATCAGATCCTGATTGGACAGAATGGCTGGTTTGGCCCATTGACACAAACAAATGTCAACATAGATTTATGAATACAACCAGAGGGTTTAGTATCCATGGGTCAGATCCACGCTATGTACAAAGACAACACCCAGGGGTAGTGACATCGTATAGTGTTTGGAAGTTGTGCCTTGATTGGCTAGAGACCTCAACACTGACAGAAGTGAAGCACCACTTGACCTTACTCACACCTGACATGGATCGTAGAGATTTTCTACTAGGACCCAGGAAACAACATCAGAAACGTTTCATATATGCAGGCCTTTATGCCTACTATAATGAAAACTGGAAAATATCCCAAGAAGAGGCCGCAGAAAGAATACGGGAAATAGACCGTATTAACTTAGAAAAGGCATTAGCAGCGGTGGATAATGGGTTAACTACTTTGACCTCCAGGATTTACTCCATAGGCAACATTGTGTCCTCGGCAATCGACATATTAGACCGAGATCTGGCCTTGTTACAACATGGGCAATCTCAGCTACGTTCTATTATGATGTTAAGCTGGACGCTGCAATCTTTGCGTGCAGGCTATGTGCCATGGCGTTTTATAAACACCACGTCTCTGTTCTCAGAATACAATCTAACTGATAAACAGAAAGAAATGGCACAAAGGGGGAGCCAAATATACAATGCTGCGTATTGAGAAACTGGAAAGGTTACCATTCACTGTAGCCGAATCACCATCAACAGAATGGCTCATTCATGGCCAGATCACTCTGCCGGTCACTACGTTTCAGTTTCAATATTGCCTTGAGCAAAGGCAGGCAAGCAAATATGTAAAAATGGGTAAGGGATACATCAAGGAAACTTGGGAGTTACCATATAGATACCGATGCCGGAATGGGGATCGAGAAGTGTATCTGAGTGGTACTAACTGCAAGAACGCTTTGAGCGGTTCTCTCATGTGTCAGGATATTTCTCTACACGGAGCCTGCAGTGGTTCAGTGGCGAAATTATCTTGTCACATGTCAGGGACCCCAGCGGCCATGATCACGCCGGTTTTCCAGCTGCTCTCGAATGGGAGTTACTTAATGCTAAATGATCAAGGTTGTTGTGGGATGCTTCCGGGCGTCGCATATCTAGTAACTGTTAACTCCAGGGTTACTTGCTGTATGCAAGTATTGTTTCTGCCACTGAACCCAGTCAGGGAGGCGCCGTTATGGCCTTCGCTGAATGTTTCTTTTATACAGTTTGATACTCTGAGCAGATTGAAAGCCATGCTTTTACAGCAACCCGTGCCCTTAACCTCCGCTTGAGAAACCTATGAACTTCAAGTTTCAAGGACCTCGACAGAGATACAGGCACTCATACGTACAAACTGCCCCATTCATTTCGCAGAAATGGTGGGACGTATCTTCAATATGTCTGATACGAGCGGAATTGTACACCTATTTAAGACCATAGGGTCCGGACTGTTAAGCACCTTTCAGACAGTCCTCGGAGTAATCCCAAATTTTATACACTCCGTATTGGGATGCGTATTTGAAGGATTCCCGCTCATCCTGTTCCTAATCGCAGGAATCCTAATTGTAATATTGCTGCTACGCAATGGACGGCCCACTTCCCGAGGGAATGGTGAACACGCTCCTGGAGCGGAAATACCGTGAACGCATGGTACAACTTCTAGGCATTTCTTGCCTGCGAGAACTCAATGCCTCCTGGTTTCTATCATTTAGACCAGTCTGGATAGACTGCATCTTACCTGTGCTTCAATGCCTGTTCTGCGGAGAGGAATGCACGTTGGATCTTTGTCTAACATTTCCATCAGATGCGCCTCCGGACACTGTCGCAATGCTGGACCCCGTAAAGGCCCACGCCCTGTGTTGTCCTCAACGGCTTCCGATTCTGATGAATGCATTCCTGGAGAATCCACAGGTGCCGTTCGCTCCTGCTGGGTTAGGTGACTTCTCCACAGGCACCCAGGTAACAACTGCGCACAAGCTGCCGCAGCACCGACTGTTGGCAATGCTACATTCCATCTATGTGCGATTGACGTTCTCTGTGAGGCGTTGGATTTGTTATCTACAGCAGCTGACACCGATAATATTGAGCTTCCCAGCCAGGACGCGTAATCTTGAATTGGCTCATCGTGTCCTGGGAAAGAATTCGGCTTCTCCACTCGTTTCAAAATAAACAATCTAAATTTGGAACTTTTTCTTACATTGACACTTTCGCTTGAGAAAAGCATGGCTTTCTCCTGCTTATGGTGACACAACTTCTATAGAGAGACTTTTAAGTGGCGACAAGAAAAAGCTGAATTTGAACATTTTTTTTTTTTTTTAAAAAGCACCAACATTTTTAAATGATTTTTTAGAACCATGTTTTTACCTGCTTTTAAACAAAAAGTTTTTAAATTGTCCAGATTTTAAGTATGGTCCTTTATTATCCAGTTCGGAAGAGGAGTTGGTGTTATATCCCGCATAGGTGCCCCAATGTAGACCCGTTCATACATGCCCTAAAATGGACGTATTCATATTTACCCTAATATGGTCATATTCGTACTTGCCCATTTATGGTCATGGCCGCATATGCCCAATTATGGTCACAACTGTACATGTCCTATTATGGTATGATTCCTTATATAGGCATGATCTTTCACCTACATTGGTCCCAGCTAGCACACAACGAGCTCTGCGGGCTGAACATTATCTATCCTGTGGTTTTGAATGCAGCAGGGTTCTTCCAAACACAAGCCCACACTGTACTCATTAATTATGCATGGCTTTCTAAGAATACACCACTGGCATAATATGTAGGTACAAAGTTCACCCCTGACGTCTTCCTCATGTCCAATACAAACCATACTAAGGACCGAGACTCTTTAGGGTATAAATACACCACATCTTGTCCCGGTAAAACTGAGGGAACCGAGACTTCCATGCTGACACACTGACCAGAGACGCTGAGGCTCCTGCATGCAGTCGCTCAAGCTGACAGTGGTCTGACACAACCCGGACGGGGTGTCCAACTCAAGACCAGGACGGGGTCCCACACTCTCTCTATTCAGGTATGGGGGTTCGACTAAATCCTAGGAGGATTCTTGGCTTTTAGCTTCCAAGACCTACACACATATGCTAGGTACACACAGGTACATCTAGGTAGGCATCGTAGGAGTACGCGCACTTGCATAATGCTTTTATATTCATGTATGTACTCATGATTATCACAATATGGTAGAACTGTTCTATCCCTTTGCTTTTATCGTACTGCTGATCATATATCTCTGCTATTGTCTGCTGGTTACCGCAGCACATATATTTTACACTAGAATAACAACTGTTCAATAAATACTTATTGAAACGCCCGACTGTTTATTCTTTGTAACTCTCTGAGACAAACCGAATAAGTGAGCACGAGTGACTGAGCGAAAGGTAGTACATTGTTTCCATGATTCTGAGGGAATCAGGGTTGTCATGTTCTAAGGTTGCCAGAAACTAATCTCTCCCCGATAAGAGGAGACACTAGTGGCACTGTGAGCTAGCTAATGCAAAACTAGGCTAACATATACGGTGGGGGTGCACGGAGTCAGTCTGCCACCAAGCCCGCAGTATATGTTATCCAAATGTGCAGGTCCTGCAGGGGTACTATAGGAGCTACACAACAGTCTTGTCCATTGCCCAGGTCAATACAGTGGTGAAGGGAGTCAACATGCAACTTTCCTTGTTCTTGAGAATCCTCCCCTCCTGCTCTGATCAACCCTTTGAGTTATAATGAAGGCAGCCTTTGTTACAGATGTCTAGTTTGGAATCATCTACAAATGAAGGACAGAGGTGGCTCTGTGAGACCGGCGCACACAAACAAGAATTAATAATAATGATGAACTGAACAGTCCAAAATTATAGAGTAAGAGATGAAGCCGGGTGCTCCAGGGTGAGGAAAAGCCCTCAAAATTATCCTCAAAAGTAACAATGTCCATGCAGAAGAGAGATTCTCCTGAGAAGTTCAAATGAAGATAGTTGCAATCTTCTTAAAAGGTTTTCAATATATTTTATTTTCAAAGTATAGCTATCACATTCCTGATCACTTCCCCCTTTCGTTTAACCACTGTTTATTGGTTATTACCTTTTTGTTCTTCTGCTTTGTGGGTGTCAACAGCTCTGGTGTGTCACATCAAGGAATGTATCCGGTGTCATCAAACTTTGGAATCTGACTCCTTATTGCACATTGCTTGTTACTATAATAGTTATATTAGTGCATATTTACAGCAAGGGCTTCTCACTGACTTTATTGGTCTATAGCACTACCAGTTCCTCTTCTTTGTATACTCTGTGTCACTGTTCTGAGCTTTGGTATATGGCAAAGGTTATTTTATGATACCTTCATTCTGATTGCTTTGTAATGTCCTGATGTTTGTTGCTGTTTCTAGCCCTGAGGAAGTTGATTGGACAATATTTCCAGCAACGAAACACATGTTGGTTATCTTGTGGAGAGGTTTTTTCATCAGGAATGTGATAGTTATACTTTGATAATAAAGAATATTGAAGACCTTTTTATGAAGATTGGAACTGTATTCCTTTGATGGAGTGCTCAGGCATCATCTCTCTTCATCATCTACAAATGGCTACCCAAGAAAGTTATCTATAGCAGGCAATAACTACAGGATCATGAGGCAGGATGGTGCCCCACTCTCACAAAGCATGAGCACTTAAAACCCACTCTAAAAATCACCACCCCGGCTTCTAGTAGATGCAAGAATCAAGTCCAATGTCCCTTGCACTGTACACAAATCCTACTGGGGCAAATGTATGAGTTAGCTACTGAATCGCACTCATTACGTGCAAACTGGGAATTCAATTTAATGACACCAGACTTAATTGGACTAGCGGAGGTGGAGCCAGAACTCTTAATACATCTCTGCAGAACATGATGCATTGGTTAAGTAAATGTCCGATGAGAAAAAATAACTGCCCGCTACCCAAAAATGACTGCCATGCGAGCACTAAAATGTCCGGATGATGTCCCCACTTTTAAGGATCATGGAGTGGGTTTTATTATTGACTATATTTTTGTATCTAAGGGGCTTTATTCTTTTTTTCTGGTATCTCCCTGGAATGGAATCTGTATAGTGACCACAATTCCCTGATCGCTACTTTTGTTTTGTAGAAGAAGTCCTGGGGCATAAGTGACGTATATCCAACTCTAGGCACCACCAAAGGTAGAGGGCGCAAAATTAATTGGTAATTTCTCATTCCCGGGAAATTTAACACTAAGATGTTGTGGTCCTGCCAGGAGCAGTTCAGACTGTGCCTTGACAACAAGGCTTCAGATATTGGCATTTTAAGAGTTTTGACTCTATCTGTGAGTATGTTAAGCAGGCACTTTCTAACCCAGAATCAGTAGGTCCACCTAAGCTATATAGGTGGTTTGATAAAAATTGAACCAAGGCAAAGAAGGAGCTCTTGCATCTTTTAAAAGCACCCCACGAGACAGGGACAAAGTCAAAAGGTGCAGATTAGCCTATAAAACAGCAGTTGTAAGCAGGAAGCTGCAGCTCAAGAACGAGCTGTGGTCAGTGCTAGTAGAGGCCAGAGCATTAAAGGACAGTACCAAGTAACCATAAATCACAGTTTCTAAGGCTGGTATTCTAAAATAGATAGGTAACAGAGGATCATTGGTAAGCAAACTAAGGTTTACACAAAGTTACTTAAATTGTATACTAAATTAGCAGAGCCTGATTGATAGGATGTCAAGGCATGGTGTGTCACTTACAGTAAACTAAATTAATCTCCAAAAAATAGTGTAATTCTAATGTTTGCGCCTCCTTCAACTGCATTTAGTTTCATAAACCTAAGTGCTTCCTTCCATCTTAATTTAAGTCAGTAATTCTGAGTGTGTTACAATATGGTGACTATGATTTTGGACTCTATTAATTCAGGCGAACAATTTAATTCTGATGATTGATTGATTGTTTGATTGAGTGTGTTACAACATGGTGTCTATGAGTATTTGACAACACTGATTTGGACATGATCACTCAATCTTTTCGTTTAAGCACAGTTTATTGCTTATTACTTTTTTTCGTTTTTTTGCTTTGTGAGTGTCAACAGCTCTGGTGTGTCAGATTCGGAAATGTATCCCTGGTCATCACACTTTGGGATTTAACTCCTTATTTTACATTTGTATTTACTATAATAGTGCATATTTTCACCATTGACTTATCACTGACTTTATTGGTATATAGCACTACCAGTTCCTCTTCTTTGTATACTCAGTCTCAGTGCCCCCCCTAAGCTTTTTTATCTGACAAAGATTATTTTATGATAAGTCCATTTTGATTGCTTTGTAATGTCCTGATGTTTGTTGCTGTTTCTAGCCCTGAGGAAGTTGATTGAACAATTTTATTGGCTCGCTTGTGGAGAGGTTTCTTCATCAGGAATGTGATAGTTATACTTTGATAATGAAGAATATTGAAGACCTTTTTATGAAGATTGGAACCGTATTCCTTTGATGGAGTGCTCAGACATCATCTCTCTTCATCATCTACAAATGGCTACCCAAGAAAGTTATCTATACCAGGCAATAACTACAGGATCATGAGGCAGGACTGTGACCCACTCTCACAACGCATGAGCAATTAAAAACCACACTAAAAATCCCCTCCCCGGCTTCTAGTGGATGTGAGAATCAAGTCCAATATCCTCTGCACTGTACACAAAGCCTACTGGGGCAAATGTATGAGTTAGCTACTGAATCTCATTACATGCACACTAGGAACTCGAACTTAATGACGCCAGACTTAATTGGACTAAGGGAGGTAGAGCCAGAACTCTTAATACAACCCTGTATTAAAAGCAGAACATGATACATTGTAAGGAAACATCTGAAAACAGAAAGTTTTATGCAACTCTTTGTCCGACTCCCTTTGTAAGGCAGTGGTCACAACAGATGACTTTTGGCCACCCACACTGCAGTGGCCTCTGACCTCCTTGTCCCTAACTTCAAATGCAAATTTTTTCTCTTCAAAAAAAGCATTACCCTAGCTTAATTGTAAGCAAATGAGTCCCAGTGCCCAAAGCTCTGCACAGAATCCCATGACCAGAGCTATTACAAATTGGCATGCCATTGACCAAGTCTGTGTAATCTGAAATCCACCTCCTGACTCTTTAATCCAATAACAGAAAAAACCTACCACCTTTTTCTCACTCTTGCAGGTTTCTGCTTTCTCCCTTTGTGACCGTATTTTCGTCTTTCTCTTTCTCCTTCTTTACCTTTTGTGTGTTTTCCCCTCCTTTGCCCTCAGTAAATCTGATGAGGAGAAATAAGTTCCCGCTACCCAAAAATGAGTGGCATGCGAGCACTAAAATGACCAGATGGTGTCCCCACTTTTAAGGGTTATGAAGTGGGATCTATTATTGAAACACATGCACTAAAGGGGGAAGTGGAAGGACTTCTACTTCGACCTCCACTATAAATATCCAGCAACACAAAAAAGGAAGTAGGAGTGAAAAATATCACGCTACAGGTGCACGTGACAAAGGTATAATGTTTGTAAACATGCCCTTACCCACAAATTTGTGGCATGCTTCATCATTGGGCTGCTAAACAACATCCCAGCGCAGACCAACACATGAGGTGGAGCAATAGGGAGGGGGAAAAACAATACACGCATAAAGAAAAGTAGGGATCAATCAGAAAAATTATAAGTGCCGATTATAGACTCTAAAACTGGCTCAGAAATATCCAATATCCTATTTTATTCCCGGATTCCCTGGCAAGGATTAAAACTTAAAGTTGAGGATGGTGGTGATAGGGCTGGTTAGTAACCCTTCACCCCTCCTCTCTGCATGTATGTCAACATGTTTCTGCCGTTTGTCATGTCTTTTGCGTCACTCGTCAGGACCACAAGATCCCCTCTATATTACCCTCCTTTCCAACCTTTATTACAGTAGATCGAGGAAAGACCCTGATCGGTCTATGCTTGTGTAATCACACTTCAGGAATACCTGCAGGTGAAAATATAGTTATATGAAAAAACATCGAAATGCGTGTAGGAAACGTTATATATATAAGAATTAAAAACACACCAATGCCACTTGTTTGCTTACTAACAAGCATACCAGTGAACCCATGGGGAATAATCTACATACTTCCCTGGTTCAAAAGAGTTCAGGTTTGTTCCTTCACCTAATTGAACTCTTCATTCATCTCAATTATTATATTTCGATTATATATCAACATCACATTGAGATGAATGACGAGTTCAATTAGGTGAAGGCACAAACCTGAACTCTTATGAACCAGGGAAGTATGTAGATTATTCCCCATGGGTTCACTGGTAAGCTTGTTAGTCAGCAAACCAGTGGCATTGGTGTGTTTTTAATTCTTATATATATAATGTTTCCTACATGCATTTCGATCTTTTTCATATAACTATATTTTCACCTGCAGGTATTTCTGAAGTGTGATTACACAAGCATAGACCGACCAGGGTCTTTCCTAGATCTAGTGTAATAAAGGTAGGAAAGGAGGGTAATATAGAGGGGATCTTGTGGTCCTGACAATTGCCGCAAAAGACACGACAAGCGGCAGAAACATGGTGACATACATGCAGAGAGGAGGGGTGAAGGGTTACTAACCAGCCCTATCATAACAATCCTCAACTTTAAGCTTTAATCCTGGCAAGGGAATCCGGGAATAAAATAGGATATTGGATATTCCTAAGCCAGTTTTAGAGTCTATAATGTGCACTTATAATTTTCCTGATTGATCCCTTCTTTTCTTTATGTTTGTATTGTTTTCCCCCCTCCCTATTCCTCCACCCCAGGTGTTGGTCTGCACAGGAGTGTTGTTTAGCAGCCCAATTATGAAGCATGCCACAAATTTGTGGGTGAGGGCATGTTTTCAAACATTATACCTTTGCCACGTACACCTGTAGCGCAATATTTTTCACTCCTACTTCCTTTTTTGTCTTGTGGGATCTAATATTCAGTATATTTTTGTATCTTGGGGGCTTTATTCTTTTTTGTCAAGTTTCTCCCTAGAATGGAATCTGTATAGTGACCACAATCCTAATACTTTTGTGTGGGAGAAGAAGTCCTGGGGCATAGGTGATGTATATCAAACTCTAGTTACCACCAAAGGTAGAGGGCTCAGAATTAAATGGGGAGTTCTCATTCCCAGGGAATTTAACACTAAGATGTTGTGGTCCTGTCAGGAGCAGTTCAGACTCTGCTTTGACAGCGGGGCTTCAGATATTGACATTTTAAGAGCTTTTGACTCTATATGTGAGTACGTTCAGCAGGCACTTACTAACCCAGGATCAGCAGGTCCCCTTAAGCTATGTAGGGGGTTTGATAAAAATTGCACTAGGGCAAAGAAGGAGCTCTTGGCATCTCTTAAAAGCACCCCACAAGAGAGGGACAATTTCAAAAGGTGCAAATTAGCCTAAAAAACGGCAGTTGTAAGCAGGAAGCTGCAGCTCAAGAATGAGCTGTGGCCAGTGCTAGTAGAGGCCAGTGTTTTAAAGTACAGTACCCAGTTCGGGAGGGTCTTGTATCATCTGTTTTTTAAGGAACATCAGTTGCCAGACCAGGCGGCCTCTGTCCAGGCACATGCTTGGACAAATCATTTTTCAGCTCTGTATTGCGAGGTATCCGAACCCTGGCCCAACTCTGTTAATAATATTAAAACATTCAAAAACCATTGGTCAGAAGTCAAAGAAACTAGCCTGTCCCTACCCCGGGGCAAGGCCCCTGATGCCAATGGAGACACAGATGACCTTCTGAAATCACATGTGGACCTCAGGACTCCTGTTTTAACTTTACATAGAAATGCAGCCATAAGAGGCCAGCATCCAGAGTCCTGGAAGTGCTCAGTAATGGTCCCTACTTTTAAAAAAGGAGACAGAACGGACCCCACATGCTACAGACCAATTTCCCTAATTGATGTAGAAGTGAATATTCTAGGAAAAGTGATTCTAGAGAGACTTACCACTTGGGCCAATGAGAAAGTGATCTTTTCTGACCTGCAATATAGGTTTAGATCCAGGCACAGCACAGTTGAGCAAAACCTAAACTTGTACCTCCTGACGCATAAATACACCAGGGCCAAGGGGAGCTCGGTCCATTTGGCCTTTATGGACCTCAGCATAGCCTTTCACTGTGTCAATAGAGATAAGCTCTGGAATGATCTGGGGTCCCTGGGGGTGGACCAGGCACTTATTTCATTTATGAGTTAAACAAAGACCTAACAGGGGTGGTTAGTTATGGACCTGCCAGGGAATAAACCCAGCCCTTTGAAACTTAAATTAGATGCTCATTAGGGCTGTATTCTTGCCCCTTTTTCATTCGTTATGTACATGAACTGATTATCAGAGGTGCTTATTGAGATTGGTGCCGATGTACCCAAAGTTGAAGGAAGAGCTATACATGTATTATTATGTGCCAATGACACCAATTTAGTTGCTCACACAGCTAAGAGCCTGCAACAACTTTTAGACACATTTGTCCATTTTATGAAAAACTTGGATTTATCTAAAACATTTTCAAAATCACATTTTATGGTGGTAGGCCCCAAGAACACAAAATGAAATCTCTCAGCACAGGGCCACATCCTAACCAGAGTGGAAAACTTCTCTTATGTGGTTCTGCTACTTAATTTGGGACTCAGCTGGAATCCCCTACTCATCAAAAATGGAGGGATCCTACAAAGAGCCATCTCTGGGTTACACGAATTTGCCAGGCACATCGGGCATAAACCCTCTAAACCTTTATTAGATGTGTACAAGGCCAAATGTGTCCCGATGGCCACCTTTGGTAGCAAAATCTGGGGTATGCCAACATTGGGCCCGATTCACAGAGCTAACTTGAGACAAAATCCTAAACTTACTACCATTTTGGTATTCACAGAAGGCACTTACTCATTTTGGTATTCACAGAAGGCACTTACTCATTTTGGTATTCACAGAAGGCACTTACTCATTTTGGTATTCACAGAAGGCACTTACTCATCAATGAGTAAGTGCCTTCTGTGAATACCAAAATGAGTAAGTTACACAAAATGAGTAAGTTACTCAAAATGAGTAGTTACTCATTTTAGTATTCATAGAAGGCACTTACTCATCAATGAGTAAGTGCCTTCTGTGAATACCAAAATGAGTAAGTGCCTTCTGTGAATACCAAAATGGTAGTAAGTTTAGGATTTTGTCTTAAGTTAGTTCTGTGAATCGGGCTCATTGATTGTATCCAGGTGATAGGAAATAAGTTCTTGAGAAATATACTGGCCATTGGTCAAGGAACCCCCAGCAAAATGATTCATTAAGAACTGGGCATGTCCTATAATGCAGATTTTATTCAGGTTTGGTCACTTTTATAGTGGTGCTCTGTATGGCATAAGGATGATTTACGCTTTAACAGGCTCATCCGTGAGGATTTTTTGCTTTTGTATAATGCAGCTCAAATCCTAGCTACAATACATCCAAAAATATTTAAATGAATTAGGGTGACCAGGTTTATACACCAATCCTAGGGACAAGGAGAAAAGTGACCTTGCATGGGTTAAACAGGCCTTCTCCCACAGGGTGGCTATAGAATGGGAGAATTCTGCTTTAACAAAGCAGACCATGCTCAAGTATGTCCTGGTCAAACCCGTAAGTGGCATACAGCCCTATCTCTTTTTCAATATGTCCAATAAGCAACATCGGGGCATATTCACAAGAACGTGTGATAACCACTGCAAGTGTAGCTTAACGCAACTCTGCACATCGCAGTCCATCACGGGAAAATAACGCCGTGTTAACGTGGTATTCCCAACACGGTGGTACCATGCGATAGACACAAGAGAACACGACAAATGAACGCGTTAAAAGCAACGCGACGCCGCAAAAACGCGAAACCCTAACGCGAAAATAGTAGCGATGACGCCAATCGCGATACAAAAATCTGCGAAAACCAGCCACAGGCCTGCAATTCCCATGCGTCATGTGGGAAAATGCACTATAAAAACAGAAAAAAAAAACACAAACAAAAGACAAACAACAGCGAAGCACAATGGAGGCACCCGGAGCAAACACAGAGGACAACCAGAACCCCACAAGCCCCAAGGAGGACCAGCCTGGGACCTCTGGGTCAGGGAAGGCCAAGGACAAGAAGAGTCGGAAGAAGTGGTTCAGTCCGCAGGAAAACAGGATCCTGATCACGGAGGTGATAGAACACCATCAACTACTGTTGGTCACCTCCACTGTGTCACTGGCAACTAAGAATGGAATATGGCAGTCCATCGTGGACAAGGTGAATGCAGTCAGAGTGCTGAAGAGGACAATGGACGAGGTCAAGAGGCGCTGGAATGATGTGAAGCGCAAAACCAAGCTGAAACTCGCAAACAACCTGAAGGCAGCAATGCAGACTGGAGGTGGGAGCCCAGTGACACAGGAGGAGCTGGACGAGATGGAGGAAATGGTCTCCACAGTCATCATTGGGGAGACGGTGGCAGGAGTGGGGGGACCGGACACTGCTCAACATGACCGGACACAACAGCAACAGGGTGAGTAACCACCAGGGACTGGGGGGACGGGGGGAGATGGGCACAATGGCACACATGCACAATTAAGCAGACCACATCTGCGGACAAACCATGCCCCAGACCCACAACTCCCACTTAGAGACCAATGCACACAGGTATGCAACACCTCAGCACTGCATAAGCACAGAACCCAGAGGCACACCGCATGTAAGGGATAAGGGCAGCGAAATCAGAGCTGCAGGGGCGAATCACCCAAAATGCGGCACACACACATTACATGCAGAGCACATCAACATTGACAACGACGTGGTACAAACCGCAACACGTCCACAACAGAATAGAGGACACAACTGGTGCCGCATGTACGTAGTAACTGGACAATCATATTTGGCATTGCAGGGAAATGTGAGTTGACAATGTACAAGTACAAACACACATCCGTGATGTAGTCGGAATGGCCACTGTCCCCCATCAAATAGGCAGCACCCCCCAAACAGTCACAATGTACACTGTCATGCAGTCTGTATGTGAACCTGTACAATGCGGCAACATACATGTGAACACGTTGTTAAACTGCATCTCCCTCCCACATTGCAGGGGGAAATCCAACACATCCTGCAGAGCAGTCTGAACCTCTCGTCTCTGATGACAAAGAGGACCACCAAACCTTCAACTCCGACGCCCTCCAACAGCTCGTGGACAGCCTCCGCAGCCCACTTCCAGGAGCAGGGCAGCCCAGCTGCCACGAGGAGAACCCACCTCCTGCACAGTACACACAGCAGGCAGCACCCACCACCACGGCCGACTCCCAGGACCCCCACGATGAACACATGGCCTTCCAACGCCGTGTGTTGGGGTGCCAGGAGAAGTTGGCTGAACAGGTGCAGGTGGGGTTTGACCGCATGGCAGCCAGACTAGACGCCAAACGTGGGTGTCTAAGTCCCATCAGGGACCACTCACAGTCCCTAACGGACACCCACAGTCCACTCCATGCTCTCCAACGAACCATGGCTGACATCGCTAGAGTCCTGACTCTGCGACAGGAATGACTGTCTAGTCCGAGTGCCTCCAGCGATCTCGCTCGGGAGTTGGGACACATGCGGAGGATCATGGAGAACATGGAGCGGATGCAGGCGGAAAGAGCGGCTGCCACGGCTGCACACCAGCGAGATCTAGCTGGGTCCCTCCATGCCATAGGGAACACCCTTATGGCATTGCAGCCACAAGGCCTGGCGCTGATGCATGCTGCTGCTACCACCCCATCCACATCTCCGGCCCCTGATGTGTCAGTGCCACCCAGTGCGGCAGACATAACACCACCACCCACATGTGAGGGACAAGCAACAACAGCGGACGAGGATGCGGATGAATCTGACTTCGTGGTCAGAAGGACGCAGTAGCATGCATCTCCGCCATGTGGCCTGTTTTGCTTGGTGCTGCCCTCTGCATCATCACCTTCCACTTTCCCCCGATGCACTCTGCCGCACTCACCTCGGACCTCGACATGGACTGCCATATTTTGTTTGGTCACCAATGACACAGCTATCAGACTGCGGACTGAACTCCTCCTCTCATGCTGTACCGGTCACTCCCTGAAGGACTCTGGCTGGCCCTACACGGCCCGACAATGTGGAGTGGCGTTGGCATGGCCCTGTACTGCTCCAGCTGCAACACTCCCTTGAATGTGCAATAAACATTCATATTCACACTGGTGTGTCATGTCTATGATCTTTCAAGTGTGGAAGTATGGATGAATGTAGGGTCAGTGATTCCCCCTTACGTCCATGTTGCACATGTTGTGGGACTTCTGTCACAGGGTGGCACATTTCCGTTACGGGCCGGGGGTTGCCAACACTACAACAGAGACACATCCATTAGTCACTTCCTTGTCCAGCCCAGGACGGAACCGCGCCCAGAGCCCCAGGGCCATTGTTCACACCCTTACGCTGGACTGGCATGCGCCAGGGCAGCCCACTCCGCTTACGCACACAGGGGGGACGACAATGCTACATGTCCCAGGTCTTCACTGCAGGGATCTGAAGCTCACAGGTCTAGTTGTTAGCATGCCACAGCCACTCCTTCATGGCTGGTGTACACCCACACCACACCCATCCAGCACAGGCATCACAGGACATGTGACACTGCCAATAATAGGGCCTGGCGCACGTGCTGGACGCCATTTCAACTCTACAACTGGGTGTCTCCGTGTAGTTCCCATCTACGCGTGAGGGCCTAGGGCCCTGCCACCTCACATTGCCCAGTGCCGGGGGTGACATGATGGCGT
Source organism: Calotriton arnoldi (assembly GCA_963921515.1). NCBI lineage: Eukaryota > Metazoa > Chordata > Amphibia > Caudata > Salamandridae > Calotriton > Calotriton arnoldi. The sequence continues at coordinate 146,261 of CAWUFW010006909.1, forward strand.
CCGCACCACGGGACTCAATCATTAAGGGTCCATGGCTGCGGGGCACAGACTTGGTGGCACCGGATACACTGCGGCAGGCAAAGGCACCCCGCCATGGGATGGTGTCTTGCGGTGCAGTGAGATAGGGGCACCTGAAATGATGAGCGGGTGTGCAGCCTGCGATGATGCGCCGTCCTGGCGGTCCGGACTGGCATGGGTTTGTGTGAGACCTGCTGGCCCGCAGTGTGGGCCTGGGCAAGGGCAGGGCGGGACTCCCGCCACGTGGCGTTGCGGTTCACAGAGTTAGTTGCACCTCAAGCGATGAGCGGGTGTGCAGCCTGCGATGATGCCATGTCCACAGATGTGGTCTCTGCCATTGTGAAATCAAGACCCAGCAACATGTGTGTGACCTGGTGGCCCGCGGCGCGGGGCTGCATGATGTGGAGGGTGCCATGGTTGCGGGCCGCGGGCTTGGAGATCCCTCCGGAACGTGGTGGGCCCGCTTGGAGACACGCCAATGGCGGAAGGTGAGCAGTGAGGCCTGGTTGCGCAGGGGCGGGCATTCAGTGCTGGACCTCAGGAGGGGCTGGGGTGCAGCTGCCTGTGTGCGCAGGGGCGGGCAAGCGATGGTGGCGTGTGCAATTGTATGGACTCTGACATCCATGTCTCCGGAAACTGTTTCAGATGAGGGACCTGGGGGACTGCTGTGAATCCCGGCACGTGGTTGGAGACACACCAGTGGCAGCAGGTGAGCAGTGGAGTATTGGTCCGCAGTGTCGGCACTCTCTCTCCCTCTCTCTCCCTGTTTCTCCCTCTCTCCCTCTCTCTCCCTCTCCCTCTCCCTCTCTCCCTCTCTCCCTCTCTCTCCCTCTCTCTCTCCCTCTCTCTTTCGCTCTCTCTCTATGATTTGATGGGGGCATGGCACTCCTTCTTATACAGATTTCTGTTTTGCAGGCTTTGACTTACTGGATGTCGTGGGACGACCCGCCATGCCTCTTCTGATTTTCAGTTTTTGTTATGTTCTGTAATAAATGTGTTATTTGGATATTATGATATGGATGTATGATTTCCTCTTTTCCGAACACACATGTATGTTGGGTGTTGTGCTTGTGCGACTTCATGCGATTTGTTTGGTTCATGGTTTCATGGAGTTGTGCGATATCTTTGTCCTAGGAGGGGGGGGTTGTGGGGGGTGCCCGGGGTAGGGCCCCGGTGTGGGGGGGTTGTGGTGGGGGTGGTCGGGTGGTGAGGTCCTGGGGGTGGTGGCGGTGGGTGTTGTTGGCCTATTGGGGCTCCGGGCTGCATGATGGGTTGCTCCAGGGCATCTGTTGTTCTTCATGTGTGGCTATGGGCTGTGTTCCCTTGTCTGGTGCAGGTTGTCATCCGACTTTACACCAGGTCAGAGCAGGTGTTAATTTCCTGCTGCTCACGCGCCTTATCGCATGTTTTGTGGTCTTATCGCAGATCGGGCTGGTCGTTGAGAATGTTGTGGTGTGGTGTTGTCGCGGCTTTTTGCACGGAAATGCCTACTCTGCATCTCATTAGCGTTAGTTGCTGGGGTCATCTGTGGCGATGTTTTCTGAGACTGCTTTCGCAGGTAAACTGGTGTTATGGGCTGTTAGCACCAGCTTGGGAATGGGGCGATAGTTTTATCGCGGATTTGGCTGCGGTAAAGTGCCGATAACTCGGCGATGTGTCCTTGAGTATATGCCCCATCGCTCCTTAACATTCTTGAGGCTGTATATCTTCCATCAGCTTTTGTTTCCGAAGGGGGCCTGGTGTAAATCATCTAATTTGCCTGTTTGTAGTTTTGATAACATCTTGATCTGTGACACCATACATATAGTACTTGTGTGTCCAAAAGTTTCTAATCTCCGCCACAAGTATATCAGACCTCTTTTGATCCCTTAACGTTTTAAACAAATTAGACCTGCATATCTTTTCTTGCAGCTGCTAGCAACACCTAATTTTTTTTTCTTCTTATTTTCTCTCTGTGTCCTATCTGGAAGTTATTAAGCACTTGGATTTTAGGATTTAGCCCTTGTCAGGATCTTGATGGTACATTTTGTTTTTATCTATTTTTAACTAATTGCTATAATGTATTATTGTTCATTTTTTCTCTAAATTTTATTCAATGTATTTTTATCTGATGTATATTATCGTGATTTACTGAGGCTGCTTAAAGAGTTGTACTCTTTTATGACTTATTGCTGCTGAATGAGATGTACACTTTTATGATTGTTTACAAAAATCGAATAAAGTTTAATGAACTAAACTGAGCGCCCGTGGACCCCACCAGCAACGACCGGCTCAAATTAAGCACTACACATTACTTTGAGGTAATCAAAAGGTGATAAACAGCCCTTTATAAAACTTCTACATAAATAAATTATAACCGCAAACCCACTGCCGGTTTCTAACAGGCATTGACATGCTTGAGAATTATAATGTTCAAGAGTTGGCTAATATCCTGTATGGTGATTTTTTTTTTTTTAAATAAAAAAGGGTAAAGAACTTCCATAATTTATGCAGCAGAAAGGATTCACTCCCTTCGGAGAAACATCTTCTCCAGGATAAAATGATACTTTTGTGCGTAGGCTTTGTTTAAAGCTCATTACTGACTTTAAAGCATCCTTGATAAAAAACTAGGTTTAGCAGTCATCCTAGCCATATAATAGGCTCTGAGCATGATGATCTATGGTGTCTAAAGCCACTTTACATGTCTGTGATTATATTGTATTCTATTATTCAGTATGAAGAATGTACATTGCAATTTACCTCCTTCTTCGCCAAATGCTGTTTCCAGGCTAGTTTTTTTTGTCATTAAGCATTGTAATATTGAGACCATTAATCAGATACCTATGTGGGCTTCGCAATCACTGGACCTCAATCATTTAATTGGATTGTTCGGAGCATGCTTTGAGTAGCCTAACATTCGAGTGGCTGATTACAGTTCTTGGAATTAGGCAGCCTATTGATGTAGTTTGGAGAGATAGTGCGGTACTGAGACCGCTTGGAGAGTTGTTCAGTATAAAGGCTTGCTTTATAATCAGAATAAATGTGGACCATTCAGTTTCTTACATGATGTTTTTTATTGGGACATCTTGACAGACCTATAGAATGGATCTATAATCCACGCCTAACAGATCTAGGATTAAATAAATCATGCAAACCTTTACTTTAACAGTCAAATCATTGTTGTTATATTTACATCATAGACTCCATTTAGTGATAACAGGATCAACAGTAGGCCTGAAAACATCAGGCCCAATTCACAAACTTAATTTTGTAGTACATACAGCAGTACTCCTCGCGTACTACAAAATGCCATTCACAAACCGAAGGCCCAAGAACTCCACTGAGTTTCCATAGGAAAATCGCTTGTGGTTTTGAAGCCATTTGACGAATCTTGACGAAATTTTCAAAACTAGTTTACTGCTCACTTCAGCTGCTGTCCAGAAAGTTTTGGTGTGATCTGTCAAGTGAAGACCGAGTAAAAGGGGGAGTATCACAACGCTTTTTTCCGAAGCAATTTGCCATAAGGATTTTAGACATAACTTCAGCCTGAACTGCTGAGTGGAATTACACCAACTTTGGCAGAGAGCCAAATCTTGGTTCAGGAAGAGTGCTTTTTGCAATTTGATGTAAATCTGTGCAGTAGTTTTGGAGTTATTAAAGAAAAAAATGTATGCATATCAAGAGATGTAGATCCACCCCGGATCTACCGCCAACAGTAATGCCATGATTGGCTGGGCGAAACCTGAGAGAAAAGTTGCAGCTGCCATTTTGTCAATTGAACATGGTTCCTGGGAGGGGAAATAAAGTAGAAATAGGATATAAGGGATCAGGAACGAAGTATCCTGACCCCATGGGACTGATGGAGGGGTCTTTGAGGGACCTCTCATGGTGAAACAATTGGGAAAAAAACTTTTTTTTTACATGCACATGGATCTGCAGATCCACCAGGGCACTCAGCGAGGCCCCCGTGTGAATCTGCGACAGATCTGCAGATCTGATTCCGCAATAGATCCGCAGATCTAGATCCAATTAAAAAAATACACCCACTCACACACTCTCTCACAACACTACACAACCACTCACACCCACTCACACATCGATACATCCACACAAATACACACACCCATATAGTCACTCACACAGCTATACAGTCACTGATACATCTACTCAGAAACCCAGAGAACCACTCACACACCCACTCAGAGACCCACACAGGGACTCACACACAAAACTCACACATCCACATACACACTCATATGGTCACCTACACACCCACTCACAGACTGATACAGCCACTTACATACCCACTCACAAACCTATACAGTAAAACAACTGACAACCCCACAGACACACCCATACAGCCACTCACACACAACTCAGAGATTCACATAGCCACTTACACATCTACTCATACACCCACCCATCACACACTCACAGTCTCTCTCATACCCCCACACAACCACTCACACCCCCACTTACACATGCATTCACCCACTCACACACCCATACAGTCACTCACACACCCTGTAACCCACCCATAATGTCACTGAAGCAGACCCAGAGAACCACTCACGCACCCACTCACAGACCCACACAGACACTCACAAACCCACTTACACAGCCATGTAAGCTGCATGCCAACCCTCCACAGCCAGGCCCTGCAGCCAACCCTCCAGTGGGCTCAGCCAAAGGCCATGCACAGCTTGGGTTTGGCTGTAGGCGGGGGGTTAGCCACAGGGCCTGGCCTCAGGTCAAGCTGTGCAGCCAACCCCCTGCTGTGCACAGCCTTTGGCCAAAGGCAGTGCGCAGCAGTGGTTAGATTAACGTATGGTATTTATATATTACTTTGCGGAAAAAAAACTAGAAATTCACTGAAAAAAACCCAAACGTTACAGAGATGTTATATTTAGGAAATAGCATTAAAAAAACCATGGAAATTCACTGAAGAAAACAAAAGTTACTAGGACGTTGTATGATATTGGCAATAAGGTAGCACCCCAATCCAGCAAGGGAAAGAGAGGGGCACACCAAATATCATCATGATTTCTTCTGATCAGACTCTAAAGGAGAGGTATGAAATGGAGAGTAAATCATTTCATGCAAATCCTCAGTTACTGGGATAGAATATTCACTTCAACATTGAATTTCAGCTGTGTTATAAAAGGTCAGCTTTCCCAATCTATTCACTTTCAATCTTGTAGCTTTGCTTTGGCTCAGTGTCCAAAATGGAATGGTTTGCTGCCCCTATAGACAATCAGAGCCTAGATGAGTTTGATTTTTCACTTTCACATACTGCTGAGAATCATGTTTCCCTTTTGCAGACTAGTGTAATCTCATCCTACATCAGATTAACTTCCTCTCCGTTTGTTCTTGATCATTATTGTGGTCTCCTTTCAACTAAATTGATTTGTGAATCTTATTGTGCCTATTTCTTAAATTTTCTTTAATGTAACAATGGTTTTGCACTGCTGTAATATTCCATGTGCATTTTCATTGGAGATTGCTTTGTCACATGTGCCAATGCCCCACTGGTAGGCTTGGATTCCTCGTAGAAAGCAGCATTTGCTTCTAGACTGTTTTAAGTGTGTGGGATCTCAGCTACAGGTCATTTGAAGACTAAGGTCTCTCCCACACATATTTAAAAAAAAAAAACATTTTTCTATACTCTCTGATTATTCCTGTAATGTTCCTGGCTGTTTTCAAGTGACTCCCAGAAGCTGGATTGAAGAACAGGAGTTTAATGTTATATTTAAGGATGCCATTAATGGTAGTGGCGCCCAAAAAATCTCGTTACCCAGTGCCACTTTATGGTGTGCTGCTATGGGCAAGTGTCAGCAGAATGATGGCTTTCAGACGGCTGCTATGTGTGCCATTCTCAATAATGATTATATTACAGCTTCATGTAGGCGAGCAGAGATGAGGTATCGAGAATGGTCCCAGGAGTGCTATAGCAGGGACTTCCATAGCATAGAGTGCAGGTGAAAAAATGCAGTCATTCAGACTTGACGGATAATTTCATAGTTGTTTTACCTTACTCGCTAGAATCAGTTGCTTGCCATTAAAATAGTAAGCAGAACAGGCTGTATAAGAAACAGCTCCATGTGACCTTAATAGGTTTTGTAAGATCAAATGCCCTGCAATCTGGCAAGAGGAGAGATTGAGCTCCAGGGGAACAAAACTGTACAAAATCAAAACATACAGCAGCTATGGGAAACACTTAAATGAAATCATGAGATGTTGGAATTTAGGGACACAATAGTTGCAGATCAATTTCTTGTGGAAATATAACAAATTTTGAAAACAGAATTATTCTAATGTTCTCTTGACAAGGGTACTCATTGCAGTCTACGTGGGACACTGTAAAACTCTTTTTCTTTCTCAAACCAAGCAAGTCTCCTCATTTGCATAAGATCATTTCTACCCATATCTTTAACAAGTGCAGATGCAGACACATGTGAGAGTTTTACCAAACTGATTATAAGTTTAAAATGCTTTATTGAAATGATACACAAAGTAAAACATCAGTATAATCTATACAAGCAAGGTTCAAACAGTACCATAACTCTAAATTGAGTAAAGTGGCTAAAAGAAAAAGCAAATACAAACCCAAAGTGGGTATGAACAATGAGAAGACTTGTATGAACAAAACTAATTTGAACCATCTAGGCCTATACAAAAGTATATGCAATTTAGCATTTTAAAATAAGGGGTAAAAGGGGGGAGGAAGGGAGGAGAGGGGAAGATAATAAGAAGCAGCTAACTAGTGATGCAAAAATATCATTAACAACTTACTGAACATAACTTCATTGGGAAGGTATATGAGGGGGTACATACAAAATAGGTCAAGTAGCCATTTTAGATAGAAATGTCGTGAGTGGAGACCAGAGTAAGTCTTTTTTAATCAATAAGGGTATAGAGGTAGCGTGCGCGTGATCCAGTCTGTGATGATGACATAGCAAATTCCACCAGGCTTGGTATGAAATTTTAGCAGTATCCTTCCAATTTGTGGTAATAATCTGAAAGGTAATAGCTATAAACAGGTCAATAAAATTACACACGCTTCCCTGTGTACCCCAAATTGGGGAGGACCCACCCAGTAAAACATGAATTATATCAAATGGAACATTAGTGGATAAGATTTCATTCAATTTCTTCCAAATGATTAACCAAAAACTTTAAACCAAAGGGCAGAGAAAGAACATGTGTAGAAAATCACTATTTTTGTGAGGACAAGACCAGCATTTCGGGACATCTAACAGCTTAAACTTATGGAGGTCTGAGGGGGTGAGAAAAAGTCTGTTATAAAAGTAATATAAAGTCTGCGTTGTGCTAGCTGATCGTGAGGAGGTGTGTATTTTTGTCCAAATGGATCCCCAGGTCTGAAATGAGAGTTCTTGTGCCAAATCTTTTTCCCACAAAAGTTCTAAACTGGATTTGATTCTTCCAACATCTTGGCGAGACAATATCTTGTAAATAGCGGATGCCTTGAACTGATTAGAGAAATCCAGAGATAGAGTGGGTGTCTGACCATATGAGTCCAAGGAAGAGCTTTGGGATTGAATTTGAATTATAGATGACCGAAGTAGAGAGTAATGAGAAGCATGTAAAGGGGATATATCATATTTTTCTTGAATCTCCTTGAAATCCAAAAGAGACCCGTCAGTCATCAAATGCTCAAATGTAAAGATGCCTTTGTCAATCCATTTTTTTCCAAAATAGGTCTCTGTTATTAATCTTTAAGTGTTTGGTATAACAAACAGGAGTATGAGCAAAGATATCCGATTGGGAGAGGTGGACTTTAGACAAAGTGGTGGTGACTGCAGTGGAATGAGTGAAAATAGGAGATAAAAAACGTCTGGGGGGTTGAGATAAACGTGTAGCAGCAATAAAAGAAAAAGGTGCAAGTTGGACCTGTTCCAATGAGCTCCAGGCCATTGTTGGTGCATGTGGGGAATCTGAGAGAAAGGTCCAAACTTGTTTCAAAGTAAATGCAGAATGGTAGCATCTAAGATTAGGAAAATTAACCCCTCCTAAATCTTTGGGCTGTTGAAGTCGGGCTAGTGAAATCCTGGTCTTGCGATTATTCCATAGGAATTTGATCAAGGAGCGATTAAGGATTTTAAAGAAAGACAGTGGAAGAGTGATTGGGAGCATGGAGAGGTAGAAATTAATAATCGGAAGCAACATCATTTTAATTGTAGCTAGTCTACCCCACCAGGACAAAAATAATGGGGACCCACTATCAATAAGTGTCGAAAGTTTTTTAAGGATATCTGCAAGGTTGATTTTAATGGTTTCTTTAATATTATTAGTCTACAGGATACCTAAGCATTTGATATTATTTGAGTTCCACTTGAACCCTGTATCTTTAAACATATCGGAAAAGCAATGTTTATTTAATTGCAAAACTTCCGATTTGTCAATATTGAGTTTGTAAACGGAAACTAGAGAGTATTCCTTGAGCAAAGATAAAAAAGCCGGCAAAGAGGTTGTGGGATTAGAAAGATATAATAAAATGTCATCCGCGTATGCCGTAAACTTAATATCTATATGTTTGAATTGGAAGCCTGTAAACTGTGGGGAGCGGCAGAGTTTTTCCAAGAAAGGTTCAAGGGCAAGGATAAATAAAAGTGGGGATAGAGGGCATCCTTGTCTAGTGCCTCTGTGGAGTGAAAAGTATTTGGATTGACGTCCATTCACCCAAATGGAGGTGGAGGGAGCGGAGTATAACAATTGGATGTATCGGAGCATGGGAGGACTAAAACCATGCCATTTAAGTGCTCTGAAAATAAATTCCCAGTTCACTCTATCAATGGCCTTTTCAGCATCTAACCTAATTGTGGCAAGTGGTGAATCCATCTTGGAGGCCAAATTAATAATGTTTAGAAAAGTCCTGGAGTTATCTGTAATCTAACGCCCTTTTACAAATCCTGACTGATAAATATTGATTCAGTCCGGAATAACCTGATTTATACGGATGGCTAATAATTTGGCAAAGATCTTACAATCAGTATTAATAAGGGAAATGGGTCTGTAATTCTTACAGTAAGAGGGGTCCTTATCTTTTTTGGGAATCAAACAGAGCATCGCTTGAGTGAAGGTACCTTGCGTTTTTCCTGAGACTAAGAAATGATTTATGAGGAGTAGCAACTTAGGGATCATTAATTGCTTGAAATGAAGGAAGAAACATACAGTAAAACCATCAGGGCCAGGTGTCTTGTCCTTCGGAAGTTGACTAACAGCATTTGTAATTTCTTGCTCTGAAATAGGACTATCAAGGGATGTTAAATCAACGTGATTATCAGAGGGTTTGGGGATGGTTTGAAAGAATGATTCAATTTGGTCGGCAGAAGGAGTTGACTCAGGAATGTATAGGGAAGTGCAATATTCAGTGAAACACTAAAGGATCTTAGAATCCATGATATGTCTGATTCCTGCACTATCTGTGATGGCAACAATCTTGGATTTCTGTTTTTTAATTTTAAGATAGTTGGCTAGGGATTTGCCAGCTTTCTTACGACCACCATACATCTTAGCATTACATTTAAGGAGATTGCAACAAGCATTATCCCAGGATTGTTTATTGTATTGTAATTTAGCTTTAATGAGATTGGATTAAGTATCAGAACAGTTTGAGGTGAAATATTCATGCTCTAGGATCTTAATTTCTTTTAAAATTAATGTTGCATCATTAAGTGCCTTCTATTTTTTTCCGGGAAACAAAATCTATGATAAATCCTCTGGCGGTAGCTTTGAAAGTATCCCAAATCAAATTGAACTGTGAATCAGAGGAAAGGTTATTATTGAAAAATTGTTCTATAAACGACGAAAATTATTCAACAGATTGAGTGTCTAATAAAAGGGCATTATTAAAACGCCAACGGCGTGATGTGGGTGTGGAAGTGGGATAGTCCATATCTACAATGACGGGGGTGATCAGATATGAGAATGGAGCCAATCAGCATTTGTCATGAATTGAAGAGATGATTGTGTAAGAAATATATAATCTATTTGTGAATGAGACCTGTGAACCGGGGAAAAGAAGGAAAACTCCAAGACATCGGGGTGAGAAATCCTCCATGCATCCAATAGCCCTCTAGATGTAATAGCTTTATGGAAAGTCTTTTGCATTCTATTGGGGATGAATTTGGTTTGAGATTTCCGATCTAAAAAGGGATCCATAAATTGATTGCAATTCCCTCCCAAAATCAAGTTTTCTGAGGCATGAGAGGAAAGGAGGGTAGAGAACTCTTTCCAAAATACCAAAATACCAAAATACCAAATCAATGCCATTAGGGCCATGCACATTGCAAATAAAGAATTGAGTATTATTGACCTTAGCATTCAATAAAAGCCATCTACCATTATTATCTTTAACCTCATTTTGCAAAAGAACATTCAGTGACTTGTGAAACAGGACTACTACACCATTCTTATTGTTAACTGTTGGGGAACTAAAGACATCTCCAACCCACAATTTGCACAAGGAAAGTAAGTCTTGCTCTTTAAGATGCGTTTCTTGCAATAACGCTATGTGACAATTCAATTTAGCAAGATGGCATAGTACACATTGTTTCTTAACTGGATTATGGATAACTTTAACATTCCATGAAATAATAAGTATTCCACTCATTAAAAAATCTTATACAAAATTATGAACCAAAACATGAAAGTTAAAATTGATAAAATACTTGAGCAACAAAAACCAGAATAGCAGAAAGCAATACGAGTCCAGAAAGAGAGGTAATCTGAGTAAGAGAAAGACAGATAAAGGCCGGAGAATAAGAAAAACTAAAGATTTAGGAAGGAGAATAAAGCAGGTAGCCTGATGCGCCCAATTCAACAAACCAGATGGAAAGTGATAAGGAATAACAGGAACAAATATATAGAAACAGAAAGAAGCTGCAATAAACTGATAAGCATAAAGGAAAGGGAGAAAGAAGGAAAGAAGAGGGGGTGAGTGGGAAATAGGCAGGAGGAGCGAAAGGAGCGCACAGTCTCCTTTGAGATATGACCAAAGAAAAGATGACAAAAAGCCCTAAGACTTTAGCCATAAAAGTCACAAACATGAAGAACATTGGTGTAGGAGGGGGGGACGAGAAGGACAAGGGCCGACCCGAAGAGGGACACCGAGAAGAAACAAATGTGATGACACCAGAAAAATCAAAAGACTGTAGTCATGAAACAAAAACATAAACAACGCAATGAAAGGGGACTTACCGAACATTGAGGGAGACAACGTAACAGATTGAAGTATAGACAACAAAACAGAAGGACAACTCGAATAAGGACTTCAGCGTCGAACAAGGTACGAGAGGGAAACCTGTGGAACAAAGAAAAAAAAAAAGAAAAAAGAGCATGTGAGAAAACAATTAAGTTTTGCTCAGTTCCATAGCTTCTCCTTTGTGAACATGGATAAATTTCCTAAGTTCTGCAGGATCCTCAAAAGTAAAAGTTCTGTGTTTGTAGGTTACTTTGAAAAAGCAGGGGTGGATGAGGCCATAACGGGCATTCATAGATCGCAATAATGGTCTGAGGTCTAGAAATTCTTTATGGCGATTAGCAGTTGGCTTAGAAACGTCTTAGCTGAAGAAGATTTTTTGACCAGGCCATAGCATTTGTTTGTGTTGCTTGGCAGCATTTAGAATCGCCATGCGATCCGAGTATAATAGGAAATAAGCAATAATTCCCCGAGGTTTGTTTGATGATGATGCATTCTGGGGGCCTATCCGGTGAGCCCTTTGAATGTTAAGTTTAGTTGATTTTGGCAGGCCGACTATCTGAGGAACATAAGTCTTCAGAAAGGAGATCATATCAGAACCATCAGAACGTTCCGGAATTCCATACATTCGCAGATTATTATGTCTATTTCGGTTTTCCAAATCTTCTGTTGTTTACTTCAGTTGCGCAACCTCACGGGAAAGCATATCAACCTTAGCAACAACATCCTGTGCGTCACTAATCTTTTGTTCGACATCTGAAAGCCGTGAGTCCAGACCAGACCATTTCTCCTCAATTCTCTGAAGTGTTGCAGTGGTGTCCATCATAAAAGGTCGAATGTTTCGCAGTTCATCCATAATATCCTCTAGAGTCAGAGGGAGAGGTGATTTCATTGGGGACGATGGATCCTTTTTGGCTCGTTTATTGGTAGAGCCTGCCGAGTCTTTACAACCGCTAGTATTAGAGCCAGTAGCCCCGTGAGGCTTACTTGGGTGCATGGGATCCATATTGGAATCAAAATATTGTAAGAAAGTGCTTAAAAAATAAATGACTCACTCAGAACCAATTCCAAAACCGCAAACACTACTGTGTGGCTGGAGATTGCACTAACAATTCAAGCAAGAGTCTTGACTGTAACAGCCTGCATAGATAGACTTGTTTACATTAAAGGAGAAGGTATAGGCTTTTGATGAAGAAAAAAGGAGTTATCCGTTATTTATTAAAACATTTTTATGCAGTATGTCGTTAGCAGTGATGGAACTGGCCCAAATGGCCCAAAAACGATGACCAGAGGGGCATTCCAGCAATGCTGGCGCCTGAGGGAAAATGAGAGTTTCAGACTCTCGAAATGGCGGCCGCATTGCAAATCATCACTGAGGCAGAGGAAAAGGAAAAAAATGTGTCCAAATAGACCATCTACAGGTCTAAAAAACTTGCCTCAACGTTGCCAGCTGCTTCCGACATCGGAATCCATTAATTAGCCTTCAAACCAAAGTCGGGAAAAACCCCCTTCAGCTCCGAACGAGTCTCAGTGTCTCGGAGCGGTTCTAGGGAGCGGCATCTTGACTCACCCCCGCAGTGCTCCTACCAAACTGATTATAACAGGGAATCATGTTCTTTGGTCTCTGCCAGTTAGCATAATTTTGTATCAAGACGGTGTACTAAACAGGACCAAGACCAGCAACATCCAATTAGTACTGATAATGTTTGATAAAGAAAAACGATGAAGTTACCTCCACACATCTACCCACTTGGTCAGCTATTCTTATTGATGGATCCATTTCAACAATTTTTTTAATTTTTGGGCGCATGCAACAGAGGTGTCCACTCCACTCACTGATTTAAGTGCTGCATATAAAACAGTTTCTTCTGTTTGCACCTAATGTGTCCGTGCCTCCAAAATGGATGTGAAGACGCATTTCACTAAAGGTATAGCACTAAATGCCAGTTTTGTATTTCTTGTAAAATCACGTAACTTCTGAGAAAAAGTTTGCATGTTTACCCTAAAGCAGATTACACAACATTCGCACTCCCCTAACTGAAATCCTAACGCATTTTGAGGTAGGAATGTATTACATAACACAGCCAAGGCCCTTTGCCAATTATGGCAGAAAATTATAAAGAGCTTTAAAAGTACCAAAAAGACATTTTGAATGAGCATATTGCGGCAATTATTAAATTGTTTCTAAAGAGGAATGTAAACACAGAAGAAACACCTAATTACAATTTGTCCCACAACTATTCTAGGACGGTCATCTGTAATGTTCTATCACTTACAATATTAATATCAAATACTGCATAAAGGAATAATTTAGATAGATCCAAATAAAAAAAAAATTGCTACATACTTTAACCTTTGATGTAGAGAAATGAATGTATATTCTTCAAGTTTGTGTATGAAATGCAGATAGTTTATCTTAGAAACATAAACAGACAGCAACCGTTCTGTGTTGCCAAGTATGTGCTACATGCAGACCAATCTGAGAAAAATAGGTGCAAGGAGCAGTTCTGAACCTGCATATTGAAGTAGAACATGTTCATGATACAGTCCCAGAATTGCCAAGCTCAATTTCCATTCCTATTGTCACCATGTCAAAGTGAAACTTAGAATCTATGGTGCCAAAAGAAGATCTAATGCTTGACTAAATCACCTGTATCATCTATGGCGATGTCATCTTGGCAACACAGCCTTCTACATAAACATCTACTTGAATCTTCAATAAGAAGACCTCTGAAAGGCAACTTCAGACTTCGTTGAAGAAAGTCAAGATATACTACTTTGGCATCTCAGACATGAGATGATCATAACTGGGGATTTTAATTTACATTGATCCCAAGCTCATACAACCTTTAGATGCAGAAGAAGAACACTTTAATACTAACAACCATGTTACTGACAAGATGAGCAATCTTTTTCACACATTTGGCAACCAATCCCTGACAGACTTTGAATCTTCCTCTCGTCCTCTAAACCACACATATGAGTCTCATGGCAAAACAACTAAGATAGACTATACTTTTGTTTCCCAAAAACTTCTTTCCATGTGTAATTTCTTCCAGATAAATTGCTGCATGGCAAGTGCTCACTTTGCTTTAACATCAAGAAATAACTTAAAAAGTCAGAAAGCAAAGGAATTCAATTCTTTGGGGAACGTAGTGCCAACCGTATTGATGAAGAGATTAAAATAGAGCTCTGCGCTCCTTGACAAATAAACTGATTGGGAGCAAACAAGTTACACCTGTCTTGCAGAACTTACTAGACGCTTATCCCAAAGTCATTGAAGCTTCACATGAACATCTACAGCAAGCAAATGTTTCAAACTCTCTTATCAAATGAAGAACCCCCAATTCCTGGTTCACGTCTGAGTCAAAGACAACAAGGACTTAGATTTGCGAACTATCTAGAAATAACAAGAAAACCTGTCTCACTCCTGGCGACATCACTTCCCTTGCCAACTAAAAGATATATAGCAAACAGTTGTGGGTAGAAAAGAAACGTCTAATGATAACAGTGGCTCTATCTACACAGCCTCTCTAGACAAAAAGACTAAGCTAAGTTCTGGTAGTTTGTAAATAAGTAAAACACCTCCACAATCGGCACAAGGGAGAAAGTGGTAAGTCCACTAGCATGGACTAAACATATTCAAATGCTCTACTGCTCTCAAGAAGACGCCTAGGCTACTACAGAAAGTGAGAACATAACTGTTGGTTCCAGAGCACATCAATCTATTAAATATACACTGCAAGAAAACAGAATAACTACAGCCAAATGTGTAAAACAGTGATTCAGAACTTGCAGATCTAATGGGGTCCTGGGACCCAAAGGAATTCCAGCATCATTCAATATATAAATCAAACAGACAACTGGACAGCATTCAAACTCTGCTAGTTCCTAATCCATGGAAAGGGTCAATTCTCAACCATATACAGCAACTTCCCCCCACAACCAGACCCCCTGGCCCTCTCCAGAAGTCTCCCAGTGACGAAATAAATCAACATAATCACCACATGGAACACCATTAGCACAGAGGAAATCACAACAATCATGAAGACCATTGACTCTGGGGCCCCGGCAGACCCCTGTCCCCACCACATCTTCGACAATGGAGCAACCAATATCACAGAGGCCCTGACCTCTATCCTCAACACCTACATCAGTGAAGCCACTTCCCCAGAACCAGGGAAACACACAGCTCTCAACACTCTCCTAAATAAACCCCTGGCCGACTCAACCAAACACACCTATTATCTAATTATGGACAGATACCTCACCTTCCTTACCTAGCCAAACTCCTGGAAAAAGCCATCAAAAAGTACCTCTCCGACCACCTCACCAAACACCAGCTTCTCAAAACCACACAATCAGGACTCAGACCCAGCCACAGCATGGAAACCACCCTTATAGCATAAATGAATAACATCTGGATGATCCTCAGCGAGGGAAACCACAGCCCTAATGCTTCTAGACTTATCAGCAGCCTTTGACGCCATCTCCCATCTCCCACTCCATCCTAATCCAACGACTCCACAAAGCAGGTATCCAGATACTCGCCTTCAGATGGATCTGCTTCTTCCTCACTAGAAGAACCCAAACTGTCAACTTGCCCCCCATGCCTTGGAAGTACAAGATCTTATTTGCTCCTCACTCAGCTCAGCTCAACACTTCAGCATCTACATGACCCAGCTGTTTGACGTTTTATGAGTTTACAATATAAATATCCTTACTGATGAAGATGACAAGCAACTGATGCTATCCCTCTTGGACAAAACAACCGACACCAGGAGCAAGTTCACTACATGCTTGACAAAAGTAACCACCTGGATGAAATCCAAATGACTTAATTTGAGCTTGAACAAGACAGAGGCAGCAGCCTCACCATAGGACTCCACCTAGTGGCACAAAGCCTTTGGACCCATCCCCATGTATTGCTCGCAAGCGAGAAACCTTGAATCATTAGAGACAACAAACTCGACATGACCACTGAAGGCAACACTGTTGTTTTGGACTGCTTCAACAATGTAAGGACGCTGAAGAAAATCTGCAAGTGGCTACCAAATAACACCAGGAAAACTATCACCCAAGCCCCCATCACCAGCAGACTAGACTATGGAAACACCTTGTACGCATTACTAATCAGCTCACAAGAAGACTGCAGACCGTCCAAAACAGCAGCAGCCAGACTAGTCCTCGACCTCAAACTGCAGCAGCCACACTAATCCTCAACCTCCCACGCCGAGCCCACATCACACCACCACACCTTAGGGAATGCCACTGGCTCCCAAAACAAAAGCTCTCACACTTTAAAC
The DNA here is from genome assembly GCA_963921515.1 of Calotriton arnoldi. Taxonomy (NCBI): domain Eukaryota; kingdom Metazoa; phylum Chordata; class Amphibia; order Caudata; family Salamandridae; genus Calotriton; species Calotriton arnoldi. The sequence goes on from CAWUFW010006909.1 coordinate 162,785, forward strand.
TCCTCCCCACACCACAAAACTCTCCACAACACTTGTCATGTCTACCTGAAAAGCCGCATTCACTTCGATCAACCTTCCAGACACCTCCTCACTGCCAGTCTCTACCTAGCAAACATCCCACTCATACAAAAAAGCAGAGCAGGGGGCTGCATGTTCTCAAACCTAGCTACTTAAGCCCGGAATGACCTCCCACAGCACATCAGAGCCTCCAGCACTGTTCTTGGCTTTCGCAAAAAAGTTGAAGACCTAGATTTTTGAGTAAGCCCCCAGGCTGGCCTCAAACACCTGCCACAGAGTGCCTAGATACTCTCATGGGTGATTAGTGCAAATAAAAACACTGATAACATAACAGAACAGAACATAACATAACAATACTCCAAAAGGGATAGTCAAAATCCCGCAAACTATCATTTAATTGCAATTGGGATGTGTAAGCCCAAGCCTATGCATAAATTCTGTTGGATACGTTACAACGATGGACCAGTCACAAACACATTATCCACTTTTTCAGACTACATTAATGCCCATTTGCAGAAAAATGAACAGTATCATAGTATTTAACTTTATGGCTCATAAAGCTATTAGCAAACCTGGTCCTCCGCTCTTCACGTTCTATAAACTATTCAGTGGCCTTTAACAGAGTAGAGCATAATATACTGTGGCCCAAATTTGGCAAAATTGGATATCCCAAAATCTCTGCTGTGAGCCATAAATTCACTATTACAGATAGCTGAGTTTGAGTTAAGACCAGACCAGGCAATTATGTTACAGATCCCCTGTGTATAGTCCATGGACTCAAACAGGGTTGCGTTCTGTCTTCTTTCCTATTTAGTCTCTACACTGCAGATTTAGCATCAGTCTTGGCGCAGCATGCTCTTTTCCATCTAAGATCAGATTGCAAAGGATCCATCTACTGCAAAATGCCAATTATCTGGTCACTGATTAATTTGAGCCAGTGGTTGCCAGTGGGGGCCACCGGCACTCATTTTTGAGGACCTGCACTTATTTTTCAGCATTAGACAATTACAAGCACAAGAGAGTTAAAAAGAAACACAAAACAGAAAGTCAGAGGAAGAAAAGACAAAAAAAACACCACAAAGGGAGAAAGCAGGAACCTGAAAGAGTGAGCTAAATGAGCAGGGAGTGTTTGGTAGTGGATTAAAGAGGCAGGTGGATTTAGGACTAGCAGCCTTGGTATTCGGGACGCCGGCATTGAATTGCACTGGCCACAGGCTTCAGAGCAGAGCTTTGGGCACTGGCACTTATTCTTTTACAAGTTGAGCACTGGATCTGGTAATATTTGATTAGACAAAGATGGGTCTTCAGAGAGCATCGAATAAGTTTAGTATTTACAATCAGAAAAAGAAGATTATAGTCAATGTTGCCAAAATAGGAACAATGGTTTTTGGAACACGTAAAAAATAATCAAAACAATGGTGGCCTCTAGGCACCTGCACTCTGCTTCACGACCCACTATATAACTATTTGTGAGTTTGGCTTTCTGGCAATGGCTTTGCAATGGCTTGCACAATATCACCTTTAAAACATCAAGAAGAATGCATCTGCTTTAACCTTCACCATCTGCAGAATAAATGCTAAGACAAAAAGCCCGTCGGAAGAGGCAGTCCTAAAAGTGATAACAGCCAAGTTTCTTTCATCACTTTCATGAGCCCAACACTCTATCCAACAGGACTTCCCACACTTCTGAACCCATTACAATGCAAAATCTACTAGAAAGTCTTTTCACTTCCAAAGTACACAAAATCAAAAATCAAAGATTCGCCTGGAATTTGGTTTAATAAACCAGAAGCTGCATACAATGTTGCATATATCAGACTCAGTTACAGTATTTTAAAAGTTAAAGCTCACACCTTGAAGTATTAAATACAATCAATGATTAAAACCAAGAATTGTCCCGAAAATCCCCGGGTTACACAACTAAAGAAAGCCATCGCAAACTTAAAACGATGCGACGAAGGAGCACAAAGGAGCAAAAGCAGCTTTTAAAACTATCCTAAATACACAACTCAAACTGGTTTCAGGAGCTAATGGTCTCACTACATTCATTTATTTTAACAACGATCATCTCATTAGAGATTCATATAACAATCAAAACATGAAACACTATCTAAAGGAAACATTAAACAAGTAAATAGGCTCAGCGTCACAAGGATGCCCTATCTCCATTTATTTCCATCCAAAGACTTCAGGAGAAGTTGTGTTAGTATTGAACATGAATGACGGTAGTGCAGATTGTGTGATTACCATACTGAAGCCAGGTGGGAGAGGAGAGATGTAAAAAGGGGCCTCTTAAGCATTGCCCGAACATGAAGATATAGCAGAGCTCTGTTAGACAAAAACATTTGAATAATCTTTTTTTTTTTTTTTTTTTTTAAATAACTGGAGCACCTTGGAATTTTAACAGAAGAATTTGCTGTTTTAGACTATTGCGTGTAATGTACATTTTATTTATTTAGATGTATATTTTTATAATCTTAATTAATCAAACAATAAATATTTTACTATTATGGTAATGTATGTAATGGAATTTTATTGAGCTGTGCGCTTCTTTTTCCCGAGAAAGAAAATGCACTAAGATGGGACTGTTGCATAGCACACAAAGGTAAAGTCCATTGGTCAACTCTCACACAGGCCTCGAAGGAGCACAGTCCCCACACTGCTTTCAATTAAACAAAAGCCACATGCTTGGTATAAATCAATCAAACCTTGTGTTTGCTTTCAAATAAACACAAAGGCCCATAAGCATGGTCCAACAATGTAAAATAAATGCCATCAATGGTGTGAACGGCCCATGCAAACATCCCAAGGCATCCTGCAGTTCATGAAGTGGCTTTACCAACTCACCTGCACAGCAGCAAAGTTTGCTGTCACCAAAGAATGTAGAGCTAACACTTTCCAGATTAATTTCTTAGCAGACAATAATAGGTCACTGTCACACAGGTTAGCAATAATGGAGCACCTAGCACCCATAATATAGATCTCATATGCCGTTTGTCTGAAGATTGTAGAAACAGGAAGGTGCTCACTATTAACCTTTTATCTGCTGCAGTCAAATCTAAATCAGGTGAACACATACTCAATTCACTTGCATCCTGGACATAAGGTGGAACTGGACAGATAGAAAGAGGAGATTGAGTCCTGCGAAATGAGACCGGCAGGGAGGTGAGGGGAATAATGAAAAGTAACTTGGAAGAGCAAATTCAAGGAAAAGGTACAGAGAAGATAGTTAGGAGTAAGAAGGAAGGACGAAAGAATTAACAATACGAATGAACCATTGAAGGAAGCCAATAAAAAGCCAAATTCATTGTAAGCACCAGTAAACACCATGTGCATGTTTTTTAAGGAACACTAAACAATAAACACTAATAGCCACTTACTGACAATTTTTTAAATCATTGGAAAACACTGAAAATACTGCCCCAGAATTTACAACTAGAAACTGGAAACAGGAAAGCCTGATTATAAATATGTATTCGCTTTCTATGTTACACCAGCCAATATACAATGTTGGAAACACCAAGGCCCTGATTCTGAGTTGGTCTGAGTTGGGTGGTATTCCCTGCATGCAATAATTACTGGGAGTGTTAAACATCTCATCCTTGTTAAATTTTGGCAGATCAAATACAGCTGAATTTATCAGATGAAAACAATCCAATATTTACCATAACATGATGATTGTGGTGCGGTAGGCCCCAAAATCCACATGCTATTCCCCCAAAACTTGAAATAGGTGCTTTTTATCACACCTGATAAATTCCGAACCCGGGGAGTCAGATTTTATCGGGTGCAATAATTATAACCTGCTCCCTTGACCAACTCAGGTATCTTCTGCTGGGTTTCTAGACTTTGCACCTCTCAAAGTATATAATGTTAAGAATGAGTCACATGAACTACCAAGGGCTAATTGTTTTCAGCACAAATTAATCGTTGCCATTGGTTGGCAGGAGAACGATCGCCCAAGGTAATCTCCCATTGTGAGCATTCTTGGGCAAAATATAGTGTCAGTCAGTGTCATCTTACCCAACTATGGGATGAATGGCATAAAATCTTGGCAAAAGAAAAATACCACCACTGCTGCAAATCTTTTAATTGTGATTACAATTTATCGAGCTCACGTTACTGTAATTTTACGTCTGCGTTAATATTTGTGCATGTTTTATTTGTCAAGGGTTGGTGTTCATAAAGAGGATTTTGTCCGGCAAACATGTCCAGAGATGACATTTGCTCAGCTGGTTTTTGGGCAGATGATTAGGGAACATTATGTTGGTTATCTGCATGGCACACGTGTCACAGAGGTGCTGCACACTGTTTAGTTTGATTGCACGCTTGGTGCTGCTCCTATGGGTTGATGTCTTTCACCAATACACTGTGATTTCTGAGGCCTTGCACAAAGATTGTACAGAGGGTGAATATTTTCCACCTGAACTTGTGTGAGTTCTTTGGTTGGTGCCTGAGAGTATGCCTGCTCCTCCACTCCATCATGCTCCATGTCACTGGGGTTGCACATAACACAAGTGATGTTATAAAATAACACTGCTAGGGGCATATTTACAAGCCCCTATAGCCACCGGAGCATCACTTTTTTTGATGCTCCGGTGGCGTAGCACGTTTTTCCATATTTACAAGGTGGCGCTAAGCCACTTAGCGTGGCTTAACGCCACCTTGTAAATATGCCCCTTACCGCCGCAGTCCTCTGGGGCAAAGGTCGTGCAGTGGGTGTTGCTGTGGGCATTCCACTGCAACACCCATTACTTTTTGATGCTGCCCCAGATTTACAAGGAGGTGAAAATCTGTGGCAGCGCCAAAAACTAAACCCATGCAAGAGCATGCGTTAGAATGGTGAACAAGGAGAAATGCTTTTATTTCTCCTCGTTTTTGCTTTTTCTATGGTGCTGCATTCTGCAGCACACATAGAAAGAGCAAAAAGACATTAATGATTGTTTATGTGCAGGAAGGTGTACCTTCCTGCACATAAAAAAACATTATATAATGACGATTTGCTACTTTTATGTGTGCTGCAGGATGCAGCACACATAGAAGTAACAAATAGCCATTGTTAATTGTTTATGTGCAGGAAGGACACCTTCCTTCACATAAACAATCATTCCCTACAACGCAGGCACCCTTGCACTATGGTGCAAGGGTGCCTGCATTGGCACTAGGCAGCTAGTTTTAGCGATAGGGAAAACACAGGGGTGCACAATAATATAGTACATACTGCGCATCGCTGAGTTTTGAAAATGTCAGAGCGCGGCGCAGCAAAATTTGGTCAGCTCCGTGCTCTGACATTTTCTAGTAAATATGCCCCCTAGTGTTCTCTTACAAGAGGCAAACATATGTTAGATCACCTTCATCAAAGTGTAAGACCACAGGACTAGTGAAATGGGTGGAAGATGCAGTGGATGTGTAAGGTAGTGGTAAGTTTTGTGAAGGAGGGACACCGCTTTCTTCTTTAAAGTGCTTTATTGATTAAGAGTAACAACCCCCAACAGCCGACCATCCAGAGCAACCTCCGCCTCCGTCTCCTGGACTCCAACATACCAGGATTCCAGTAGTGGAAGCATGCAGTTGCTAGGATGCAGCTGTCATGAGGAACATGACATAAGCAATAGAACACAACATATCCTCTTCCCTTAACAAATCAAGATAAGGCTGAGGAGAATGTTATAACTAATTACAAATGTAATCTTTAAACTTCTTAGGCGGTATTTTAGAACGAGCACTAGGCTCTCTGTTAGGAACATTGGATTCTCTGATTGGAATATCATTGAACTCATCTCTATCAATAGATCTGGACTTAACCTGTTTCGGTTTCAACCACTCACAAACCTCAGTTTCACTACATTTGGCAACACGATTGGCATTCCACCACTTCCCATCAGAAAGTTTCAGAAGGTCACCCCTGATTAATAAAATCTTCTTAGGATCAGACAGTTTGGAACTACCTTTACAATGAATGGTTCCTATTTGTACTCTTACATACATACCCAACTCAAACATCCTCGGTTTTTTGATTAACTTATCATTATGTCTCCGCTCGTACGAACTTTGGTAATTTTCCACTTTTGTTCTTATGGCACTTTCATTGACCAATTTCTTTCCACTTCTCCCCATCCACGCAGGAACTGTTATGGAACAAGGAACTCTACCTTTCAGTAAACAAAATGGTGTTTCCCCCGTTACAGAATGTGGAGTAGTTCTGTAATTCCACAGCATTTTTTTACAAGACTCTTCCAACAAACATTGCTATGTACAGCCATCTGGATGCACTCACCTAGGACGCGGTTGAAGCGCTCAATCAAACCATTTCCTCTTGGATGATAGACAGGTGTTTTAAGTTGTTTGATGCCCCATTTTCTAAGAAATTCTCCAAACTCATTAGATACAAATTGGGGGCCATTATCAGACAGAATTTCTGCGGGACACCCTTCTCTACGAAAAATTTCTTCACAAAAATCAATTACACTGTTGGTTTTTACTTCACGCACAAAAGTTACCTCAGGCCATTTTGAGAAGTAGTCCATTAATACGATTGCATACTTACAACCAACACCTAAAATCTCGAAAGGACCGCATATATCTATAGCCACTCTTTCCCATGCATGCCCTGGCCATTTCACATGATGAATGGGAGTTTCCTGTACTACATGAGCCTTGTCACTGCGTGAACATGCTACACATTCTCTTACAAATCTCTCGATTTGCCTGTCCATACCCGGCCACCAGAAATCATCTCTAGCTTTTCTCTTCATGCCGGTCATACCACCATGGCCCTCGTGTAATAGTTCTATTAATCTGGGTCTCATGGTTACAGGAACCACTAGTTTGTCATTTCTCCTCAAAATTCCCTTCACTACCGATAATTCGCTCCATACTTCCTTATATTGCAACATGTCGTCATGTAGTTTCCATCCTTCATTCATAGGTAAACATTCCATGACCTTCTTCATCACAACATCATCCAAACTGGCCTGCTTCCAATCGGATTCATCAATGGCCTGACATACATCCACTAAATTTGCCACTATCCAATCGTCAAACTCTGAATTATGATCCTCACTGTCTAATTTGACTACTGGAAGACGTGACAAACAATCGGCATTTATGTTTCTCACACCAGGAACATACTTAAGAGTGAAATTAAATTCTTGCAAACGGTATATCCATTTAGCGATGCGTGGAGTGGCTCTGCCTGCACCCGCTGTGGAAAAAATGTCTATTAGGGGTTTGTGGTCTGTGTGTAATTCAAAATTAATTCCCACACAAAATTTCGGAAGTGTTGCACACCCCACCAACACGCTAACGCTTCCTTTTCTATGGTGGAGTACGTGCTTTCAGCTCCCTTGAGTGTGCGTGATGCGAAGGCTACCACTCTTTCTTTACCATCATGTATTTGCATTAATACCGCTCCCAATCCGTATCCACTGGCATCAGTTACGATGATGCACTTATCCTTGGGATTGAAAGGCTTCAAAGCAGTAGCTTTTGCAACAGCTACCTTCACCTCATCGAAAGCACGTTGACAATTATCAGACCATACAAAGGTCACATTCTTCTTCATCAGTTCATGCAGAGGGAACACACAATGCGAAAAATTATGAATGAACCTCGAGTAATACTCAGGCGAGTCCTAGAAATGACCTTAATTGATCTTTATCTTGTGGTATAGGAGCTTTCTCTAAGTCCTCCACTAATTTGAGCTTGGGTTTAATACCTTCTTGAGATAATGTGAGCCCAAGGTAATCCACTTCTGATTGACAAAATTTACACTTCTGTAAACTAATAGTTAAGCCAGCGTGTTCAAGTTTGTCAAGCACAATTCTTAGCAACTTGTCGTGCTCAAATTTATCCTTTCCCCACACCAAAATATCGTCTTGGAAAACCAACACTTTTGGGATGTCCTTCAAGACTCCTTGCATAACCCTTTGGAAAACTGCTGAGGCAGAAGCCAAACCGAAGGGCATACGAACAAACTGAAATGCACCTTCCGGAGTTATGAAGGATGTCAAGTGTTTGGACTCAGGTTGTAATAAAATTTTATGATACGCACTTGACAAATCTAGGGTGGAAAAGAACCTGCCGTTGTCAATTCCAGCCAGCATATCATTGATATGAGGCAAGGGATAACGATCTACCCAAATGCACTCGTTTAAATCTCTTAAGTCCACACACATGCGGATACTGCCATTGGGTTTGCGTGCGATAACAATCGGACTCAACCACTCTGATGCTTCAATTGGTTCTATGATGCCTTCTTTGCATAACCTATTCAATTCTTCTTTGAGCGGTCCCCTCAGTGCTAAAGGTACATTCCGCACTTTGTGTACTTTTGGAATGGTACCTTCCTTAAGAATTATGCGATGTCTGAACTTTTTCAGACAACCTAATTCCTTTTTAAAGAGATTGGGAAACTTGGACACCCATTCGTTCCCTTCATGTGATTCAGTTAAAAGTACTTGAGCAGGATGGTTAGGATTGAGTATAATGTTTAGAGCTCTTTGTTCTCTCCATCCTAATAATGACTTGCCCTTCTCTACTACATATAATTTGGCAATAGTTTCCCTATCTTGAAACTTGATTTTGGATGTAAAATAACCCAGAACAGGTAGTTTTTGCCCGCAGTACCCAACCGGATTCACATCTGCAATTTGTAGGTTTTAGAACCTAAATTTACCCAATTCTGCTTGTCAATCAGGGTAAAAGGGGAACATGAATCCGCCCACATTGGTACAATCTTATCATCTATAAAAATGTTGCACTTCGGAGGGTTGTACGAGTCACAATCGTTAATTACTAATACTTCAATGTCACTTTCACTAGAATTGACTGTAAACTCCTCTCTAATAGCATTTACGATTGGTTTGGAACGAGACATGTCAGATGCCTTGCAAACCCTTGAAAAGTGACCAATTCTTTTGCATTTGTAACACCTACTTTTGGATGCAGGACAATGAATAGCATCAGAAGAATGTCTGTTGCTTCCGCACCTGTAACATAACTTTCTAGCATTGGTAAACTGTTTTTTTTCACTATTGATTTCTTCTGTCCCACCACCCTTCTTATTATTTGTACTTACTTCACATACTTTAGAAGTATTCAACTCAACAGAGGATTCAATACATGTTAACTCCTTAACATATTGTGAAGTGTTCTCAATACGTTTGGCTATTTGGATAGCTGTATCTAAGGTGGGGTCCATTAAATCTAACAATTTTTCTTGAACTTTCCTGTTATTTGTAGCATTTATCAATTGATCTCTAATAATCTCATAACGAAGATCTTTAAATCTGCACGTAGTCGCTAATCTTCTCAACGCTGCAACATACTGTTCAATCTTTTCTCCTTGTGACTGTTTGCGAGAAAAGAACTTGTGTCTCTCCACGACTATGCTTAATTTCTTTCCATAGTTCTCCTCTAACATAGCCATGGCTATCTCATACACATCTTCATCAATAACGGCGTCATCAGTAGCATTTCTCACAGCCGTTTGAGGTTTAGGGAGGGTTTTTAATACTTTCCTACCCTCTATGCCCAAATGATGTTTCAAAATTGCCAATTTTCTATTGGCAACATAAACTTCCCCTCCAATAGCTTCCAGGTATGTAGAAAAGGACTCCTTCCAATCCTCCCAGTCCATGCAAGTGGCACCTGGATCTTGTAAAAATGTGGGGGGAGGGGCAATGACTTGGTTGGTCATCGTTGTCTAGAATAAGTTCCAGTTGTGAAGCTAGACTAAACCTCCTACTAAATAAGGTGTAAATGACAGAATAATGACAACAAAGGTGTAGTGAGGCAGCGCTTCGGTGAGTGTGCAGATTTCTCCCTGCTACTCTCACCAGTCTTCTCTCAGGAGCCCTCTACTGCTCACTCATACTGGTCTTCTCTTAGGGGCCCTCTAGTTCGCCCTTCTCCGGTCCCTCTCTATCACTTTCTCAAGATAGGATTGTACCTGTATGGATGTCCACTGTTTGTTTAACAGTTATCCATGTTGTGCGGGAGGTATGCTCACCACCGATGTCTTCCGTAGTTCTGCACGGTCAAGCTCTCTTCTTTGCGTGTGAAACTGATATCCGGCGTTGTCTGGCTTATCGCTCCAAGATGGCGGCACGCATAACGTGACCTAGGAGTACGTCACACAGCGTCAGGTCACGCAGCGTTGACCGCATCGGCTGCAGGAGAAGGAACGCTTAGACAAGGTGTCAGGACAAAGGACTCACCAGGAGAGTGACATCAGTGACACCAGTGACGTGACACTGCGATGATTCAAATGGCGCCTTCAACGCTCGTGCGCACCGCGGCAGAAAGAGAACCGTTGGCAGTGAGTACAGTTATTGCCCAACTTACTATGTAGTACTCGTTTCGATTCCGTTTCGATTCCGATCCTCTCTGCGCCGTACGCACGCTGTTAGGGGTCTTCGGTACTCGGGATAAGTAGTGCCCAGCAAATCCAACGCTGTTCCAGCACAAAATAAAATCGTCCACTTTTCTTCTAAAGCGTGTGTCCTTCACAGGGTGTATCCCATCCTCGTCGCCATTTTTGTGAAGGAGGGACACCGCTTTCTTCTTTAAAGTGCTTTATTGATTAAGAGTAACAACCCCCAACAGCCGACCATCCAGAGCAACCTCCGCCTCCGTCTCCTGGACTCCAACATACCAGGATTCCAGTAGTGGAAGCATGCAGTTGCTTGGATGCAGCTGTCATGAGGAACTTGACATAAGCAATAGAACACAACAGTAAGATATTGTGATCCTCTAGCAAGTTACCTTACCCTACCACTTGAGAGCTCTGCCCTCCAAGACATGCTAAAATATAAACCACTCTGCTGCAGATTATACAGATTTATATCCTTTCTTAACCTGACCAGCCCTGGCAGCGTGCTTAACTGGTGCTGTGATTTGTTGCAACACAGAACCGCGCTGTACATTTGGCCTTATACCACTTTATTATGTTATGTCCGGCGGCGTTTATTCAAGTGATATCGGACAAAGCAGGAAAAAAGCAGCAGCATCTTATTATTTATTTCAGTACTCTACCATATGTGTTTTAAAATTAATTTAAGCAGAGCCTTTTTTCCTGAGACAGTTTTCAGAGCCCCACAGTATTAAGGTGTGAACTCCCTCCCACTCCCCCCATCATCCCGCTCCCTTTCACCCTGCACTGTGGCTAGAAGCTGCAGTTTACCAAGGGACTAAATATAAATTAAACTGTACACGGTGACTCCTGTCCCTCTTCACCACTTTCCTGATGGTTAATAAAAAATACCTGGGATCATGGCATGCTGTTCAATCTCTTTGAAGCAGAGTAGGCAGTTTTGGAATCTTTCCATTGTGGAAGTGTCACTCAATGCAACACTGCCCTCCAGGGAGACACACAGGAACCGCTGCGCGAAGAGGCAAGATGGCTGCAACATGAATGTGGAGGCTAGAGATATCAGAGGGAAATCACACTGGTGGAAACCAGGCTTCAGATTCCCATTCTGCTCCCACTCATCCCTGGTAGTTGTTCTACTTAAATACTACAGACCTTATTCAGAGTTTGGTGGACAGGATACTTTGTCATAGACCTATGGATATGCCATCCTCAGTATTACAAGCGTTATAAGCTACAATGTACTTGTAATATACGGTGGACACCACATCCGCCACATTTTTGATGGAGTATCTCATCCTCCAAACTCAAAATAAGGCCCCAAGGGGCATATTAGCAAGGGCCTTATCGCCGCTTTAGCTGCACTTTTTGCCGCTAAAGCGGCAATATTTCTATCGCCCTATTAGCAAGCTGTCGCTAACAGCTGTTAGCGACAGCTTTATGGCGAAAGCGACCGTGTTGGTGCCGCTTTGCATGTCAGCGATATATATCGCTAATGACATGCAAAGTAGGGGTTCCCAACTAAAAGCAACTGAAAACAGTTGCAAACACAACTTCCCCCTATTAGCAATGCCCGCGAAGCGATAAAAAAAATTGCGCTAACCGCGATTATCGCTGGAATCTAACACCTGCTAAAAACCTGACTTAACCATTCTAGTCAATGGGAGGTGGATTGTAAGGTTAAGTCCTCACCTGCCTATTAACAAGCTTTTCATTAGCGCGTTGAATTCATCGCTGGATTTCTCGCGCTATTGCTGGGTTTCGCCGCTATCGCTGGATTTTCTATCGCCTTGGAGATAAGCATTGATAATAACGCGTTATCTCCGCGATGAAATCCAGCGATAGCCGGCGATAAAAAAAACTGCGCTAAGCGCGCTTTGCGATAATTATCGCAATTCCTTGGTAATATCCCCCTATATTTTTTAATTCAACCTGCACGTAATGGCAACTACCAACATATCGTCAAGGTAAGTAGTTGTGGAGGTAAGAATGATAAAGCAATTCCTCCCTATGGATGTATTGCTGATATAATGATAGTTGATAATCTGCAGTACATATAAGTGCAGGTTGATATTACTGGTCTCCATATTTGGCCATACAACTGATTCAAGGTGTCCTGTGGCACTATTCATTGACAGGTGTGTATGGTAGGTTTAAAGTTTGCCTGAAATCCAATGTAATATTTGTTTTCCTGACTTCTCAGGTTTTTGCCGAAGACTTGGATAAAGAAGCAAAACACCTTTTTAAAGTTACTTCTTCATAGAGACAAGTACCAAGCCTAGTTATTAAATACCGAGGGCCTCATTTATGAGAAGTGTTGCATCGCTGCGTGAAAGCAGCGATGCAACACTTCTCAGTGCACCCTCCTTGCGACACCATCGATGCGTCACATTTACTGTATGATGCATCATGTAGCAAGGAATGACATATGCGTCAGTATTACTGACGTATCTGTCAGCGCAAAACTGACACACTGCTGGAGTTGTGTCGGAAGCGTGACGCTACTCCAGCAATGTTCCTTTTACATGGTGCAAGCCCCATGTGAAAGGGCCTGCGTCACCCTTTCGCCTGCAGGCATAAGGTTTTGACGCATTGGCGTCCTAGAAGTGGCACAGTGAATTTCACTGCACCTCTCCTACGACCCTTTCTTGTGGGGAACGCCCACCCTGCATACATTATACCTGAGGCAGGTATAATGTAGCACAGGGGTATACGAAGTGACGCATCTGCCCAGATGCGTCACTTCGTAAATATGGCGCAACATGGCACATTATTTACGCCGCTGCTGCGTCACTAAAAGTGAAGGAAATGCGGCGCAAAAGTGACGCAGGACTTCATAAATAAGGCCCAAGCTTCTTTTTCCTGCTCAGTGAAAACAAGGCATAATCAAAACAGTTCCATCTATTTTTTGCTGTCAATTACCATTTTCTGGATTCTCTTCAAAGACACAGTGTTTTGTAAATGTGACTTTTATAGCCTCCTCAATTTACTCATGTTTTTTATTGTCATCTTTTCGTTCATTTTGCTTATTTCTTGTAATTAGTTCAATTAATATGTAACATCTTGTCAAAAAGGAAGTTGTGCAATACAGAGCATTTAACACTCCCCTGGCAACAGCTAATTATCTTATTGCCGCAGAGGCACGTTTAGTTCCCACTCTGCTCATTAACTTCTTTGTGTGAAGCTAATGATTTCACAGAATATCAAATTATTGAATTTTGCTAATGCCCTCAGAATGCAACAGCAGCTTCAATGTAAAAAGGAGGCTAGAATCTAAAAAAATAAATTACTATAATAAGGCTGAAAATGAATACCTGGAAACAATAGATGTCGTGTTACAGTACAAAGCGGAACAAGATGGGTCTCTGAAATTGTTTAAAGTAAGTTTGACTTCTTTATGTCATTATTAGAATTTTTAACTAAAAGAAGGATATGCAACCACAAAAATTGTTTTGATCTATTTACAAAAACAAGGTATTTATTCTCAAGCTCTATGTGTTTGGCATCACTTCCTAACTGAAGATAAAATATTAAATTGGAGCATTATTCCATTGATTTTTCAGCTGTCAAATACCTAATATTAGGAATTGTAAACACAAAGGAATGTGCTACATACTAGTAGCAATTAAAGATAAAAATGCCAGTCTCTGGCTTCCCTCTCGATTTATGCCCTTACCAAAAAGGTAAGTGAATCCTCACTTAAAGGTGTTAGCTTGTTTTTCGCCCACATTTTTTGTATAGAGTGGGGCACATCTTATTCTGTAACCGACCTAAGTATATTTTCGTTATTGACTTGCAGAGAAACGATCCTGTCACAGCTTTGAAAATGTGGGCTATGCAGCCGTGGTCCGTGCAGGTAACAGCGGTGGTGCGCATGGGGGGGGGGGGAGAATTTCGAGGGACGATGCAGAGGGAAAACTAATTATTTATTTAATTTTCCCTCAAAATCCCCCCCAAACGGCGCCTCCCCCCCACCGCTGTTACCTGAATGGACTGTGGCAGGGGCTATGATGCTCTGGCCCATCTGAAGTGCTTAATTTGTAAAAGAATTAGTGCCAAGGCCCGAGGTTTTGTTGAGAAGCAAGTGTTCGGCGCTGTCGCAGGTCAGGGTGCAGAATACCAAGGCCACATGGTCTTGATTCCTCCTCATACCTCTTTACTCAACCACCAGACTCTCACTGCCCCTTTATCTAACTCTTCCTGGTTCTTTTTTATCCCTGTGTTCTCCCTGTGTCAATGTTTTCAATCTCCCTCCTTCTTTCCCCCTCTTATGTTTTTGTCTCTCTTGATATAGATCAAAGTCTGTTGAGGAAAAATAAGTGCTGTTCCCCAAAATGAGTGCCAGTTGGCCCCAAGCTACAACCACCTACTCAAATTAAAAACAGTTAATTGAGATGTTAAATGTCAGTGCAGTACTGTATGCACAAGAGGCGACTGTGCCAGACTTCCTTTGGCGGTCAAACCGCAAACTAGGAAACACTCACGGTATTAAATAGACTTTTTGTCAAATTCATGAAGGCCAAAAGTTTCAATGAGTTGTGAGAGTAGTGACATGCAACTAAACATAATGATAATGAACGGTTTCTCCCAGCAAGGAAAACAAGCATTGGTGAAGTCAAAGAATTTTGTTGTGCCATTGCTTATTTGCTGCCACTGCTTAATTTCCTAATGGGTATAGAATTGTGACTTAAACATTGGCAATATCCATGGTGGCAGAAGGCTGTCCTATTTGTATACTTTCAAGATGAACATCACATTGCATGTACAAGCAATGTGGTTGCTATCTCAGAAACATAGATAACAACATTCCAACATGGCCAAACGTATTTTCTGTAGTTCCAAGATGGCAGCTTCTATGCTAAACGAACTGTACCAGCACTGGCAAAGGGAATAGAGATGGGCCTCCCACTTTGAAGTATTTAAAATAAACATTCAAGATAGTTGCCATTTGCTTTGCCAGTGCCAATGCGATTTCACAAACATTGGCAAAGCAAGTAGCAGTAACAGGAGATGGTGGTGTAGGAAAGTAGGATCTGCTTCTTATGGTTACCCCCACTTTTTGCTTGATGTGATGCTGTTTTTGACTAGTCTGACTGGGATTCTGCTAATTAGGTCCCCAGTCTATCTGTTTTTTCCCTAAATTGTTGTGTTCAGTACTTAGGTACATCCCAGATTGGATACTGGGGAACCCTTGTCAGTCCCTAGTATATGGTACCCATGTACCCAGGGCATAGGTACCCAAGAGGTCTCCCATGGGCTGCAGCATGTATAATGCCACCCATGAGAGACCATTCAAAATGGAACTACAGGCTTGCCATTGCAGCCTGTGTAAGTTGGTGCATGCATCACTTACTAAAGATATAGGTTTACTATATCTAAGGGTCACTGCACTTAAAACCTATAAGTCACCCCTACAGCAGGCCTTTACAATCCTGAAGGCAGAGTGCTTGGTTCTAAGTGAGAGGGTGCCCCTGCATGAGCAGGACACCCCGGCAGCCGACGGAGTCCATTCTCCCGGGTTGTCAGTGAAGCAGCCATATACTATATAGAGGGGCACCGCGTAATCGTGCGATGACCATCTCGAAAACGGCTGCAACGAATCCTATCATGTTTGGTATCAAACATGTTGGAATCATACCCTCACACCGTAAACGGTGTGGGAGGTGTGATTCCAACACTGGAAGAACCCTCCGTTAGACTCTCAGTGTTCCCAGTGCCAGCCTTCTAGACCCAGACAGCACAAAATGGTTGCTGCCAACGAGAGACACGATTCTGCCCTCCTGCTGCTGAGCCAAGCTCGAGCAGGGGAAGGCAGAACAATAGGCATCCTATCACAGTGAGGTGTGACCACCTCCCAGACCGGATTTAGTGTATAGGGACCGGGTGGGTGAACTTGCCAGCGCCACTGAGTCTTAATGTGGGGCACATTTGGTGCCTCCTTGCATAGTCCAGTTCAAACCTGTCCTGGGAGCCGTTGGCTCCCGCTCTGGCGCGAAACTTGACAAAGGACATGGGAGTAACCTCCCCCCTGTCCAGACCCTCACCTGGGAGGGTCCCCTGAATCTTCCCAACCCTTTCCCTGGGGTACTTAAGGGCTTACCTGGGTGTAGGTCCCTAGATTTGTTGTGGGATAAGATCCAGAACTGAAACCACTGCACATCTACCGTCTGGGCACTCTGGACTTCGCTGGACTTCGTTTGGGCCGGACTTCGTCTCCCTTCCAGTCTGCTGCATCATCTGTGCCTGTGCATCATACAGGAACCTTCCAAGGCCTGTGAAGCATCAAGGACTACCAAAGTAATCTCCCTTGGAGTGAAGGAGTCTCTCCTCTGCATTCGCAGGCACCGCAACTAAGTAGACCGGTCTGCAGATCCTGAGCTCCTCCAGACTCCGTAGGCTCGGCATCACAGGTGGTGGCTTTCCACAGCTCCCTCGTGGCCTGCTCTACTCTCTCACCAAGTTTTAGACCAGTAGTCCTGGTGGGGGTTGCAATAACCGAACCCCTGAGTACTGCGTCCCCTTTGCAGTTGCAAAGGCTTGTTGACATCTTTTCAAGAAGATCTTCGGGCTCCATGTAGCCCCACCCTTAAGCACCTCCAGTGACCAGAATCTTCAGCCACACCGCATTGTGTGCATCGTGACCTGCATCTTTTGGTGACCTGCTTGAGGTCCTCTCGCTACTCCTGACACCCAGTCTGTGGGTCCATTTGAGGGTCACCTTTGTTTTCCTTGGGCTCCCCTGATTTCTCAGGGCCTGCCCTGACTCCCCTGCTTGTGGTGAGTCTCCTGTACCTTGCTGGTCCCAACTGTGCACCTTCTTGACTTCCTGCGTGGGTTGCATTTGCCAAGGCTTGTTGGTGCTCCCGCCGGACACCAACCCCTCAGCACTCGACATCCCTTTTGGGACAGCTCATGTCCGGGTCCTGGTCATCCTCAGCATCGCCTGGTCCTCGCAGCTGCAGAGTCAAGGTCACTGTCATCTTTCCTGAAGCATCCTACATCGGAGGGCATTCGTCTTCCAAGTCTCCTGGTCACCCCTGAGTGACATAGACTCTGTCCCCTCTGCTTTCAGGACTCCTCTTCAAGAATCCATGTTTGGATTCCTCTGGACACTTTCTCCTCTTCCATCAGCGGCACTTTCCTGAAGTCCTCCTTTGGGTTCGACAACGGTTTCCGATGCCACTTCACACCTATGCACCCGGCTTCCCTGGGATAGGTAACTTCGGTACCATGGTATCCACGGGTTGGGTAGCTCTCCAACCTTCTGTCTTCCATGGTGTCTCTTCAGGGTCCACTGGGAAGGGTCCCTAATCTTCAAAAATCCAACCGCGACTTGCACATAGACTTGTACGGAGTACACAGTCGTGTTCACACACTGCACACGCTCTCCGTGGGGTCCCTATCTACTTATCTTGGGTAGTTCTGTGGGTCCCCAGCAGTTCTACATCCTCTCGACATTGTCCTGACTCGAGGTGTGGTTCTTATACCACTTTCTTAGTATATGGTTTGGTCCCCTCTGGGGCCCACTGTGTATTAGTGCTAGTTACGGTGATTTCTTTGCTAAGGTATTGTGTGCTTTGTGTCTATCTCTGTGTGGGAGATACTGTAACATAGTAGATAGTGTTATATAATAAATACATATTTTTATAAATACTTTGTGTGGTTCTTTTTCATCTATTCTATACTATAAGAATGTATTCTGGTAAACAAGCTGATTTACACTCCTTCAAGACTAAGCCTGAAGGCTTCTCTCCACAGCTACCACTCGGATAGCTTTCTAAGATTATCTGAGACCTCCCAAATCAACATAAGGGTTGTCTGGACTGGTGGAAGGTGCCCAGTTACATTAGTGGACATCATATACCAGGCCGGCTTCTCACAGGTGGGTAGTGGGCAGAGAGGATGAGAGAAAGGCAGGAGAAGAGAAAGAGAGCATGACCGTCATCAGTGCTCAGTGTTGGTGGTGAATGGATGGGGAAAGATCAATACAGAGGCAATGGGTTACCTGAGGATGACTAGGTGGAAGAGAGGATGACCGGGGAGGTGGCGGTGGAATGAGACAGTGTGACAGGCAGAAAATGAGAAAGCAAGTAAGGGGAAGAAAGAGAGGAAGAAGCAGTACATGCACTCCCACGTTGTGCTAAAGCTCAAGTTTCACAGAAAAATAGAAATAGAAAAATATTTCCTTGACATCAGCAATGCAAGTATAGACTCTACCAGTGAAAATTAGAGGTGGGCCAAACACAAGAATGCAGAGGAAAGCCATCAAATCAGTAGCACAGTACTGAAATAAATGAGTAAGCTGTCCAATCATGAATAAGGGATGGACCCAAAGCTGCAGGACCATAACACAGCCCCTGCAACCCATGCTGTGCAGGTGGGGCCCAACTCTTCAGGGAGCTACCATTCAGCCCAAGACCAATGAATATCTATGAGACATGCACAACTCAGGGTCCTCTCATTACATTCTGCAGGGGGGCCAATCATTTTGCATTATGTCACTGCAAAGCCTGCTCTAATGTATGCATGAGGCTATTAGGTACAACATTGTCTGTAGCAGACATCAAAAACTCTTGCAAGATTGAAAAACTGGAACAACAGAAGCTGCATTCACATAAATGTTAACAAGGCATATAATGGCCAAATGAAATAAAGCCACTTGCATGAATACAACTCATGAGTACTTACTGTCAATGAGGTGCAATTGATCTCAACAAGGTTTGATTCAGTGGGAATTCTGATTAATATAAATGTTGATTGTGAGAAGTTGGCCTGCTATATGCTGTCCACTAATTAAAGTGGGCACCTTGCACCAGTCCAAACGACCTTTATTGATGATTAGGTTAAAGACAACCTTTATTGAAAGCTATCCTAGTGGTAGCTATGGAGAGCAGCCTTCAGGCTAAGTCTCGAAGGAATGTAAAGCAGCTTGTTTTACCAGTATATAACCTCCTGAATGACCAAATGAAAGGAGAACCACACCAGGTATATATAAAATATATGTATTTATTAATAAACACTCTCTACTAACCTCTTTATGAGATTAGAGAACAAGACACACAATATTAAATCACTAGAACGACAGTAAATAGCACAATACACAGCGGGCTCCAGGGGGAGACCGAACCATATACTAAGAAAGTGGTATAAGAACCACGACTTGACTAGACACAGTGCCTAGAGCACGTAGAATTGCTGGGACCCCAAGGAACCACCCAAGGTAGTGACACAGGGGACCCACGGAGGACGGGTGCAGTGTGGGAACACAGACGCGAGCTCCGTACAACTCTATGGGAAAGTTGCGGTTGGAAATTTAAAGATTAAGGACACTTAAGCAAACCCAGCTAAACATAGAAGGTTCTAAGGCCAGCACCCTTGAGAGTACCGAGGTACCTGTGTTACCTATCCCAGAGGAGCCGGGTGACCAGGAGCGGAGCAATCAAATGCCCACCGATGTCGGGTGCTTCAGGTGAGATGAGGTGAAGTTTGACTCTGCATCCACGGGGACCAAGAGATGTCTACGATGACCACAGTCCAGATTTGAGCTGTCCCACGAAGGATGTCGAGTGCTGGGGGGGTCAGTGTCCGGATTGAACACCAACAAGCCTTGGCAACGGCAACCCACACGGTCAGAGGAAAGATGCTTCTGTGAGGACCAGCAAGGTCCTTTGGACTCTCCAAGCAATGGAGATTCAGGGCACGTCTGGAGAAACCAGGGAAGCCCACTGAAAGTTAAAGTTGCCTTCTCAGGGACCCACAGGCCAACGAACCAGGGATCGCAAAGGGACCTCAAGCTGAATCACTAAATACCGGCCCACGGGACACTCGTGGAGTGTAGGCCAGAAATCTTCAGTGGAATTACTGCTCGGGGTCAGGACTACAAGTAGCCCAAAGCACAGCTTCAGGGATTGCCGAAAAGCATATGCTGCTGCAAATGTACACGGTGCCCAGGGGTACGGGTTTCACGGTCCCCACGAGGGATATGGGCCTCAGAATTGCTGAGAGCGCAGATCGACCTCGGAAACCCACCTCCTGTGTTGCAGAAATCTTCGGAGTCCTTCGGGAGCTTCATAGATGCAAACCGGTCAGATGCATTTTGGTGCCTGCTCAGCAGGGGGGTAACTCCTTTACTCCAAGGGAGATTCTTCTGTCGCCCAACGAAGTGTGGATCATCAAAAGTACTTGGTTTCTGTAGCAGAGTTTAGTCCAGGTAAATATAAAGTCCTGTAGTCAGGGGTTCCTATTTTATACCCAAGGAAGTGGTGAGACAAACTCTGGGGATCCACCTATGGGAGGGTCAGGACAGAGGGGTGGCTACACCCATGTCCTTTGTCCAGTTTCGCACCAGAGCAGGAGCAAATGGCTCCTGCAACCGGTTTGAGCTGGACTATGCACAGTGACACCAAATGTGCCCCCAGTGCAGACATCAAAGCACTCTGAGAGTGCACCCACCCAGCCCCAATACACTAAAGCCTGTCTGGGAGGTGGTCACACCTCCCTGTGACAGGAAACCTATTGTCAAGCCTTCCCCTGCCGGAGTTTCGTCCAGCAGCAGGAGGGCAGACTCGTGTCTGTGGCTGGCAGCATCCATTTGTGATGCCAGGGTTCTGTGAAGCTGGTACCGGGTGTACCGGTGTTGTCATATTTCTCCCTCTAGGAGGGTGGAATCATACCTCCCACACTAGTTACTGGTGTGGAAGTATGATTACATGGTGTTTGACACCAAACACAACATGTTTCCATGCAGCCATTTTAAAGTTAGCATTTACCGCGAGGTTATAATGCACTTAAGTATATATGGTTGGCTGCATCACAAACAACCCCGGAGAATAGGTTCTGAAGGCTGCAGAGGGGCTCTGCTCATGCATGGGCACCCTCTCACATAAAACCCAGCACCCTGCCTTCAGGATTGGTAAGGCCTGCCATAGGGGTGACTGATAGGTTTATATGTGCAGTGATTAGGATAGATATAGTGAACCTATATCTAAGTAAGGGGTGCATGCACCACCTTACACAGGCTGCTGTAGCAGACCTGTTGTGTCATTTTAAATGGTCTCTCAGGGGTGGCATAATACATGCTTCAGCCCCGGGGAGGCCTCTGGGTTGCCTATGCCCTGGGTAAATAGTATACCATATACTAGGGACTTATAAGGGTACCCCAGAATCCAATCTGGAGTGTACCTAAAGTACATGAACAACCAATTTAGGGAGAAAGCAGATAGACTGGGGTCCTGAATAGCAGGATGCCAGTCAGACTAAGTCGAAAACCAGCAAAACAGCAGGAAAAAAGTGCGGGTAACCATGCAGTCAGATTCCACCTTCCTACATAGATGACAACTACTGCAACTTTTCTATTACGTTTGTTATTGCTTAGTTAAATTCAGAATAAAAATGACGAACATTAACTAACAATAAAATGCCTTACCTAGTCATAGTTTAAAAAAACTGTAAACATGATCCTCATATGGTATGGCATTCAAACATTTAAGTCAGAACAATTTTATGACAATAACATTTTTATATGAGTTAGCTAAAAAATATTTAAAACTGTATTCATAAAAGTAATCAATCTGATTATTACCTGAGGGTAACTAACTATCCCTCAAGTGCCATCTCTATGATCGATGAACAATTGTCTTTCAGAAAGGGTTAGTAACGAGGATTGTGGTGTATTATATGGTATGGTTGTGTAACCTTTCTGTGCAATACACTTGCAAAAATGTCTTGGGTCCAGTCAGGCTCATTTGTAAGATCTGAAGCTCAAACCCTGGGTAGATGTGGCTTCGAGCAGCAAGGCTTAAACAGAGGAACTAGGGTAAACCATTTGGAAGCACCAAACAACAAAATAAGAAAGTCACACAACATGAAATAAATCCAACACCAATTTATAAAATAGATTATATTTTTATGAATTTCTAGAAACTACGATGAGCTAATTCCATCAGAGGCTTTACGAGATATATATTTTTAAGTAAAACATAAATCTCAGCTTTTTAGTTCAAAGTGCAAACAAGCAATGGTAATTGTAAAGTTTAAAAACGTTTAAAATTTTTGAAAGAGTTGTGTCGAGCTACTCTGGCCTGATTGGGGTGACCAAATCTGAAAAAGAGAAGGTCAGGGGGGCCACTAAGGAGTTTTCGGACACTTGCCTGGTCACCAAACCAGTCTTTAGTCCAGTTCCACACTTTACATCAAGACCACCGTAGACTTCAATGGAGTGGCCCTGATGCTGGAGATGCAATATGCAGAGGATGATAATAGATGCTCTGGGTGTTCGGCGGTCAAAGGGGTGTCCTTGAAGTTATTTCTCCGTCCACAGATAAGGTGGGGCAACTATGGCCACAAGGGTCAGTGTCCCTCTAAGTCCTCTGGGAACCAGTAGAAGGCCAGCTGATGCTTGACTACAGATCTCCATACACAGCGGTCCAGCATTATCCTTTGGTGAAGTCTGGTGTCCATCTTTGGCGACCAATCTAGACTCAGATGACAGAATATGGCTACTGACTTGCTGGAATGGACTGCTTCAGCTTTGATGGCCCTGGTGCTGGTTCCAGGAAATCAGCCCACTGACCCTTGGAGTCACTTCTTTGGTCTGGGGCTCAGGAGCAACTTCTCCACGAGTTAGGACCCACCTGGCACAGTCCTGTCTTTGCTAGCCCAAGGTGCAGCAGGTGCAATCCAGCAATCAGTTCAGCCTCTCTTGCCAGGTCCAGGGGTCAGCAGGATAGTCCTTCTTCAGTCCTTTCTCCAGTTCCTATGTGATCTGAGTTTCAGGGTGCCAGGGGTGCTATATTTATGACCAGAAAGTCCCCTGGGTGATGATGCGGTCACTAGACAATGGAGTACCAGGATCTCACCTGCCCTGTGATGACTTCTGGCTATGTGTGGCTTCTAGCAAAACCAGTGTACTATTCTGCCCACTCTCAAGATGTCTGAGCCCTTTCTTGGATGGTAGGAGCTTGGTAACCCACCCTTGAGGTGTGGCTCCCTGTGGGCTACACGCTCATGGGCAAACTAGTTTGGCCACGGATTTCCCTCTCTATTCCTGACATCAGCCTGTCTATCTGTACAAAGAGGCAACCCTTCAGGAGTGTGATCTCCATTTGACCACCAAAGGCAGCTCTGTCTTTGAAGCTCACTTTCTGGGACAAAAACCTGAGTGGCTTCCTGCAAGGGGAAGGTAACACGTCCCATTATAGCAGGCTTATATTGTTCCTTAGCCTGGGATTTGTTTATGATACTCCCCAGAAGGGCTGAACATTGTCTGGTGGCCAGCAGCTGTGTGAAGCCACTGGACAAACTGGGCAACAAAGTGGCAACTTTCTAAAAGTGCCATCAAATTTAACTTGGGCATCAAGTCGGGTTTAAAGCCACGATTAATTTGATACCTTGAAGTATCCATCTTAGTACTCCTATTTAGAAGTTAGCCGGACTGAGGGGTCAGCCAATAACTTTATGTTAGCCAGTGGGGCTACTAACGTTTTCACAGCGAAACAACAATTTGAGAATTATGCTGTTATGACACATTGAAAGTCCATGCTCTACTCAATAATATGCAGCTCCCTGCCTTAGGGCTCCAGAGGCCTTCCTTAGGGAAGACATACATGTATTGTGAATGGAAGTGGGGGCTTTGCAATTGGTTTAAATTGCAAAATCGAACTAGCATTTTTAAAACTGTTCTTCCAGGCTGCAGTGGCAGGATGAGAGCCATTTCATACTTTGTCACACAGAAAGGCACAATCATTGTTGTAGTCTAACTTACACGCCATGAGTAGCCTTGGCAATATATACTAGGGACTTATAAGTGAGTCAGCTCATGCCAAATGGAGGATAGCCAATGTAACATACATTTTGTAAGGGGCTTGAACACTGGCACTGAGGGCTGGTTAGCAGGCCTCAGTGCACTCTCAGAGTCGAAAAACCACCAGCATCAGTCCAAAACTTTGGGGGTGATGAGGCAAAAAGAAGCATTTCCTTACAATGAGAGCCTAAAACATGCAGAAGAGTTTCATTTGCAAACATATATTTCTGGAATAGCTTTAAAACCTTTAGTCTATCTCCCAACCTGAAATTCACCCAGAGGCAGCAAAAAAAAGAACTATCTGATTAGTGTTATTTTAGTGAGCTAGGAAAATTAACATTCTACCCTGTGTTCTCTCAGGAGTAACAGGTTAGGAACAACCAAGCATGATTTCTCTATGCAAACACCACATACTCAGCACTAAAAGAATAGATTTTCAGAAGTTCTAATATCACTGTTTTAAATGAGGCAAAAGAAGTAACATACTCTCACTCATTCTGAACACTAAAGGCCAGATTAACTATATTCTCACCCAACGCAAGGGCAGCAGCCACTAATGCTGTACTGCGTTCTGTGAGAAGGAGAGAGCAGGAGAAGGCCAAATCTACAGAGATATGGCTCTCTACTCCCATCTCCTTTGTGCTGGCGCAGAATTTTGCTGGCAAGCTCCACACACCTTTACGCTATAGTGCAAGGGTGTGTGTGTGTGTGTGTGTGTGAGCCTACCATACCTTTTGAACTGGGAGAGTTCCCCTCCAGT
The DNA here is from genome assembly GCA_963921515.1 of Calotriton arnoldi. NCBI lineage: Eukaryota > Metazoa > Chordata > Amphibia > Caudata > Salamandridae > Calotriton > Calotriton arnoldi. The sequence goes on from CAWUFW010006909.1 coordinate 187,736, forward strand.
AGGAAATACTATGCCTAGACAATGTTTAAAACTTTTCCTATTTTGTTTGCATGCTGTACAGTACAGCACACAAGCAAAGTCAGAAAAGAAATGAGAAATGGGAAATGAAAGAAATTCTCCTTTTAATGCCTACTTTCAAGTGGCATTAAGTTTTGACGCATAACCCTCTCTCAAATTTATGGTAGATAGGGTTTTGCATCAAAAATCATGGGTGGTTGTGTTATGTTTCATATAGAGGCCCTAATATAGACGCGTTCATATATGCCGTATATGGTTATATTCGCATATGCCCTATTATGGTCATAATCGTATATGCCCTAATTTGGTCATATTCGTCTATGCCCTATTATAGTCATGATCTTCTATGCCATAATATAGGCATGATCTTTCACCTACATTAGTTCCCTACAGTACACAACGAGCTCTGAGGGTTGAACGTTATCTAGTCTGTGGTTAGAACACTGCAAGGTTTTTCCCAAACACAGGCCTACAATGTACTCATAAATTATGCATGAGCATTCACCAGCTACATCTCCCGCATAATATGTATGTACAAAGTTCACCCCTGACGTCTTCCTCATGTCTAACAAAGACCAATACAAACCATACTGAGGGACAGGATACTTTAGGGTATAAATACACCACATCTTGCCACGGTAAGATAGAGGGAACCGAGACTTCCATGCCGACACACTGACCAGAGACGCTGAGGCTCCTGCATGCAGTCGCTCCAGCTGACAGCGGTCTAACACAGCCCTTGCGAGGTGTCCAACTCGAGACCAGGACGGGGTCCTACACTCTCTCTATTCAGGTAATGGGGTTCGACTAAATCCTAGAAGGATTCTTGGCTCCAAGGCTTCTAGACCTACACACATCCTAGGTACACTTAGGTACATCTAGTTAGGCATCGTAGGAGTACGAGCACTTGTATAATGCTTTTCATATTCATGTATGTAACCATGATTATTGCAATATGGTAGAACTGTACTATCCCTTCACTTTGATCGTACTGCTGATAATATATCTCTGCTATTGTCTCCTGGTTGCTGCACTAGAATAACAACTGTTCAATAAATACTTATTGAAACGCCCAGACTGTTTATTCAGTGTAACTCTCTGAGACAAACCGAATAAGTAAGCACGAGTGACTGAGCGAAAAGTAGCACATTGTTTCCATGATTCTGTGGGATTAGGGTTGTCATGATCTAAGGTTGCCAGAAACTAATCTCTCCCCGATAAGAGGAGATTCTAGTGGCACTGTGAGCTAGCTAATGCAAATCCGGCTAACATACGTGGTGGGGGTACACAGAGCCAGTCTACCACCAAACCCACAGCTTATGTTATCCAAACGCGCAGGTCCTGCAGGGGTACTATAGGAACTACACGACATGGCGCCACCAATGTTGGCGTATCCGGTTAACAAAGAGCTCGAGACTAGACGGGATGTTTGGCATTCTCGCCGCGGTTTGGAACTTGATCCTAACAGACGGCTTATTCTGCCGTCAGGTATGGTGTAGCTGGCTCTCGTATTGGGAGCGCCCCACCTGGCACCTATCGTTAATGTAAAGAGGCTCGGACCAGACACGATTTTCTGGATCTGAGATCTGGGAGGGTTTTATTTCATTGAATACAACATTTATTACGAGACCAGCCGGGTTGGAATTATTACCGGTGGAGAGATTGAAACAGTTTTCGTGGTTCGCAGAAAGCCCTGAAGAAGTCAAGGGTGTCACTACCCACTGACGAAACACGTGTTGGCTGGTTGTGCGAAAGAATACCACATTAAATTAATTACACTGGTTAAGGACTACGTCTTCATTTCACTTCAAGGAACAGTGCTTCATCACTACCTTTTACATCCTACGCGTGTGCATAGGATTTGTTGTTACATGTTGGTTGGGTACTTATTTAACAGTAGAATCTGAGTAGTTCAGTCGTGCTATTCTCAGAGTACCTACTCACAAAACCCCAGAGACGTCTGGAGTGGGTGGGCAAAAAAATCCGCTGCAGCTGAGTAGTACGAAAATACTATTTATTGGCTGTTGGGTAATCAAGCTTGAAGGACATTTAGTTCCTAAATTGTGCATAAAACCTTTATCTTAGTTCTCTTGGGAAAAGCTTTTCTTTTCAAAATGACTGAGAGCAATGAAGAAATAGTAGATCTGCATCTCTCAGCCAGAGAACAACCGGCAAATGCAATCGAAATTGCACCCAAATTCAGACATACGCTCACCATGAAACTATTGAAAAATGGTTTTCCACCAAGGGGTGGCGTAGTAGTTCTCGTGATTGAGGCACAGAAATCAAATAAAACAGAGGTATTCTATTCATGGGTTACATTCCCAGCAGCAGATGCCATAACAAAGACATTTCACTACTACATAGAAGGAGATGCACCAGAGGAATACTGTCCATTCGATGACATAGAGATTCCACTCACTTACCAGGAACACTTATACTGGTTTAAAGGCGCCCTACCCCACTTAAGAGCAAGAGTTAGATTAGGCCCGCTCGGAGGAGACGGAGCCACATGGCCTATACTAGCGGCTTATACACCGCATCCTGAAATTGGCACAATGCCTCAGCCAGAATTACTCATACAACACAGAGATTTTATCAGAATCTACAGAAACTTGACACAATTCGTCATGAGGACTCTCACAGTTCAACCAACAACAGTTGCAACAAACGGGACCCAATTCCAGGGTACAGCAACTAAAATCACTCCTCAAACATTACATGCTGTAATGGGCAAAATACCCGCAAAACGCGAACAAATACCATTCTGGATAGCTCAGAAAATAACTCAGCTTGAGGCAGTATTCCCGAATACTACCACCTATGATAAACACAGAATACTAACAATCTGCTTGCCCATGGGGATCACACCACAAGTAGAGGACTGCACCTCTTGGGGTTCAGTCTTTGCTGCCATATATTCCAGAACACATGGTATCCTGTCATTAGCAGTAGTACCTGACGTATTGAGACAGATACAAAATGAGTACGGAGCAGAGCCTGCCCTTAACTCAGGGATGAAGTTACTAAATAACTTTGACCAGGTATCAGCCATAATACTAGCTAATATTAAAGGGGAAGCAGCTTCAGTGGCGATCCGCCAACGCCTAAGGGAGTTCAGTCCAGTGGATCAACAACACGAACTATCCAAAATAATTGAAACTGCATATGCAGAATTAGGCAGAGACAGTCTAGGTGCGAAAGCATTAAAACCACAACTGGTGGGCAGTTCTGAAAAGGACACTACAAAGCAGACACCTACTTCTTCTAAAAAGAAGTGGGAAAATAAAAAACAACAAAAGTCTAAAGACAGCAGATCTCAATCCAGAGGTAGGTCTCCTCAACAGGAGCCCTCTGAAAGGAGGTATAACCTCAGGAATGGGGATAATATTAAAAAACCTGACAGGTACCAGGATACTGATACTCGTTCCTCTCGTTCCTTTCAGGGTTCATCATAAAACTCTGAGAGGGAAGGACGGTCAGAACACAGACAAGAGGAGCGTACAAAGTCCAGAGACACGCAACGCGCTGCGGACTACGCACCTAAAAGAAGATAAACAAAAATCAAAACCTCAGTTCAAAAAGAAGAAGGTAGCAGGTCTCAAGATCAGACATGCCCAGAATTCTGAGGACACAGCTTCTGAACGGGGAATGGGCTCTGACGATGCTAGACAGCGCGGCAGAAGTAACAATAGCTCGCCAGAACCTGAAGGAATTTCTGGTGACAGCGGAGTTGAGTGAGTATATCACGGTGGAAACACCTGATACTCGGGTAAGTGTCCCGCATAAGTTACATGAGATAACACTCTGGATGGAGGGGGACAAACCCAGAAAAATTAAAGGTCTCTTTTGGAAAAATCTGTCATCAGGTTATGACATTCTATTAGCAGAACAAGACTGGCCTCCAGCATTCGTCATGGAGTGCGCTAGGGAAGAAACAATAATTTTTCCAGCCTTTTCCGACCTCGTTCCCATACATTTGAAACATGCATATGCGCAGGAGTGGGCGGTTGCCCTAGCTCCAGCATTGTACAAAAATCATGTTGGTTAGGATGAGGATTCAACCCACCACGTGATCCCGTTAAAAGTTTCCCCAAATGCTCAAAGGCAATACCCTATAAAGCAGGAAGCTAAAAAACAAGTCAGGGAAATCCTAGATCAACTAGAATACCAGGGGGTGATTGAAAATTGCACTTCACCTATGAACAATCCTTTGTTTCTCGTAATGAAACCTGACAACACATATCGTTTAGTTTTGGATTACAGATATTTAAACACTTGCACAAAAACATTTGCAGTTCAAAATGCACACAGTGCCGCATTAATGAATAGCATTGTGCGCAAAAAATACAAAACAACACTTGATATCTGAAATGGATTTTTCTGCCAAAATATAGTGCCTGAAAGCAGGTATCTGACCGCATTCAGTGCGTTAGGGTCTCAGCGACAATTTTGTCGACTAGCCCAAGGGTATAAGAATAGCCCCGGGGTATTTTCAGCAAGAGTAACAGAGTTACTCCAAAATTTGGATGAAGAAGCATTGTCCTCTGTGGATGATATCTATCTGACGGACAATGACTTACTGAGGCACTTGACCAGGGTGAGCACCATTATTATGGGATTCTCCTCTGAGGGCTATAAATTTAATTTTAAAAAATTGCCCACCTCAATTTCCTATTTTTAGGGTATGAGCTGTCAAGTGAAGGAAAAAGCCTAGCAGCTAACTTTTTAGAAAAGTGTGCGCTGCTCCAACCTCCAAAATCATTAAAGAATTTACAATCAGTTCTGGGATTCCTAAATTTTTGTCGAACATACATTTTGGATTACGCAGAAAGAGTAAAACCTTTCTACGACTTAATAAAACCTTATTTTTCAGTCAGACAATGGACACAGAAACATACAAATATCCTACGTTCACTACAAGAAGACTTGATAGCTTCAAAACACTTACAGACACGCGTAAACGTACGCAACTTAGTGATCCGAGTAATAGCGGGTCAATGCGGGTACACTTACTTGACCTTCAATGAAGGAGATACAGTACCAATCGCATACAAATCACACCTGTACACAAACGCAGAGATGCGTTTTACTTCAACAGAAAAAATCCTGACAGCAGTGCAGACCGCTGTAGCAAGAGAGAGCTCTGGCTCAGGGAAAACGCATAATAGTCGTGACCCCAGTACCAGCCTTAGAGACTGTTACAAAAGCTAGCATTCCAAATGCGAAAGCCTTACATCCCAGATGGATACAATGGGCTAATTCTCTTACTGCAACGGATGTTGAATACAGATTTGATCCAAGTTTAAAAACACAAGCATTTCTGCAATATGAACAAGAATATCCTCTACCAAATGAGATTTTGCCTCTAGATCAGTATGAATACATTATTTACACTGACGGATCTGCTCAACCGGCCATAGGGAGTAAGCAAGCTTACAGCGCATCGTGTGCAATTGTTAAAGGTCGCATGCGCGATGGAAAGTTCCATCCTAGTTGCACTAAAACGCAATCTCTAGGAGACTGCACGGCTCAGTTGACAGAATTAAATGCACTGATACTGGCACTGGTAAATACGGAACACAAATTCCCCACGCTAATTGTGTGTGATTCCTTTTACTGTGTACAGTCGTACAATGAATACTTACATCATTGGGAACAAAACGGGTTCAAAGACGCGAAAGGTGGCACAATTAAGCATAAAATGCTATGGGAACAGGTAGTGGAGTTGAGAAACGAATTACCAAGAGCTCACGTGATACATACACTGAGTGATCAGCGTGATGGCATTCATGTTGAAGGGAATTCATTGGCTAATGAAGCCGCAAAGGGGGCTGTTCGCACGGCTTCCGTAGCTGCAATCACTCATTCAAAAACGAGAATAGACGGCGAGATTATGGTAGCTGTCAATGCTCAACGCAAAGGCAGCACAGCAGTACCAAAAAAATTTCCACTCAAGTACTCCTACAAGTTAGATGCACAAAACATTCCATATGCTCAGATTCCTGGAGTGGGGGATAGAGTAATACCAAATATGGATCGTAGGCAAGGCTTAATTTTAGCAGTACACGAGGGTTTGGGTTCTGCGCATACAGGCGTCACAGCGACTATTTCTTTACTGAAACAGCGCTACTGGTGGCCAGGGTTAACAAAGCAGACCAAAGACTATGTCTTAAAGTACGACATCTGTCAGCAGATGAAGGGCTCCACCGTATCACGCCCGGCGCAGACACCATTGCTGAAATCAGACAAACCTCTCGGATGTGTTTATTTGGACCACTGCGGACCCCTACAATCTGATGGGGCCAAGAAATATATCATGGTTGCAGTGGATTCCTGCTCTAGATTCCTATGGGTTTGGCCTCAGCGCTGTGCTGACGCTCGAACTGTTATAAGAGATTTGCGAATCTTTATCGGCACATACGCAATTGGCACGTTACATTCTGACCGTGGCCCGGCGTTTAGCTCTCGGGCTTACAAAGAGGCCATGGAAGGAATGGACGTAGCATTGCGGTACTCCTCTCCGTACCATCCTGAGGGAAATTCTGTTGTGGAGAGGAAAAACCGTGACTTAAAGCAATCTTTAACAGCTAGGGTATTAGGCAAGGGCAGTAGATGGGTCGATCACTTATATGGGGTACAAAGAGCCCTAAACAATCAGCCAAGAAGCTCTCTAGGGGGTGTCACTCCTTACGAGGTCCTATTTGGGACAAGAATGTGGATACCTGATCTTGATTGTGAAGGCACAGTGGCGGATGAAAAACCATTTGATATCCATGATCGTTTGGCTGTTTTACAGGATCTAAATGAATCCAGGACACAACAAAGCAACGTCCACTTAAAATAGACCGCCACTGAGGAAGTCAAGGCAGTAACGGCAAGACCTGTCTGGATCCCAAAAATTGGGGATCTGGTCAGAGAAAAGATTGCAGACAAGAAAGAATTCGGACCATCCTACAGAACAGCTGTACCGGTCCTAGCAATCCAAGGCACAAGAACTGTACTTCTGCCACCTATTGCCGGGAAAAGGAAGAAAAGATTTGTCTCAATCGACTAAATCAAACCACACTATGTGGCCGATACTAAACAGTAGGCCTCGTGGACTCCACAGTAGCAGACGCCCTCCTCTCGCTACACTCCAAGAAGTTCAAACAGAAAGACTCATCACATTCGAAGAGCCACCTGTACAGAATGAAGGACTGAGCAACAATGCTATGTAACTCATTCCACTTCAACAAGAAGTTGGACTTCAAAATGAAAATCAACTTAACAACCAAGTTGCAATAAGACCGACTACAGACGTCTACGTCAACATGCCTCGTCAAGAGCAAAATCCAATTTCAACAAATCCCGATGCAATTCCAACAATTGATCGAACTGCTTCTGGCTATTTCATGAACTTTGATACGTTTTCACTGGATCCAAGCGAATCGGAAACAACGCCAGCCAAAAAATCACACAAAGAGAAACTCATTGACTTTTTGCACTTTTTTAGAAAGACTTACCTGGTGTCACCTTGGATAGAACTATGGTATATCACTGGGATCCTATTTTTTATTTTCTGGCTAGGTTTAATTATAACTTTTAGTATGCTTATTAATGGACGATATCTCCAGCAGAGCTCTACAGCCCAAAGAGTCAATTTGATTTTAAAACCACACCAGTCTTCACATCGTGAACCAAGAGACTTGTCTTCAGTGAACATCACAGCAGTTCCTATACCGGACGGTATAGTATGGGACAAGATTGATTTTGATATATTCGGTCTGACTGAACTTTTAAAGCTTAAACATGTATTTAAAATTTCTTTAAGTGATATCATTACCTCCAGTACATTTTCTGATGATTGGGACACTGACACTGTGAATAATATAATGTCTGATTTAGAAAAACTGCAGCATTTCTGAACAATGAAATGTTAGAAGGTACTGCAGACTATGATACATTGTACTGTTACCAACATTATGGTCATCATTTCTTGCACAAATCTATAACACCTAGAAATGTATTTGAATACCATCAGTGGGAACACTGCCCAACACCTCCAAAAGGTAGTTCGCAAACTTTTGCACAGAAATTCACATACTTCTCAGGGTTTAATACATCTGACCCGAAGTCAATTTATTACAAAGTGGCGACAACATCAGCACAGAAAATTATGTTGACTAACACCAAACAGATTTACTCTGCTTCCTTTATGGCCCAGTTGTCTACACAGGGTTTCGACCTATGGAAGGACACTATAGATTTAAAATCGATCTGGGGTTCTAGGGACTGGCAAGTCCAGGGAACAGAAGCACTTTTTAGAGCATGCCTCATTCCACAGCAGATGATATTTCTAAATGAAACTGTGCAACAGACATCCTGTCTTGGACTAGCCAAGAATAAGGAAATTAACACACCGGGGTTTCCAGCACCATCACAGATGGGTGGGGGGCAGAATTCAACTATACACGGGGTAAGATTAGATGACATTCTCCAGTACAACAGGTCAGATCCCAATTGGACAGAATGGCGGATTTGGCCCATTGACACAAACACGTGTCAACAGAGAGTCCTAGGTATAGCCGAGGGGTTTAGTATCAGTAGGCCGGATACACGCTAGGTACAGAGACAACACCCAGGGGTAGTGACATCGTATAGTGTTGGGAAGTTGTGCCTTGATTGGCTAGAAACCTCAACACTCACAGAAGTAAAACATCACTTGACCTTACTCACACCTGATGTAGACCTTAGGGATTTCTTGCTAGGCCCAAGGAAAACACGTCAGAAACGTTTCATATATGCTGGCATTTATGCCTATTATAATGAAAACTGGAAAATATCCCAACAGGAGGCCGCAGAAAGAATACGGGAAATAGACCGTATTAACCTAGAGAAGGCATTAGCTGTAGTGGATAATGGGTTAACAACTTTGACCTCCAGGATTTACCCCTTAGGCAACATTGTATCTTCGGCAATCGACATATTAGAACAAGATCTGGCCTTGTTACAACACGGGCAATCTCAGTTACGTTCTAGTGTGACGTTAAGCTGGACGCTGCAATCTTTGTGTGCAGGCTATGTGCCCTGGCGTTTTATAAACACCACGTCTCTGTTTTCAGAATACAATCTGACTGATAAACAGAAAGAAATGGCACAAAGGGGAGCCAAATATACAATGCTGCGTATTGAGAAATTGGAAAGGTTACCATTCACTGTAGCCGAATCACCATCAACTGAATGGCTAATTCATGGCTAAATCACTCTGCCGGTCACTGCGTTTCAGTTTCAATATTGCCTTGAGCAAAGGCAGGCGGGCAAATATGAAAAAATGGGTAAGGGGTACATTAAGGAAACTTGGGAGTTACCATATAGATATCGATGCCGGAATGGGGATCGAGAAGTGTATCAGAGTGGTACAAACTGCAAGAACGCTTTAAGCGGTTCTCCCATGTGTCAGGATATTTCGGTAGCAAATCTATCTTGTCACATGTCAGGGACCCCAGCGGCCATGATCACGCCGGTTTTCCAGCTTCTCTCGAATGGGAGTTACTTGATGCTAAACGATCAATGTTGCTGTGGGATGCTTCCGGGCGTCGCCTTTCTGGTCACTGTTAACTCCAGGGTTACTTGCTGTATGAACACAGTCAGGGAGGTGCCGTTATGGCCTTCGTTGAATGTTTCCTTCATACAGTTTGATACTTTGAGCAGACTGAAAGCCATGCTTTTACAGCAAACCGTGCCCTTACCCTCCGCTCCAGAAACCTTTGAACTTCAAGTTGCAAGGACCTCGACTGAGATACAGGCGCTTATACGAACGAACTGCCCCTTTCATTTCGCAGAAATGGTGGGTTCTGTCTTTAACGTGTCTGATATGAGCGGTATTGTACACCTATTTAAGACCATAGGGTCAGGACTATTAAGCACCTTTCAGACAGTCCTCGGAGTAATCCGAAATTTTATACACTCCGTATTGGGAAGCGTGTTTGGAGGTCTCCCGCTTATCCTGTTCCTAATTGCAGGAGTCCTGATTGTAATCTTACTGCTACGCAATGGACGGCCCAATTTCCGAGGAAATGGCAAACGTACTCATGGAGCGGAAGTACCGTGAACGCATGGTTCAGCTTCTGGGTATACCTTGCCTAAGAGAACTGAACGCCTCTTGGTTTCTATTGTTTAGTTCAGTCTGGGTGGACGGCATCTTACCTATTCTTCGATGCCTGTTCTGCGGAGAAGAATGCACGTTGGATCTTTGTCTAACGTTTCCATCAGATACGCCTCCGGACATGGATGCTATGCTGGACCCCCTAAAGGCCCATGCTCTGCGTTGTCCCCAGCGTCTTCCAATTCTGATGAACGCATTCCTTGAGAATCCACAGGTGCCGTTTGCTCCTGCTGGGTTAGGTGGTTCCTCCACAGGCACTCAGGTAACAACTGCCGCAGCACCTACTGTTGGCAGTGCTGAATTCCATCTATGTGCGATTGACGTTCTCTGTGAGGCGTTGGATTTGTCGTCTGCAGTAGCTAACACCGATAATGATGTATCTCCCAGCCAGGACACTTAATCTGGAATTGGCTCATCGTGTCCCGGGAAAGAATTTGGCTTCTCCACTTCGTTTCATAAATAAACAAACTAAATTTGGAACATTTCCTAAATTGACACTTTCACTTGAGAATGAATGGCCTTCTTCTGCTTATGGTAATTCAACTTTTATGAGTGGGACAGAATTGACTTTTTCAGGTGGCAACTAAAGAATAGCTGATTTGTAACATTTTTAATCATTTTTTAACAGTCTTTTTAAAGCCATGTTTTTAGCTGTTTTTAAGAAATGTTTTAAATTGTCCAGATTTTAAGTATGGTCATTGTCATCCAATTCGGAAGTGGAGTAGGTGTTATGTTTCATTTAGAGGCCCTAATATAGAAGCATTCATATATGCCGTATATGGTCATATTCGCATATGCCCTATTATGGTCATAATCGTATATGCCCTATCTTGGTCATAATCGTCTATGGCCTATTATAGTCATGATCTTCTATGCCCTGATATAGGCATGATCTTTCACCTACATTAGTTCCCTACAGTACACAACGAGCTCTGAGGGTTGAACGTTATCTAGTCTGTGGTTAGAACACTGCAGGGTTTTTCCAAAACACAGGCCTACAATGTACTCATAAATTATGCATGAGCATTCACCAGCTACATCTCCCGCATAATATGTATGTACAAAGTTCACCCCTGACGTCTTCCTCATGTCTAACAAAGACCAATGCAAACCATACTGAGGGACAGGATACTTTAGGGTATAAATACACCACATCTTGCCACGGTAAGATAGAGGGAACCAAGACTTCCATGCCGACACACTGACCAGAGACGCTGAGGCTCCTGCATGCAGTCGCTCCAGCTGACAGCGGTCTAACACAGCCCTTGCGGGGTGTCCAACTCGAGACCAGGACGGGGTCCCACACTCTCTCTATTCAGGTAATGGGGTTCGACTAAATCCTAGAATTATTTTTGGCTCTTAGGCTTCTAGACCTACACACATGCTAGGTACACTTAGGTACATCTAGTTAGAGTACGAGCACTTGTATAATGCTTTTCATATTCATGTATGTAACCATGATTATTGCAATATGGTAGAACTGTACTATCCCTTCACTTTGATCGTACTGCTGATAATATATCTCTGCTATTGTCTGCTGGTTGCTGCAGCACATATATTTTACACTAGAATAACAACTGTTCAATAAATACTTATTGAAACGCTCAGACTGTTTATTCTGTGTAACTCTCTGAGACAAACCGAATAAGTAAGCACGAGTGACTGAGGGAAAAGTAGTACATTGTTTCCACGATTCTGAGGGATCAGGGTTGTCATGATTTAAGGTTGCCAGAAACTAATCTCGCCCCGATAAGAGGAGATTCTAGTGGCACTGTGAGCTAGCTAATGCAAATCCAGCTAACATACGCGGTGGGGGTGCACAGAGCCAGTCTACCACCAAACCCACAGCTTATGTTATCCAAACGCGAAGGTCCTGCAGGGGTACTATAGGAACTACACGACAGTTGCCTGGGAATGCCCATGTATCACCCATGTAAAGCCCCCTTGATGCTAGGTAATGTAAAGCAGTGCTTTGGGCTGCTTTGCGTTACTTTTGGGCAACTTTGTTTTGCTTAAAATAAATAACCAACAAAACATTTTGTGCAGGTTTGTGTCACTTTTGTGGGGCAAATATAGCACAACATATTGGTAAGTCTGGCCCTAAATAATTTGATTAAGCATTACATAAATTCCAGCCAACGGTGGCAGTGGGAGCTATATAATTTTCTCATCTGTGGCTATGATAGAGTCCTATATTTTTTAAGCAACTCCCCCCTTACTTGGCCCTTGCACAATGGAGTTAGGCAACCAGAAAAGTCTTTTATAAGTGCAGCTCTATGTTATTTCACGCCAATTCGACAATTTCCAAGGGAATACTTCATTGACATAAGATAGCGTTCATTCAGCTTTTATGATTTTCAAATCTGGAGCTATTAGTGCTTGGCAAGTCCAAGAATGACATAGATGACATAGATGAAGAATGACCATTTCAGTTTCACAGTAGCAGGTTGATAGCGATGCTCTCTCATCTCATAAGCCCATACCCCCAAATACTTATATGCAGATACTCGCTCCAATTTTTGCCGACTGTGCTTTTTTAGCTGGTGCTTGAATGTCATTATCTACATTTTATCAGCATTCACCACCATTTTGGAGGTGCAATAAGCCTACATGGTATGCAAAAACATTTGAAATCCCACACTTGTCTGATCCAAAACAGTGGTATAATTGGCATACTGAGGACCATCACTTCATGACCCCTGTGCTATGGTTGGTACGAATTAACACTACGTAGTGATTTGCCCATTATTTTCACATCAATGGTGAATAGCCGTGGTCTAAAAAATACCTCTACTTCAACCCTCCCTTTTCGTTAATCCTGAGGGACAGTTCATTCAGACGTAACTTAAACTGAATCCATGTATTGGAGTACGGGGTGTGAAAAGATCGCAGGAACAAGGGCAAGATCCCCCTCTCCAGGATGATAACTGTGCCCTCATAGGTTCCTGTTCACTCCATCGAAAGCAGCTCTAAAATCAGTGAAAAAAAACACATCAGGAGCATTGAACCAGCATTGATAAAGCTAGCATTTTGTCCATGGTATCACATTTCCATCGAAATCATGTATGTGTTCTTGGTGAATAGTCATAAGAAATGTCCTATTTTTACCATGTTATATAAATTCAAATAACTGCTTTTTCTGGAAGATGTGTTATGTTATGTTAGAAATTTGTAGAGCGCCTGGTTACTCCAATTCAGAGTGTCCCCGTGCTGGATTCCAACTGAGAGCCAGGTAGAAGGGGTGCTAAGGCTGGCTAACAGCCTAAAGATTATCTAAAGAACCAAGACCTCCATACTCCCAACCAATAGGGCCTCATTCAGACTATGACGGGTAGCGCCCCGCCTGTCAAGGTGTTGCAGGTAATTATTTCCACCACCCTGGCTGGACTACCACCCACGTCACCTACACCTGACACGGTAAAGGTGGCAAGAAACCTGGGAGTGCAGTTTGACTCCGCCCTCACCTTCCAACCGCACGCACTGATGGTAGCAGGGTCCTGCTTCAGCCTTATAAAATCTTTGAATTTTTTTTTCGATCTACTTCCACTCGCGGCAAGGAAATCAGTAGCAGTCGCCTTGATCCTGGCACGACTAGACTACTGCAACAGCCTCCTGGCAGGAGCCAACAAACAAACATAAAAAAGACTCCAAGTAGTCCAACATGCAGCGGCACAGCTGGTATTGAAACTACCACGAAGGTCCTCCGCATCTGCAACCCTGAAAACCCTTCATTGGCTCCCACTGCATAAGAGAATACTCTTCAAGATTCTCCTAATCACCTTTAGAGCCTCACTCAAACTATGGCCAAAATACCTCGCATCAAGATTCACCCCCCACAGTACAACCAGAACCCTCAGGTCATCGTCAGCCAACCTACTCAAACCTCCCAGTTTTAGATACAAAACTAGAGGAGGAAAAACAATGGCTGTATTAGGTACCAGAGCATGGAACCTACTGCCAATGCATCCGAGAATGCATAAATCTGAAACACAATATAGGAAAGCACTAATGACTTGGATTTTTGGAGCCTCAGATGAACTCTGCCTCTCTCTCATCTAAGAACTTCAGAGCAGCTGCTCACCTCCCTACCAGCGTCAGGATGCTCCTTTCGGAGTGGCAGTCAACGCTTTATAAATATCACTTTTCATTTCATTTCATATATTAAGAGATCTCCGCAAGCTCTGTGGAGATCTTTCTGCATTTAGAGGAGTCACCTCTATGGCTGCTCCTTTGAAGGCACTGAAAGTTTGCCACCATGTTTCAGGTGGCCGCTCAGCAAACTTTTTTATTTTTCAAAAACAAAATCTCAAAGCTGGAATATATTTTGGAAAAACAAAAAGGTAATGTGCCTGACACCCTGGGAGTCTGCTCCCAGACTGGGGGCATCATTTTAAAAAACATTTTCAATTTAGGACCTTAATTGTTACCCTGGAATACCTAAAATCAGAAGAACATCAGACTGTCCACTCTAAATAGGGTAGATAGCCTGGTGCACCTGTACTGACGGCCCCAACTCTATCGGGCCATCGGCGTAGGGTTACAGCCAATTGAGCCAGTGTGGGTCCCGCTGTCAGAAACATGACAATTCTCCCTACTCAGAATACAGCAGGAAGGCAGTCAGTTTGGCAGACAGGACACTCTGCCAATTTCCTGTCCGCCAAACTTTAAATCAGACATTTGAATGAAACCAACGGCTTTGCCAGACTTATTTCTAAAATTGCTTTCAGTTGTCTTTTTTTTGCTATTTTAACAACCGTGGAGACCGAAAGTACAGTCGGAACATGTTTACATTGGGCTTCCCTGTACTCTGACGACCCACCTTCCTTTCCAGTAAGTGCATGTCTGTGGTAGGCAAAGTGGTGATGGAGCAGGGGAAAGGAAATATTTTTGTACCCCTATGAAATTAATGACCTCATAACACTAATGATACTAACCGTTTGAAATGCATGAATTAACCAACAAATACACCCTTTTAGTAGACACTACACGTGGGTAATATGCTGATTTGTGCAAAATCTAATTTATTTACAAATGTGAAGTAAACTAACGTTAGTATTGTGAGTTGTGTAGTAATTAGAAGTGAATTGTATGATTTGTGTTGCATAGTAGAATTGTATTGTGGCAAAGAATGCAGATGGTAAGTAAAATGGCTTTAAATGTCGCTTTCGCTAGGTAATATCTAACACGGGTCATTAGAATGGCGGGTGGTAAACAGAAAGGCTTATTTTCCATATTTTAATTTCTATTGTGTTTGTTCTTATATTAGTTCCGTTCGGGCCTGCTAGGCCATGCCTCTAAAATGGCCGCTGGAAAGGACGAGATCGGGTGTGTTGAACAAAGATGGCCCCCACGCAGCCTCAGTACGAATGCTCCAGTCACGTGTATGCGGCCTGTGCTCGGAGTGAGAGATGTCAAGGCCAATCTGACCTGCGATGAAGCAACGTGCCAAGTATTCAGCATATATGCCTGGGAACGGATGGAAAAGACAAGCGACAGGGAATGAACTAATGTGTGACCATCGAAGATTGTTGCAAAATGAATGAACAAATTGGACTACTTTTGGATAAACGTGGTCATGAAACTTATTGTGTGCTTTATTGTCCCCAAACCGGTTCGAAAAAGGAGGGCGATGAGGTGACCATCACAACCCCTCCAATGGACCAATTAGCGTGATTCTTGCCCCTAAAGATTGCAACTTTTGAGTGTAGAGAGCCAGAAAGTAGGGTATAAGAGTGTCTGCTCTGACGTTGTGAAAAAACTTGCTTTTTATTTTTCAACCTTGATGCTGCGAGAGACTCTGTCATTTTGGACTTTGACCTTTGACTGGGGAAGGAACGAGATTGTTGCGGGAACTTTGCCCGTGAGGTGCGTTCGAGGAGGTTAGCGGGACAGTCAGTCAGTTTGGGAGTCCTATCCTGTGATCTGCGGTTCATCTTCTTTTGGGGAACCATTCTTGTCATCGCCCCATGGCCGAGGGTAATGCATAATTTCTCACTTTTCCTAAAACTTTTCTTAAATGTTTATTGACATTTCTAAATGTTTTGCCTAATAAAGAATTTTACTTATTTGCTTGAAGAATTTTAGATAAAATTATATTCTAACTCTAAAATGAGTCTGTGGTTCTTTAAAACAAAGTTTATGTTTTTATAAATGTTAAAGGTTCCAATTGTGATTGAGCTGGTCTTAATCACCATCAACTGATTCTACTAGTTGGTCCATCGACCGAATAGCGGAGTACCTTGATGTTTAGAACCGACAGGATTCGAAGTCAATGTATATAATGTATAGGTTATAATTCTGTCATTTTAATAAGGTATCCCGCTTGTCCAGCAGCTCATTCTCCTTAGTATTTAATCCAGAAATTGAATGAATGCATGTATGCGGTGTCATGGGCCCCACCGACATAAGTTGTGTGTAGGTGTATTTCCTGTATTGGTGTCATAAGGAGAAATTTATATTACCCGCGCTGGATCAGATTTCTTTGTAGCAGAGTTATGGTTTCTATAGATTAGTTTGGTGATTATTAGTTATTGATTTTTCGTGTCTAAATACTCTATGTTGAGTTTGTATTATGTTATGTATAAGTCAAAATTTTGAAGCTTCCGGGAAGTAGGAAGTGGACACGTGTGGCAAGAGAAGTCACACGGAAATGTGCATTGTCTGATTTCAAAATTGGTGATAACACAGGACTGTGTTATGTTAGGGAAATTTCACGTATGAATTGCATTTGAGTAAAATAGCAACAGGTTTTCTTGTGAAACTTTGGCCTTAATTCTCAGGAGCAGTGTAGTCTCCACATGTGTTTTAACCCCAGAGAAACAGGTTTACCTCTTGCTTGAGAGAAGGGTAAGGTAGAGAGAAGTGCTATACTTATCGAACGAAACAGTATTCTTGTAAGTATTCTTGTAAGTTAGAACAAACTATTGTGTGGTAATGTGTTCTATGTTGTAACTAATCGATTTTGTCGAAAAAGAGAAGCTAAGAAAACTGCTGATAATTTTTGTAAAGGAGGGGTCAGTAGAAGCAGGAGTAGAACTGACGTCAACAAAAACCGCGCTGGTATTGGCCAGTTGTGGAAGAACAAAGAGTTTCCGGATTGGTGCGTTGGTGTGAGACGCGTTGGGATAGGTTAGTGGAAGAGTGACGTAAAGTTTCTGATTGGTGCGTTGGTGTGACACGCGCTGGGATAGGTCCGAATAGCCGAGCAGTAGAAAGAACAGAGTGGTGAAGAATTGCGTGTATTTGTTTTGGGAAAAAGAACAGCAAAATATGGCTTATTATGAGTATGGTAGAGAGAAACCGTCATGGTTTGCGAAGATTAAAAACTTTTTCAAGAAAGACAAGAAGGTTGCGACTAGGGAAGGAGAAGTACTTCCTCCGCCGAAAACGCCAGCATCTCATATGATGTTGAAATATGGCATTTGGTTGGAAAATTGGGCGAAATATACCCAAGGCAATGGAGTATTGGCATTTCCAGAAAATGGTTCGTTTAGCACAGTGGTACTTCGAAATTTGAGAGAAAAGATGATGAAACTTGAACCGAGACCTAGACCGACACAGTTTGAAGCCTTAGGTGAATGGGAAGATGAGATGTATGATAGGGAAAGACACAGAGGTGCAAAGAATTATAGTCTAGTTCATGGAAGAGTATGGGGTTTAAATCATGAAGACAGGATGAGACGATGGCGGTATGCTAACATGACGGATGGTTTGTTTCCTGTCAGAACAGTTGAAGAATTTGCAGGGAGAAAATGTATGGAGAAAAAGAAACATGCAGTAACAGAGAGATACGGGTATGGAGTTAGCGACACAGAGGATGAGTTACTGGAGGACATTTTAAATAAAAGACCCCCTCCATATCAACAGGATTCTGCGGTGGTGACACCAAATGCACCGCCAATGAGAACTGTAATAAATCAAAGCCCTGAACAAATGTCTAAAATAAATAGTCCGTTTAATAAACCAGAAACACCACAGACTGTGAAAGATGATAATGGTAATACAGCTGAATTAGCTAGGACCACAAGAGAGTTGACTGAAAAGATAAGAGAACTGACAAGGAATATGGAATCTGTGACTGTGCCAGTAACTATAGGGCCAGTAATCCCAGTATTTGAAAATCAAAAGATAGATGAACACGCCTTAACAATTCCATTAAATTCCAATATGCAAAGAGTAAGAGAAGAGATGATTTCAGAAAATAGAGAAAAGGAAGTTTCTGTTGGTTCACTTAGGTCAAGTCCACCTGTAAATTTGACAGTTAATGAGAGTCTGATAAATAGGATTTCTATGGGAGCCGAGTCAGCAACTGAAACCCCAGAGAGAAGTGTAAGTTGGGAAGAAATAAACAAAACCCCATGTGGGTCCGACTGCAGAGGAATTTAACGATTGGGTGAGGAGCTTGCAGAAAAAAGATACAGAACCACAACTTTTGGATGTGGTCAGATTAAAGATAGACATGGAGGAATTAATCCTAGGAACTATTGGTACAGATCGGTTGAAGTCCTATCAAGATGATGAATTAATGTTTATGTGTAAAAGTGTCACTTGGAGAGCTAGAAACTTGCATGAAAAATTGGAAGAAACAGCGAACGAACTAGGAGTAGAATTTGGAAAAATTAGAGGATTACAGAAACCGTACAGGGTAGATTTTAGTGAAAAAGACATAGAAAATCTGAACACTTCAGGACGATTGACGCAAATAAAGGAACTGATTGTTTTATTGAGAAAATGGGGTGATGTGGAGAAGTAGGTGGATAAGGAGAAAGGAGGGAACAACTGATAAAGCATCATTGGCTTTTCCAGTAAAAGAGAAAGAACAAACGGTAATGGAGTATCCAATGAGAGAGACTCCAGGAGGAAGTTATGTACATGTCCCATGGTCCAGACAAGATATATTGTTATTTACGAATGACTTTCCAAGATTGAGAGAGAATCCTGTAGAATGGTATAGACAGGTAGAAAGGTTTGTAAAAGTTTCAAAAGTATTGCGGGAAGATTTGGATGGACTATTTGAGATTGTTGTTCCAGCAGATTTATGGACAGAGTGTAAAATTACAATTGACTGGCCGAAGGAAGAATATCCTAGAGATGCAAAAACAGGAGCCCCAGGTTCAGAAGTAATGAGAAAATATGAACAGGCAATCACATTTTTGAAAAATAAAATCCCACCAAAAGAAACAGACTGGGTAAAGATTGATAGAACGACTCAGGAGAGTAAGGAGTCTGTACATGCGTATTATGAAAGACTACTTTTCGTCTTTAAACAGTATAGTGGATATGAGAATTTGAGTGAAAAGGATATGAGTCATTTTGTGTATAGATTTGTATATGGCTTGAGACCTGAGATAAGTGAAATGATTAAGCAGCATATGTTGTGTTGGCAGAATAGCACAGTAGATGAAGTATTAAGGTATGCAAAATATTGTAGTGACGATATTGAATGTAGACAGCGTAAACTCAAGGAAAAGTCAATGTGGGCACAAGTAAAGGTTGCAGAAAAACAAGAAGCTCAGATGAATAATCAGTCTAGTGATGCAGGACAGACCAAATCCAAACCGAATATTGGCAAGGGAAAAGGTCAGATGAGTATAGAAGAAGCTAAAAAGAAATGGCCATGTCATAATTGCGGAAAATTAGGGCACTGGCGAAACGAGTGTAAATTTCCTCCGAAAGCTAATACAGAAAATCAATCATTGAATCCACAGGTGCAGAGTGAGGTGAGTTACCAACAGCCGCAACAACCGCAGGTAGTTACTCAACAGTGTTAGGTGCTGCAACCACCTTCCAAAGAGTGTAAATCCTCAAAGATACAGTACAGAGGCAGGATTCTACGGAGAAGAGCAGGTAACAAAATTGCCGCGCGCAGCTGAAATTTCGCAGTATTGGTTACGGCAGGATGGAGATGAATCGGATGAAAGTTTATGATGGTGCCTAGGAGAGGAAGAAGAGTGCGTGCTTGGCGCAACTCTAGAGGTAGATCAGTCAGGATCATTTGTGGATGGAAAAGTGAATGGTGTAAATGTTACATTCCTTGTGGACACTGGTGCTACCCGTTCTACTGTTAGATCAGTGGAAATTCCAAAACTTCCTCTCTCAGGAGAATCCATCCAAGTTTTTGGTGTTTCGAACAGGCAGATTAAAACCCCTCTTACAAAACCAATAGAGGTGGAGATTGGACCATTCAAAGAGATGCATCGCTTTGTAGTGTGTGATTGTAGTCCTGTAAATTTATTGGGACGCGATCTGCTTTGCAAAATGAATTGTACCATCTATTGTAGCCCAGATGGTATTGCTTTCCAGACCCCAGATGAGGATGTTCTGTATGAAATGACAATGGCAGAACTAGAATCAGGAGCGAATGATATGTTTCCTGTGTTTGATGCGGAGAAAATCCCTACTGAATTAAAAGGAATAGTAAGGCCTGATGTATGGGATTTCACAGGTGAAGATATTGGACTAATGAGAGAAGTTGATCCTGTAAAAATTACTGTAAAAGAAGGAACAAATTACCCAAACACCCCGCAGTTCAAACTGACGCCAGAAATTATTGAAGGAATAACACCTGTAATTAACAAAATGATTGAACAAGGGATTTTGAGAGAAATAATGAGCAGCCCATGTAATTCTCCTATAATCGGATTGAAAAAACCAAATGGAACATATAGGATAGTGCAAGACCTGAGAAAGGTAAACAAAATTGTTATTCCTTGCTGCCCAATTGTGCCAAACCCTGCTGTAATACTGTACCAAATCCCACATAATGCAGAATGGTACACAGTTATTGATTTGTGCCATGCATTCTTTTCTATTCCACTGCACCCTGACAGCCAGCCATTATTTGCGTTCCGGTTTGGAGAGCGTATTTTGGCATGGTGCCGAATTCCTCAAGGGTATACTGAAAGTCCTTCAATTTTTAATCAGATTTTAAAGAAATCCTTAGAAGATTTAAAAATGCCTGAAAAATCTGTGATGGTCCAATATTTTGATGACCTATTAGTAGCATCAAAGACCAGAGAAGCATGTGTTACGGACACAATTGCTTTATTAAATCATTTGGCAGAAGGAGGACACACGGTGTCACCATCAAAACTGCAATTTTGTCAACAAGAAGTACAGTACTTAGGTCATAAGATTGAGAAAGGGATGCGAAAGGTAACAGAAAGGATAAGGATTATCAAAGGAATGAGAGCCCCAATGACACAAAGAGAGGTGAGAATGTTCCTTGGAATGGTTGGTTATTGCCGACAATGGATACGTGGATTTTCATTGATTGCAAAACCTTTACAGCGATTGACAAAGAAGGATGTCAGAGATCCGATTGAATTGGATGAGGAGGAAATGAAGGCTTTCGAAGAACTGAGAACAAGTTTGTGTGAGGCACCGGCATTGGGAATGCCTGATTATGAGAAAGAATTTGAGCTGTATTGTTGCGAGAGAGACGGATGTGCACTTTCAGTGTTAGTGCAAAGGCATGGAAAAGTGAAACGACCAATAGCCTATTTTTCAGCTGTTTTAGAACCGGTAGCAAAGGCGTTGCCTGGATGTTTGAAAGCAGTAGCTGCTACTTGTGTGAGTCTGGAACAGAGTGAAGGCATTGTGATGGGATATCCTTTGAGAGTATATGTCCCACACTCAGTCGAAATCCTTCTGACCCGAACAAAAACCCAATTCATGACACATAGTCGGCTGACTAGGTATGAAAAAGTGATCTTGGGTGCAGACAATGAACCATTGTAAGATGCACGAGTGTAAATCCTTCCACTTCACTGCCAGATGAAGTAAATACAGAAGTCAAGGATGATATTGATCATAAGTGTTTGGATGTGCTTGAATTTTGCACAAAGCCTCGCCCTGATATTAGGGACAAACCTCTAAAAGAGTCAGATTATGTGATGTTTGTGGACGGGTCATGCCTGAGGACAGATGAGGGAGCTTTAATTGATGCGTATGCTGTATGTACGGTAGCAACTATAATGGAAGCGTCTTGTTTGAGAGGAATACGTTCAGCCCAAGTTGCTGAGCTAATTGCTCTGATTCGAGCGTGCCAACTGGGAAAGAATTTCCAAATCACTGTGATCACAGATAGCCAATATGGCTTTGGAGTGGTCCATGAGTTTGGACAGATCTGGTCCCAGAGGGGATTCCTGACTTCCAGAGGGTCTCCTATTAGGAATGGTGAGTTTGTGAAGAAGTTGCTTGAGGCGATACAGCTGCCTAAACAAATTGCGGTGGTAAAATGCTCTGCTCACAAAAATGGAACTGATTATATTGCGGTGGGTAACAAATTTGCTGACGAATTAGCTCAATATTGTGCCAGAAATATGACTTCATTGAATTGAAGAAGGGAGAAAGAAAATGTTTCATGTCCCTTGCTGTTTACTAACCCAGTTGAAACATGGGATGAGGTAAGACAATTGCAGGAAGAGGCAAGTGATGAGGAAAAAGATATTTGGATAAAATCAGGTTGCAGGCGGAGAGAAGAAGATGAAGTTTGGGTTTACAGGGACGAAAGACCAGTTATGCCTGATAGCATGATCTCTAACATGGCATGGATGTACCATGGACAGGCACACATAGGTAGAGATGCCATGATCAGACTTTTCAAACAGACTTGGTATAACCCAAAATTTAGATCTATAGCTGAAAGCCTTTGTCAAAGATGCCTTATATGCCAACAGATAAACCCTGGAAGGAAGATGGTAGTGAGTTTGGGAGTAATAGGCCGTGAAGGAGGTCCTTTTACCAGAATGCAATTAGATTTCATTGAAATGCCCCCAAGTAACAGACTGAGGTATGTCCTGGTGGTCGTCTGTTTGTTTTCTCGTTGGGTGGAAGCCTATCCGACAAGAAGGAATGTTGGAGTTACTGTAGCTAAACTCCTGCTGAGAGAATTCATTCCTAGATATGGTTTTCCAGTAACGATAGAAACAGATAGAGGAACGCATTTTCAGAACGAACTCATCCAACTGATATGCGAAGCACTAGACATTCGACAAAACCTGCACTGTGCCTACAGACCAGAGGCTTCTGGAGTAGTAGAGCAAGTAAATGGTACAATAAAGAATAGGTTAGGGAAAATGTGTCAAGCCACAGGACTCAAATGGCCCGATGCCCTGCCATTGGTGCTGATGAGCATCAGAAGCATACCTGACAGAAAAACAGGTCTGAGTCCTCATGAAATAATCATGGGACGAGCAATGAGACAAGCATATGTACCTGTCAACAAACTGCTGACTATAACTGATGATCTCATACTGGACTATTGCAAAGGATTGGCTGATGTGGTGCATTCTGTGTTTCATCAGGTTGGACCGGATGCGACCACTCTTGAAAGAAAACCAGCTCATGATCTGAGTCCAGGAGACTGGGTCCGCATAAAAGTCCATAGAAGAAGAAATTGCTTGGTTCCACGCTGGGACAAGCCACATCAAGTGATTCTGGTGACAACGACTGCAGTAAAGTGTGCAGGTGTGAAAAATTGGATTCATGCCAGCCATACAATCAGAGTTCCACTCGACCTGTAAGTCGACATCTGGAAATATCAGATACCAGTTCGGCATTTGAAGCAGAGACTGAAACCATCAGAGTTCCAGATCCTGAAGCTCGCCCTGTAAGTCGACATCTGGAAGAATCAGGTACCAGTTTGACAACTAAAGGAGAAACCGAAACGATTAGAGTTCCAGATCTTGAAGATCGACATGTAAGTCGACATCTGGAAATATCAGATACTAGTTCAGCATCTGAAACAGACCAACCTGAATGCAGTAAAAGACAAACAGAAGAATCAGAAAACAAAAGAACTGATATTGAAACAGGAGAAACTGAACTAATAGACAATGACGGTGAACAGCCAAGAACAAGTTACGGGAAAATTCCTCCGGAAATTGTAGAGGTAACTCAAGAAGATCTAGATTCAGATAGAGAGTTTGGGGAAATTGCGGAAGAAACACGAGGAGGATTAGACTCAAAATTACAAGCAGAAGAAACACGGGGAAATTTAGATTCAGATAGAGAGTTTGGGGAAATCGCGGAAGAAACACAAGGAGGATTAGACTCAGAGTTCCAAGCAGAGGAAACACAAGAAGGTTCAGATTCAGACAAAGAGACTGAGATCATAAAGTTCCAAGTTAGAGGAAGTGAAGAGAGATCTGAGACAGAATCTGAAGAAAGTGAAGACGAAAGAAGGCAAAGAATAGGTCCAAGAAAGAGAACTTGGAGAGTAGAACGGGGAGAAAAGGAAAGTGAACTGAAAAGGCCAAGAAAAGGAGATAATTGGCCCAACGAAATCAAAAGACTGAGATATAAGATCATAAACTTGAACAAAGACGATGCAGAACAAGTGAATGAAATAACAAGTCAAGAAAGACAAAGAAAAGCCGATAAAAGACAATTGCAGAGACCCAAAAGAGTGAATGGGTATACATAGCACTGTCTGACATTAAAGAAGTGGACAGCAGTCACGAGAACTCAGACAAAGACTGTGAACAAATGGGTGAGAGTGAAATGCGCCAACCTTGAAAAGTCAAAGAGAGAAAACCGGACTAGACACACAAACTGATAAAGTCAAAGAAAGAAAACAGGACTAGACACATAAACTGAATAAAGACAAAGACAAATTTCTGAGAAACCGAAAAGTGCGCTAAAAGCAGTTGATCCCAGTCAACGTTAAGTCACTTGAGGTGTGGAAATATATTTTCTGTACAAATAAATTAGGTAATTTTTCAACATGGTAGACACTGAGAATAGAAGAACTAGATGTGAGTTTTTTCGTAGATGGTGTAAGATGTGTTTCTATTGTACAGGCTTTCTAATGCTTATCTGGTTTATTTTGGCAATAATAATCCCACTTAGGTTAGTTGTAGAAAATACATCTGTAATCGTGAATGACACAAATAGTGACAAGAAATCTAACATAAAGAACACTGCAACACTGGTAGATAGTACTGATTTCCATAGGGACAAGTCAATAACTGATTTCTCCAAGAATGTCTTCACAAAACGTTTGTACGAATACGTGGAGACAATGGATGTGAGAGATTGTTATGTATGTATGCAGTTACCTGCGTCTGTAACAGAAGGCGTGATGTATCACCACCTTCCTTTGACGTATGGAATAACTTGTAGTGTTTTAGCTAGCTTATTTTATAAAACAGGTAAATTAGAGTATTATTACACTGACACAGATGCTGTTTTTGCTAAAGTTCCAGTAGTCCCTGATCTAAATAAGGTGACATTTGCAAAGATTTTTGGAGAATTTTTCCTAGAAACAAAAGAATTAACATTAGAATATGCATTTAGACATAATCTTACTTGTGAGTTAAGAAAAGAAGAAAAGGTTTTCTTGGACATGGTAGAAGACAGAAGGGCTAAATTTCAAAGAAAGGCAACAGGAGAAAAGACAAAAACCCCACCTTGGGCGTTTGAAGAGGGAAGTTATGACAAAGGTGAAACAAATGCAGCTATGTTTCTAGATTGGCCCCAACAAGGAAAATTGTGCATTAGTAGAGTCAGCACTTTATATGATAACTATTTCGTGGGTTCTCGTGAGTGCCGAGATGCATACAAAATTCTAGGGGGATGGGTATTCAAAGGAGGAAAAGATCCAGTATTTCCAGGGATCTATTACATTTGTGGAAATAGAGCTTATTATAGGTTGCCGGACCATTGGTACGGAACATGCTATCTAGGCCTAGTCTTTCCAAAGATTTTTCATGTGGAAAGAGGAACGAAAGGAATTCACGAGATAGGTAAACCATTAACTCGTAGGAGGAGGGAAAGCTTCTCAGAAATAATAGGTGACATTTTTGGAGCATTGATACCAGCAGTGGGTATATCTTTGAATGCATACAAAATTCGGAAATTGTCTACAGTAGTAGATCATTTATCAACGAATACTGCTGGAGGGTTCTTGATGGTAAATACCGAAATGGTTGCCATGAGAGCTATGGTGATGCAAAATCGACTTGCCCTTGATATTCTTTTGGCAAAAGAGGGTGGAGTCTGTGAAATGCTGAAGGTACAACATTGTTGTACTTACATTCCAGACACAAGTCAGAATATACAGAAGTATATAAAGAACATTACTGATTTGCATAAAGAAATTGCTCCACTGGAGGTTGAAGGTGCTTGGGAGAGACTTGGTAAGAGTTTTTCCTCAATTAAGAAATGGTTCACAGAAATAGGTAGTTCTCTTATTGGGAAAATACTAATTCCAGTGATAGTAGTAATAGTGATATTATCAATTTTGAGATTAGCATATATGTGTGTTAAAAGAAGAAAAAGACAAAATAGAGTAAAAAGACAAAATGAGAAAAATAAAGAAAGTGAACGGGAGATGGGAGAGATCGAATTAGAAGAGTTTAAAGAGAACATGTACAAAAGGTCTAAAAGACAGGATGAAAAGAACACGATTGTCTAAATTAACAAATGCAAGTGGACAAGAAACATTTATCTGATAAAATTTTATAGGTTTTTGTGGTGATGTTAAAAATCACCAAAGGGGGGATTTGATGGAGCAGGGGAAACGAAATATTTTTGTACCCCTATGAAATTAATGACCTCATAACGCTAATGATACTAACCGTTTGATATGCATGAATTAACCAACAAATACACCTTTTTAGTAGACACTACACGTGGGTAATATGCTGATTTCTGCAAAATCTAATTTATTTACAAATGTGAAGTAAACTAACGTTAGTATTGTGATTTGCGTAGTAATTAGAAGTGAATTGTATGATTTGTGTTGCATAGTAGAATTGTATTGTGGCAAAGAATGCAGATGGTAAGTAAAATGGCTTTAAATGTCGCTTTCGCTAGGTAATATCTAACACGGGTCATTAGAATGGCGGGTGGTAAACAGAAAGGCTTATTTTCCATATTTTAATTTCTATTGTGTTTGTTCTTATATTAGTTCTGTTCGGGCCTGCTAGGCCATGCTTCTAAAATGGCCGCTGGAAGTGACGAGATCGCATGTGTTGAACAAAGATGGCCCCCACGCAGCCTCAGTACGAATGCTCCACTCACGTGTATGCGGCCTGTGCTCGGAGTGAGAGATGTCAAGGCCAATCTGACCTGCGATGAAGCAACGTGCCAAGTATTCAGCATATATGCCTGGGAACGGATGGAAAAGACAAGCGACAGGGAATGAACTAATGTGTGACCATCGAAGATTGTTGCAAAATGAATGAACAAATTGGACTACTTTTGGATAAACGTAGTCATGAAACTGATTGTGTGCTTTATTGTCCCCAAACCGGTTCGAACAAGGAGGGCGATGACGAGGTGACCATCACCACCCCTCCAATGGACCAATTAGCGTGATTCTTGCCCCTAAAGATTGCAACTATTGAGTGTAGAGAGCCAGAAAGTAGGGTATAAGAGGGTCTGCTCTGACGTTGTGAAAAAACTTGCTTTTTATTTTTCAACCTTGATGCTGCGAGAGACTCTGTCATTTTGGACTTTGAACTTTGACTGGGGAAGGAACGAGATCGTTGCGGGAATTCTGCCCAGGAGATGCGTCCGAGGAGGTTAGCGGGAAAGTCAGTCAGTTTGGGAGTCCTATCCTGTGATCTGCGGTTCATCTTCTTTTGGTGAACCATTCTTGTCATCGCCCCATGGCCGAGAGTAATGCATAATTTCTCACTTTTCCTAAAACTTTTCTTAAATGTTTATTGATATTTCTAAATGTTTTGCCTAATAAAGAATTTTACTTATTTGCTTGAAGAATTTTAGATAAAATTATATTCTAACTCTAAAATGAGTCTGTGGTTCTTTAAAACAAAGTTTATGATTTAATAAATGTTAAAGGTTCCAATTGTGATTGAGCTGGTCTTAATCACCATCAACTGATTCTACTAGTTGGTCCATCGACCGAATAGTGGAGTACCTTGATGTTTAGAACCGACAGGATTCGAAGTCAATGTATATAATGTATAGGTTATAATTCTGTCATTTTAATAAGGTATCCCGCTTGTCCAGCAGCTCATTCTCCTTAGTATTTAATCCAGAAATTTAATGAATGCATGTATGTGGTGTCATGAGCCCCACCGACATAAGTTGTGTGTAGGTGTATTTCCTGGATTGGTGTCATAAGGAGAAATTTATATTAGCAGCGCTGGATCAGTGGCAATAGGAACAATTTGCAAATTCCATGAAGTAAGCAACAAAATATTTTCCCCAAGGCCCTCTTAGGAGCCAGTCTGATGATATAGGTCTTCTACTGACCAACACATTATTTTACATCAGCACAATCTAAAAATATGTGGTTTCCTTACAGGAATAGTATAAAATATTTGATAACAAAGGAAAAGTGTAATGTACTCATTTATTCTGCTATAATAGCACAATGTATATTGTAATAGCACAGGTGCAGACCACATTAATTTACATTATTTAAATCAGGACATTAAGCACAATACAAAACAAATTGAGATAGTAGTGTATTAATTTATGTTGAGGATACACATTAAAATCGAGGGAAGATTTATTAAATTATGTAATAATTAGGACATGTTAATTTATATTGTATACCCCCCAAATATCCTAAATGGATTTGCATTTTTGAGGTTTCCATCAATAGACAACATGGTTATACTATATCATATATTTTGTTTAAGTTTTGAGGAGGAATGTAGAGGAGTTAATCATGTTTGAACCTGTCCCAGTAAAAGTTTGAAAAGGAGCTATGGCCATGAAGTGTATGTTGCCAGGATCTTGATTTAAAGCTTTCTTATTTCTTCCAAATGTTTTCCTTTTTGTGATACCTCCTCTTTTGCGTTTGCATTTAAGATAATAGTTGACGTACATTTTTTGGTTCTGGGTCATAATTGATGTCTTGGGCAGTAGATATTTTTTCAATGATTTTTTTCAGTGTACTTTGTTGTTAGTCATAATTGTATTTAAGAATGGTCGACGTATGCATATGCAGTGGGAATATTTGAGCAATTGGGTTTTTGGTTGAGGGGGGTATGAACCCTTGTCAAGCAACAATCTCAATCGCTCTCAGGTTGAACCACAAAAATCACTAAATTAACCGTTGCTTAACCCTCTGGTAGCTTGGTGCAAAAGCAATCAAACTTTACTTAGAAGCACTGTGCTAAGAATTTATGCAGCACACAAACAGTAATAAAGTGAAAACACAACACAAAAATCCCACACCAATTTAGTAAAATAGAATAAAATATAATAAATACAATTAGACTGAAATGACAAAAATCCACTCAGTATAACCGGACATATGCAATTTTAAAGGTTCAAGTAAAAACAGCACCAAGAAGCAGAAAGCGCTAACTTTGGGTAACTGTTCACACTAGACTGAGGCAAAGTTACAAGTTCAGGTCAACCGCAATGGAGTACAGGCCGGATACAGGGACCAGGTTAGTCCCGTTGAAAAATAACCTTCTCAAAGCTTGGCGCGCAGGATTCAAAACTTTAGGATTTCACAGGAGAAGCTCAGTTAATGCCAGCCAAGGGTCCAGGGCTTGGGAAGACACCTCTTAGAGATGAGGAACACACTCCAGAAGAGGCCAGCCGGGTTCAGGCAGGTACAGTTGCAGGCCCATGTGGGTCCAGTTCCAGGTCAAGGCAGGGTCAGTTGCAGCAGGTCAGATGGGCAGTTGCAGCGAGGCCTCTGGAGCTGTTTTTCCTGTAGCTCCCAACAGGAGGTCAGCAAACAGACCATTGGATGCACTCTTGTAGTCCTGGGTTCAAGGAGATGGTCCTCTCACCTTCAAGGACCAAGACTGGCCTCAAGCAGGAGGGCAGTCCTCTGCCAAAGAAGACAGGCCTCAAGCAACAGGGCTGTCCTCTGAGAAACAAGGCAGGCCTCGGGCATCAGGGCAGCCGTCTGGAGTACAAGGCCGTCCTTCTGTTGTCTTCCACAGGTCTAGGAGTGTATTAAAGAGGTGGTATGAGGGTCTAATAGTTAGGCCTGGTGTCAGTTTTGAAGTTGGAGGAACTTCTAGACTTTCCCCCACATCTGGTTCTGGAATTTCCTTCCTGCTTGTCCTGGTCGCAGGATGTCTGGAGTCACAAAAGACTAGTGCGAAGTTCTTTAGCGTATGCTGAGGTATCTCCTTTGAACTGCAAGTATGGTAGGTTAAAACTCAGCCATTCCCTTCAGGTCAGGATGGCCCATCCTGCCAACACCCAGCCCCCCTTTGTAATACTGCTTGGTAGAAATACACAAAGGCCAACTGCCAACTACACCTAGTCATGTGACCCAGGACACAGGTCGGAGGCACCAAATGGTTAGGACATGAAAATGCCAACTTCCTAAAAGTAAAAGAACATCTTCAAGACCAAATGTGTGCCTGAAAGCCTGTGTGCACTGCCTAATGTAAAAACACAACTTGGACAGGGGACCCACTACGAAATGTATGGCACCAATCAAAAACAATTATGCCCATGAATTCAAAAAATTGCGGATTCACCTGTGTGCAAGCTCCTGAAAGTGCCCTCTGTCCAGGAGCACCCCCCTAATCCTACCCTAGGGCAATCGTACCAACAAGCTAAATCAGGGCTGCACCACTACAAAGAGAACAGATTATTACAAATAGTTATAATCAAATGAGCATCAAGTCGAAAAAGTTCCTTCTTTATTATTTTGGTTCTTTAAAAGCCAACGCCTTCCGTCCTGTCACGCAGGACTTCTTCAGGGCTGTAAGTTAAAAACATAAATAGAAATTACGTATACAATACATCGAAATGTACATGACATACATAACATAAATATATATATATACATATATAAAAACATATAATTCAAAAAACACAATCCGTAAACACAACAATACAAACGATAGACAAGAACACTATAATGTGTACATATGGAATTGAAATAAAGACCATACCCCAAAAGACTATAGCATATATACAAAATATTATTTGCTAATCCAACAAGAGAAATCCCAACTTCTACAAGAGATTGGATATCGAAGCAATATAGACAAATGACACAGTAAATAAAGCAACGAGAGAGATGGAATGAAATCGTGATAAGTAAAAGAATAGCAACAGAGAGGGTTATTGCAAAGATCTAAAATGATTGAATAGCACCAAAGATGACGGGGTCTGTTGATAATCCACACCAACTCCCATCATAAACTGAATCATATATTTATACTTAGTGCCATCACTGAAGTGATAATACCAGTGAGTCTCATAATTACAGGTCACACTATGGTAAGATAGCGCAACCTAATAGAATATAGAACAAAACCAAATGCGGTTTAGCCTTCAGACTCCGCCTCATCTTTTAAACATGACGGCGACAAAGACATATAGTGCACCCTCATACCATAAAGAACAACCAACCAAAATGTGTCCAGTAACCCAAAAGGAGAAGATATGTGTCATCACATAAAAAATTCAGAGATAAGGAGGCGGAAACATACCATTCGAGATTTACTGTTAGCGAGACACGGTTGGTAGTAACCTTATGAAATTATTGGCACACAATGTAAACGGCAATCTATATGGAGCAAAGAGATCCCAAATAAAACCGAAGTCACATAATAAGCAAGGTAGGGTACCATAACCAAAGATGGGTGTACACCAAATGTATCCTGGAATTCACGTATGCCTACCTCATCTGTATTTTAGGAGTGTACATCCATAATGCGAGTTACATAATAAGTTCATGAAGTTTCCATAAGAAGTAGGGTGATAGTAACGTTTGTTGGAAAATGTGATATGATAATCACGATGATATGAAACAAATGCTGGCACATTAAGAACAGCACATATTATACCTGTAAGTGGCAAAAAAGGCCGAATCAGTACCAATTTACATGGGAAGATCTATACAAATACAATAATTGACTCCATGAAATAACCCGATTCCGCATGGGAAACTCATCCATGACGGAGGCAACATGCTGTGTGTCCATTGATATTTCATGTTGTGTTTCTGGGCAAAAATAAGGCTCCCCCTATGCGAGAGTATAGATCCCTTCTAGTATCCCCATTACCCCAAACGCCCATTTTGCTGTTATAAGTGCGTAGGCTAAATGCCACGTATATGAAAATCGTAGTCCAAAACTGCCAACCCCAAGTATAAATTACAATGGGATCTCCCGCTAGTACGGAAACCTTAATGCTACGTGGGGCACACAGTGATTCATGCGCACTCCTCACTCGCCCCCACTATGTAGGAAGGCCCCCCGCACCCCACCGCAAACATCCTACCTTACCTCATATTGGCTATCCAGCCCGGCGTAATGTGTGTCAACCTGCTTCCGCCTGTGGTGTGCACGCTAAACGGATTCGCGGCATGCCTAAAGATGAAAGTGCACATGTCATCCAAACGCGCGTGCGGTCTGGAGCACAGCGGGCGATTAGATCGAAGAGGAGACGCGGACCGCCATGTTTTAATATGGTTATTGGCAGTTCAAATGCCTAGAAACTGTATGGCAACTATTGAAAATCACGATAAACTATCAAGAAATGAATTTTTAAAAATCTCGTAATGGGCAACAGAAATTGTGCGTCTCATGTGTCTCCACAATTATGTGGAGTCGCAATGCCAGTATTAACCAATTAGGTTGATATATGTATAAGGCACTAATATTATCTATAGAAAAGAAGAGAGAAATTCCACATCAAAACACACAATGAATCCTAATTCGTAATCTTATTTTGCGGAATTACCCATAGTTCATATAGGACACATTAGCGTGACCTCTTATACATCCACACAAAACTATGGGAGCTGTATACATGCCACTGGAACAACGGTCGCCATCTTGAAAGGTAGCCAGATTCGACCAAACTTCAATGTGGAATTATATATATCTCATACTAAATACGAGCAAGATAATTGTTACCCCTGTTTATTACTGGGCATATTCCAAAACCAATATAAGACAGACATAATCATGCCGTCTCATTTCATGTTGCCGCTCGGTGGTGTCAAATTAAGTGCACCATTCATTAATCTAATGTATATAAAACCTGTAAAACCACATAAGAGGCAAATATTATATATATCCCAAAGTTCCATCTTGGCAATGGTGATTACAAAGAAGCAGCACCAGCTTGTACTTCTGTATCGAACGAACTAACGTTCTCTTAAGACATACCATTAATCAGACAAGCTGAATACATACAAAACAAGATTAATCTTATGCGAACTCAAAATCAAATCCCAAAAGAAAAGGTATACATATACACTCTCGTCCCTATTGATGTTATCATAGAGTTCAGAGTCAAAGGTAGAGAGTCAAGAGAAAAGAGGAAGAAAGAGGGGGGATTAATTGGAAGAGAGAATTGTTTTATGCATAGATCATAAATGCATATTCAGATATACAGTTGGACTTTCATATTGTAACTCCGGTCCTCCAACAAAAATCACAAAAATTAATGTACCCCATAATGAAGTGAAACACCATATAACAGAATCAGGTTACACAAACGGAACAATTAGCTAATCAAACATTAATAAAATGCTTCACAAATGATAATGCATTTCATCATCTGTATTGTGTCCCATTTGTGTACATTTCAAATGACATATCCAGACAGCGCTCTACGTCGTAAAGCCAATTCGCGATTCCCACCTCGTGGATGGATTGGGATGTGGTCAATCCCATGAAACCAAACCCTACAATTGTCACCATGATGTTCCCTCATGTGGTAGGTCATAGGATATTTCATATCATTATTCTTCATGGCTCGTACATGTTCCTGTATACGTAGCTTCAACGGTCTAACTGTGCTGCCCACATATATCTTTTCGCATTCACAGCCCAAAACGTAAATCACATATTCTGTATTGCAATTTATAAAATGCCTTATTTCATATTCCTTACTTATATTATACCGGAACAATTTAGTCTTATTTCTACCAAATGGGCACATATTGCAATTCGAGCATTAAAAAACCTTTTGGGGCAGGAGGGAGCCAGGTTTTGTTAGCCGAACTTCTGATATAGCTAGGACAAAGTAAGTTTCGAAGTGTTTTACCCCT
The DNA here is from genome assembly GCA_963921515.1 of Calotriton arnoldi. Taxonomy (NCBI): domain Eukaryota; kingdom Metazoa; phylum Chordata; class Amphibia; order Caudata; family Salamandridae; genus Calotriton; species Calotriton arnoldi. The sequence continues at coordinate 221,872 of CAWUFW010006909.1, forward strand.
ACGAAACGTAACTTTAGGTGTGGAAGAAATGTGTTCCTTCAAACTGGGTACATCATTGAGAAACCCCCAATGTTTTCTTAAAATGTTGAACAATCCTGCACTGTTGTTGATGTACTGTGTGACAAAGGCCACATGCGAGCTCCTACCCTATTTGTGACCTCTGTCCCCTTTCTTAGCCAGTGTGCTAGTTCTAGTGACCTCTTGGATTCTTTTGTCAGCTTTTCTCAAGATCTCGTCATCGTATCCCCGTTGTTTGAATCTATTCTTGACTTCACTGATGTTATCTCTAAATGTCACGTCGGAACTACAGTTTCGACAGACACGTGTAATTTCCCCAAAACAAATATTCCTAATCACTGATTTGGGGTGAGAGCTAGTAGCGTGCAGTGTGCTGTTGCATGATGTAGACTTACGAAAGATGGTACTCTGTATGGAATTGTTGTCAATATAAAACAAGCGATCTAAAAATGAAATGCTTGTCTGGCTGTATTTCATAGTTAAGTGCACATTATGAGGGTTACTGTTGAGAAAGGAGTGGTATTCAACCAGTTGACCAGGTGAACCTTTCCACAGTAAGATGATATCATCGATATACCTCCCCCAGAACACAATCATGTCCATCCAGGGGGAGGCATATCTACCCCAGGCATGCTCCTTCTCCCACCAGTCCATAAACAGGCCGGCGTAAGAAGGAGCAAACCTGGAGCCCATGGCAGTTCCCTGGGTCTGGTGGAACCAGGTGCCTTCATGTAGGAAAAAATTCTTAGACAGGATAATGTTAATCATCTCCATCAGCATCTCATTATGTTCTGCATGGTCAGCTGTGCGTGTCATCAAAAAAGACTGCACTGCCGTCAAACCAAAATGTTTCTGGATACATGTATATAACCCAGTAACATCCATGGTGACGAACATAAGATCTTCTGAGCATGATAAGCCATCAAACTTCTGTAAGATATCTCCAGTGTCCTGTATGTACGCAGGAAGGTTGATCACAAAGGGCTGGAGAAATTTGTCAACATATTGTGACAATCATTCTGTTGGTGAATCAATGCCCGATATAATCGGGCGACCTGGTGGAAAGATACCCTCCTTATGAATTTTAGGGAGGATATAGATACAAGGTGCAAGTGGATTCTCTACGATCAGATACCTATGTTCTTCATCCGAAAGCAAACCGCTCTCACACCAGTCATGCAGTCTGGTGTTTATATGGGTGACAAGGGAGGGAATGGGATTGCTTGATATCTGCTGGTAACAGCTAGGATCCCCTAGCTGTCTGTTTATCTCATTTCTGTAATCCATGGCGTTTATAATCACCACATTCCCTCCCTTGTCAGCTTCTCTAATGATGATTGAATCATGGCCTCTAAGGTTATCTAATGCTATCCTTTCAACTTTGGTCAAGTTCTGCTTATGATGATCATACTTGCGCGGTGAGTCCATAAGGGCATATAGGTCCTGGGTGACCTTCTCTTTAAAGAGATCAATATTACCATGTGTGTTATTAGGTGTAAATTTGGACCGAGGTTTGAGTCCACTGCTCACCCCTGTGTTTTCCTTGATGTTCAGATACTCCCTTAGCTCTTGTAAGGTAAAATGTTCACCCTCAGAAATTGATAACATCATTTGTAAATTCTGTAAATCTGAAACAGTGTGTTTCACAATTTGGGCCGGTGTTTTCATAGAACATACTTTTGAAGGATTTGTATAGAAGAAATCTTTTAATTTCAAAATTCGTGTGAATTTGTACAAATCAAACATCATATCAACGGGATTACCCCCATTGTGAGGGACAAAAACTCAAGCCCTTTTGCAAAACATCACATTCAACACTGGACAAGCTGGGATCGGATAAATTAACAATCGTCAACAAGTTAGATTCATCGGTCAACTGTATGTCACACTTTATGTTGTTTTTGATCGGGTCGCCATTCCCTGATACGTTTCTTTCTTTCTTTTTTCTTGCCACCTTTTTCCTCCCCTCCTTGTTTTTGATCTTTCTTGGTGGTCTTGTTTCCCAACCCTAACCTTTCCATTTCCACTAAAAAATTACGTCGTCCAGGGGAGGTTACTGATGTTATGCCTTCATCCCGGGAGGTACTACTATCTATCGAGGAAATGGAACTGCTGCTGATAGATATTGAATCTGTTGATTCTTCCTTGGCTCTTTTACCCTCACCCATTGGTCTGATGTTGTCAAATCTATGGGCGAAGGTATAGATCCTCCCATTTTTATAATCGTTGTCGTCACGTTTGATTTTTTAAATTTGTTTATCCCTCAGATAAATCTGATGGGTCTCAATCACCCTGTCATAGATCTCATAGTTCTTCTTGATTACGTTTTTCAGGTCAGAGCAGTCAATCTCCCTCTCTAGGTTGACTATCTCTTCCCTCAAAGTGGCCACCTTTTTGTCCGCATGCCTGATCAGGATTCGCATCATTGTATCTGATGCTTGCTGTAAATTTTCTTCCCAATCCCTGAGAGAATCCTCATTGAGGTCTTCAAAGGTTGGGAAGATTTGAATCCTCAACCCCTCGGTATTTTCTTATTATCAAGGTATTTCTGCAGCGTGATCCCGTCCCACCAGCGGGACATTTCTTGCTTCTTAAGCCTTTCTAGCTTCTGAAACTTCAAACGTAATCCTTCTCCGGATTGTTCCTTGTTTGTATTCGAACTAGTTAAATTCATACTAGAGAAAAGGGCAAGGGCCATTTCCTCCCTTGTGTCATTAAATTTTGACATAGCTAGAGGACTATGGTCACAATATGATTAACTCTATATTCAAAGGAGCGGTCTATTCTCTGGCATTGATTGTGCCACTCTGGTCCCAAAATAATGGAAAAACACAACTTGGACAGGGGACCCACTACGAAATGTATGGCACCAATCAAAAACAATTATGCCCATGAATTCAAAAAATTGCGGATTCACCTGTGTGCAAGCTCCTGAAAGTGCCCCCTGTCCAGGAGCACCCCCCTAATCCTACCCTAGGGCAATTGTACCAACAAGCTAAATCAGGGCTGCACCACTACAAAGAGAACAGATTATTACAAATAGTTATAATCAAATGAGCATCAAGTCGAAAAAGTTCATTGTTTATTATTTTGGTTCTTTAAAAGCCACAGCCAACGCGTTTCGTCCTGTCACGCAGGACTTCTTCAGGGCTGTAAGTTAAAAACATAAATAGAAAAAACGTATACAATACATCGAAATGTACATGACACACATAACATAAATATATATATACATATAATTCAAAAAACACAATCCCTAAACACAACAATACAAACGATAGACAAGAACACTATAATGTGTACATATAGAATTGAAATAAAGACCATAACCCAATAGACTAGCATATATACACAATATTATTTGCTAATCCAACAAGAGAAATCCCAACTTCTACAAAAGATTGGATATCGAAGCAATATAGACAAATGACACAGTAAATAAAGCAACGAGAGAGAAGGAATGAAATCGTGATAAGTAAAAGAATAGCAACAGAGAGGGTTATTGCAAAGATCTAAAATGATTGAATAGCACCAAAGATGACGGGGTCTGTTGATAATCCACACCAACACCCATCATAAACTGAATCATATATTTATACTTAGTGCCATCACTGAAGTGATAATACGAGTGAGTCTCATAATTACAGGTCACACTATGGTAAGATAACGCAACCTAATAGAATATAGAACAAAACCAAATGCGGTTTAGCCTTCAGACCCCTCCTCATCTTGTAAACATGACGGCGACAAAGACATATAGTGCACCCTCATACCATAAAGAACAAATGACCAAAATGTGTCCAGTGACCCAAAAGGAGAAAATATGTGTCATCACTTCAAAAATTCAGAGATAAGGAGGCGGAAACATGCCATTCGAGATTCACTGTTAGCGAGACACGGTTGGTAGTAACCTTATGAAATTATCTGCACACAATGTAAACGGCAATCTATATGGAGCAAAGAGATCCCAAATAAAACCGAAGTCACATAATAAGCAAGGTAATGTACCATAACCAAAGATAGGTGTACACCAAATGTATCCTGGAATTCACGTATGCCTACCTCATCTGTATTTTAGGAGTGTACATCCATAATGCGAGTTACATCATAAGTTCATGAAGTTTCCATAAGAAGTAGGGTGATAGTAACATTTGTTGGAAAACGTGATATGATAATCACAATGATATGAAACAAATGCTGGCCCATTAAGAACAGCACATATTATACCTGTAAGGGGCAAAAAAGGACGAATCAGTACCAATTTACATGGAAAGATCTATACAAATACAATAATTGACTCCATGAAATAACCCGATTCCGCATGGGAAAACTCATCCATGATGGAGGCAACATGCTGTGTGTCCATTGATATTTCATGTTGTGTTTCTGGGCAAAAATAAGGCTCCCCCTATGCGAGAGTATAGATCCCTTCTAGTATCCCCATTACCCCAAACGCCCGTTTTGCTGTTATAAGTGCGTAGGCTAAATGCCACGTATATGAAAATCGTAGTCCAAAACTGCCAACCCCAAGTATAAATTACAATGGGATCTCCCGCTAGTACGGAAACCCTAATGCTACGTGGGGCACATAGTGATTCATGGGCACTCCTCACTCGCCCACACTATGTAGGAAGGCCTCCCGCACCCCACCGCAAACAACCTGCCTTACCTCATATTGTCTATCCAGCCCTGCGTAATGTGTGTCAACCTGCTCCTGCCTGTGGTGTGCACGCTAAACGGATTCGCTGCATGCCTAAAGATGAAAGTGCACACTTTATCCAAATGCGTGTGCAGTCCGGAGCACAGCGGGCGATTAGATCGAAGAGGAGACCCAGACCGCCATGTTGTAACATGGTTATCGGCAGTTCAAATGCCTAGAAACTGTATGGCAACTATCAAAAATCACGATAAACTATCAAGAAATGAATTTTTAAAAATCTCGTAATGGGCAACAGAAATTGTGCGTCTCATGTGTCTCCACAATTATGTGGAGTCGCAATGCCAGTATTAACCAATTAGGTTGATATATGTATAAGGCACTAATATTATCTATAGAAAAGAAGAGAGAAATTGAACAACAAAACACACGATGAATCCTAATTCGTAATTTTATTTTGTGGAATTACCCATAGTTCATATAGGACGCATTAGCGTGACCTCTTATACATCCACACAAAACTATGGGAGCTGTATACATGCCACTGGAACAACGGACGCCATCTTGAAAGGTAGCCAGATTTGACCAAACTTCAATGTGGAATTATATATATCTCATACTAAATACGGGCAAGATAATTGTTCCCCCTGTTTATTACTGGGCATATTCCAAAACCAATATAAGACAGACATAATCATGCCGCCTCATTTCATGTTGCCGCTCGGTGGTATCAAATTAAGTGCACCATTCATTAATCTAATGTATATAAAACCTATAAAGCCACATAAGAGGCAAATATTATATATATCCCAAAGTTCCATCTTGGCAATGGTGATTACAAAGAGGCAGCACCAGCTTGTACTTCTGTATCGAACGAACTAACGTTCTCTTAAGACATACCATTAATCAGACAAGCTGAATACATACAAAACAAGATTAATCTTATGCGAACTCAAAATCAAATCCCAAAAGAAAAGGTATACATATACACTCTCGTCCCTATTGATGTTATCATAGAGTTCAGAGTTAAAGGTAGAGAGTCAAGAGTAAAGAGGAAGAAAGAGGGGGGATTAGTTGGAAGAGAGAATTGTTTTATGCATAGATCATACGTGAGTTCCAGGATACATTTGGTGTACACCCATCTTTGGCATGTTTCCGCCTCCTTATCTCTGAATTTTTGAAGTGATGACACATATCTTCTCCTTTTGGGTCACTGGACACATTTTGGTCGTTTGTTCTTTATGGTATGAGGGTGCACTATATGTCTTTGTCGCCGTCATGTTTAAAATATGAGGAGGGGTCTGAAGGCTAAACCGCATTTGGTTTTGTTCTATATTCTATTAGGTTGCGTTATCTTACCATAGTGTGACCTGTAATTATGAGACTCACTGGTATTATCACTTCAGTGATGGCACTAAGTATAAATATATGATTCAGTTTATGATGGGAGTTGGTGTGGATTATCAACAGACCCCGTCATCTTTGGTGCTATTCAATCATTTTATATCTTTGCAATAACCCTCTCTGTTGCTATTCTTTTACTTATCACAATTTCATTCCTTCTCTCTCGTTGCTTTATTTACTGTGTCATTTGTCTATATTGCTTCGATATCCAATCTCTTGTAGAAGTTGGGATTTCTCTTGTTGGATTAGCAAATAATATTGTGTATATATGCTAGTCTTTTGGGGTATGGTCTTTATTTCAATTCAATATGTGCACATTATAGTGTTCTTGTCTATCGTTTGTATCGTTGTGTTTAGGGATTGTGTTTTTTGAATTATATGTTTTTATATATGTATATATATATTTATGTTATGTATGTCATGTACATTTCGATGTATTGTATACGTTGTTTCTATTTATGTTTTTAACTTAAGCCCTGAAGAAGTCCTGCGTGACAGGATGAAACGCGTTGGCTGTGGCTTTTAAAGAACCAAAATAATAAAGAAGGAACTTTTTCGACTTGATGCTCATTTGATTATAACTATTTGTAATAATCTGTTCTCTTTGTAGTGGTGCAGCCCTGATTTAGCTTGTTTGCACTGCCTAATGTGTTTAACATACAGTGTCAACAAATTTAAGCGCTGTTTATACAATTTTAAACCAAACTGTGTTCACAAATTTTACAAATTTTAGTCTCAAATTAAGATACAGCCAATTTATTATCCAAATGATTCATATATTTCACAATTTGTAAACAACATCATAATTTACATAATCATTGTGATCAATTTCAGCATGGTCATTCAAAACGTTATCCATGATAGAAATGGTGTAACAAAAATCTTCATCTGTGTCTTTCACATTACAGAATTGCCATTGCCCAGTGCATTTCGGGACTGGACGTCCCTTCTTCAGGGGCCACTGTATTCAATAAATATGAAAAAAAGAAATTACAAAAAATACATCTGCCATCTATCATGGATAAAGTTTTGAATGATCATGCTGAAATTGATCACAATGATTATGTAAATTATGATGTTGTTTACAAATTGTGAAATATATTAATCATTTGGATAATAAATTATCTGTATCTGAATTTGAGACTAAAATTTGTAAAATTTGTGAACACAATTTGGTTTAACATTGTATAAACAGCGCTTACATTTGTTGACACTGTATGTTAAAAACATTAGGCAGTGCACACGGGCTTTCAGGCACACATTTGGTCCTGAAGATGTTCTTTTATTTTGAGTTCGGTGGACACTAGGTAGATCCCGCTTCTTGCGTTGCATGTAACAGAGAGAAACAGTCACTAAAATAGTTGACAAAATGAAATTCGGAGTGCCCTACTCTTCACCTAATTTTTTACAACTTCCTAAAAGTAACATTTTCCGAATTGTGACTTAAAATCTGACTTTACCACTGAAGAGAAAATTCTATCACTTAACAAACATAATAAGGTAACCCAATGCTATCATAATGGGGGTGGTAGGCCTCACATCAGTGAAAAATGAATGTGTGAGTTTTAACTACCAGGACATGTAGACCTTAAAAGTATGTGTCCAACTTTATAAATTCAATACATCCAGCCTAGAGATGACTTACATGTATTAAAAAAGGAGTTTTAGGCTGGGCAAAAGTTTTAATTTGCCAAATGTAAATATGAATTTAAAGCTACACACAGGCTGCAAAGGCAGGCCTGAGCTATGTTTTAAAAGCCTACATAAGTGGGTGATAGCTGGCACAATAAGTGCTGCAGACCCACTAGTAGCATTTCATTTGCAGGTCCTGGATACATGTTGTACAACTTTATTAGGGACTTATAAGTAAATTAAATGTGTCAATGTGGTGCAAGACAATTTTACAATGTTTAAGGGAGTGAACACAAGCACTTTAGCACTGGTTAGCAGTGGTCAAAGTGCAGAGAGTCCTAATGACAACAAAAACAAAATTCAGAAGATAGAAGGGGTGAAGGCAAAAGTTTTGGGGTGACACATATCCAAAAGACTACATTCAATGGAAATGAATAGCACATTAAAACTGCAATTGACAATGTGAACAACCTACCCTTCAAATTGTAAAGTCAGCTAATAATCCCAAGCTTCTTTTAAATTTTATGTCACAGGTGCAAAACGTGAAGAACTTTCTAAGTTTTCCTTTAAAAATAAGTTAAATATAGGGAACATTCTTTTCCTTTACTAACTAATCAATCGAACATTCTCACTGCCAACAACAAATCAAGGAACATCAAATAAATCTTCTAAAGTGATATGATAAAAATCATACGAAAGACAAAAACCTCACACTATTTCAAAGAATGAATTCTGGCACATATTGCTCAAGAAAATTGCTGCTAACTTCCACCATATTGGTCCAATGTACTTAATTTAAAATCAGCCCAATCTCAGTGGTATGCAGATGCTGAAAAGCTCATTCAATCACTTCTGCCTAGTCACTCAACTTCTCTTCATTGTTAAGCTCATTGAATGCTGTTTAGACACAACTTGAGCATCGTATCTGTGACTTGGGTGCAGCTCTACAGATTATAGGTCTTGTGTTATAAAATTTTGACAATGATAATTAATGCAATCTAGTGCTACTTGAAATGGGGTGAAGGGAACCCCTCCACTGTATAGTTATAGTTCAGGACAGCCTACACTGAAAAGGCATTTTTTGATTGTCCTATAACTTTGGCAGCTATGTGCAGATCTGGAACACATTCAGAAATCATTTACTGTAGTCACATAAGTTCTAGCATGCCAGTTGTCCTGGATATCCTTGAAGGTGCGGATGAACATTTAAATGGGGTTTTCCAATAGTAACTCCCATTGGAATTTTTATTCTTCCTTAGAGCAAAATACACTGAATGGATTTATGTCACCCTGCCCAAAAATAAAACTGTACGCATAAAGCGTTCAATAGCTTTGGAGATATCAGCAGTTTAACGAGTTCCCCATTGAGATTTTTGCCCATATCTGCTGTTTGACATTGTAGTTCAATCACATTTGAATATTTTTACACATGAGATTGGTTGATGATGGTTTTTTTCACCATTTTGAAAATTGAAATCTTTGTAAAAAATCACAATTTTACACAGCAAAGGTGCAGTGCAGTAATAGGTGCTAGACACAATACACATCACACATCAAAGATAGGAATTGTAATTATATGCTAATTTACATTAAAAAAACCTTATTAATTTCCTGAAAAAACAAAGGTTAAAGGGACGTAATAGTTAGGTGTAATCCTAATTACAATTTTTAACTATACATCATTTTAACCTTTGCCTTTTTCAGGAAATTTCTACCGATTTTTTTTTAACAAAAAGTAATATTTTTTTAGCAGATGTAGAGTCAAATCACCCCCACCCCTTCGGTACTTGGCTGTGGGTAGCAGGGTGTTGGCAGCAGGGCCTAGCCTGTGACCATGCCCTGTGGCCAATCACCAACTGGCAGCCAACCTCGTGGCCAGGTCCAGCATTCAACCCCCACTGGTTGCCCACTGTTAGACCTGGCACCATTGGCGTGGGTTTCCCCTGCATTTTTTTTGCCTTTGCCTCCTGTATTTTAGCTGTGTGTTGGACTTCGTTTTGCTGGTCTAGATGCTTTGGGCACTTTGCCACTGCTGTTCAGTGCCAAAGTGCAAGTGCTCCCTTTGTAAATTACTGTTATGGATTGGTGTTTCCATGATTGGCTATTTGATCTACTAATCAGTCCCTAGTACAGTGCACTGTGTGTGCCCAGGGCCTATAACTCAAATGATGCTGGTGGGCTTGCAGCACTGATTGTGCCACCCACAGAAGAAGCCTGTAAATATAACTCTGGCCTGCCATTGCAGAGCCTGTGTGCAATCTGGTACTGCCATGTTGACTTGGCAAGTGCACCCACTTGCCAAGCCCTACCCTTTCATTTTCTTACATGTCAGTCACCTCTAAGGAAGGCTGAAGGTACCCCTGTGGGCAGGGTGCAGTGTATTTGAAAGGTAGGACATGCCTTGGTTTGTGTAGCATGTCCTGATAGTGAATTACAGCCAATTTCGTTTCTCACTATTGCAAGGCTATCTGTTCCCATAAGACAGAATGGGGAGTTTGTTTATAATATCTTATAAACATAACTGGCCCTGTGAACAAGGTAGGAAAATAAAGTTTAGCATGCCTGAACTCAGAATGTTAAAATGCATTGTTTGGTGAGGGTGATTTTTGCATTCTGTGTTTGAAAATACCACTTTTAGAAAGTAGGTATTTTCTTGCCTAACCATCCAGTGTGCCTCTGCTAGGTTTGTGTATTGCATGTCTGGCTTTTGGATGACAGGGGCTGGAGAGGGGCAGTGGCTCCAGAAGTCTGATGAGTCAGGCTGGGCTGAATAGACCTGGGCTGCATTTAGAGTAGGGGAAGGAGATTTCCTTTCACCTGAATGGGCCTAGTCTGCCAAGGACAATGCTGTCTCCACCTCCTGCCAGGAGCCTGCACCAGTGAGGACAGAACTGGTTTGGCTGGGTACAGACACTCTCTGCCTTCAGAGAACAAATGATTTGTGTGTATAAAAAGAGGGGCCCAGACCCCAGACATCACTTCTGGGAAATCAAGAGGAACCTTTGCCAAGGAAAAGAGCTGGAGAAGTTGAGGAGGAATACTGCCCCTGTGCTGTTTGCTATCTGGGGTTGGCCTGCAGTGGCTACTTGCTGCCAAGGAAAGAAGAAAAGGACTTTGCTGCTTGCTTTGTCCCCCTGCTTGAAGAAAAGATCTCCAAGGGATTGAACTGAGCTTTCCCCCTGTTCTAGAGGTCTCAGGAACAGCAAAGACCTCACCGTTTCTGTGGGCACCATCTCTGATTGTCTCCGCAGAAGAAAAGGGTAACCGACTCTGTCATCGAGTCCGTCGCAGGATTCCATGTCTTGAAAGCCCCGCCGAGAGCAACGCCTTGCTTCGCCACGCAACCCTGGTCTCACCGACTCCGTCAATGAGCCGCTGCTTGCACCACGTCCTGTGGGCACTGCACTCCGCAACACTTTGCTACATGCTGCAAAGACATCACCGACTCCGTCGCTGCTCAACCTGAACATCGACCGGCTCCGTCGCCGCACCGTGACCTGCCAGCACCGCAGCGAGCATCGTCTCACCTTTCAATGCAAGCCCTGGTCTCACCGACTCCGTCAACGAGCCGATGTCCTCACGATTCGTGAGGACATCGCCCGCCGCAACGCTCCGTTTCACAACGTGACCGCGACGTTTGCCCCAACCGACTTGCACCGACGTGTTGGTCGCAACGAGAGAGGTACTGTGTCCAAAGTCTGTCGACGCTTTAGCTGGTCCTTATCGACGCGGTTGGCTGGAATTGTTAGACTCTGTCGTTTCCAGTATCGCGGTAGCCCCAGGAGGAGCTACCGAGTCGGAGGAACTGTGGGGCATATTACCAACAACAAGCGCTAAATATCGCTATGCGCGAGTAACGCGATTTTACTTATCGCCGGCTATCACTGGATTTTATCGCCCGGGTAGCGCGTTATCAACAACGCTTATCACCCAGGCGATAAAAATCAAGCGATAGCCGGCGAAATGCGGGAATATCGCTGGAAATCCAGCGATATTCCTGCAGCGATAGGGAATTACTTGTAAATAGCCCATGGTGGTTGTAGCCTGAGATTCCACCCCCCGTTACACATATAGCTAAGTCAGAATTTCTGCAGACGTTAGCTATCAGCGATAACCGCGGTTAGCGCGGGTTTTGACATCGCTATGGGTGTCAGGGCAGGCCTTGTAAATACCGCGATGTGCGGTTAACGACTTATTCCCTGTGGTTTTGCTCGGGAACGCCTACTTTGCATCTCATTAGAGATGCGCTGCAAGGCGTAAGCAAAACCGGTGCTACGACAAGGAAACACGCGCTAGCGTGTCCTTGCTGATACTGCGATGCCATTATCGCCGCTTTTCGGCCGAAAACAGCCGCTAAAGCGGCGATAATGGGCTTGTTAATATGCCCCTGTGTTTTATTGATTTTCCTGCAATTTAAAGGTTATTTTGCACAAGTACTATTTTTCAAGAGTATTGTATGTTGGATTTTTATCGTATTTGGTCTTGTTGGTTTAGATAAAGATTACTTATTTTTCTAAACTGGTGTGGTGGTCATATGTAGTGTTTTCACTGTATCACTGTATGTGTTCACAAATGCTTTACACACTGCCTCTGAGATAAGCCTGCCTGCTTGTGCCAAGCTACCAAGGAGGTGAGCGGGGTTATTTTAGGAGTGTATCCCCCTTACCCTGACTAGAAGCAAAGATCCCTATTTGGACAAAGGTACCTACCTCTGCGAACTAGGGACCCCCATTGCTAACACCCACGCCATGCACGGTGTTTGTCCGTGTGCTGTGTGGAGTTGGCCAGGCACAGTGTCCAACTTATTGGTGCAGCCCCCTCCTCAAACCACTTTGGGCCACAGGTATTCCATCATCGGTGGCCTTTTTCTTTAAGGCTGGGAAGGCATGTGGCTCCCTCACCCAATAACTTTGAGCCTCGAGAACTCCATCCACCAGGGCCATGGTTTTTGTATTAAGGGGAGGGGGCACCTGGCCCCCCTCCCCACGTCACTAAGGACCCAGAGGACCCCATCACACTCTTCTGTATTAAGGGGAGGGGGCACATGGCCCTCTCGCAGAGCAAATAGTGGCCTTTTGGATCCCATTCCCTGGGGCAAAGGTATTTTTGTAAAGGGAAGGGGGCGTGCGGCTCCCCCTTCCTGTGCACCACAATACAGGCCTTGGGGACCCTATCTACAGGTCCTTTCAACATTATGTTGAGTGCCTGCAAGGGGAGTCCAAGGGCCCGTGTGGCTCCTCTGGCTTCCTGATGCACCTATCCTCGGTGCTGTGGGAGCCGCCATTGCTCCTGCCCGGTGGGAGCAACTGTTTTTGTTTGCTCTGGGTGAGAGCAATATGAGTTACCCTGCCCGCAAGAGCATGGGCAGGGAAACAAAAGTGTGGTCCCACCAGGCAAAGCATTTTTAAAGCACCCGCTGAGTGGGAGCAGACATGCCTTTCCTGCCCACGCTTTTGGAATGCCATGACTGCTCCCATGTGGTGGGAGCTTTAAAAATTCTCCTGTCAGGTGGGAGAAGACTTATGTTTCCCTGCCCAAGCTCTTTCAGGCAGGGAAACGAATGCAGGCTCTGGCAGGGCACAGCCATTGAGCAGGCCACAGGGGATGGGGTCTCTTAGGCCTTTAAAGGCTTGAGAAGGGGGGCAAACACCCCCTTCCTCTTTAATTTTAGATTGGCCCTGAGGGGATTGAGTTCCCTAGGGACTATTAAGGCTCGGGGAGGGAGCCACACTCCCCTCCTCCTTATATTCACCTCAGACTGGGGGGGATGGGCTCCCCACAGCCTCTCAGAGACAATGGGAGGCTCCCCTCAATAATGTTTTGCGCCCCGGGGCCCTGGCCCACCCTGGGGGGCTTCTGTTTACTAGCGCAGGAGTCTGTGTTTTATTTTTAAACATTTCTTCATAACCTCTGTGAATATTTGTTGTAAAAATTTCAAAAATATATTTTTGGCCCCAAGCAAGGTTCCTCTGTGACCCCCCACCAGACCTAGGGGTTCAGGGTAACCCTACCCTGCCCCCTTAAGTCCTTTTTTTACCTTCTTTTGTATGACACAGATTCTAAGACGGCTGCCACCACATTATTATTGATGTGGTGACAGCCAACCAGATCGGAGCATGAGACCTGTTGGGTCTGCGGGGCCTCACAGCATGATATATGCCAGGTTTTTGAGCATTAATTGCTCAATAACTACTGAACTGATTATCCATGCTGTTCTGTCAAGAACCCCCCCCCCCCAGGGCCTTGGGGGCACAGCAAAATGTTATTTTCTGGGGATAGGGCGTGTAGCCCCACTCCCCGAGCCTCGAGGATTCCTCAGGAACCACTTTCCACTGGGACGGTTCTGTAAAATTAGGGGAGGGGTATGCAGTCCCTCTCCCCTAGCCTGAATATGCCCAGGGGACCCCATTTCCCAGGGCCAAATGTTTACAATAGGGGAGGGGGGCATCTCACACACTGTGTGCTGGGGAGCCCACCCCCAGGACACAGTGGTTCCCCTGCTCACATGAACGCAAGAAGGGAAACAGAAGTCTGCTCCAATGCTGCAGGAGCTTTGAAATGGGATGGAGTCTCAGGGGCTGTAAAGGCTCAGTGAGTGCAGCTGTGCGACTCCCTCCAATCAATTGATAAAAGGTCCCGGGGATCGTGTCCCTCAGGTACAAGGAAGCTCAGGGAGTGGGGCCGTGCTCACCCTCCTCCTATTTAAAGATAAATGCTCCAGTGGATGGGGTCTCCAGGGCCCACGGAGGCTTAGGCAGTGGGGCCACCTGTCCCCTCCCCTCATTTAAAAATAAAGGCCATGAGGGATGAGGTCCCTGGGGCCAAAGGTGACTCTGAGAGGGGGGCTGTGCAACCCCCCCTTATTTCAAAAGAAAGGCCTTAGGGGAATAGGGTTCCCTTGGGCAAAAAGACCTGTGGAGGGCGGCTGTGTGTCCCCTTTCCCAATTTTTTTTTAAAAGGTGTCCTGGGTGGGCACCAGGACATCAAAGTGAATAATAAATGAGCTGCAGGAGCCGCTCATTTATTATTCATTGCTCCAACATGGAGCACCACATAATGCCCTCTGAGGGCTTTTTGGTTTAATACGTTTATAAGCTTGGAGGTGCCCCTAGAATAGATCTTTTTAATGTTGTTGGGGGCTGCAAAAAGTGAAGCAGCCTCCCTGCAACATTAAAAAAAACAGTAAGACACGTGGGTCAAGTCAAGGCAAATAGCTTTTATTTCAGTTAAAAACCATAACAAGCACATATACATCATATTCATCTGTACAATACAAATTCCATTTATGTCAATACGGTATATACATAATGAATCTTCATGCTATTTATGCGTGCTGATAAAACAATAGAATCCTAGTAAAATATAAGGTAAAGCCTTATTCATCAACACAATAAAATTTCAAGCCCCTCTTCCTCCATACTAACCCTACTGCAAATGAATATCTGCTAAGGCTAAAAACTAGGTGCTGTGAAGTATCTGTTTTTAAAACTCCCAGTGCATCTAGATGTTTCCTAAACCACATATTACAATACATTGGTTGAATCCATTCCCTTGTAAAATTAACATAGGCCAGGCAGAAAAATATAATGGGCCTGATTCACAGAACTAACTTACGTCAAAAACGTAAAGTTAGTACTTTTTGGTATTCACAGAATACACTTACTCATTTTGGTATTCACAGAATGAACTTACTCATTTCGGTATTCACAGAAGTTAGTAGTCCTAACTTTAGGACTCCTAAATGCCTTCTGTGAATACCGAAGTCTTAAGTTAGGATTTTTCTCAGTTTAGGAGTAGTAAAGTTAGGAGTCCTAACTTTACTACTCCTAAACTGAGAAAAATCCTAACTTCAAGACTTTCGGTAGTCACAGAAGGCATTTAGAGTCCTAAAGTTAGGAGTCCTAACTTTACGACTCCTAAACTGAGAAAAATCCTAACTTCAAGACTTTTGGTATTCACAGAAGGCATTTAGGAGTCCTGAAGTTAGGAGTCCTAACTTTACTACTCCTAAACTGAGAAAAATCCTAACTTCAAGACTTTCGGTATTCACAGAAGGCATTTAGGAGTCCTAAAGTTAGGAGTCCTAACTTTACGACTCCTAAACTGAGAAAAATCCTAACTTCAAGACTTTTGGTATTCACAGAAGGCATTTAGGAGTCCTGAAGTTAGGAGTCCTAACTTTACTACTCCTAAACTGAGAAAAATCCTAACTTCAAGACTTTCGGTATTCACAGAAGGCATTTAGGAGTCCTAAAGTTAGGAGTCCTAACTTTACCACTCCTAAACTGAGAAAAATCCTAACTTCAAGACTTTTGGTATTCACAGAAGGCATTTAGGAGTCCTGAAGTTAGGAGTCCTAACTTTACTACTCCTAAACTGAGAAAAATCCTAACTTTAAGACTTTCGGTATTCACAGAAGGCATTTAGGAGTCCTAAAGTTAGGACTACTAACTTCTGTGAATACCGAAATGAGTAAGTTCATTCTGTGAATACCAAAAAGTACTAACTTTACGTTTTTGACGTAAGTTAGTTCTGTGAATCAGGCCCAATATGTGCAAGGATTTCTTTGACGTTCAAAGTACATAGAGTGCAATTAATTTCCTCAATGGCAAAGTTATCAGGTTTCCACCTCGCTATGAAAGAGTTAATTTGGAGAATATCAATTTGAAACTTCATATGCAGTGTTTTTGCTAATTGGGGTTGGACAGCATCCAAATACGATTCAAAACCTGAGCTTGGTTTAGCAATTAAAAACTGTACAGGCAACCTTCCCAGTATAAGATTTTGGTGAAGAGTATTCAAGACATACTACCAATAGGTCTGCTTCAAAAGCTTCTTGGAGTGAGCCGTCAGTAAATAGGAGTCACTCCAAATGGAACTTAAGCCTAGCTTGACAAACCAGGCCTAAATGTAGTGTAACCAAGGGAAAGAGGAGAAGTTATCAAGTTCCAACAATTCCCTTGGTTCCTCCCTGTAATATGCAAATTCCTGTGTGAGCCACAACTTTATCCAAAAGAGCAAGGATCTCAGAGCAGCTAGGTGCTCTGTTCTTTTAATATATGTAGATATCATGATGCACTAGGATCAGAAGGGTACACCTAGGGAGTCATAATAACATCCTTACAAACTTGTTCTCAACCAAAGTAAGCTTGTCTAAGTTGTTTAGTCCCCACAAATCTGCTGCATCAAGTGATGCAACTTGGGCCTTATGCTTATAGACCGCTAGAGCTGGAGAGATTGCTATAGATGTAGTGGCTTGATGTTTTTAAATAATAGCCATAGAGCTACGGCCAAGAATAGTTTCAGATTTCTTTATATGGAGAAACCATGAAAATTTTAAATCCAACATTTTTCCCAAATAACTAAAATTGGTTAAATGCTCCAAAGTTTTTGCTGGCACAAGACAATTTTTCTTCTAAACGTTTTGTGTGGCTTATGACCATGTATTTTGTTTTGCTGGACTTGATTTCAAGACTTTTGGTGGTACAGTAATCATTAAAACAGTTGAGTAGCCTTTGCAAGCTCTTCAATGTCTGAAGCAGCAAGATGGCATCATCTGCAAACATCAATGCAGGTACTGGAGCCCCACTGAGCTTTGGGGAATCGTGGTTATGCTTTACAATGTCATCGAAAAATAGTGAGAAAAGGGTGGGTTCCAGCACACATCCCTGTCTCACACCCTTGTTTACAGGAATATCTTCAGTAAGTTCGCCACGAGGGCCCCAGCGGACTTTAGCATATTTATCTTGATGTAATCTAATTATCTGTGTTACAATGTCATCTGCTACACCTTGATTTTTTAAGGAGGCCCACAAGAGGCCCCTTGGGACAAGGACAAAAGCCACTTTTAGGCTGACAAAAGTGACATAGAAATGGGCATCCTTCACCATAGTTTACTTCTAAGCAATACATAGGAGCCTAAACAACTGATCTATCGTGCTGACACATGTTCTAAATCCCGTGGGTCATTAAAACCATGACTCCAGGAGTGGTTGCAATATTTTTGTTAAGCACTCTTAGCTGGAGCTCTGTGCTCTTCAGCTGGAGTGCAAGGCCCTCTTGTGGTTGTTTGTGTGATTTCATTTTGTGGGCCAAAATGTAAAAAAAAAAGAATCAGACATGTTTCTTTTATATAAACACAAAGTTTGAATCCTTCTTTTTACATTTTTCAACCCACACATTGCAATAATAAAAACTATGCTAAAAGAAAGACTCACAGACATGTTTATTTTTTTCATATACTTTTATTAAACATTGTTAGAATGATCACTATTATTAAACATAGTATTGTGTAAATTACTGAAATGTACACTAAGTTAAAGTTATTGTTGATTTTTCGAGAAAGATGATATTAGGGTAGCTTTTTGTATTTTGGTGTTGTAATTCACTGGGAAATTCAGAAAGTATACATGAGTGCGGCCAGGGCCTGCGTATGCAGAAGACCATGTGTGTTGTGGGGTGGATGCAGTGCCTGGCCCTGAGCCAGGCCCTGCAGCTAGCTCCCACCATGCACGACCAAATTCTGTGTGTGGCAGGGGATTGACTTTAAGTATGGTAATAAAGTATTACCTTGTGTTAGAAAAAAAAATAGAAATTCACTGCAAAGAACCAAAGGTTAACGTGATTTTATTGTTATGTGAAAATGTAAGTTAAAACATGCTGTTTTACATATACAACCACAGATATTCACCAGTTATATTTATCTCAAGTGAATATAACTCGTGGCCTAAGGTAACTATAACTCACACCCTCACCATGCACTGCTATTTATCCCACATATTACTTCACTCATGACATCTTTTATGACATAATTGATAGTATCACTGCAACATTTGCAATGACATCATTGATGACAAAACTGTGCATAGCGGAGGCGAGGAGGGATATGATTAAAAAACTCAGGAGCTTGGAATCTCTTTACATATTACATCTGGGAACAAAATACCCAGGAGGGTTAAACATGAGGTGGAGATAGCGGTACACCGGCGCTGAACAATATGAATACATTGAATGTATACCGATTATATGACACTCTGTGTTGTAGAGTAATTTTTAATATGGATTTGATTTTTATGTTTTAGCAAATGTTTATGTGGTAGCTGAACAGACTAGTCCGTATATAATATCAGTTTTTTTTAATGCAGAAACATGAAATAGAGGACATTTCTGGAACAGAATGGCTGCCATCAAGGACTGCCCACTGGGACAAGATGAAATGTCCATGATGCTTAATTTCTTTTAGAACATTATTTGTTGGAGAATCTCCCATTAGAAGGGATTAATGGTCAGCAAGATGACAATTTGTTCTGGACAGGAAATCTGATATGTGGATTGTATGCAACGAAATCCCCTTCCTATTATCTGGGAAAAGTAAGGAAGCATCAAACATTGTAAGATGTAAAAGGAAGGGTGGACAATTTTTCCTGTTCTACCAATTGAAGTTTATTTGGGTGTGAAATGATGACAGACTATAATGGGGATAATTTCTACCCAATCTGAGACCATGTGTTGATAAACATGCGAATTATGGGCCTCAGTTACAATAGAATGGCGCAGCGCTGCTGCAAAATGTTTTGCAGCACTGCGTCGTTCTAAAAGTGCAGGAATGCGCCATATTTTCAAAAATATGTTGCATTCCTGTACTGACCCGTTCACCCAGCACCAATAAAGCAGCCTAGCACCAACACAGGCACACTTGCCCCATTTTGCAAGGGTTCCTGCATTGCGTGGATGATTGATTTAATGCAGGAAGGGACACCTTTCTGCCCAAAATCAATCAATGGAGTCGATTTCCTCCTTCTATGTGTGCTGCAGAATGTAGCACACAGAGAAAGAGAAAAACAAGGTGAAATAAGGATATTTCTCCTCATTGCGCCTCCCTAATGCCACCCCTGGGGTGGTGGTAGAATCTGATGCATTCCCAGGTTTACGATTCCTCGTAACTCTGGAAATGCTTGATATTCCTATGTGTGTTGCGGGGGAACACCTACTGCAACACCCATGGAACATCCCTTTCATGCAGTGTTTTGCGTGAAAGGAGCACATATTTACAAGGCCATGAAAACCCACGTAAAATGGCTTTGCGTGGCCTTGCAAATATGCTGCGGCTCATTGTGCCACCGGAGCATCAAAAAAGTGACAATCCGGCGCTGCAAAAGTGCCGCTAGGGTCTCGTAAATAAGGCCCTATGTGAGTATGGTTCAAATTTCAGTGACATGACGTAACAGTAGTCTATTCAATATGGCGATACCTTAATGATCAGGTGGAATTAACCCATTCTCCACTTATTCAAATGGAATGGATATTTCAGAGGGTTCCTCCATTTTACAGTGCTACCAAGAAGGATATTTAGAGACTATAAATAAGCAAGTGTCTTGTAAATGATATCAGCAATTACCTTGTACACAGGATTTCTTGGTGTATGGGTCTATAATACCTCTCCAAAATGGCGGCACCGGGTAGGATTTAACAAACATAAATAACCGAGTGATCACAAACTGGAAACGGGGACCGGAGTTATCATTTAGGAAATGCAGACAATTTCTAACTAAAATATGAAGTCAGATGTTAATGCACATGGGGAACTTGCGAAGTACCAAACAGATTTTCATTGAATATGAACTGATGATAATCCTTTAAAGATGGTGGATCAGATAAATAATTAGCAGTTTATTGATGAACTTAAAATGTGAAATATGAACTGCCAATTTATATGGTGATTTACAGATAGGAGGATGTAATAAGCCACCGGGAAATGATTGTCAATTTGAAATTTGTATCAACCCAATAATGGGAAGAAGTTTGTATGCTAAGGGAGTCATAAATCTGTTGTCAGTGGTTAGTAGTGATTCTTTATTTATGTTCACATTTTGGTATGTGAGTCTGCCTGATGAAGGCTTTTTTGCCGAAGTGCATAACATGCAATGAACTTTACCAGCAATAACTTCTTTGAAAGTGATATTCATATATGTTACATAGTGGTGGTCGCCACTAGGAACTTATAGATAGGTCAGCAGTTCCATAGCAACAGCCTTTTTTATGTTGCTAATAACTTTGTCACTGTTTGACGAATCTCCATGAAACTTTAAAAAAAGAGCCGCTTTTGCCTAGTTTGTGCATGGAATGTTTCGGGTGATCTATCAAGCGCGGACTGAGACAAAAGGGGGTCCAGAACACAAAATCCCCATCCATTTTCCATAGATTTCTTTAAGATGGACTACAGCAAAAACTGCTGAATAGAATTCCACCAAAATGTGTCAGGAAGCTAGATCTTGGTCAACAGATTGTGCTTTTTGTGATTTGGTGTAAATCCGTTCAGTGCTTTCTTAGAAATGAAGGGTAAAAAATAATTGTATATCTCGAGAGTTGGATCTGTGATAATGGAGTGCTCTGATTTATTTCCCTTGGGTCATCTCGCTCCCATGGGAGTCAGACTCCCGCAGGAGCAAGCGCTCTGATTGGCTACCAGCAACATGAGAAAAATGTTGCTGGCAGCCATTACAGGACTCTAGGACTTAGTCCCCTGTTCTGAAATAAAAGCTCTGCGAGAGCAAGCAATTGAAGCTTGCTCACACCCAGGAATGGTGCTGTCTGGGGAGCTGGGGGGGCCATGGGGCCCATAGGTCTCTTCCCACCGCCCCCAAAGTTTTACAAATTGATGGGTGCTCTGGGTTTTTAAGCTTTCCTCTACCTGGATCTTTTGCTCTTTAGCTGAGGATTGCGGGAACCCTTTGTGGTTGATCTTTGGCGCCTTATGTGGCCTAAGGAGTGCAAAAAAGACTTGGATGACTGTTTAGTGTTGTTTTGGATATACATACTTTATTTAATGGTTTATTGAAAAACATTGGTAAACAAGATGGCGTCCGGCTGCTGACTTTATCAATGACTCATCCAGAAAGGAGAATATCGATCTACAGGGCACGTTTTTTCAGCAGTGGGCGCGTAGATTGTCATCGGTTCTGCGGTATGCCACCTATCATAGGCATTTTCTAATCACGGATGGCTCGTACATGCATCTCGGACAGGTCCGTTTGAATAGTTAAAATTGCGAGTGACCCACTTGTTGTACATCAGGCCATTCCCTCAGACATGTTCCGTTTTTCAATTATAACGTTATTGGAAAGGATTTCAATTGTTATCGCTGCATCGTATCTCGTAGACTCCTGCATTATTCAAGGCATCAAGACATTTAAGCGTGTGGCTTCTCCTGATGAAGGCACTTTGGGTGCCAAAATGCGCGTAGATACTATCTGATCTCTAGCCACCCTTTCCATTATTGTTGTGTCGACCCAGACACCGGATGGTCTTCAATCATG
The DNA here is from genome assembly GCA_963921515.1 of Calotriton arnoldi. Lineage (NCBI taxonomy): Eukaryota > Metazoa > Chordata > Amphibia > Caudata > Salamandridae > Calotriton > Calotriton arnoldi. The sequence goes on from CAWUFW010006909.1 coordinate 243,898, forward strand.
TATTATCCACTGTTGTAGTGCTGAATCTACCTTTCTTAATTATCAATTTTTATGAAGTAGACTGACTAGCTACTGTGGAATTAATTATATACATCGATTATCTTTTGTCACTGTTTATTTGAATGTGTTTTGATTATGAGAGTGAATGAGCGGATGTGGATATGTTTGGAGTGAGCATGTGGACTGATTCTATTTATATGGTTTTTGTATTGTTTTTAAGGTAAAACATATTTTGTATTTTTGTAACGTTTGGTTCCTTCAGTTTATTTAGTATCATTGCTTGTTTTTTTATTGTTATCCGAGTTGCCTTAGGACTTTGCATTTACTTTATTAAAAAACATTGACATACTTGATATTGATAACAAATGCCTATTAATATGGTTTAGGAATCTAACCGTTTTAAAGTTTATTCATGACAAGATTGCTGTTTTATTATGGTGGTAAACCCTTGGTAAAGCAAATCGGCTTGCCTTCCTATGTTCAAGTGGTGAGTCCACAACGAAAAAGCCAATAGGCTTTCCTTATATATTGATGTTACCACTCTTTGACAAAGCCAATAGGTTTGCCTTTATTTAATGATGTGGGGATGGCTTGACAAAGCCAATAGGCTTGCCTTTTATTGATGTGGTCATCTCTTGAAAAGCCAATATGTGTGCCTCTTATATATTGATGTGGTGACCCCTAGACACTGCCAGTAGACCTGCTTATTGGTGGATTTGGTCAACCCTTGTGTGGTTGAGCATGGGACTGTGATGTTATAGTTACTTATGGAAACAAGATCATACTTTACATTAAAAACACCTTATAAATTCACTAAAAAAGGGTTAAAGTGACCTTATAGTTAGGTGCGGTGGTAATATCTTATTTAAAAATTATTTTTTTTACAAATTCACTGAACAAACAATTGCTAAAGTGACTTTATAGCTTAGTGAAAATGTCACCTAATATATACCCTTTTAAGCTAAACAAAACATTGAAATTCATCAGTTATAATTAACTAAGCTAACTGTAACTTGAGCCCCCACCATGCACTGCTTGTGACCTCACATAATATGTCACTCATGACATGTTTAATGACATAATTGATAGCATCACTGATTAAATCTCAAAACACATCATTGATGACATCACTGATGACATCATTGATTTCATTACTGCTGGTGTCATGTAGTGAGGGTAACAGTTTGATATAAGCTTCTGACACTGAGATTGAAAGAAATGAATGATATGTGTGTCCTTTTCTGTTAGTTTATCGCAATAGTCTGTAGTTTAAACATGATATTAAAGGGAAAGTCTATTGTTATAAGTGTAATTGAATAGCAAACACTTACAACAATATATTTCCAACAGATTTACAACTGATTTGTTTCAGGATTGCATTAATTTATGAATGCAGACCCTCCACAAAATTCATGTTGTATTTATAAACTAACTCATATAAATATTTGTGTTGATTTATAACTAAAATATTTTAATGTAGTGCAATGCACTGCCTTATATGTACTGTGACGAGGGTGATCATTGGGAGGTGTTTAGCATTCTCATACATTCATCCAAATATTTTGATGCAAATCCCTATTTTCAATGTCTCGTATACATAGATTTTGGCCAAAATCCTGCACCTCCCTGAGGCTGACATAAGAAGCAGAAATATTTCTATTTCTGCATATTACTGTACACAAACATAGCAGAAATGGTCATTAAGAATAGCTTATGTGCAGGAAGGGACACCTTCCTGCAGAAAACTCTCCTTATGGCAATGTAGACACTGTTGCATTATTACGCGACTGTGTCATTTTTTGTAGTTATAGCACAATTCTGCTCTGTCGATATGACTCAATGCATTACAGCAAATTGCTTGCTAAGCTGTGTTGTGCCAGATTTTTGTTTACAAATCTAGCTCATTTTTTAAAATGTATGAGTCTGGTTTGCCCCTGAGAGTCCATAGCAAAAAAGAAAGGATTTTACAACCATTATAGATTGTGGAAAATGGTCTATAAATGTAGTACAACATTTGAAGCAATGAGAGAAGAATGCTGCAAATGTGAGCAATTATTTGTCATAGATGTCCGTAAAAGGTTGCATTGAGAAGGAGATTTACAGTTAAGTCGAGAAGTTACAGTTTTAGAAGTGTGACGCAGCAACTTCTCTGGTAATCTGTTGTTATACTTAGATAGAACTTTCTAACTGATAAAAATATTTGGAAAAATATCATGAATATTCTGAATAGAATACTTCATCCAAAAAGGTGAGGAAATGGGATCACTAAACAAAACATGTATAAGGATGACATGCGTTACCGAACCTCAAAAGTATTCTAGTGCTGTGTAGCAGATTAGATAATTCAGCAACAACCTAAAAGATTGGGGCTCAGGTGTGAGGAGGGAGTGAGCTGTGCACAGGGCGAAATGTGTGTATAGAAGGAGATTGGCCACCTAATACGTATAAAGTGTGGTGAGAGACTGGCCTCTCTGTGAAGAGCTGTGCACAGGGTGAAGGCTGTGCATAGTAAGGGCTTGGACATGAAATGGGGCTTGGGTGTCTGAGGGAGTGGGCTCTTTGTGAAGAGCTGTGCACAAGGAGAAAGCTTTGTGTAGTAGGGGCTTTGCCACCTAATGGTTCTTGGGTGTCTGAATGGAGTGGGTCTCTGTAAAGAGCTGTGCACAGGGTGAAGGCTGTTCATAGTAGGGCTTGGCCACCTAATGGGGTTTGGGTGTGTGGAGGGGAGAAATCTCCATGAAGAGCTGTACATAAAGTAAAGGCTGTGCATAGTATGGGCTTGGTCACCTAAAGGGCCTTGTGTGTGTGGAGGGAGTGGGATCTCCATGAACAGCTGTGCATAAGGCAAAGGCTGTGCATAGTAGGGGCTTGGCCACATAATTGGACCTGGGTGTCTGGAGGGAGTGGGCTCTCCATGATCAGCTTTGCACAGGCAAAGGATATGCATACTAGATGCTTGGTCACTTAATAGGGCTTGAGTGTGGGAAAAGAATAGTCTCTCTCTGAAGAGCTGTGCACAAGTTGAAGGTTGTGTGCTTATCAGCTTGGCATCAGACATTAACATGTTTAAATACATTTTCGAATGATCTCATTGGAGAGGCTCATGATCACAGCCAGTGACGAAGGACAAACACAGTTCAAGGTGAAATACCTCTCTTTCTGACCGCCATGTCAGCGTGTGTTTTATTTACTTGCAGCCTGATGGAAAGCATTTCGTTTTTACAATAAAAGTTCTCAGTCTCTCATAAACGATTCCTTTGATGGAATGTACAATGTCACTTACACGATGCATGACTCATCCGGCCCCTCGACAGTAATCTGGCACTGACAATTGGAGGCACATTGTCCAGATTACTGTCGAGGGGCCGGATGAGTCATGCATCGTGTAAGTGACATTGTACATTCCATCAAAGGAATCGTTTATGAGAGACTGAGAACTTTTATTGTAAAAACGAAATGCTTTCCATCAGGCTGCAAGTAAATGAAACACACGCTGACATGGCGGTCAGAAAGAGAGGTATTTCACCTTGAACTGTGTTTGTCCTTCGTCACTGGCTGTGATCATGAGCCTCTCCAATGAGATCATTCGAAAATGTATTTAAACATGTTAATGTCTGATGCCAAGCTGATAAACACTGAAGAAGGCTAATATGCCGAAATGCATTTGCTTTAATAAATCTATTTCAACTGAGCGTCCCGTGAGTGCTCCGCACTTTGAAGCTTGAATATTTTCCCGTGACTTCACCCTCACGTAAGCAGAGAACAGCACCCGCCACGAGTTCAGCAGTTTAAGGGTGAGACTTGGAGCCAGTATATATATATATATATATATATATATATATATATATATATATATATATATATATCCACAGAAAGGATCTAGAATGAACAGAATCCAGGCGAGCCCACTCGGTCGGTCAAGGCAGTTTATTTAGGCAGACAAGGACGACGCGTTTCGACCACGTCCGTGGTCTTGGTCATATATATATATATAATTCACTGAAAAAACCATAGGTTTTAGGGACAGTTATAGTTAGTTGGACATTGCACTCGTACAAAACCCGTGAAATTCCCCCGTTATAGTTAGTCCAGCTAACTATAACTCGCGCCCCCGCAATGCACTGCTGATGACGTCACATATTACATCACTCATGACATGGTCAGTGACATCACCGATGACATCTCAAATGACATCACTGATGACATCACTGATGACATCATCCAGTGACTGTGTGTTTCTGTAAAGTTTAAATATTTTTAATATATATAGGAAAAGACGTATTGAAGAATGAGTGGGTGTGTAAGTGTCTGTATGGATGATTTAGTAGGTGCGTGACTGACTCTGTAAGTGAGTGATTTAACGTATCTTACTGAATGCATGGGTTAGTGACTAAACTGGGTGAATGTCTGTATCCGTCTGTCTGTTGCTGTGTAAGTGGCTGCATGTGTTTGTGAATAGCTACATGAGTGTCTATATGAGTTATTGAATGCTTGTCTGAGTATCTGTATGGGTGCCTGAGTGTTTGTGTGGGAGGGGTGTGTGCAACTCTGTGCATAGATGTGTGAGTGGGTGATTCACTGGGTGGATGGTTTCAAGAGTGCAACTGTGATAGACTGTATGGGTGGGTAAGTGTGTGTAAGAGTGTGTTAGTGAGTGAATGTATGTCCCAGTGGTACATGTGTGAGTAACTACATATGTGAAAGGCAGTATATATGTGTGTTGGAGTATATAAATAGCTATAAGCGAGAGTGAGTGATTGTGATAGTGGCTGTATGGATGAGTGTGTGCTTGTATCAGTGATTGTATAAGAGCGTAAGATTGTGCTACTATTTGTATGAGTAAGTGAGCTGGTGTGTGTATAACTGTATAGGTGAGTAAATGGTAGTGTGTTTAATTATTTGCATGACTGACTAGGTGTGTGAGTACCTCTATGGATGAGTGGCGGTGTTTGAGTGTCTATATAGGAGAATGAGTGCATATGATAGTCCTGTACTGAGTGAACGTAAGTATGAGTGACTGTACGGGTGAGTGAGTGGATGTGTGCGTAGACCTAAGAATCAGTGAGTGGGTATGTAGTTATTGGTGTTGGAGTGTCTATGGTTTTGCGAATGGCAGTCTGTAATTTAGAGTGGGTGTATCAAAGGTTATATTAGGGTGTGAGGAGGTGCATCAGATTATCACGTGGATGATGTCATCAGTGATGTCATTTGAGATGTCATCAGTGATGTCATCAGTGATGTCACTGACCATGTCATGAGTGATGTAATATGTGACGTCATCAGCAGTGCATTGCGGGCGCGAGTTATAGTTAGCTGGACTAACTATAACGGGGAATTTCACGGGTTTTGTACGAGTGCAATGTCCAACTAACTATAACTGTCCCTAAAACCTATGGTTTTTTCAGTGAATTTCAAAGGTTTTTTAAATGCTAATTTGTAACTATAACGTCCCTGAAACCTATGGTTTTTTCAGTGAATTTCAAAGGTTTTTAAATGCTAACTTGTAACTATAACATGTCTGAAACCTACAGTTTTTTCAGTGAATTTCAAAGGTTTTGTAAATGACAATTTTTAAATGTATTAATTGTTATATAAATTTTTTTCATACTGATTTCCAAATTTTTTAGAAACAATTTTTTTTTACATATTTTATTTTTTAAATTACATTGTAATTACATTATACATTACATTACAAAAATACTTTCTCAGAATGAATTACTTTAGTTTAATTACTTTGCACATAGGCAATAGACTTTTAAGTACATTAGTTACAGTTGTTGCAATGGGCAACACATTTTCAAACACAATGCAACATTCAGCTCAATGTGAATTTCTAGTTAAATGCAATTAGTTACTTTATGGATTACTTTTCTAACCACATTACTGGATCCTAGATTCAGTCCTGGGACATCTCCTGTAAACAGTTGAGTAAAAGCGTTTTGGTTACATTCGTGATTTTTAAGGAATATTATTGTACTTTAAAAGTTCACACTTAGAAACTTTTTCTCATAGAATCACCAATGTTATCCTAGGGAAGGAAATTCACTTAGAAGTTAAAAACTGTTATCGTTACTTTTTCTTACTCAGTGTTGGATCCTGGATCCAGCACTGGTGCATCTCCTGTAAACAGTTGAAAGAATGCGTTTAAGTCATACAGGCGATTTTTTAGGAATATTTGTAGTTTGTGAAAATCAACACTTTGAAACTTTTCTGCTGAAAACCAGACAATGATATCCTATGGAAGGAAATTCAAGTTACTGGTAAGTACGGTTAAAATTACTTTTCAGGACCAGTACTGGGCTGAAAGATGCAGCACTGAGGTCTCTCCTGATAACAGGTGAGTAAATCGGAATTCGGATTTCGGCTGATTTTAGAGGAATATTTTAAAGTTCCAAAACTCCACACTTAGAAGAATTTCCAAGTGAAACCAGTCAATGTTAGCCTATGGAAGGAAATTCAAGTTACTGGTAAGTACGGTTAAAATTACTTTTCAGGACCAGTACTGGGCTGAAAGATGCATCACTGAGGTCTCTCCTGATAACAGGTGAGTAAATCAGAATTCGGATTTCGGCTGATTTTAGAGGAATATTTGTATGTTTCAAAAATCAACACTTAGAAACTTTTTCAGCAAAAAGCAGGCAATGATATCCTATGGAAGGAAATTCAAGTTACTGGTAAGTACGGTTAAAATTACTTTTGAGGATCAGTACTGGGCTGAAAGATGCAGCACTGAGGTCTCTCCTGATAACAGGTGAGTAAATCGGAATTCGTATTTCGGCTGATTTTAGAGGAATATTTTAAAGTTCCAAAACTCCACACTTAGAAGAATTTCCAAGTGAAACCAGTCAATGTTAGCCTATGAAGGAAATTCAAGTTACCGGTAAGTACGGTTAAAATTACTTTTGAGGATCAGTACTGGGCTGAAAGATGCAGCACTGAGGTCTCTCCTGATAACAGGTGAGTAAATCGGAATTCGTATTTCGGCTGATTTTAGAGGAATATTTTAAAGTTCCAAAACTCCACACTTAGAAGAATTTCCAAGTGAAACCAGTCAATGTTAGCCTATGAAGGAAATTCAAGTTACCGGTAAGTACGGTTAAAATTACTTTTCAGGACCAGTACTGGGCTGAAAGATGCAGCACTGAGGTCTCTCCTGATAACAGGTGAGTAAATCAGAATTCGTATTTCGGCTGATTTTAGAGGAATATTTGCACAATGGTGAAGGGAGGGGGCGGGGCCTGAGGTGACATCTGTGCAAACGCGCCACGTGGCGCGTTTTAAGTTGGGGGATTAAGTCCCCTTGAATCATGAGGGTCCCTACGGGCCAACTAGCCCACCAGGAACCTCCAGTATGCGCGTTGCAGAGACATGTACAGAGGCCACACCCCTTTTTACACCTCTCTGCAACGCAGCTCTGTGGCGCTTTCTGGACGTACCTGTTGGGCTAGTTGGCCCCCAGGGACCCTCAGGATTGAAGAGGATTTAATTCCCCATCTTAAAACGCGCCACGGGGCCTGTTTGCACACATGTCACCTGAAGCCCCGCCCTCCCTTCACCACTGTGCAAACGCGCCCCGTGGCGCGTTTTAAGTTGGGGGATTAACTCCCCTTGAATCCTGAGGGTCCCTGGGGTGCATCTAGCCCACCATATACTCTCCAAAAAGCGCCAAAGAGCTGCGTTGCAGAGAGGTGTAAAAGGGCCGTGGCCTCTGTACACCTCTCTGCAAGGCAGCTCCCTGGCGCATACTGGAGGTTCCTGGTGGGCTAGTTGGCCCCAGGGACCCCCAGTATTCAAGGGGAATCGTTCTCCTCTGCAAACGCGCCAGGGGCGCGTTTGCAGAGTGGTGAAGGAAGGGGGCGGGGCCTACGGGCCCGATCGTTTTTTTTCCCCTGAAGGGGGGCTGTGTGGCCCCCCTTCCTTTTTCCTATTTTTAGGCCCTGGGGACCCCATCCCCCAGGGCCTTACCCCTTTTTTATTAAAAAAACGGGAAGGGGGCCGCGTGGCCCCCTTCCCTGGGCCTGTATTGGCCCCGGGGACCTCATCCCCGGGGCATGGCCTCTTTTTCTTTATTTGGAGGGGGCTGCGTGGCCCCCTCCTCAGGCCATTTAAGGCCCCGGGGACCCCATCCCCCAGGGCCGGCCTTGCACTTTAAAAAAAAAAAAAATTTTACTTTGGGGAGGGGGCTGCGTGGCCCCCTCCCGCGCCAAACCCCCCACAGTCCCGCCGGCTCCCCGTGTCCTACGGGAGCCGGCACGTGCTACACATGGGGAGCTAACATGCTGCTCCCCATGTGGAAAAGCATCGGCTTTGGATATTGGAAGAGAGCAGGTTTCCCTGCTCTCTCTTCCAATATCCAAGCAGTTTGCAATGACAGGACGGGAGCCGCGAGGCTCCCGTCCTGTCATTAGAACAGCAGTGTCCCGGGGTAGGCACCCCGGGACACTGCAGGAGCTGGCCCTGGGGGTGGCGGTCCCCAGGGCCATCAAGGGCTCCAGGAGGGGGCCGCGCGGTCCCCCTCCCTACATTTTGAAAGCCCCGGGAGGTGGTGGTCCCCGGGGCTTGGGGTCCAAAACGGACCCCCATTTTAATTTTTCTTATTGCCCCGGGGAGGTGGTGGTCCTCGGGCGTGTGGGGGCTGGAGCCCCCCCCACAGGTTTTTAATTTAAAAAAGAAGCCCCAGGGAGGTGGTGGTCCTCGGGGCTGCGGGAGGGCTCAGAGCCCTCCCGCACCATTATACATAAGGCCCCGGGGGTGGTGGTCCTCGGGCTTGGGGGCCCTTAGAGGCCCCCACACATAAAATTAACCCCCCCAGCATGCCCCCGGGACTTGGCCCACCCGGGGCCAATTAACATCGAAGCGCGGGAGACCGCGCTCGATTTTTTTTCGGCAGGGTTCGCGCTCCCTGAGCGCATCCTGCCGATTTAAAAAAAAAAAAAAAAAATTTTTGCCCAGGGGGTCCTTGTGGGACCCCTGAGCAGACCTAGGGGGTCAGGGTGTTTCTACCCTGCCCCCTTTGTGCGCTTTGCGCACTTGTTTCTGTCCCTCGGTTCTACCGAGGGACAAAATGGCTGCCAACACTTCCTGGTTTGGAGTGTTGACAGCCAATTAACATAAAGCTCGTGCTCGGGAGGATCCGCGGCCCTAGATATCACTATCTTTTTTACTTTTCATTTTCTCAGCAACTACTGAACGGATTTACACCATTTAACAAAAGGGTTCTTTCTGAACCAAGAACTACCTCTTTGCCAAATTTGGTGTAATTCCGTTCAGCAGTTCAGGCTGTAGCCGTGTCTAAAGTTTCCTATGGAAAAATGCATGGGAAAACGCGTTTTGGGACCCCCTTTTTCTCGGCCCCCGCTTGACGAATCCCCCGAGACTTTCAGGGTAGGAGCGGACTGGAGCGGGCCACAAAGTTTGAAAATTTTGCGAAGATACGTCAACCGGCAAGAGAGTTATTTCAAATAGAATGTCGTGGATTTCCTATGGATAATAGGTTGTAACTATAACTATCTACTGGCGACCGCCAGTAGATAATATATATATATATATATATATATATATATATATATATATATATATATATATATATATATATATATATATATATATATACTGTGAACAGGTTGCTGTTAGTCAGCTTGCATCCAAAACGCTGGTGGTGCACGTAAAACCGCTTGCACTTACAAAATCCACCACTGACTTTCCCCTTCAGAGAATGAGACAGCACTCTGAGATAGAAGAGTATTTCCACAGTTTAATCCATCAAAACACTCCAGACAGGACGCGTTTCTATTGTACAACAACCTTAGTCACCTTTGATGTTGTTGGTGGCCATTAGATGTGTTTTGCTGCAGTACCAATAAAGAATTGAACCTGCTGATGAGTGTGCCTTCGTTCATGGATAATGTTGATAATTTAGACTGGCTGTCCAGCCGTGAAGAATGCACCGCTGTGGAAAAGAAAGCAGGTCTGCTATGACAAGTATCTGAGTCATAAGCAGAAATGGCAGAGAAAAGAAGGTCCTGCAGTGAAGTGGCCTGAAGTGGCATGAGTAAGCCCACTGGGGAAATTGGATTTTAATACTTGGCATGTTGTGCAGCAGTGAACCCACTTGCAGGGTCGGATTGATTTTTATGGGACTACACTTACCAGTATGCATTGTGACTCACTGGAGACCCACATGGGGGTGGACATGTTATTTAAACACATTAATTAGTGCACATTACTATCTTCACTGTTCACACATGCTGGACAGTGAAAAAGGCTGGTAAGCCCAACATGAGTTTGGCCTGGTGTTTTTGGTGGCCATTAGCTGTGTTTTTCCTGCAGTACCAATAAAGAATTGACCCTGCTGTTGAGTGTGTTTTCGTTCGAGGATACAGTTTGTTGATAATTAAGACGGTCGGACCAGCCGTGAAGAATGCACTGCTGCATGAAAGCAAGCAGGTCTGCTCTGACAAGTATCGGAGTCATAAGCTGTAACGGCAGAGAAAGGAAGGTCCTGCAGCGATCTGGCCTGAAGAGGCACGAGCAAGCCCACTGGGGTAATTGGATTTTAATGCTTGGCATGTTGTGCAGAAGCGAACCCACTTGTAGGGTCGGATTGATTTTTACGGGACTACACTTACCAGTATGCATTGTGACTCACTGGAGGCTCACATCGGGGTGGACATGTTATTTTTCAGTTTAAAAAAGAACTTTATTAAAGCAAGAAAATGCAACACAACAAGTATAAACACTTAAATCTTAAATGCAATTTGTAACAGTGAATTGATAAATAGTACAATAAAAATCAAGGGAGTCAGAGGGGTTGCATATACCAGAAAGGTTATAACAAATCTGAAAAGAGAGATAAACGTAAAAAAGGGGAGGAAGGATAAAGCTATAATAATATAATGTTAAATAATGCAGGAGTAGGAGAGTATAAGACATATTAAAAATATCAACATTATAAAAGTAATAGCTGTAGCATCGATTTTAGGAGAGAAAAATAGATACAAAAATGAAAAAAATAAGGGTTAATTCATGGTGGCTTGGGAACCTCTTCCAATAGAGGGCGATGAAGGGACATCTTTCGAGCAGATGCATCTAAGAAAATAGTTATAGGGGACCACATATGTTCTCTTTTAAGGAATAGAGATAAAGGAGAAACGTATGCACGATCAAGGCGATGATTATAGCAAACACTGTACCACCAAGTTTGAAAAGAAAGTTTCGTAGATTGTTTTCAATTTTATGTTATTTGTTGGAACGCCACAGCAATTAATAAGTCTACAATAGTGATGTTACATGTAAGGGATTTCTAGCAGTCAGAAAGAGTGCCTAGAAAAATATTCACAGGAGAAAATGGAAAATTGGTGTGAAAAATGATATTAATTTGAGACCATACCCTCAGCCAGAATTGATGAGTACAGGGGCAAGAGAAAAGCATATGAAATAAATCTGCGTTCGACGCATTACAGGACCAACAATTTGAGGTGACTGTGGGATTGAATTTATATATTGTGTTTGGAGTAATCATAAGTCAATTGTATAGAAAGAAAAGAGTCTAAGTAGTATTAGCCGATCTTGAGGTCTTACGAAGCTTTAACCATAGTTTATCCCAAAGCTCAGGGGACCACGAAGTGTGGAAGTCTTGTTCCCATTGCACTTCAATGTTAGTCTTAGTTCTGTGATTTGGAATTTTATTGAGGAACTTATAAATAGATGAGGCACTTGGATGGGTACTTAATAAAGGTAGGATGTTATTCTGGGAATGTAAAGAGGGAGGAGACAGAGATAGTGAAGACAGGGAAGAGGAAATAGTTTGAATTAAAATCTTAAATTTATTGGAATATATTTTGGGGAGCTTATAAAGTAGTTGTGCTTCAGGAAAAGTAATAAATTTATCATTTGAATAAAGTTGATGAACCCAAAGCAAACTCTTATCCCGCCAAGTCTTCCAATAAATAGATTTATTTTTAATTCGTATAAGATAATTATGCCAGATTGAAGAATTAAGAAATCAGTCTCTATCTGAAAGGTGTGGAATAAGTACTGAGTCAAAGAGTTTATGAGCAGTTTTAAGTATAGGTGAAGATAAGTGTTGTGTCTTATGAGTGAATGAAAGAGATTCCTGGAAAGAGAAAGGAGAGAGAAAAGAAAGCTCAATGTCTTTCCAGAGAGGAGAAGGTCTAAATCTTGATGTAAACATTTAGAAAGTTGTTTAAGGAGAAAGGCATTATGGTAAGATTGAAAGTCGGGAAAATGTACTCCTCCATATGATTTATTGCGTTTAAGCATGGCTAGGGACATGCGTGGTTTCTTTTTATTCCATAAGAAAGAAGATAAAACAGGGTAAATTTGTTTGAAAAAGTATGCAGGAATAGTGAGGGGGATGGCGGAAATAGTAAAAAAGACAACCGGGCAAGCATCATTTTAATAGTGTTAAGTCTACCCCACCAAGAAAGATATAAAGGGTGCCATTTATAGATAGAGTTAGATATTGTGGCTAGAACTTTAGTCATATTTAAGGATAAAGTATTACCGAAAATTATTGCTCAGGCTTACAAAACCATTGGTCGCAATAGCCTGGGAGTTAAGCCTTTTGCTAAAACGCAAACACAATCGCAACAACAACCAAAAACTCAGTCTGAGAAAGATGAGAAACCAGTTTTTACTAAAAAGAGCTGGAGGGTGAAAAAACAGGGTAAGCAACAGAAGAAGCCGGGGTCGCGAGGTGCATCCCCGGTTTCCATCTCTTCTGAACGCACTTATGATTTGCGTGATAGGGCGAGAATTAAATCTCCAGAGAGATTTCAAGTCCCTGATTCGCGTTCTCCTCGTTCTTCACAGGCACCAACATCTTCGCAGGCTGGTGGAGGAGATCGCCAGGATAGAGGAAGGGGTCGAGAGGATCCACAGGGACGAGACCAACGTCGACAACAAGTCAGAGGGAAACCAGACGATTTCCAACGTTGTCGCCCACAATTTCAGAAGAAAAAAGTTGCCGCTGTAACAGCGAGATATGCCACAGACAGTGAGAACGAGACTCCTAGATTGGACGTGGGCAGTGACCCTCCTAGACAGCGCCGCGGAAGTTACCATAGTGCGGGAGGCGCTACGTCCTCATGTGGAGGCGACAGCAACTGAGACATTCATTACTGTTGAGACAGCTGACACCAGAGTGGCTCCCCCTGACAGACTATATAATATTGTAATTCAAATCGAAGGTGATATACAGCGTGTTATCAAAGGGATTTTTTGGGAAAATCTGACTTCTTCGTATGACATTTTGTTAGCGGAGGCGGATTGGCCGCCCCCATTCGTACTTGCTGCGCGTAAAGGGGAGGAGGTAATCCTTCCGAGCTTTTCTCGACACGTCCCAAAAGACAAAGCAGAGGCTCTTGCAGCTGAATGGGCTGTGTCCCTGGCTCCGGCGTTATACTGCAACCATGTGGGCTGGGATGAAGAATCACCACCCCATGAAATACCTCTGCGGTCCCTACCACAGCCACAACCCCAATATCCCATTAAACAGGAAGCTAAAGGTCCCGTTTCCGAAATTCTGACCCAGTTGGAATATCAGGGAGTGATTGAAACATGCGAGTCGCCGATGAATAATCCCCTTTTCGCGGTTTCTAAACCCGATGGATCGTACCGCTTAGTTTTGGATTACCGGCATTTGAACTCTCATTGTCGGACCTTTGAGGTGCAAAACACACATAGTTCTGCGCTAGTAGACACTCTTGTGCGTAAAAAATATAAAACTACACTTGACCTATCCAATGGATTCTACACGCACAACTTGGCCCCGGAGAGTAGCCAATGGAGCGCTTTACCTCCGGTGGTAAATTATTCAAATTCAGGCGTTTACCTATGGGCTACATAAACAGTCCGGGCGTATTCGCTGCTCGTGTTGTCTCTTTGTTAGACGGCATAGACCCAGATGCATGTTCGTACGTCGATGATATCTATCTGACAGACGACAAATTATTCCCGCATCTTTCCCGAGTGGACCGTATTATTCTAGAATTTGCGGTTCTAGGTTACAAATTTAATTTTGCCAAATCTCACATTGCTGAATTTACCATTTTGTTTTTGGGTTATGAGCTCAACAATGAAGGTAAGGGCTTAGCCCCCCCATTTTCTGGAGAAATGTGCACTTTTGTGCCCTCCAACCACTCTGAAGAAACTTCAATCTTTACTGGGTTTTCTGAACTTCGGGCGTACTTACATTCCCGAATATGCCCAGTGTATCAAGCCACTGTATGCTTTGATACAACCTAACTTTTCGAAGTCATGCTGGCTTCCGGAGCATTCCTCCATTCTGCAGTCTTTGCAGACAGACCTACTTGAATCTAAATACCTGTTGACTTGTGTTGGACTTGGCCCTTTTGGCAGGTTCACCCCTAAACTTTTTGCCTGTCTCCTAGCCTTTTCCCTGTGTAGTGTTGGTGGTTTTAGGCCTCTGCGCACTTTAGCACTGTGTCCCAGTGTAAAGTGCGGGCGCACGCTGAGTGCGTGTGGTGAGATTGGCCTGCCCACCCATAGGAATGCATGGGGGATATGAGTGTCCATGGTAATTCCTGGTGTGAGAGGAGTGCAGGGGCGAGTTTAGTATGTGCGAACTTCGTGAGAATAAATGCTGCGCAATGGTGTGCGCAGATTTATTGTGACTAGTGAAGAAGTGCCACTTTTAGAAGTTGGCATTTATGTGTGCTCTGTGTCTGCCTGCCTGATGTGAATTGCATGTCTGGCTTTGTGAGTGACAGGGGCTGGGAGGTGTGTGTGGCTCCAGGAGGGGCAGGGTGAGTCAGCGCAGTGGTGAATAGAGAGATCTGCATCTAGATGGGAGGGAGGAGTTGCACCTGGGACCTGAATAGGGCTGTGCCTTCCCTCCACAATGCTGGCTCCACCCCCTGTGGTGCGTCTGATGTCCCTAGCCTGTCCTGTGAAAGGAGAGAGGAGCTGAGCAAAACAAAGTGCTCCAAAGCTCCCCCAAACCAGTTGCATCTGGTTTTCCCTAAACCCTGCACCTTTAGACAAAGGAAAAGGTGTATAAAAGAAGGGGCTGTGACCCCATGAAATTGTTCTGCTCTGTTGTGCTGACTTGCAGGGGACACTCTGCCAGGAGGAACCGCCGCGGGACCCAGCTGCTGTTTCCTGGGGGTCCCTGCGTGCTGGCCTGCCTGGCTGTGCTGCTGAGGTGTCCCCAGCTCCAAGGACCCTTTATTTTTGGCCTCATTGAGACACTTCTGGAGCTGTGGCTCCTAGCGCCTTGCGAGCGCTTTCATTTTGCTCCCAGGGGAGAGGAGCCTGTTTTCCCTGCAGCGTGGAGCTGCGATCCATTTCGAGGGAATCCCGGCGTAGGGATTCCCCCGCGTGGCTGGCTTCCTGCGGGAGCCCACCCCGCGTGCTTTTCATTTAATTGAGCGGGTGCCCATCCCGCTTGTGTGCTGGCGGGTGCCCACCCCGCAAGTGACCTTATTTAAAAATACCGGGAGCCTACCCCGTATCGAGGAGATCGCCGCCAGCCCCGATTCAGGAAAAGAAGTTGCCGGGCCGCTGCAGACGCGACCCGGAAGCCAGGCGGCCTTGCCTGGACGGGGGCGGGGCCGCGTGACGTGAGGCGGAAGCAGCCCGGGAGCCTCGCAGGCTCCAGAACGAAGTCCCGGTCCCGAGAAGGGGGACCGGGTGAAGTGAGGCGAGGCGAGGCGAAGTCGAGGCGGGGCTCCCATGTGAGTGAGGAGAGCCCCGTGTGCCGCCTAGAGCGTCCAGAGCAGCCCGGTGAGTGGGGCTGCCTGCGCACACTGCCGGTGCCCTCCCGCTGCCTCAGCGTCGTTGCCAGAAGAGCCCCAGTGAAGGGGGGCTCCACAAAGCAGTGCGGATGCCAGAGGCGGCACCAAAGGGAAACGGAGCAGACAACGAAGGAGCCCGGTGAGTGGGGCCGCGTTGCTAAGTCCGGTGGGGGGCGTGTCGGGGCCCATTGTCGGGGCCCTTCCCCCTGTGGTCGTACCTCTTGAGGCACAGTTGGTGCCAGTGTTTACTTCTCTTTTGGGCCAGATTCTTTTCAGAGTCCCAGTGCGGGGGGCTCAGGAGAGGCCAGTGAGTGCCCGTGGTCATTTTCACAGCTGCCCCGCCGGACAGTGGACAGCTGTGACGTGGGGCATATTGTTGTAGAGTCCCAGTGGGGGCTCAGAAGGCACAGTGGTGCCAAGCCTAATTCTCCAGCTGCACCGCGAGAGAGAGCGGGCAGCTGCAACGTTGGGGGCAAAGCTTTATTTACAGAGTCCTTGAGGGGGACTCCAGAGGGCCCATTGAGTGCCCTGGCTCATGTTTACAGCTGCCCAGCAAGTAGTGGGCAGCTGCCACGTTTAGGCTTGCGCAATTGCGCACCCTTGACTCCTGCTGCCTAGGCAGCGCCCTGACTCTGGGGACATAGGGCATTTGAGCCCTTTTGAGATGGCCAGTTGACCAGGGGGCTGTGAGTTTAATAGGGCGCCAGGCCCTAATGTGATTTGCATTTACTTTGATTTACGCACCCTGTGTTTATGCCTCTAATGTACTTGTATGATTATGAGGTTGTACTGCGTAATGTGTTTATGCTAAGGAGGTTTGGGCCTAATGTCATATTATGCCTAAGGTGATTTATGCATCCTATGTTTTACATTGCAGGTTCCCAGGCTTAGTTCCTAACTGTACCAGTAATTACTGGTGGTGCGCTACATTTATTATTTGTGCTACATTTACAATTGGTGATTTGTGATGGTTATGACAGTGGCCCCATTGGCCCTGTCATGTGTAAATAGTCCCCTGTGAATGTGGCCTAGTGCCAGTTGGCACACTGTATATTATGTGATTATGTTTCTAAGGTATTTATGACAATACAAAGGCTATTTTTTATATAACCTTGTGTGGAGTTCCTTTTGTGGTGTGCCTAGTGTGTTGCTGCTGTGAGAGTGTGTTGCGCAAATGCTTTACACATTGCCTCCGGGATAGGCCTGACTGCTCGTGCCAAGCTACCAAGGGGGTGAGCAGGGGTTATCTTGGGTGTGTAACTCCCTCGCCCTGACTAGAGTGGTGGTCTCTGCCTGGCTTTGGCGCAAGCCTTAGCCAACCAGAGATCCCATTTCTAACATTGGTGGTCAGCGGTGAGGATAGGACTTGCGTTTGCGCAGTACCACAGCGACAACTGGTTGCACTACAAACTCTACATTTAGATAATCACGTGTGTGGGGATTATTGTTTCTGAGTTTTAGTTATTTAATTCTTCTCCTAAAAGTGTCATTGGTAAATTGTATACTCTTGCTTCAGCTCAGACACCGAGGTCTCCTGTGTTGCACGTGTCCCTGAGCGTCCTGCCAAAATGGAGTCTGCTTTTAATTTTTGTGGTCTGTTTAGATACAGCATGTGGGAGTTGGTGGACTTCTGTAAGGAGAGAGACATAGCAGTGAGTGGGTCAGACACCCAGTCAAAACTGAGGGACAACCTGATCCAATGGCAAAAGGATGAATGGGACTGCGAGCGCAATGAGGAGAAGAGGGCCCTGGCCGCACGCCAAGAGGGTGGTGGGTCTGAGGGGGGCCCTGAGGAGTCTGAAGAGGAGGAAGAAAGTGACAGGACCGGGACGCCAGTAGATAGTGAGGACCCCATGGATAGGGAGTCCCTTGCTGGGTCCAGTGTCGGGGGCAGTGCCCCATCCCTTTTCCTGTCCCCAGAGGAGTGGGTGGATAGGAGGGAAGAAAGGGAGCATCAGCTGGCTTTGGAGAAGCTCAGGTTAGAGCATACCAAGGAGATAGCGCAGCTGAGTATGGAGGAGAAAAGGCTAGAGACCGAGAGGGTCTTAGCACAGGAGAGGATGGCGGAGGCTGAGAGGGCCTTCGCCAGGGAGAAATTAGCTCGGGAGGGTAGATTATCTCCTGAGGGCAGTTTTAGTTTTCTGGATTCCCCAGTGAGGGTGGAGTCCAGTGGTGGCAGCAATATGGAGTCCAGTGCAGGAAGTCCCATTCCCAGTTCCCAAAGTATGGTACCTTGTTCCCGAGAAGAGAAGTACAGGTTGAAGTTCAGGGGCAGTAGGAAACTGTCTCACCAGTCTTGGGTGGATTTTTCGGATGAATGTAATGATGCACTGGCTGATTGGGTAAGGGTTAACACGGAACAGGATTTTGAAGGACTGTTCGATCTGGTTATCAGAGAGCACCTGCTCAGTTGTTGTTTGCCGGGGTTGCGCCAACACCTGTTGGAGGGTGGGTTTTCTGATCTATGGGAGTTTACACAAGAGGCAGACCTCTGGGTGGAGGCCCAAGGTTCTGATGAGGCATTGGGGAGTGATTCCGAAAGTAATGGTTCAGGTATCTTCCAGTCCTGTATTGAGGAAGAGGTTCAGTGTAGCCCAGCTAGGTCCCAGTGTAGTGGGAGGGGTGTAGGGGCTCACGTCCTGTCTCAGTGGAGTAGGAGTGAGTGTGGGACTGAGCGTCCCCAGGTGCCCGAAACCCAGTCTCAGAGCCTGGATGGTTTCTTCAGGGAACACCAGGTTGGGAGCCTAGGCTGTCCTGTTAGTCCATTTGAGGAGGATCTCCTAGTGTCTGGAGAACCGGGAGCGTCTGTAAATAGAGCTCCAGTGGTTCTGGTGTCTGGCAGTGCCGCTCCAGTTGGGAGGGTACAGAAGTCCGGATTGAGGGGTGAGAGGGGGATGTGTTCCCCAGTGGAAGAACCAGTGGGTCAGGGGCCAGCCAGAAGGGCTGAGTCTCCTAGAAGTGACCATGGTGACACCACTTCTGTCGTGGGGGATCTCTGCGCACTGTCAGATGGACAGGGGTCGGGAGGTCTGCGCCACGCAGACTGTCACGCAACACATGAGTCATGTGTTACCCTCGGGGGCTGCTGTGTGCGCCCCCGGAAGTCCTGGTGTGCCAGGCAAATGCTCAGCCGTGGGGTTCAGCCCCAAGGTTGGGAGGCCAGGTTCAGGATCCGCCTGATCTGGAGGAAGGGACATCTGTAATCAGTGTCCTGACCGGTTCATCTTCCAGGGGTACCGCTCCAGTTGGGAGGGTGCAGAACTCTGGAAGGGGGTGCAGAGGGAGGGAGTCCTCGCCTCTGACCCCGGTGCAACCTGAGGGTTTAGACCCTAGGTTGGGAGACCAGTTTTTGGAGAGAGGTCCTGAACTGGTGGGAGAGTTGTGTTCTGAGGGTGCTTCTCCCAGGAGGAGAGGGCGGAACCCTAGAAGGAGAGGTAGGGGAGGAGAGCCTCACCCGTGACTTCTGGTCCGCCTGAGGGTGCAGACCCTAGGCTGGAGGATCAGTGGCAGTCTAGACCTGCCCTGATGAGGGGAAGAGTGGAGAATGGCTACTATGTGCCAGGGGTTACTACCCCCACTCTGTGAATGGGCAAGGACCAGTGGCATCTGGATGGCCTAGGGCCTGGTCCTGGCCGCGGACAGCTAGGGAGTACCAGTGGGGTAGCCCAGTTGGTCCAGACAGCTTTTTCAGAAGGAACCACATGGGTTCACCGTGGCGTAGAACCGGAGGGTGTCCCTGCAGTTGCGGGCCCGCGTCCGTGTTCTATCGCCCCAAGCAGGGAAGCCCATCACGGTGGTGATTGGTCTGCCCTGCGTTTTGGCTGGAAGGGGTTGTGTTGGACTTGGCCCTTTTGGCAGGTTCACCCCTAAACTTTTTGCCTGTCTCCTAGCCTTTTCCCTGTGTAGTGTTGGTGGTTTTAGGCCTCTGCGCACTTTAGCACTGTGTCCCAGTGTAAAGTGCGGGCGCACGCTGAGTGCGTGTGGTGAGATTGGCCTGCCCACCCATAGGAATGCATGGGGGATATGAGTGTCCATGGTAATTCCTGGTGTGAGAGGAGTGCAGGGGCGAGTTTAGTATGTGCGAACTCGTGAGAATAAATGCTGCGCAATGGTGTGCGCAGATTTATTGTGACTAGTGAAGAAGTGCCACTTTTAGAAGTTGGCATTTATGTGTGCTCTGTGTCTGCCTGCCTGATGTGAATTGCATGTCTGGCTTTGTGAGTGACAGGGGCTGGGAGGTGTGTGTGGCTCCAGGAGGGGCAGGGTGAGTCAGCGCAGTGGTGAATAGAGAGATCTGCATCTAGATGGGAGGGAGGAGTTGCACCTGGGACCTGAATAGGGCTGTGCCTTCCCTCCACAATGCTGGCTCCACCCCCTGTGGTGCGTCTGATGTCCCTAGCCTGTCCTGTGAAAGGAGAGAGGAGCTGAGCAAAACAAAGTGCTCCAAAGCTCCCCCAAACCAGTTGCATCTGGTTTTCCCTAAACCCTGCACCTTTAGACAAAGGAAAAGGTGTATAAAAGAAGGGGCTGTGACCCCATGAAATTGTTCTGCTCTGTTGTGCTGACTTGCAGGGGACACTCTGCCAGGAGGAACCGCCGCGGGACCCAGCTGCTGTTTCCTGGGGGTCCCTGCGTGCTGGCCTGCCTGGCTGTGCTGCTGAGGTGTCCCCAGCTCCAAGGACCCTTTATTTTTGGCCTCATTGAGACACTTCTGGAGCTGTGGCTCCTAGCGCCTTGCGAGCGCTTTCATTTTGCTCCCAGGGGAGAGGAGCCTGTTTTCCCTGCAGCGTGGAGCTGCGATCCATTTCGAGGGAATCCCGGCGTAGGGATTCCCCCGCGTGGCTGGCTTCCTGCGGGAGCCCACCCCGCGTGCTTTTCATTTAATTGAGCGGGTGCCCATCCCGCTTGTGTGCTGGCGGGTGCCCACCCCGCAAGTGACCTTATTTAAAAATACCGGGAGCCTACCCCGTATCGAGGAGATCGCCGCCAGCCCCGATTCAGGAAAAGAAGTTGCCGGGCCGCTGCAGACGCGACCCGGAAGCCAGGCGGCCTTGCCTGGACGGGGGCGGGGCCGCGTGACGTGAGGCGGAAGCAGCCCGGGAGCCTCGCAGGCTCCAGAACGAAGTCCCGGTCCCGAGAAGGGGGACCGGGTGAAGTGAGGCGAGGCGAGGCGAAGTCGAGGCGGGGCTCCCATGTGAGTGAGGAGAGCCCCGTGTGCCGCCTAGAGCGTCCAGAGCAGCCCGGTGAGTGGGGCTGCCTGCGCACACTGCCGGTGCCCTCCCGCTGCCTCAGCGTCGTTGCCAGAAGAGCCCCAGTGAAGGGGGGCTCCACAAAGCAGTGCGGATGCCAGAGGCGGCACCAAAGGGAAACGGAGCAGACAACGAAGGAGCCCGGTGAGTGGGGCCGCGTTGCTAAGTCCGGTGGGGGGGCGTGTCGGGGCCCATTGTCGGGGCCCTTCCCCCTGTGGTCGTACCTCTTGAGGCACAGTTGGTGCCAGTGTTTACTTCTCTTTTGGGCCAGATTCTTTTCAGAGTCCCAGTGCGGGGGGCTCAGGAGAGGCCAGTGAGTGCCCGTGGTCATTTTCACAGCTGCCCCGCCGGACAGTGGACAGCTGTGACGTGGGGCATATTGTTGTAGAGTCCCAGTGGGGGCTCAGAAGGCACAGTGGTGCCAAGCCTAATTCTCCAGCTGCACCGCGAGAGAGAGCGGGCAGCTGCAACGTTGGGGGCAAAGCTTTATTTACAGAGTCCTTGAGGGGGACTCCAGAGGGCCCATTGAGTGCCCTGGCTCATGTTTACAGCTGCCCAGCAAGTAGTGGGCAGCTGCCACGTTTAGGCTTGCGCAATTGCGCACCCTTGACTCCTGCTGCCTAGGCAGCGCCCTGACTCTGGGGACATAGGGCATTTGAGCCCTTTTTGAGATGGCCAGTTGACCAGGGGGGCTGTGAGTTTAATAGGGCGCCAGGCCCTAATGTGATTTGCATTTACTTTGATTTACGCACCCTGTGTTTATGCCTCTAATGTACTTGTATGATTATGAGGTTGTACTGCGTAATGTGTTTATGCTAAGGAGGTTTGGGCCTAATGTCATATTATGCCTAAGGTGATTTATGCATCCTATGTTTTACATTGCAGGTTCCCAGGCTTAGTTCCTAACTGTACCAGTAATTACTGGTGGTGCGCTACATTTATTATTTGTGCTACATTTACAATTGGTGATTTGTGATGGTTATGACAGTGGCCCCATTGGCCCTGTCATGTGTAAATAGTCCCCTGTGAATGTGGCCTAGTGCCAGTTGGCACACTGTATATTATGTGATTATGTTTCTAAGGTATTTATGACAATACAAAGGCTATTTTTTATATAACCTTGTGTGGAGTTCCTTTTGTGGTGTGCCTAGTGTGTTGCTGCTGTGAGAGTGTGTTGCGCAAATGCTTTACACATTGCCTCCGGGATAGGCCTGACTGCTCGTGCCAAGCTACCAAGGGGGTGAGCAGGGGTTATCTTGGGTGTGTAACTCCCTCGCCCTGACTAGAGTGGTGGTCTCTGCCTGGCTTTGGCGCAAGCCTTAGCCAACCAGAGATCCCATTTCTAACAACTTGTGACAACCACACCAACCTGGTGATTAGAATCATTCCAGGGGCAGTGGGTTTCACGTACTTAACCTTTAACGAAGCTGACACAGTACCCATCGCATACAAGTCACATCTTTACACTTCCGCAGAAATGAGTTTTTCATCTGTGGAGAAAGTTTTGACTGCAGTGCAAATGGCGATTCTAAAGGAACGCGCACTGGCACAGGGAAAGCGCATTTTGGTGGTAACACCCTATCCTGCCCTAGAGGCAGTAACGAAAGCAAGTGTTCCGAACTCTAAAGCTTTGCACCCCCGTTGGATACAATGGGCAACATCTTTGACGTCTCCGGATGTCACTTTCATCTTTGATTCATCTCTTCAGACTCAGGAGTTTTTGCAGTATGAATTAGTACATCCTCCTCCTCTGTCTTTACTACCGCTTGAGGAATACGAATGTATTATCTATTCCGATGGTTCAGCACAGCCTGCCACGGGCTCCAAGCATGCTTATTCAGCAGCATGTGCTATTGTTGCAGGTTCCTTTGTGAACTGAAAATTTAAATCTACTGTAGTGCATACTCAAGCACTGGGAGACAGTACTGCACAATTGGCCGAGCTGCGTGCATTGGTGCCAGCACTCGAGTTCGCTAATCCGGATGTGACCACCCTTATTGTATGCGATTCCTACTACTGTGTTCAGTTTTATAATGACAATCTCTTCATTTGGTCACAAAATGACTATAGAGACGCAAAAGGCAGCACAATTAAGCATAAAATGCTTTGGGTTCGAGTGGCAGTTTACAACAACGTCTGCCTCTCACACAGGTGGTACACACTCTTGGCCACCAGCGTGTGGGCGCACACGCTGTAGGTAACGGCTTGGCAGATGAAGCTGCCAAGTCAGCAGTAGCCACGTGCTCAGTCGCAGCAGTTACCAGATCCATGTCTAAAATCGATTCCGATATTCTAGCAGCTATTGCTGCAACAAAGGAAGGTGCTAATTACCCACGGGGATTCCCTTCCAAATACTGTTATCAATTAGGTCCCGAACAGGCTCCTTATGTAAGAATTCCAGACGTTGGTGATCGGCTGATTCCCAACGCGGACCGCAGACTTTCCTTGATTACTGCAGCACACGAAGGCATGGCTTCGGCTCATGCTGGGGTGTCTGCGACAGTTTCCATCTTGCAGCAGCGTTACTGGTGGCGTGGTTTATACAAACAGACCCGTACTTATGTGCTTTCTTGTGACGTTTGTCAGCAGATTAAGCCTTCCACGGTTACACGGCCACCACAGACCCCGCTCTGCATTTCAAACCGACCTTTTGGGTGTGTTTACCTGGATCACTGTGGTCCCTTTTCTTCAGACACTGCATATAAATATATCTTAGTTGCAGTGGACTCGTGCACACGTTTCATCTGGGTTTGGCCACAACGGAGTGCTGACGCTCGAAATGTCATAAGGGATTTGCGTGTCTTTGTGGGAATTTTCGCCTGTGGCACCTTCCATTCTGACCAAGGTCCAGCGTTTGCCTCTAAGGCTTACAAGGACGCAATGGGTTCACTGGGGTGCGGGTGAAATTTTCGTCACCGTATCGGCCTGAGGGCAATTCGATTGTTGAACGAATGAACCGTGACTTAAAGCAATCCTTGACAGCTAGAGTCTTAGGTACTGGCAGGAACTGGCTGGCCCACTTGTATACCGTACAACGTGCACTTAATAATCTCCCGAGAAGACCTCTGGGTGGGCGGACCCCATACGAAATGCTCTTTGGCATAAGAATGTTTGTGCCTGACCTTGATGGTCTAGACATGGCGGCGCAATCTGCCATCTTTGATGTAGATAACCATTCTACTATGTTACAGGACTTACAAGAAGCCCGAGACAAACTTGCGATTGCGCATTTACCTTCAGCCACAGACGCTGCACTGCAGATTCCGGTTGCCGGCTGGCTTCCAAAGATTGGAGATCTGGTCCGAGAGAAGGTGGAGAACAAAAAAGAATTTGGCCCCTCTTATCGTGCACCGGATCCAGTCCTTGGCTTGAAGGGAACTCGTACAGTAATCTTACCACCGCTTCCTGGTCGCAAAGAGAACAGATACATCTCGGTGGAAAATGTCAAACTACAACATCTGGCCGATCCTGAATAGTGTTACACCAGCGGTCTCTTGTCCTGTCATTTACCGGACGAATGTTCGTGGCCCTCCTGCACAAACGGTCACTGATGTTGCTATCGAGATGGTAGATTTACCTGATACTCTGCACGCCTACCCGGATTCCCCCTGCAATGAGGAGCCCGAGTATATCTACCCTGCAACCGAGTCCGTGGCTCATTTACCAACATCGCCACTGAGCCCAACACGTTATTCCTTTGACTCGGATTCCACTCCATCACTTGTCCCGTCCAAATTCAGTATTTTTGTGTCCTGGTTCAGAGACAATTTTTTGATCCCCCCATGGACATACATTTGGTTGGTACTTTTCCTTATTTTTTTGTTCATGTCTATTGGCTTTGTCACAGTGTTTTTTCTGCTCATCAATGGACACTACTTGCCAGAACGCTCTGCGGTGAACTCTGTCGCTGGAACTTTGGCTCCACATTCTTCATCTCACATCATGAAGCGAGACCACACATTTGTGAACATTTCAGCTTTTCCAGTTGCTGATGGCATCGTTTGGGATGCGGTAAATTTCCAAATTCATGGACCAACCAAAATTATTAATGTACCAAATGTCCTTCGTGTTTCAATGGGTGATGTCGTAAAAAGTAATATTCATTCTGACGATTGGGATGTGCATGCAGTTGAAGCATTATTTACTGATTTTAAATATTATGCTGCTTTTCATGCTGAAGATCTGTACATGAATTCTGCAAGTTATGCTGACTTGTATTGTTACCAGCATTGGGGCAACCATTTTCTCCATAAACCCAGTACCCTTCGGGGTCTTTTTAATTACACCCAGTGGGAACATTGTCCGACCCCTTTACCAGGTAGCTCCCAAACGCTTAGAAATAAGTTTACTTATTTTACCGATTTTAACAGATCGAACCATGGGTCCTATTTCTTTAAATTAAACACTTCCTCTACACAGAAAATCATGTTGACCCATACAAAATTACTATATTCAGGCTCCTTTTTAAAAGCCTTAGCTGTGGGTGGGTATGAACATTGGCGTGACACCATTGATTTGAAGTCTATTTGGGGCTCCAAAGCATGGCAGGTGCAGGGCACAGAAGCCTTGCATCGTGCTTGCCTCATCCCGGCCCAAATTCTATTTTTAAATCAGACCGTCTATCAAACGACATGTTGGGGTTTGGCTACGTCCAAACAATTAAATGCACCGTCCTTTCCTGTCTTGTCTTCTACTCCCAACGACAGCTTGTACTTTAATAAGTCCCTTACCGAATTGCAGGTTTTGTTTCTGAACAATTCGTTTAATGTCTCTACGTTGGTTCAGTCACCCTGGTTGGCTTGGCCCATTGCATCTAATGCCTGCCAATTGCGTTTTCATGACTCAGTTCCTGGTTACAAACAGGATAGGCCTGATCCATGGTTTTCTGACTCTCGTACTGTGACAACATATTCTGTTGGTAAATTATGTAAACAGTGGTTGCAGCACTCTTCCCTAGATTCTGTTAAACAACATTTATCACTCCTATCAGGCAACATTGATCTGTCCGATTTTGTTCTGGGGCCTCGTGGTCCTCGACCTAAGAGATTCATTTATGAAACTTATAATGAACTCTGGAAGCTTTCGCAAATTGAAGCTGCTTCCCGTCTGCGGGAAATCGATCAAGCAAATTTGGAAAAGGTGCTTGCTGTTGTTGACAATAGTATTAATACCCTGTCTTCCCGCATTTACACATTAGAGAATATTATTTCCTCTGTTGTTGATATTGTACAAGATGATGTTTCTGTGTTATATCATGGTCAAAATCAATTGCGTTCAGTAATGCAGTTTGCATGTCCTTTGCAAACACTTAAAATGGGGAAAGTTCCTTGGCAATTTTTGAACACCTCTGCCTTATTTTTACCTTTTAATTTGACTGAGAAACAGCGGTTCATGTCCATGAAAGATGCAGCATACACTCTGTTACATATTGAAAAGATAGAGCCCTTACCATTCTCTATTGCGGAATTGGATTCTGCTGTGTGGCTAGTACACGGGGTTATCGCTTTGCCTTTTTCATTGTTTGAATTTAGTTCGTGCATGAAGCATTATCCTGTTGGCCATTTCCAGCCTTTGGGCAGTGCCTTCCTGCATGAACTTTGGTCCCTGCCATTCATGTTTAAATGCCTTAGAGACGGGAGGGAGGTTTTTCTCACTGGGGAGTCATGCGATTCAACTGTGGGTCATTCCCTTATTTGCAAACACATTAAGTTGCACGGAGCTTGTAACGTTTCGACTCCGAATCTTGCTTGTGTGTTAAAGGGTATTCCAGCTCCTGCTATTTCTCCTACTTTCACTGTGCTTGCTAATGGTAGCTATTTGCTTTTAAATAACCAAGCCTGCTGTGGCCTGCTGGCCGGCATACCATATATTGTTACTGTTTCCCACAGGGTTGTCTGCTGCAAAAATGTGCTTTTTCCTCCCCCGCACGACATTATAGATAGTTCTGTGTGGCCTTCCATTCCTACTGTGAGGGCGGATTTCAATAAATTGAGCAGAATAAAGGCACTATTATTGAACCAGGAGGTTATGCTCACATCTGCCCGGGAGACTTTCATTCTCCAGGTGGCAAGTACCCACAGTGAAATACAGGCCCTTTTGAACACTAACCTCCCACAACATTTCGGTGAACTGATTCACCGTGTTTTTAATGCGTCCCGCACTGAAGGTCTAGTGCACTTTTTTAAAGTTGTGGGCTCTGGCCTTGTGACCTCTTTTCAAACTATTTTTGGTGTAATACCGGCTTTTATTCATTCCATCTTTTCCAGCGTCTTTGGTGGCTTTCCACTGATCCTCGCCTTGGCGGCTGGTGTCCTGCTGTTGGTCTGTTTACTACGCAATGGCTGCACCTCCATGGGCCCTTCTCGAGCCAGGTCAGCTCCAGATGCTCCGTGAACGCATCCTCGCTGGCTTCGGCGTCCTGCCGTTGGCGACAATGAGTGTGTCATATACACTTTCTTTTCGCTTGCGTATTTCACTTGCGTGCAACCTGTGATGTCTTGCATCAGATGTCCATTCTCGTGGGCCATGGATTATTGCCTCTCCAATACGTCTTTGTCTGTTCCGGATTTTGTTCAGTTGGTGGGTCCCCTAGAGGCCCATGAACGGGACTGTTCCGCTGCAGGCTACATGGCGCCGTGCGGCTGCACTGGGGATTTTGGCACAATGGGATATCTGGGTGGCTGCTCGGAATCTCCTACAACGAAGTTATATTGAGTATCACGCAAGTTGTCCCGCAAT
The DNA here is from genome assembly GCA_963921515.1 of Calotriton arnoldi. Lineage (NCBI taxonomy): Eukaryota > Metazoa > Chordata > Amphibia > Caudata > Salamandridae > Calotriton > Calotriton arnoldi. The sequence goes on from CAWUFW010006909.1 coordinate 271,664, forward strand.
GCTGTTCGCTGCCCCTCTTGCGAGGAACATGACTGCAGCTTTGATTTACTTGACTGGATGGCGTCGCTTTTTTCCGACGATTCCAATGATGTCCTCTTGGAAGGTGTGGCATTTTTCTGCACTAACACACTATTGGATTGAGAGGGCTTTAACTTTCTACAACCTGCCTCGCTGAAAACAATATATATATATATATTCTTTTTTGATTTTTTATTCACATCTCCCTTTCGTTGTCCTTCCTGGGATTCGCTTCCCCACATGCGTTCTGTTCTGCTCAGTTAATTTGGACCCTGTCATCTTCTTGGACGATGGACTGACCAGGGGAGGGTGTCGTGTGGTTTGTGGCCTCCTGGTCTGCCTTGCTGCGTTGGCTTGGGCTTGGCTGCCATGAGGCCTTTTTGCGCACGTTCCTTTGTGCAGTTGTTTTTCGAGCCTCTGCTTCTGCCCGGCTATCTTAGCACTGTCTGCATTTCAATCTTTCACCTTGTCTCCTGTTCCCTTTTGGGCTGCTGTCTGCACACCATGTACAAGGTCGATACACAACGTCCCTTGTTCCTGCTGATTTGGCCAGTCCCTCACACTTAGACATAACACTCTATTTACAGCTGCCTTGGAGAAATTTGTGTGCTTTTAATATGGTGTTTTTTCACTGTAAGAGACACTTGGAGAACAACCTTTCCAGAGAGAAGAGCTGTTTGTATCTGATGATGTAAACTTTGCATCTAGATATTGAGGTATGGGGGTTCGCTAGTCAAAGCCCAGAGGTCTTCTATTTTTATAATAAACTAGCTACTAGCACGGGGAGGGTGGTAAGGTCATTTAGCCTTATATCCACTGCTTTATGAAATGCTTTCCCCGTTTGTATTCTATGGAGTTGTAACTATGCTGCTTATTTTATCATTATGCATTATGCTGATAGTACTGGCACGTGTACTGTATCTTAGAGCACGTTAGTTGAAATAAACATTTTAAACTATACAGTGTCTCTTTTTACGCGCGTTGTGGACAGGTATGAGTGAGTTATGAAAGGGTGTTCTTGCTACTGCGAGTCCTGAGAGAGAGAGAGATACCGTGTTCTGGGTTGTCTAATCATTGGTAGCTTTGTTGCTAATGAGACGCTACAGCTAGTCGGGTTAGGGTTTTAGGTGCTAAAGTTTATGGTTGGCTCACCAGTATATTCCGAGGTCCTATTATCCTGTGCATAGCTCTGTGTATGTGCAGAATCCCTACAACAGTTTCTGCTTTACAGTTGTCGATGAATCGTTGAAGTAGGGCTGGGTCCTCATATGTAGTTGTCCTATTTTTGTAAGTCACTTTGAAGAGGCATGGATGGATTAAGCCGAATCTAGCGTTTAAGTCTTGTAGTGCTGGACGCAAAGCTAAGAAACTTTTCGTTCTGTCAGCCATGACTTTAGCATAATCCTGTGAGAAGAATAACGGTGAACCCTGCCAAGATATACGGCGTTTAAATTTAACTGCATGTAAAACCTTCAACAAATCAGTGTATTCTAGAAAGTATAAAATGACACCTCTCGGTTTGCGTGAGGATGATGAGGTTGGAGGAGCATGACCAAGTCTGTGTGCTCTTTGTATATTTAGTTGCTGTGATTCAGGGAACTCAACGTCTGAGGAAGAAAGGACTGAAAGAAAGAAATAGGGTTGGAGCCTTCCAATCCTTCAGTTAGAACATAAATTTGTAGATTATTATGTCTGCTTCGGTTTTAAAGGTTTTCCACTTGTTTCTGAAGCTGGGATATCTCTGCCTTCATAGGATGAATCAGTTGAGAAGACGCTTGTAGAGATTCCATTTGCCGTTCCATTAAATTAGTTTTGTTGTCGAACGTAGACTATTTATCCTCTAGACTATGCAAACGTAAATTTGTTTCTTCCATATAGGGCTTGAGAGCCCGTATCTGGTATATGAGTAAGTCTAGAGATGTTGGTGAAGGAGAAATAGTTGGTGAAGGAGGATCCTTTTTGGGTCGTTTAGTAATTGATGGTGTTGAGGGAGTTGTAGGTTTAGAAGCATTTTTCCCATTTGAGAAAGAGGAATGTGAAGCATGTGAGGAAGTGGAAGCGAAAGGTGATGAGGATGACCCCACAGGGGGGAAAGAGAGAAACTGCTCCGGGTCTTCCATGTCATTTTGTAATACTAAGAAAGGATTTGAGGTTGTCAAAGTGGGAGTTTTAGGGCGTAAAACAGCAGCGGAGGTAGCACTCCTGACAGGTTTGATTCTCCCCATAGACATGAACGTCACTGCCACAAAAGGACAATTTTGAGGAAAAGTTGAGAGAAATTGCACAACACCGCAGTTGTATTAAACAGAGATTAAAGTTGTAGCTAGTTGAAAATGCAGAAATCCTCAAGGGCAGCTTTATATTGGTTTACTCAATTGTATAGCATATTGGTTGATTCAGTTGTCAAAACGAAGTTTGCATGCCAAATAAGTCAAAAAACCAAACAATTGCTGAGTAGCATGCAGTTAAAAGAAGCAAAATAATCCGGGAACATGCTAGTGCTTGAAACAGTATTTATTAGCAGAAGACTGTAAAATGTTGGCATTAGGATGCTTTCCGCGGAAAGGAGACAAAATGGCAGCCGCGAATCCAGTCACGGAGATGCGCTGCAACCGTTAAGGAGAAATACGCGGTGTCAGCTCCTTGCCGCGGTGAAAAGAAGGCATCATGTGATGCAGCGTGGTTTTGCCAACAAAGTCCTCGGATCAGTATATGAGTCGAGACGCTGCCGCCGCTTGAATAAAGAACACCCTCGGAGTTCGGCGCGGAGCAGCGTTAACCGGCCGCCATCTTCTCTTGGCGCCAGACCACGCCCCTCCGTGGACATGTTATTTAAACACACTAATTAGTGTCCAGTATTATCCTCGCTGTTCTCACATGCTGGCCAGTGCCCAAGGGCCGGGAAGCCCAAAACTCGTTTGGCCTGATGTTGTTGGTGGCCATTAGCTTTGTTTTGCTACAGTACCAATAAAGAATTGAACCTGCTGTTGAGTGCACCTTCATTTGAAGATAAAGTCTGTTGATGATTGATATATATATATATATATATATATATATATATATATATTCACTGAAAAAACCATAGGTTTTAGGGACAGTTATAGTTAGTTGGACATTGCACTCGTACAAAACCCGTGAAATTCCCCGTTATAGTTAGTTCAGCTAACTATAACTCGCGCCCCGCAATGCACTGCTGATGACGTCACATATTACATCACTCATGACATGGTCAGTGACATCACTGATGACATCACGGATGACATCTCAAATGACATCACTGATGACATCATCCAGTGACTGTGTGTTTCTGTAAAGTTTAAATATTTTTAATATATATAGGGAAAGGCGTATTGAAGAATGAGTGGGTGTATAAGTGTCTGTATGGATGATTTAGTAGGTGCGTGACTAACTCTATAAGTGAGTGATTAAACGTATCTTACTGAATGCATGGGTTAGTGACTAAACTGGGTGAATGTCTGTATCCGTCTGTCTATTGCTGTGTAAGTGGCTGCATGGGTTTGTGAATAGCTACAGGAGTGTCTATATGAGTTATTGATTGGTTGTCTGAGTATCTGTATGGGTGCCTGAGTGTTTGTGTGGGTGGGGTGTGTGCGACTCTGTGCATAGATGTGTGAGTGGGTGATTCACTGGGTGGATGGTTTCAAGAGTGCATCTGTGATAGACTGTATGGGTGGGTAAGTGTGTGTAAGAGTGTGTTAGTGAGTGAATGTATGTCCCAGTGGAACATGTGTGAGTAACTACATATGTGAAAGGCAGTATATATGGGTGTTGGAGTATATAAATAGCTATAAGCGAGAGTGTGTGATTGTGAGAGTGACTGTATGGATGAGTGTGTGCTTGAACAGTGATTGTATAAGAGCGTAAGAATGTGCTAGTATTTGTATGAGTAAGTGAGCTGGTGTGTGGATAACTGTATAGGTGAGTAAATGGCAGTGTGTTTAATTATTTGCATGACTGACTAAGTGTGTGAGTACCTCTATGGATGATTGGCGGTGTTTGAATGTCTATATAGGAGTATGAGTGCATATCATAGTCCTGTACTGAGTGACCGTAAGTATGAGTGACTGTACGGGTGAGTGAGTGGATGTGTGTGTAGACCTAAGAATCAGTGAGTGGGTATGTAGTTATTGGTGTTGGAGTGTCTATGGTTTTGCGAATGGCAGTCTGTAATTTAGAGTGGGTGTATCAAAGGTTATATTAGGGTGTGAGGAGGTGCATCAGATTATCACGTGGATGATGTCATCAGTGATGTCATTTGAGATGTCATCAGGGATGTCATCAGTGATGTCACTGACCATGTCATGAGTGATGTAATATGTGACGTCATCAGCAGTGCATTGCGGGGGCGCGAGTTATAGTTAGCTGAACTAACTGTAACAGGGGAATTTCACGGGTTTTGTACGAGTGCAATGTCCAACTAACTATAACTGTCCCTAAAACCTATGGTTTTTTCAGTGAATTTGTAAGGTTTTTTAAACGCTAATTTCTAACTATAACATGCCTGAAACCTATGGTTTTTTCAGTGAATTTCAAAGGTTTTTTAAATGCTAATTCCTAACTATAACATGTCTGAAACCTATGGTTTTTTCCAGTGAATTTCAAAGGTTTTGTAAATGACAATTTTTAAATGTATTAATTGTTATATTTATTTTTTGATACTGATTTACTACATTTTTTTAAACTATTTATTTTTAGATATTTTATTTTTTAAATTACATTGTAATTACATTATACATTACATTACAAAATATACTTTCTCAGAATGAATTACTTTAGTTTAAATACTTTGCAAATAGGCAATAGACTTTTAAGTACAGTAGTTACAGTTGTTGCAATGGGCAACACAATTTCAAACACAATGCAACATTGAGCTCAATGTGAATTTCTAGTTAAATGCAATTAGTTACTTTATGGATTACTTTTCTAACCACAGGACTGGATCCTAGATTCAGTCCTGGGACATCTCCTGTAAAGAGTTGAGTAAAAGCGTTTTATTTACAGTAGTGATTTTTATGGAATATTATTGTATTTTAAAAGTTGACACTTAGAAACTTTTTCACTTAGAATCACCAATGTTATCCTATTGGAGGAAATTCACTTAGCAGGTAAGTAGTGTTATCGTTACTTTTTCTTACTCAGTGGTGGATCCTGGATCCAGCACTGGTGCATCTCCTGTAAACAGTTGAAAGAATGCGTTTAAGTCATACAGGCGATTTTTAAGGAATATTTGTAGTTTGTGAAAATTGACACTTTGAAACTTTTCTGCTGAAAACCAGACAATGGATTCCTATGGAAGGAAATACAAGTTACTGGTAAGTACGGTTAGAATTACTTTTCAGGATCTGTACTGGGCTCAAAGATGCAGCACTGAGGTCTCTCCTGATAACAGGTGAGTAAATTGGAATTCGTAGTTCAGCTGATTTTAGAGGAATATTATAAAGTTACAAAACTCCACACTTAGAAGAATTTCCAAGTGAAACCAGTCAATGTTAGCCTATGGAAGGAAATTCAAGTTACTGGTAAGTACGGTTAGAATTACTTTTCAGGATCAGTACTGGGCTCAAAGATGCAGCACTGAGGTCTCTCCTGATAACAGGTGAGTAAATAGGAATTCGTAGTTCTGCTGATTTTAGAGGAATATTTGTATGTTTCAAAAATCGACACTTCGAAACTTTTTCAGCAAAAAGCAGGCAATGATATCCTATGGAAGGAAATTCAAGTTACTGGTAAGTACGGTTAAAATTACTTTTCAGGATCAGTACTGGGCTCAAAGATGCAGCACTGAGGTCTCTCCTGATAACAGGTGAGTAAATCGGAATTCATAGTTCGGCTGATTTTAGAGGAATATTTGCACAATGGTGAAGGAAGGGGGTGGGGCCTGAGGTGACATGTCTGCAAACACGCCCTGTGGCACGTTTTAAGTTGGAGAATTAATTCCTCCTCAAACCTGAGGGTCCCTAGGGGCCAACTAGCCCACCAAGAACCTCCAGTATGCGCCAGGGGGCTGCGTTGCAGAGAGGTGTACAGAGGCCACGCCCATTTTTACAACACTCTGCAACGCAGCTCAGTGGCGCTTACTGGAGGTACCAGGTGGGCTAGTTGTCCCCCAGGGACCCTCAGGATTGAAAAGGATTTAATTCTCCATCTTAAAACGCGCCACGGGGCCTGTTTGCACACATGTCACCTGAAGCCCCGCCCCCTCCCTTCACCACTGTGGAAACGCGCCCCGTGGTGCGTTTTAAGTTGGGGGATTAAGTCCCCTTGAATCCTGAGGGTCCCTGTAGTCCAACTAGCCCACCATGTACCTCCAAAAAGCGCCACAGAGCCTCGTTGCAGAGAGGTGTAAAAAGGGGCGTGGCCTCTGTACACCTCTCTGCAACGCAGCCCCCTGGCGCATACTGGAGGTTCCTGGTGGGCTAGTTGGCCCCCAGGGACCCCCAGTATTCAAGGGGAATTCGTTCCCCATCTGCAAACGCGCCAGGGGGCGCGTTTGCAGACTGCTGCAGAGAGGGGGCGGGGCCTCCGGCACGATGCCGGTTTAAAAAAAAAAAAATTGTATGGGAGGGGGCTGCGTGGCCCCCCTTCCCTTGGCCACTTTGGCCCCGGGGACCCCATCCCCCGGGGCCTGATGATTTTTTTTTTTTAAACAAAACGGGAAGGGGGCCGCGTGGCCCCCTTCCCTGGGCCTCTATTGGCCCCGGGGACCCCATCCCCCGGGCATGCCCTCTTTAAAAAATATATATATTTGGAGGGGGCTGCGTGGCCCCCCTCCTCAGGCCATTTAAGGCCCCGGGGACCCCATCCCTCGGGGCCGGCCTTAACCTTTTTTTAATTTTTTTTTTTTGGGGAGGGGGCTGCGTGGCCCCCTCCCAGGCCACTAATAGCCCCGGGGACCCCATCCCCTGGGGCCTGGCCACTAGTTGGGGACCGTGGGGGTCCCCAATCCCCGCACGGTCCCGCCCGGCTCCCCGCGTCCTGCGGGAGCCGGCATTGCTTTTCCATAAAGGGAGCTGCTGACATGCAGCTCCCTTGTGGAAAAGCAATCTGCTTTGCTTCATTGAAGCGAGAGCAGGTTTCCCTGCTCTTGCTTCAATGAAGCAAAGCAGTTTGCAATGACAGGGTGGGAGCCGCGAGGCTCCCGTTCTGCCATTGCAAACTGCAGTGTCCCGGGGGCAGGCACCCCGGGACACTGCAGGAGCCGGCCCTGGGGGGTGGCGGTGCCCAGAGCCACCACAGGCTCCAGGAGGGGGGCCGCGCGGCCCCCTCCCATCCTGTGCACAGCCCAGGGGAGGTAGTAATCCCCGGGGCTTCGGGGGTCCGAAACGGAACCCCACATTTATTTTGTTAGTGCCCCGGGGAGGTGGCGGTCCCTGGGGTGTGTGGGGGGGCTGGAGCCCCGCACACAGGTACTATTAATTTAAAAAAAAGAAGCCCCGGGGGGTGGCGGTCCCCGGGGCTGCGGGAGGGCCGAGAGCCCTCCCGCACCGTTTTGTTTTCAAAGCCCCGGGGGTGGCGGTCCCGGGGCTTGGGGGCCTTAGAGGCCCCCACATATTATAAATAAACCCCCGCATGCCCCCGGGACTTGGCCCACCCGGGCGAAATACTCATCGAGCGCGGAGACCACGCTTCGATTTTTTTCTCGGCGGGATCCGCGCACCCTAAGCGCATCCCGCTGATTTTAAAAAAAAATGCTTTTTCTGCCCAGGGGTCCTTGTGGGACCCCTGAGCAGACCTAGGGGTCAGGGTGTTTCTACCCTGCCCCCTTTTTGCGCTTTGCACACTTGTTACTGTCCCTCGGTTGAGGGACAAAATGGCTGCCAACACTTCCTGATTTGGAGTGTTGACAGCCACTTGACAGCCAATTAGCATGCAGCTCGTGATCGGGAGGGTACGCGGACCCTACTCGGCCATAGATATATATGTGACTTTACTTTTGATTTTCTCAGGAACTACTGAACGGATTTACACCATTTAAGCAAAAGGCACGACACTGAACCAAGGGCTACCTCTTTGCCAAATTTGGTGTAATTCCGTTCAGCAGTTCGGGCTGTAGCTGCGACTAAAGGTTCCTATGGAAAAATGAATGGGGAAAACGCGTTTTGGGACCCCCTTTTTCTCGGCCCCGCTTGACGAATCACCCGAGACTTTCAGGATAGGAGCAGACCGGAGCGCCCCAACAAGTTGGAAACTTTCGCGAAGATTCGTCAACCGGCGCCGAAGTTATTTCAAATAGAATGTTGCGGATTTCCTATGGAAAATAGGTCCTAACTATAACTATCTACTGGCGACCGCCAGTAGATAATATATATATATATTTATAAGCACAACTGCAGACCAGAATTGTGTCAGCCGGCACACAAGGAGCACACTCGGGAATTCGTGATTCAAATCTTCTTTAATTTGTGCAGAGCCCCCCTCAGCACTGACAGACGCATTTCGCCACTCCGGCCTTGTCGATATACATATATATATGCACACACAAGAAATGTATCCACAAGCAAACAAATGAATACGGACGAACTCCTTGGTGAGTGAATCAACAAAAGCTTTAATAAAGCGCTTTGAGTGGCAAACTGTCAATGCGTTTCAACTGCTCACGGCAGCCTTGATCACAACCTATATATATATATATATATATATGTAGTCTCCTCTGGCTATACACAGACCCCCTCTCGTCGTTGGGCAACACAGATTTGAAGGAGCCACAGTCTGACAACGGACTTAAGAATACAATCCAGGAGGATTTACCGCATGTGAGCCCCCCAGCAACGATAATTGTGACCCACACCCAGCTCAAGGCAGGCGGACCCGTGCTGGAGGATCCGAGTGACGCCAACAGCGAGTAAAGGTAGGGTTGTGTTCTTAAACTGGGTTAGAGAGGTGTGCTTCGATACACACGGGGTGACCGGATTTGACGAATTCACCTCGGGTACTACCGACAAAGACTTTCCGTATTCCAATCAGTATGTCAGCTGACGTGCTGAAAGACCGGGAGGCTGCGGCAGCTGAAATGTTTGACGATGCGCGCTCGCCAAACCTAACGACACTTACTCACACTGCAACACAAAGTAGCAGTAATACCAACCTTAAAGAAAGAATTAAACAGTTGGAAAAGCTTATGAGACAAGAGCAAAGCAAGTGGTGGGAAGGAAAATCACTGCAACGTTATTTAGACATGGGCAGGATCCCACGTGAATTGAGAATATTCATAGCTCCCAGCTATGAAAACCCAGACCCATGTATGATGAAGGAGTGGGCTGAAACTAATTTAGATTCATCAAAAAAATTCATTACCATATTGGTTAAATATGCGGAAAAGGACAGAATCAAACTGCAAAATCAAATTGAATTGATCAATGAAGAACTGAGTCAGTTGGGGCAGAATGATGAACTCAGTAAAATGAAAGAGGAAATGACAAAAAGACTGCGCAAGGAGGAAGAGAAAATCAGAGAAAGAAAGACATATAAGTTCCATAGGGACAAAGTGGACTACGAATGTGGTCGGATATTTACGTTTGCAAAGAAGTACGATTCGCTTAAAATTTCGAAATTCAGTGGAACGAATGCTGCAACATCTAGCACATTGTCCAACAGGGGAAGACCTATAAATACATCCAATTCCGACCTGAGCTCAGCAATAGAGAGCGAAACGGAGCTGGACTCACGCAATTCAAGGGCAGCACAAATTCCATCCAAACTCTCACTCGCAGAGGAATTCGATTTTTTATGCCTGGATCGGAGACAGACCCTGCGTCCAAGAACACAGGGGAACAAATTAGGAAAAGTAGATCCAGCAAGCGTCGGGAGAGGAGAAAAGCGCAACAAAAACGAAGCCAATTCCACCAAAAAACAAACAGTACGCAGGTGGAAACGGAAGTAATTGAGAGTCCAGCCAACAACCGTACCATTGTCAATCTGGCAAACATAGACTTAAATAAAGCGGAAGAACAACTATTGTCCCTTGGTTTGTCATACTGTCCAGAAAGTACTTTCAACTACGCCACAACTAGAATGGATATATTTAAAAGTGTGCGCAAACTAAAACTGAAAAAATATCACCTACTTCGGAACAAAACAATGGACAACATTCAGCGCAGCGAACCATCACAATCACCCCTTCTCAATTTAACTATTTCTGACCTACCAATATTGAGGGATCTTCAAGAGCTAGCTGAAGAAAATGCAACATCTAATTCTCAAAATTTGGATCATGAAAACCAAGATGGTGAAGCAACCATAAGGATAACTCAGCAGGGCAAAACAAACACGCCCTTCAAACCCAAGTCAACCTTTAATCCCATAACACCTAGGGATGCAATAGACATATTTCACAAACAAATAGTGTCTGGAATCAAACAGCTGAATCATAAAGTACAAGGAACTAAAAAAGAAAAACACAAAAAACAAGAATACCAATACCATCAACTCATGACCAAGTTACTCAACAACACCCAAATTATTATACGAAATTCAGACAAGGGAGGAAACTTAGTAATTTGGGGTAAAGAGGGTTACGTGGAGGAAGCTATGGGACAACTTTCCGACAGAAATTGCTATCGGAAAAGTGATGCACTATCTAAGGGCCATCTATAATGAATATTACACAAAATTATTGGTGCGGAAAAGTGCTGGATTAATAACAATGCACGAATATACATTTTTGAGGAACGATAATCCGACAGTACCCATTTTCTTTTTATGCCCAAAATTCATAAAAACCCATTAAAGCCACCAGGACGGCCTATAATATCAGCACGCAACAGTTTACTAGAAAAATCATCCCAATATGTGGACTATTTTCTTCAAGAACACGTTCGGCAACTTCCGTCCTACATCCGAGATAAGGGATTTTGGGTGGCAAAAGGACTTCCTATTAATAACTCTTGACCTAACAGCACTTTATACAAGCATAAACCATCAAGACGGACTAAGGGCTTTACAACATTATCGTAACTGTAGACCTGCTCAGATGGCACAACATAACAAAATGCTTGTCAACATGGTTGAGTTCTGTTTATACAATAATGTGTTTATGTTCCAAAATGTACTATATCTACAACTACGAGGTGTGGCAATGGGGGCCAGCTTCTCCTCCAGCTATGCGTGTCTTCACATGGGCTGGTGGGAGGAGCTGGTACTGAAAAAAACTCATGATATGTATTTTAATAACAATGTTAAACTTTGGTTGCGATATATAGACGACCTCTTTATAATTTGGCAAGGGACCTTGTCGAATGCACAGGAATTTGTTGAGAGGCTTAACAGTAATGACATCAACCTGAATTTTACTGCAACCATCAGTGCAGAATCAGTGAACTTTCTAGATGTCCAAATTTATGTCAGTAATGGCAAGATTGAAACAAAAACGTACAGGAAGCAGACTGCAGGTAACTCAGTGTTGCATGCAACCAGCTCCCACCCGCGACATCTAGTACAAAGCATCCCCTATGGGGAGATGCTAAGACTAAGAAGGATTTGCAGTAATAAATATGACCTTAAAGTAGCACAACAGGCAAGCCAAATTAGATTCCTAGCAAGAGGCTATTCCAACAGGTGCATCAATTTGGCAATCACCAAAAGTAATGCACTAGCCAGGTCGGATCTACTTATAAACTTGAAGTCACAAGAACACACTCAGCTAACAGCCAAGACCAACACATGATTTTAAATTACAGCAAACAGGAAAAGGCAATTAAAAACATCATCAAAAGAAACTGGCCTATAGTTCTTAATGACCCTATTATAGGCCATTTGCTGCCAACGAATCTATCAATCAATCAATCAATCAATCAGGGGTTTGTTAAAGCGCGACTACTCACCCGTAAGGGTCTCAAGGCGCTAGGGGTAGGGGGGGTGCAGGTTCCATTCCATCAAGGAGGGGGTCTGTCGAAGAGCCAGGTTTTGAGGTTTCTTGCGAAGATGGGGATCAATGTTGTCTGTCTGAGGTGGAGCGGAAGGGCGTTCCATGCTTTGGCCGCGAGGAAGGAGAAGGAGCGGCCTCCCGATCTGGTCTTTCTGGTGTGGGGGATCACGGCATAGGAGAGCTGGGCTGATCGTAGGGTCCTTTGGGGTGCGTAGAATTTGAGTCGGCTGTTCAGGTATGCGGGTCCGGTGCCGTGGAGGGCCTTGTGTGCATGGGTGAGTATCTTGAAGGTGATTCTTGCCTCGACGGGGAGCCAGTGGAGTGTGCGCAGGTGCTGGGAGATGTGGCAGTGTTTTGGCAGGTTGAGGACCAGTCTTGCGGCGGCGTTCTGTAGCTTGCGCGTGAGGTTTTAGTTTATTCCGGCGTAGAGTGCGTTGCCGTAGTCGAGTCTGCTGGTGACCAGGGCGTGAGTGACGGTCTTTCTGTGTTCGAGGGGGATCCATTTGAAGGTCTTACGAAGGAGGCGGAAGGTGTGGAAGCAGGAAGATGAGACGGAGTTGATCTGGTCGTCCATTTTGAGCTCGGAGTCCAGGATGATTCCCAGGTTGCGTGCGTGGTCCATGGGGTTTGGCGGGTTTCCGAGGGCGGGGGGCCACCAGGTGTCGCTCCAGGTGTCGGGGTTTGGGCCCATGATGAGTACTTCTGTTTTGTGGGTGTTTAGTTGTAGGCAGCTGTTTTTCATCCATTTGGCGATGGCTTCCATGCCTTCTCGAAAGTTGTGTCTGGCGGTGTTGGGTTAGTTGGATAGGGAGAGGATGAGTTGGGTGTCGTCTGCGTATGGCACAATGTTGAGTCCGTTGGTTCTGACGATGGGGGCGAGTGGAGCCATGTAGACGTTGAAGAGCATCGGGCTGAGGGAGGAGCCCTGGGGGACTCCGCAGGTGGTAGGTGTAGGGTCCGAGAGGAAAGGGGGAGTCTGATCCACTGCGTTCTGCCGAAGAGAAAGGAGCGGATCCAGTCGAGGGCCTTGTCCTGGATTCCTGTGTCGTAGAGTCTGCATATTAGGGTGCGGTGAGAGACTGTGTCAAACACCGCTGAGAGGTCAAGGAGGATGAGGGCTACTGTTTCTCCTTTGTCCAGTAGGGTGCGGATGTCGTCTGTTGCGGCGAGGAGGGCGGTTTCCGTACTGTGGTTTTTTCTGAAGCCGGATTGGGAGGAGTCGAGGATGTTGTGTTCTTCGATGAATGTGGCGAATTGGCTGTTGATGGCTTTCTTGATGACTTTCACTGAGAACGGGAGCAGGGAGATGGGTCTGTAGTTTTTGAGGCCGGTGGGGTCCGCTGAGGGTTTCTTCAGGAGATGGTTCACCTCGGCGTGTTTCCAGTCGTCAGGGAACGAGGCGGTCGCCAGGGAGCGGTTGATGGTGTGGCGAAGCATGGGTGCGATGGTGTCGGCGGCTCTGTTGAAGATGTGGTGGGGCAGGGGTTTGTGGGGGCCCCTGAGTGGATTGACTTCATTGTCTTCAGTGTATCTTCAGTGGTGAGGGTTGTCCAGTTGTCAATTGCTGGTTTCCGGGTATCGGGGTGGTTGGTGAGGGTTCAGTGTGTTGGTTGTCTTTGTCGAAGTTGTCGTAGATGCTCTTGATTTTGTGGTGGAAAAAGGTGCTGAGTTTGTCGCAGAGGTCTTGTGAGGGAGGGATGTCAGTAGACTCGCTGGTGGGTTGGGCGAAGTCCTTGATGATGCTGAAGAGTTCCTTGCTGTTGTGCGCGTGGGTGGAGATTCTCTCTTCAATCGCTTTTTTCCTCGTTTCTCTGATGAGTTGGTGGTGGGCGTTGGTGGCGGCTTTGAAGTTGTTGTGGGCTTCTGTGGATTTGGTGTTCCTCTAGGCCTTTTCGAGGCGGCGGCAAGTGCGTCTGGATTCTCGAAGTTCAGTGGTAAACCATCTGGCTTTCGTGGTGCGGGTATTGTTGTTTTTCTTGAGGGGGGCTATGGTGTTGGCACTGTCCGAGAGCCATCACTTTTAGCAGAGCTCCATCAATGAGAGATTGGCTGGTAAGAAACAACCCTGATAGCCAGACAGGGATGACATGGCTGACACAACGTAAAGGATTTTATAAATGCAAAATGTGTAAAGCCTGCCAATATGGCATTAACAAAGCAACTTACTAGGTCCCTTTTGGCAGCCAGGAACGTGTCATCACTAGGGCATTAACGTGTAAGACTGATCATGTCATATATGTGCTGGAGTGCACATGTGACCTACGGTATGTGGGAAGTACCAAATTTCAGGGCCACAAATGGATAATCCAGCACATACGTGCCATTAAAAGTCAGGATCAGTCTTATTCTGTAGCACGGCATTTTGGAGACTGTCACAACTCTGATCCAAGGGATCTTAAATACTATCTAATAGATTCTGTACCACCCAACAAAAGAGAGGGGAATCGGGAAAGAATTTTACGTAAATTAGAAACCCGGTATATCCTTGACCTAGATTCCAAACACCCGGGCGGACTGAACGCCACGGAAGACCTCTACACATGTCTGTAAGCAATGTTAGGTAAAGTGAAGTCCACAAATCAAGGGTGTCGCCAAGTCAAGCAGACAATGTATTAGCACAAGCTATTTATACAATGAACCAAATTAGTAAATCTAGCCGCCTTCCCAGTCGAATCTACAGTTTTTCAATTATCAATGGGGCATTTTATCAAGCGGGCGATAATTATCGCTGGCCGCTCTTAGCGAGTAATTATTTATCGCCGGCTATCGCTGGCAATTATCGCCATGCTATCGCTGTATCAACAAAGCATAGCGCAAAGACGATAATTTTCCAGCGATAGCGGTGTTTTCCATGGAACATCGCTGGTTTTTCAGCGATGTTCCATGGAAAACAGCGATAACCTTGCTTATACGACCCTGTGGTCGTATCAGCATAATCCACCCCCAATGGTAAGTATACCTAAGTCAGCATTTTTGCAGACGTTAGTTTTAGCGAAAACCGCGGTTTTCGCTAAAACTAACGTCTGCAAAAATGCGTGGGCTCTCTTGTAAATATCGCGTTGTGCACATCAGCGATAATTTACAAGGAGTACTGCCAGTGACGCCCACTTTGCATCTCATTAGAGATGCAAAGCGAGGCGTCGGGAAAACGGGTGCTAACATGCGCTAATGCATGTTAGCATCCCCTTGTAGATGGGGCGAAAGCCAAAAAAGCGGCGAAATGGCCCTTGATAATATGCCCCTTAGTCTTTTCACTTTGGTGGTACACGCACATGCACACGCACATGCACTTTCATACTTTTTGCACCAGCACTTTAAAGCAGTCAAGATGTTTACAATATGAATGTTCACAGGTCAATATGCTTTATGTACAAGATGTATTTTACATGAACTATGAAACTGTTTTTTTAGCTATTTATGTACCATAACAATGAATATGATTTCAGATTGTATTTATGGCACTGAGCAACCAAATAAGAAAACCATGCTGATGTTTACTATAAAGCACAGCAAGATTAGCTAAAGCTTATTGTATTTATACAATGATTGAACCATGAAAATTGATGTATTTAAAACATGATTTTAATGCTTTGACAGAAATTATATTGTATTAAACTCGGCACCAGACACGGCACGATACATGCAAACATGAAGGATATTGTTTATGTCTATGACCACTAAAGTATTGCACTTGTCACTTTAAAAAAACGGTAGAAAAGGCAAAGTGAAGCTGTGGAGCGCGTCATGTGATCAAGGCCCTCCGGGGTTGAAACGTGTAATGGCTGACTACTGTTAACGGAAAAATAAAGAAATCTTGCTAGCACTTATCTGATGGACCGTGCTCCAGTCCTTGTCGAGGATCTACAAGTGGTGGGTGGAGTGCTCAAGATATATATATATATATTATCTACTGGCGGTCGCCAGTAGATAGTTATAGTTAGGACCTACTTTCCATAGGAAATCCGCGACATTCTATTTGAAATAACTCTTGCGTCGGTTGACGAATCTTCGCGAAATTTTCAAACTTTATGGCCCGCTCCGGTCCGCTCCTACCCTGAAAGTCTCAGGGTGATTCGTCAAGCGGGGGCCGAGAAAAAGGGGGTCCCAAAACGTGTTTTCCCATTCATTTTCCCATAGGAAACTTTAGACACGGCTACAGCCCGAACTGCTGAACGGAATTACACCAAATTTGGCAAAGAGGTAGTTCTTGGTTCAGAAAGAACCCTTTTTGTTATATGGTGTAAATCCGTTCAGTAGTTGCGGAGAAATTAAAAAAATAAGTCAAAAAATCAATTTCCCATAGGAAACTTTATGCAAGGCTACAGCCCGAACTGCTGAACAGAATTACACCAAATTTGGCAAAGAGGTAGTTCTTGGTTCAAAAAGAACCCTTTTTGTTAAATGGTGTAAATCCGTTCAGTAGTTGCTGAGAAAATCAAAAGTAAAAACACATATATATCTGGGCGGAGCCTAACCACACATGTCATCATGAGATCTGATTGGCTGTCAGCACTTCATCCTGGAATTGCTGGCAGCCATCTTGGGACCAATATAAATGATAGTACCCCTTTGAAATGCATTGTAGTGAATCGAAGATTTTGAGGGTTACCAAAAGGAGAACTATAAAGGGTGATAACAGACTTTAGTTACATTAGAATTCATTTGTTGATGGTACCATACTAATTTCAGGAATTGTGGTGTGTTCTAAGGTGATTTTACCCTGTGAAAAACCTTCTGCTGGGATATCATGAATCATGTTTGAGAGAAAACTATTTTCACATGCTTGTCCCATACAGTTTTGGAAGGTGCCCCAGAAGCTAAAATGAGAGCATATTTTCTGTAAATTCACATTATCTTTCTCAGTCATGTGAGAATGAAGTCTGACATTCACAGTAAAACATGTACATCCAACAAGGGCAGAGACTGTCATTTGATTCCTTTGTGTTCTACTGCAGCTTCCCAGAGTGTTCTAAAGAACAACTAGAGTGCTAACAGCCTTACTTATGACAAAAGTATGGCACACCTGAAGCCATCTTGATTGGAATAAACTGGTAACACTTAAACATTTAATTTAAAAAGGAACAAAATGAGGGGGTTCATTTTGCCATAGAAATTATGGTTAGTGTTGCAAAAAGAAACTTTAGTGCATGTTTTAAGTGAGATCTCAAATCCTCTTCTATTTCATTAGAAAATTCTGACATGCAGACTGAAACAATCACTTTCAATACCAGCAGTAGACTTCCAGTTAACTCCTTGGTGAGCAGTAGCTTTACTACAGTGATCTAATGAACAACTAGAGTAATAACATTCTGAATTTATGGCAAATGTGTGACACATCTGAATGCCTTCTTGATGGAATCAAAGTAAAAACTGAAAGCATTTCCTACTGAGGAGACTGCAGTAAATGAGGAAATTAGGAAACTTCATAACAAAAAGTCTTCCAAGATGGCCACCAGTGAAAAAAGAGCCCAAATGTAGCACAAATATTACCCAGATGTAGCCCACATATAGCCCAATGACAAAAGTGTGCAAAACACTTTATTTTTAGTTTTTTGCAGTTTTATGTAGTGCAGACTGGTCAGGTATTGGAGCGTTGCATCTTAAAACATGACCCCCTACACTACAAAAACACCACTGCACTACCCTAAACCCTAAAACACTACCCCAGCATGACCCCCTACACTACACAAGCACCACTGCACTATCCTAAACCCTAAAACACTACCCCCAGCATGACCCCCTACACTACACAAACACCACTGCACTACCCTAAACCCTAAAACACTACCCCAACACCACTGCACTAACCTAAATCCTAAAACACTACCCCGAGCACGACCCCCTACACTACCCAAACACCACTGCACTACCCTAAAACATGACC
This sequence comes from Calotriton arnoldi, assembly GCA_963921515.1. Taxonomy (NCBI): domain Eukaryota; kingdom Metazoa; phylum Chordata; class Amphibia; order Caudata; family Salamandridae; genus Calotriton; species Calotriton arnoldi. The sequence goes on from CAWUFW010006909.1 coordinate 289,450, forward strand.
CCTACACTACACAAACACCACTGCACTACCCTAAACCCTAAAACACTACCCCCAGCAAGACCCTCTACACTACACAAGCACCACTGCACTACCCTAAACCCTAAAACACTACCCCCAGCACGACCCCCTACATTAAACAAACACCACTGCACTACCTTAAACCCTTAAACACTACCCCCAGCACGACCCCCTACACTACCCAAACACCACTGCACTAACCTAAATCCTAAAACACTACCCCCAGCACGACCCCTACACTACCCAAACACCACTGCACTACCCTAAACCCTAAAACACTACCCCCAGCACGACCCCTACACTACACAAGCACCACTGCACTACCCTAAACCCTAAAACACTACCCCCAGCACGACCCCTACACTGCCCGAACACCACTGCACTGCCCTAAACCCTGAAACACCAGCCCCTGCACGACCCCCTACACTGCCTGAACACCACTGCACTGCCCTAAACCCTGAAACACATACCCTAGCACGACCCCCTACACTGCCCGAACACCACTGCACTGCCCTAAACCCTGAAACACCACCCCCAGCATGACCCCCTACACTGCCCGAACACCACTGCACTGCCCTAAACCCTGAAACACCACCCCAAGCATGACCCATACACTGCCCGAACACCACTGCACTGCCATAAACCCTGAAACACTACCCCCAGCAAGACCTCCTACACTGCCCGAACACCACTGCACTGCCCTAAACCCTGAAACACCACCCCCAGCAAGACCCCTACACTGCCCGAACACCACTGCCCTAAACCCTGAAACACCACCCCCAGCAAGACCCCTACACTGCCCGTACACCACTGCACTGCCCTAAACCCTGAAACACCACCCCCAGCAAGACCCCCTACACTGCCCGAACACCACTGCCCTAAACCCTAAAACACCACCCCCAGCAAGACCCCCTACACTGCCCGTACACCACTGCACTGCCCTAAACCCTGAAACACCACCCCCAGCATGACCCCCTTCTCTGCCCAAACACCACTGCACTGCCCTAAACCCTGAAACACCACCCCCTGCACGACCTCCTACACTGACGGAACACCACTGCACTGCCCTAAACCCTGAAACACCACCCCCAGCACGACCCCCTACACTGCCCGAACACCACTGCACTGCCCTAAACCCTGAAACATCAACCCCAGCAAGACCCCCTACACCTCCTGAACACCACTGCCCTAAACCCTGAAACACCACCCCCTACACTGCACGAACACCACTGCACTGCCCTAAACCCTGAAACACCACCTCCAGCAAAAACCCTACACTGCCAGAACACCATTGCTCTGCCCTAAATCCTGAAACACTAGCCCCAGCATGACCCCCTACACTGCCCAAACACCACTGCACTGCCCTAAACCCTGAAACACCACCCCCAGCACGACCCCCTACACTGCCCGAACACCACTGCACTGCCCTAAACCCTGAAACACCAGCCCCAGCAAGACCCCTTACACTGCCCGAACACCACTGCACTGCCCTAAACCCTGAAACACCAGCCCCAGCAATACCCCCTACACTGCCCGAACACCACTGCACTGCCCTAAACCCTGAAACACCACCCCTGCACAGCCCCTACACTGCCCGAACACCACTGCACTGCCCTAAACCCTGAAACACCACCCCCAGCACGACCCCCTTTACTGCTCGAACACCACTGCACTGCCCCAAACCCTGAAACACCACCCCCAGCACGACCCCCTACACTGCCCGAACACCACTGCCCTAAACCCTGAAACACCACCCCTGCACGACCCCCTACACTGCCCGAACACCACTGCACTGCCCTAAACCCTGAAACACCACCCCCTACACTGCCCGAACACCACTGCACTGCCCTAAACCCTGAAACACCACCCCCAGCACGACCCCTACACTGCCCGAACACCACTACACTGCCCTAAACCCTAACACCACCCCCAGCATTACCCCCTACACTGCCCAAACACCACTGCACTGCCCTAAACCCTAGAACACTACCCCCAGCACGACCCCTACACTACCCGAACACCACTGCACTACCCTAAACCCTAAAATACTACCCCCAGCACAACCCCCTACACTACCCAAACACGACTGCACTGCCCTAAACCCTCAAACACTCCCCCAGCACGACCCCTTACACTACCTGAACACCACTGCACTGCCCTAAACCCTCAAACACTCCCCCAGCACGACCCCTACACTACCCGAACACCACTGCACTGCCCTAAACCCTAAAACACTCCCCCAGCACGACCCCCTACACTACCCAAACACCACTGCACTGCCCTAAACCCTAAAACACTACCCCCGCATGACCCCCTACACTACCCAAACACCAATGCACTACCCTAATCCCTAAAACACTACTCCCCGCATTACCCCCTACACTACCCTAAACCCTAAAACACTACCCCCGCATGACCCCCTACACTACCCAAAGACCACTGCACTACCCTAAACCCTAAAACACGACCTCCTACACTACACAAACACCACTGCACTACCTAAACCCTAAAACACTACCCCCAGCAGTACCCCTACACTACCCAAACACCACTGCACTAACCTAAACCCTAAAACACTACCCCCAGCAGTACCCCCTACACTACCCAAACACCACTGCACTACCCTAAATCACTACCCCCAGCATGACCCCCTACACTACCCAAACACCACTGCACTACCCTAAACCCTAAAACACTACCCCCAGCACGACCCCCTACACTATCCAAACACCACTGCACTACCCTAAACCCTAAAACACTCCCCCAGCACGACTCCCTACACTACCCAAACACCACTGCACTACCCTAAACCCTAAATCTACCCCCAGCATGACCCCCTACACTACACAAACACCACTGCACTACCCTAAACCCTAAAACACCACCCCCAGCACGACCCTCTTCACTACCTAAACACAACTGCACAATTTGTTACAGGCGTTGCAACGCAGGCCTGTGGTGCTTACTGGAAGTACCTAGTGGGCTAGTTGGGCCCCAGGGACCCTCAGGATTCAAGGTGACCTAATCCCCCAACTTAAAACGCACCACGGGGCGCGTTTGCACAGTGGTGAAGGGAGGGGCGGGGCCTCAGGTGACATGTGCGCAAACACGCCCTGTGGTGCGTTTTAAGTTGGGGAATTAATTCCCTTTGAATCCTGAGGGACCCTGGGGGCCAACTAGCCCACCAGGTACCTTCAGTAAGCACAACAGAGTTGCGTTGCAGAGAGGTGAAAAAGGTGCGTGGCCTCGGAACGCCTCTCTGCAACTCAGCTATGTGGTCCTAACTGTAGGTACCTGGGGGGCTAGTTGGGCCCCAGGGACCCTCAGAATTCAAGGGGACTTAATCCCGCTACTTAAAACGCGCCACGGGGTGCGTTTGCACACATGTCATCTCAGGCCCCCCTCCCTTCACCACTGTGCAAACGCGCCCTGTAGCGCGTTTTAAGAGGTAATTTTAATCCCCCTGCCCTATTATGTACTAGGGACTTGCAGAGGAGGTCATGCTAATCACAGGGGTACCCCAACGCATATTGTTCCCTAGTGTATGTAGGTGTTTTCACTGTATTCTAAGTGTCTTTTAGCATAGCACTGGCTCTGGTTAGTCAGAGTCAGTTACCACCAGTACCCGTCTGAAAAAGTTGTGGGCACAGGATGATTTTGCAACAAGGCCTCTTTCTGCTCCTCTGTTGGTTCTTTCTGCACATCTTTTGCTTCTTTCTGTGCGTTTTTTCTTCTTTCTTCACATGTCCTACCTCTGTAGGCATAGTTAGAAACTAGCATTTAAAAAACCTTTGAAATTCACTTAAAAATCATAGGTTTCAGGCACGTTATAGTTAGAAATTAGCATTTAAAAAACCTTTGAAATTCACTGAAAAACCATAGGTTTCAGACACGTTATAGTTAGAAATTAGCATTTAAAAAACCTTTGAAATTCACTGAAAAAACCATAGGTTTTAGGGACAGTTATAGTTAGTTGGACATTTCACTCGTACAAAACCATAGAAATTCCCCGTTATAGTTAGTTCAGCTAACTATAACTCGCGCCCCGCAATGCACTGCTGATGACGTCACATATTACATCACTCATGACATGGTCAGTGACATCACTGATGACATCTCAAATGACATCACTGATGACATCATCCATGTGATAATTTCATGCATCTTCTCACACCCTAATATAACTTTTGATACACCCACTCTAAATTACAGACTGCCATTCTCAAAACCATAGACACTCCAACACCAAAAACTACATACCCACTCACTGATTCTTAGGTCTACACAAACATCCACTCACTCACCCGTACAGTCACTCATACTTAGTCACTCAGTACAGGACTATCATATGCACTCATACACCTATATAAACACTCACACACCGCCACTCATCCATAGAGGTACTCACACACCTAGTCCGTCATGCAAAAAACTTAATCACACACCCATTTACTCACCTATACAGTTATACACACACCAGCTCACTTACTCATACAAATACTAGCACATTCTTACGCTCTTATACAATCACTGATACAAGTACACACTCATCCATACAGCCACTCTCACAATCACACACTCACTTATAGCCATTTATATACTCCAACACACATATATACTGCCTTTCACATATGTAGTTACTCACACATGTACCACTGAGATATACATTCGATCACTAACACACCCATACACACACTCAACCACCCATACAGTCCATCACAGATGCACTCTTGAAACCATGTACCCAGTGAATCACCAACTCACACATCTATGCACAGAGTCACACACACCCCACCCACACAAACACTCAGGCACCCATACAGATACTCAGACAATCAATCAATAACCCATGTAGACACTCATGTAGCTATTCAGAAAGCCATGCAGCCGCTTACAAACCAACAGACAGACGGATACAGACATTCACACAGTTTAGTCACTAACCCACGCATTCAGTAAGATACATTTAATCACTCACTTGTAGAGTCAGTCACTCACGTACTAAATCTTCCATTCAGACACTTATACACCCACTCATTCTTCAATACGCCTTTCCTTATATATATTAAACATATTTAAACTTTACAGAAACACACAGTCACTGGATGATGTCATCAGTGATGTCATCAGTGATGTCATTTGAGATGTCATCAGTGATGTCACTGACCATGTCATGAGTGATGTAATATGTGACGTCATCAGCAGTGCATTGCGGGGCGCGAGTTATAGTTAGCTGAACTAACTATAACGGGGAATTTCTATGGTTTTGTACGAGTGAAATGTCCAACTAACTATAACTGTCCCTAAAACCTATGGTTTTTTCAGTGAATATATATATATATATATATTCACTGAAAAAACCATAGGTTTCAGGGACGTTATAGTTAGAAATTAACATTTAGAAAACCTTAGAAATTCACTGAAAAAACCACAGGTTTCAGGGACGTTATAGTTAGTTGGACATTTCACTAGTACAAAACCAGAGCAATTCGGCCGTTATAGTTAGTTGAGCTAACTATAACTCGCGCCCCCGCAATGCACTGCTGATGATGTCATATATTACATCATTCATGACATGGTCAGTGACATCACTGATGACATCACTGATGACATCTCAAATGATTCTCTTGCATCTGCCCATTTGCATGCACGCCCGCCCGTGAGCAAGGAGCAGGAGCTTCGAAACGCGTAGGGCAAAGGGGCGAAGGAAACTTTCAGCAATGTTGCCAGTTAGCCTAATTAAAGGATTCTGCAATAATGGCTGAATTCACCTGGTATTGAGTGCGGCTTCGACAGTGGGCAAACTTTTTGATGAAATATTCCGGCCTGTCCAGGTCGGGAAGACTGCACGGCCACGGGAATGTGTGTGGACTGCTGATTTCAGATTGACTGAAATCGCGCTAGCAGAACAACAGGTTTGGCATTTAATACGAACTGGCTACAAAACTGGAGGCTCAATGTAGGGCTTGGAAATTGCATACATGTAATGTTTTTGAGGCAGAACCCATCGAAGGGTAATATTTCAGTGACAGGACTACAAGTCCCAAGAAGCTATTGACAAGAGAAGCCCACCAGAGGGCGATAAAGCAGCTAATTACGAGACTTGGATTCTCTCGCATCTGCCCATTTGCATGCACGCCCGCCCGTGAGCAAGGAGCAGGAGCTTCGAAACGCGTAGGGCAAAGGGGCGAAGGAAACTTTCAGCAATGTTGCCAGTTAGCCTAATTAAAGGATTCTGCAATAATGGCTGAATTCACCTGGTATTGAGTGCGGCTTCGACAGTGGGCAAACTTTTTGATGAAATATTCCGGCCTGTCCAGGTCGGGAAGACTGCACGGCCACGGGAATGTGTGTGGACTGCTGATTTCAGATTGACTGAAATCGCGCTAGCAGAACAACAGGTTTGGCATTTAATACGAACTGGCTACAAAACTGGAGGCTCAATGTAGGGCTTGGAAATTGCATACATGTAATGTTTTTGAGGCAGAACCCATCGAAGTGTAATATTTCAGTGACAGGACTACAAGTCCCAAGACGCTATTGACAAGAGAAGCCCACCAGAGGGCGATAAAGCAGCTAATTACGAGACTTGGATTCTCTCGCATCTGCCCATTTGCATACACGCCCGCCCGTGAGCAAGGAGCAGGAGCTCCGAAACGCGTAGGGCAAAGGGGCGAAGGAAACTTTCAGCAATGTTGCCGGTTAGCCTAATTAAAGGATTCTGCTATAATGGCTGGATTTGCATGTTATTGAGTGCGTCTTCGACAGTGGGCAAACTTTTTGATGAAATATTCCGGCCTGTCCAGGTCGGGAAGACTGCACGGCCACGGGAATGTGTGTGGACTGCTGATTTCAGATTGACTGAAATCTCGCTAGCAGAACAACAGGATTGGCATTTAATACGAACTGGCTACAAAACTGGAGGCTCAATGTAGGGCTTGGAAATTGCATACATGTAATGTTTTTGAGGCAGAACCCATCGAAGGGTAATATTTCAGTGACAGGACTACAAGTCCCAAGAAGCTATTGACAAGAGAAGCCCACCAGAGGGCGATAAAGCAGCTAATTACGAGACTTGGATTCTCTCGCATCTGCCCATTTGCATACACGCCCGCCCGTGAGCAAGGAGCAGGAGCTCCGAAACGCGTAGGGCAAAGGGGCGAAGGAAACTTTCAGCAATGTTGCCGGTTAGCCTAATTAAAGGATTCTGCTGTAATGGCTGGATTCGCCTGTTATTGAGTGCATCTTCAATAGTGGGCAAACATTTGATGAAATATTCCGGCCTGTCCAGGTCTGGTAGACTGCACCGCCACGGGAATATGTGTGGACTGCTGATTCCAGATTGGCTGAAATCGCGCTAGCAGAACAACAGGTTTGGCATTTAATATGAACTGACTACAAAACTGGAGGCTCAATGCAGGGCTTGGAAATTGCATAAATGTAATGTTTTTGAGGCAGAACCCATCGAAGGGTAATATTTCAGTGGCAGGACTACAAGTCCCAAGAAGCTATTGACAAGAGAAGCCCACCAGAGGGCGATAAAGCAGCTAATTACGAGACTTGGATTCTCTCGCATCTGCCCATTTGCATGCACGCCCGCCCGTGAGCAAGGAGCAGGAGCTCCGAAACGCGTAGGGCAAAGGGGCGAAGGAAACTTTCAGCAATGTTGCCGGTTAGCCTAATTAAAGGATTCTGCTGTAATGGCTGGATTCGCCTGGTATTGAGTGCATCTTCGATAGTGGACAAACCTTTTGATTATATATATATATATATTAACTGAAAAAAACCATAGGTTTCAGGAACGTTATAGTTAGTTGGACATTTCACTCGTACAAAACCATAGAAATTCCAGCATTATAGTTTGTTCAGCTAACTATAACTCGCGCCCCCGCAATGCACTGCTGATGACGTCACATATTACATCATTCATGACATGGTCAGTGACATCACTGATGACATCACTGATGACATCTCAAATGACATCAATGATGACATCACTGATGACATCATCCAGTGACTGTGTGTTTCTGTAAAGTTTCATTTTGTTTTATATATATGCCAAGCTGTATTGAGGAATGAGTGGGTGTATAAGTGTCTCTATGGAGGATTTAGTAGGTACGTGACTGACTGTATAAGTGAGTGATTAAATGTGTCTTACTGAATGCATGGGTTAGTGACTAAACTGTGTGAAAGTCTGTATCAGTCTGTCTGTTGTTGTGTAAGCTGCTGCATGGGTTGGTGAGTAGCTGCATGAGTGTCTATATGGGTTATTGATTGCTTGCCTGAGTATTTGTATGGCTGCCTGTGTGTGTGTGGGTGGGTGGGAGGTGTGTGACTCTGTGCATAGATGTGTGAGTGGTTGATTCACTGGGTGTATGGGTTCAAGAGTGCATGTGGAAACAGCTGTATGGGTGGGTGAGTGTGTGTATGGGAGTGTTGGTGAGTGAATGGATGTCTCAGTGGTACATGTGCAAGTAACTACATATGTAAAAGGCAGCATATGTGAGTGATGGTGTATATAAATAACTATATGTGAGAGTCAGTAATTGTGAGAGTGGCTGCATGGATGAGTGTGTATTTGTATCAGTGATTCTATAAGAGAGTAATTATGTGTTAGTATCTGTATGAATAAGTGAGGTTGTGTCTGTATAACTGTATAGGTGAGTAAATGGAAGTATGATTGATTCTTTGCATGACTGACTAAGTGTGTGAGTAACTCTGGATATGTGGCAGTGTGTGAGTGTCTGTATAGGTGTATGAGTGCATATGATAGTGTTGTATTGATGAGTGACTGCATGTATGAGTGACTGTATGGGTGAATGAGTGGATGTGTGTGTAGACCTAGGAATCAGTCAGTGCGTATTTAGTAACTGGTATTGATGTGTCTATTTTTTCAAAAATGGTAGTCTGTATTTTAGAGTGGGTGTATCAAAGGTTATATTCAGGTGTGAGGAGGTGCATCAGATTTTCACGTGGATGATGTCATCAGTGATGTTATCAGTGATGTTATCAGTGATGTCATTTGAGATGTCATCAGTGATGTCATCAGTGATATCACTGACCATGTCATGAATGATGTAATATGTGACATCATCAGCAGTGCATTGCTGGGGCGTGAGTTATAGTTAGCTGAACTAAGTATAATGCCGGAATTTCTATGGTTTTGTACGAGTGAAATGTCTAACTAACTATAACGTTCCTGAAACCTATGGTTTTTTCAGTTAATTTCTATGGTTTTTTAAATGCTAATTTCTAACTATAACGTGCCTGAAACCTATGGTTTTTTCAGTGAATTTCTATGGTTTTTTAAAAGCTAATTTCAAACTATAATGTGCCTGAAAACTATGGTTTTTCCAGTGAATTTCAAAGGTTTTTTAAATGAAAATTTGTAAGTCTAATGTACCTCAATCCTATGTTTTTTTTATTTTCTATATATATATATATATATATATATATATATATACATATATTTATATGAAAAAAAATTGTCAATCATTTTTAGTTAGGAAAACTATATTCATTCTTTTTTTTTTTTTAAATATTATACAGAAGTTGCGCACCCTTCGCGCACCCTACACGATGGCTGCGCGCATTCCGGTAGCCATTTTGAAAAGTTGCGCTGGGGTCGCGACTTCGGCGTAATTTGTAAATTATGAACTATCTTTAAATTAATTATAAATAAAAGTTTTCCTTTAAGTGTTTGTCTAAATTTATTAATAAAAGTATTTTTAAAGTATTATTTTCAATATAATTTCGACTAAAAATTATTTGATTATTATTGGATTCGGAGGCTAGGAGGGATGGCCATTTTGCTCGATCTGTTTTGCAAGATTTTTTGGTCTAGTCAGGTGGACACCCTCCTCCGGGTGAGGTACGGCTTGAGGATTCTATTCAAAAGGTGAGTAATCAACAGGCAGAAGTATCCATCAGAAGAGCAAGTTACTTACCTTTGGTAACGCTTTTTCTGGTGGATACAGTATCTGCCTGTGGATTCCTCACTGTCCCACCCGCCTCCCCGTTGTCCACCTGTTTCTACCAAAAAGATGCTTTTACTGTTTGGCATGAATGTTTTTAATATGTCTTAATCATGCTTAAGGTTTAATAGTGAGAAATGCTTGAGGCTTTATGCCTTTATTGGTTATGCATTTGTATATATATATATATATTTAGTAAACTATGTATACATGTGAAAATGTGTCGGTTCACCTGTTTACCTCGGTGGCACGGAAAAAATGGGTGGAACTGACGTCAGCACGCCGACGAGGTCCTCTTATGGCTCCTATGACGTCATACGGTGTCGCGAGCGGAGCCGTGCTAGTATGACATCGTCGTCGAAGTGGGAGAGCTAGGAAAGAATTTCCACGGAATGCTGGCGCAGGGGATATTCACCTAAGTGTTCAGGCTAGTCCTTTGGGAGAAACTGTTTATGTTGCCACTCCAGAAACCGAAACCAGTGATCCGAGGGCAGAGGCCCTGCAGATGGCACACGAGGTGGGGAGCCCAGTCGTGTGCACCGGCGGGGCAGCGAAGTGAAAAGCACCACTACCCACAGAAAAGGTAACGAGGGCACTGAATAACACAGGATCTTCTCTTTGTATCTGGCAGGAACAACAAGGTTAAAATGCCCTAGTTCCAAAATGTAGAATTAGTGCTACAACGGTCTTCAAGAGGACCTGCGATGGATGCCGCTTCTGCCTTCCATACACTGGAGGCGGCACATGGGTCACGCGGTGCGGTCATACTGCGGTGGGACGCACACTCGTTGACCTCTCATGGCACTGCTCCACACTTCGGGGACAACGCTTTCCATTAGCTGTGTTTTCTGATGACGTGTCGCGCCGGCCCCGTCCAACAGCAGAACCCCTTTAGATCCAAACAGACTCTTCCACTCTCTCACCGGAAGTGAAACCAGGCCACGCGGACACTTTCACAATACAACAGCCGGGAATGCACTTTTCGGTAAAAAAACACATTCCTTCCTCCTAATTTATCAAATAAACGACTTACTGAAGAACAGGGGCCAGCTTCGATTGGTAAACAGCCGTTACAACGACTTTTTTACTTCGCGATACCATTACAACACATGCATTACCATGCATGCGTTGTACATTGCGAAGTCATTACTACGCATTTTTTTAGAACGCATGGTCATTTACCACGCATGCCTTTACAACAAATTTTGTTGTAAAGGTATGTATGGTAAATGACCATGAGTTCTAAAAAAATGTAGATGATCCACGTCGTTGTAAGGAAACAGAGGCTGTTCCGTTTCCTCACAATGACGTGCACCGCCCCTCAGAGACGACATGAAGCAGGAACCATGAGGAGAGAGGAACCACGAGGAGTGAGAGGTAAGGGGATTGGGCATGGGGTGGTGGTTACTTTTCTAGGGTTTAGGGTAGTGCAGTGGTGTTTGGGTAGTGTAGGGGGTCGTGCTGAGGGTAGTGTTTTATGGTTTAGGGTAGTGCAGTGGTGTTTGTGTAGTGTAGGGGGTCGTGCTGGGGGTAGTTTTTTAGGGTTTAGGGTAGTGCAGTGGTGTTTGTGTAGTGTAGGGGTCATGCTTGGGGAAGATTTAGGGTTTAGGGTAGTGCAGTGGTGTTTGTGTAGTGTAGGGGGTCATGCTGGGGGTAGTGTTTTAGGGTTTAGGGCAGTGCAGTGGTGTTTGTGTAGTGTAGGGGGTCGTGCTGGGGGTAGTGTTTTAGGGTTTAGGGCAGTGCAGTGGTGTTTGGGTAGTGTAGGGGTCGTGCTGGGGGTAGTGTTTTAGGGTTTAGGGTAGTGCAGTGGTGTTTGGGTAGTATAGGGGGTCGTACTGGGGTAGTGTTTTAGAATTAGGGTAGTGCAGTGGTGTTGGTGTAGTGTAGGGGGTCGTGCTGGGGGTAGTGTTTTAGGGTTTAGGGTAGTGCAGTGGTCTTTGGGTAGTGTAGAGGGTCATGCTGAGGGTAGATTTAGGGTTTAGGGTAGTGCAGTGGTGTTTAGGTAGTGTAGGGGGTCGTGCTGGGGGTAGATTTAGGGTTTAGGGTAGTGCAGTGGTGTTTGGGTAGTGTAGGGGTCATGCTGGGGGTAGATTTAGGGTAGTGCAGTGGTGGTTGGGTAGTGTAGGTGGTCGTGCTGGGGGTAGTGTTTTAGGGTTTAGGGTAGCACAGTGGTGTTTGGGTAGTGTAGGGGGTCGTGCTGGGGGTAGCGTTTTAGGGTTTAGGGTAGTGCAGTGGTGTTTGGGTAGTGTAGGGGGTCGTGCTGGGGGTAGTGGATTAGGGTTTAGGGTCGTGCAGTGGTGTTTGGGTAGTGTAGGGGGTACTGCTGGGGGTAGTGTTTTAGGGTTTAGGGTAGTGCAATGGTGTTTGGGTAGTGTAGGGGGTACTGCTGGGGGTAGTGTTTTAGGGTTTAGGGTAGTGCAGTGGTCTTTAGGTAGTATAGGGGGTACTGTTTTAGGGTTTAGGGTAGTGCAGTGGTGTTTGGGTAGTGTAGGGGGTCGTGCTGGGGGTAGTGTTTTAGGGTTTAGGATAGTGCAGTGGTGTTTGGGTAGTGTAGGGGGTAGTGTTTTAGGCTTTAGGGTAGTGCAGTGGTGTTTGTGTAGTGTAGGGGGTCATGCTGGAGGTAGTGTTTTAGGGTTTAGGGTAGTGCAACGGTGTTTGTGTAGTGTAGGGGGCCGTGTTTCAGGGTTTAGGGTAGTGCCGTGGTCTTTGGGTAGTGTAGGGGGTCGTGAGGGGGTCGTGTTTTAGGGTTTAGGGTAGTGCAGTGGTCTTTGGGTAGTGTAGGGGTCGTGCGGGGGTCGTGTTTTAGGGTTTAGGGCAGTGCATTGGTGTTTGGGTAGTGTAGGGGTCGTGCGGGGGTAGTGTTTTAGGGTTTAGGGCAGTGCATTGGTGTTTGGGTAGTGTAGGGGGTCGTGCTCGGGGTGGTGTTTTAGGGTTTAGGGCAGTGCATTGGTGTTCGGGCAGTGTATGGGGTCGTGCTGGGGGTGGGGTTTTAGAGTTTAGGGCAGTGCAGTGGTGTTCGGGCAGTGTAGGGGGTCGTGCTGGGGGAGTGTTTTAGGGTTTAGGGCAGTGCAGTGGTGTTCGGGCAGTGTAGGGGGTCGTGCAGGGGGTGGTGTTTTAGGGTTTAGGGCAGTGCAGTGGTGTTCGGGCAGTGTAGGGGGTCGTGCAGGGGGTGGTGTTTCAGGGTTTAGGGCAGTGCAGTGTTGTTTGGGCAGTGTAGGGGGTCGTGCTGGGGGTGGTGTTTCAGGGTTTAGGGCAGTGCAGTGGTGTTCGGGCAGTGTAGGGGGTCTTGCAGGGGGTGGTGTTTTAGGGTTTAGAGCATTGGTGTTCAGGCAGTGTAGGGGTCGTGCTGGGGGTGGTGTTTCAGTGTTTAGGGCAGTGCAGTGGTGTTCGGGCAGTGTAGGGGGTTGTGCTGGGGGTGGTGTTTCAGGGTTTAGGGCAGTGCAGTGGTGTTCGGGCAGTGTAAGGGGTCATGCAGGGGGTGGTGTTTCAGGGTTTAGGGCAGTGCAGTGGTATTCGGGCAGTGTAGAGGGTCATCTGGGGGCTGGTGTTTCAGGGTTTAGGGCAGTGCAGTGGTGTTCGGGCAGTGTAGGGGGTCATGTGGGGGCTGGTGTTTCAGGGTTTAGGGCAGTGCAGTGGTGTTCGGGCAGTGTAGGGGTCGTGCGGGGCTGGTGTTTCAGGGTTTAGGGCAGTGCAGTGGTGTTCGGACAGTGTAGTGGGTCGTGCTGGGGCTGGTGTTTCAGAGTTTAGGGCAGTGCAGTGGTGTTCGGGCAGTGTAGGGGGTCGTGCTGGGGCAGGTGTTTCAGGGTTTAGGGCAGTGCAGTGGTGTTCGGGCAGTGTAGGGGGTCGTGCTGGGGCTGGTGTTTCAGGGTTTGGGGCAGTGCAGTGGTATTCTGGCAGAGTAGGGGGTCGTGCTGGGGGTGGTGTTTAAGGTTTAGGGCAGTGCAGTGGTGTTTGGCCAGTGTAGGGGGTCAAGCGGGGGCTGGTGTTTCAGGGTTTAGGGCAGTGCAGTGGTGTTCGGGCAGTGTAGGGGGTCGTGCGGGGGCTGGTGTTTCAGGGTTTAGGGCAGTGCAATGGTTTTTGGGCAGTGTAGGGGGTCGTGCTGGGGCTGGTGTTTTAGGGTTTAGGGCAGTGCAGTGGTGTTCGGGAAGTGTAGGGGGTCGTGCTGGGGCTAGTGTTTCAGGGTTTAGGGCAGTGCAGTGGTGTTCGGGCAGTGTAGGGGGTCGTGCTGGGGCTGGTGTTTCAGGGTGTAGGGCAGTGCAGTGGTGTTCGGGCAGTGTAGGGGGTCGTGCTGGGGCTGGTGTTTCAGGGTTTAGGGCAGTGCAGTGGTGTTCGGGCAGTGTAGGGGGTCGTGCTGGGGCTTGTGTTTCAGGGTTTAGTTGTCAGGTCCCGAGTTACTAACACTAGAAAGGAATGGGCAATCAGTGTAATTTCCCATCAGGCATTGCGCAAGGTTAGGAATGGTGTGGCAAGAGTGCGAAGCCCTATTTGGTGGAACCCTAAGATGGCCGACAAAAGGAAAAGATGGATGCAGGGTGAGCGTTCTAGTGTTTAAGAAAACATGAAGGGTGAAGTGGAATTTAGATAGTTGAGGCATTAGAATCCTCGCACTTCACCTGAGGATTTTGAAGGTTCAGGTTAGAATATTGTTTGCTCCAGAGCGGCCAGTTTTAGTTAGATAAGGTAGAACACGACGTTTCCTGTTCGTCGCGTTATTAGTGTTGCGGCGCGCATTAGTACCTGGGAGTGTTTAAAACTTAGAAATTCTAGTTCCAGTAAAAGTTTCTTCAGACTTAGTAATAGTCATTTCGAGGAATTATATTATTCCTTCCTGAGTTCTTCTAGGAGTATGTTTATTTCCGTTTCATTGTGTCATTAGTTGCTTAGCGACGAACCTGGTGTTCCCGCTAGGCGCATGAGCAGCAAGGTTGTTCCCTGACTGAAATGAGGGCAAACGCTATTGGTGTATAGTGGTCTGAGTCGGTAATTTTTGTGAGCATTTGTCTTCACGGACGGATAGATTCCGTCAAAATTCAGAGTACTTATTTCCTCACTTTGTGCTCGTTGCTGTCTAGCCCTTCTCCGAGTCTGAAGTTAAGGCAAGGGTTCTTGTGAGCATTACATTTGGTGTTATTTGCATTTATGAAGTTGGCACAGTATTGAGGAGAGTCAGCGCTTGCGTTTTCTCTCTTTCGTGACCAGTTAATTCTAGGCGCAGATAGGGTAGGAAGATATTTACATCGACATTCAATATGGCAGGACTTCCTGAGGGGTACGATTATTCCTGGGTGCATGTGCATATAACACAAAATATAAGATACAACTTACTTACCTCACACTCGTGCTCCAGGAGTTCCGTTGTGCTCCATCAGATGTAGTTCCTGCAGAAGAAAGAAAGAAAGAAAGAATGTACTCCAGATAATCAGACTATCCTATCAGCATCACAAGAACATTTAGAAGAGAGGCAATAGCTACTATTAACCAGGGTAAGCGAATTAATCATGAGGCAAGCACAAGCACTGTGTAGTATAAAGTTTATAAGAGTATAAAGGTTAATTATTCCTTGCAGCAGAACCACCCAGACGATAAAGATTCCTGGTGAGAAGAACCAGACGAAGGTAGCAGTCTCTTCTTTATCCCCAACCCCTTTCCCCCAGTGGTTTTCTTCAGCCAGGTTGTTGTCCAGGATTTGGCTGGGAAAATAACAGGGGAATTGGGTCTTGGCATCTTTCTGCTCCTGCGCAACACGACCTGGTGTAGTGGTCGCCCTGACAGAGTGAAGTGCCCAAGTTGTAAATTTGCGCCTGAGCAGAATGGCTCAAGGTTTAGACTTAAAAAAGATTGGGAGAAGTTTTAGAGGGACTCCAAAAAGAAATCCTAGCAGTAAGGGAGGAAAACAGAGAATTAAAACAAGATCTAGTCACTTCCAGAAGAGAAACCACTGAGCTAGCAATTAAAATGAATAGTTTAATCACAGACCCCAAAACTAAGTATTCAGCATCCTCTGAAGAATTATTTAGGGACCCAGTCACTTCATCGGCCAAAGCAACCACCCAAGTCATTCACTCACTGTCTCCAGTTATACCCCTGGCGCCTCCAGAAAGGTTCACAGGAGACCCCCAAAAGGCTCAAATTTTTTGGACTCAATGTACCTTACATTTTATGTGTAGACCCGCTGTCTTTCCAGATGCACAATCCAGAGTGGCGTTCATATTATCATATTTAAGTGGTGATGCAGCAGCGTGGTCAATGCCATTAGTTACCAGGAATGATCCAATCCTTTATGATTTAGAGGAATTTAAAAAATAATTTCACAGAATTTTCGATCGCCGATGAGTGTCTCAAGCCACGGATAATGAGTTGCTTGAACTCAGGCAGGGAAGTCGAGAATTAATAACTTATCTGGCACAATTTAACAAATTGGTGGTGGAAACAAATTGGCCAGAGGAGAAGCGAGCAGCGGTGTTTTATCGGGGACTTCGAGAAGAGTTGAAGGATGCTTTGGCTCAGGGGCCCAATCGACCCACCCAGATTTCAGCTTTAATTGATTTGGTGTTGGAATTGGATTTCCGACAAAACGAGCGTAAAGGAGAAAAAAGAAGAGATTTCAGACCAAGTATTCCCCGATATGATCGTGCTAAGTCAGAAGTCGTTAGAACTGTAGACAGTCAACACGGAACAGAGCCAATGCAAATCGGAACGATAAGAGGTCCACTCTCTAAAGAGGAGAAAGAGAAACGTAGGCTTAATAAACAGTGTCTCTATTTTGGAGTGGGGGGACACTTCGTTCGAAATTGCCCTAAGAAGCCCAAGCAGTTGCCGAAGGAAAACTGGCAGCACCACCAGTAGGAGGAGTTGGACTGGTGGATGCAGAGAAGATTGCAACTCCAAAGGATTCTCAAGAACATACCTTGGCCAACACTTTACAGTCTTCGTCACCTCATCTGATCATGCATATGAAGTTGAAGTTTAGGGAGACGAGTTTAGAAGGAATCACAGTCATGGTGGATTCCGGAGCAACGGGCAATTTTTGTGATTTACGCTTTGCAGAGAAGATTGGTGTACGGGCCATCAAGAAGGAAAAAAGCAAAGCCGTCAGAGCAGTGGATGGCACCAACCTCTCGTCAGGACTCATCGTGAGCCACACTGAAGTGGCGGAGTTGGAAACTTCAGATGGTTATTGTGAGAAATTGCAATTCAATTTAATAGATGCCCCGCAGTTTCAGTTGATTTTGGGATTGTCGTGGCTCACAGAGCATAATCCTACAATAGATTGGAGTTCCAGAACAATAATTATGGATTCTGACTTTTGTAGAGAAAATTGTTATCAGAGTTTGAAGCAAGATAAAAGAGATTCCTCGGCTACGCATCTTTGTGAAAGTGGAGCTACAGTCTGTGTGATATACACAGTGGAATTGCCCAAAGAATACATGGAGTACAGTGACGTTTTTAGTGAGACAGAGGCAGAAAAGCTCCCTCCTCATCGAACCTACGACTGCAAAATAGAGTTGGAAACAGGAGCCAATTTGCCATGTAGTCGCATTTATGCGTTGACAGAGAAAGAGAACGCTCATTTAAAGGACTATCCACAGAAGTATTTGGAAAATGGTTTCATAAGACCGTCTCAATCTCCAGTCTCCTCTCCGCTCTTCTTCATCCCAAAGAAGGATGGCGGATTGAGGACTTGCATCGATTATAGAGCTATCAATCGAATTACAGTTAAAAATCGGTATCCCTTGCCATTAATATCAGTTCTTTTGGATCAAGTCAAAGGTTCAAGGATCTATACCAAACTGGATTTACGGGGAGCCTATCATCTGGTCCGTATCCAGGAAGGAGATGAGTGGAAGACGGCATTCCGGACCAAGTTTGGGCTCTACGAGTACCAGGTCATGCCCTATGGTCTCTGCAACGCCCCGGCAGCCTTCCAGCACTTTATTAATGATGTCCTCAAGGAATGTATTGATCAGTGTGCAATTGTGTACATAGATGACATATTGATTTATTCAGATAAAGTGGAGGTACATGAGAAACATGCGAAGGGAATTTTGCAGAGATTGCAGGAGAACAGTCTTTTCATAAAACTGGAAAAATGTGCTTTTGGAGTAACAACTGTAGAATTTTTGGGTTTTGTGTTGTCACCAGAGGGAATAATGATGGACAGAAGCAAGGTGGAAGCGGTGATTGAATGGAAATCTCCACAATCAGTTAAGGAAGTGCAAAGCTTCCTTGGTTTTGCAAATTTCTACCGGAGATTTATTCCTGAATTTTCCAAGAGACTGATTCCAATTACAAGACTATTAAAGAAAAGAGTTCCGTTTTCATGGTCAGAAGAAGCTGAAGAGGCGTTTATTCTTCTAAAAAAGGCCTTTACCTCTGCTCCTGTGCTGTTACACCCAGACCCAGAAGAACCCTTTTATGTGGAAACGGATGCCTCCAATCTGGCATTGGGAGGAGTGTTATCACAGAGGCATAAAAAGACAGGACAGCTCCATCCTGTGGCTTTCCGATCCCGGAAGCTAACTCCAGCGGAAGTGAACTATACAATAATGGAAATGAAGTTTTTGGCAATCAAAGACGCCTTCAAGGAGTGGAGACATTATCTGTTAGGGGCGAAACATACAGTTACTGTCTACACGGATCATCGAAACCTTAAGTTTCTAAAATCAGCCAGAACCCTGACACCACGTCAACTCCGATGGTCCCTGTACTTTGCAGATTATGATTTTGTGATAACCTATCGGCCAGGGTCTAAGAATGGCAAGGCGGATGCTTTATCTAGGATTGGAACAGAAGAAATCTCAGAAGAACTGGAGGACCAAAGTATAATTGAAGCAGGAAGAGTCCTCGTGGCGGTTTTAGAAAGTACCCAGGAGAATGCAGTGAAAGAAGCCATGAGTGAAATGGAAATGGAAGAATGGGCGGGTCAGAAGCCTAACAGAGAAATCCGAAACGATCTACCATTTCATGAAGTGGCCCTGTACTTACCTACAGCGGAATTGCAACAAAGGGCGATGAAAGAGTGTCATGATCACGTGTTGGCTGGTCACAAAGGAATTCAAAAGACAGCAGATTTAGTCAGATGAAGATTTTGGTGGCCAAAGATGACTGACGACATCTATCAATATGTCACTACTTGTGAAAGCTGTGCCAGAGGAAAATCTGAGAGACAAGCTAAAAAAGGGTTGCTTCAGCCATTACCTAATCCCCCATACCCGTGGCATACAGTAACAATAGACCTGATTGTAGATTTGCCAGTAAGTCAGGGATATAACACAATAATGGTCTGTGTGGATGCTTTCACCAAAATGGCTCACTTCGCTCCCTTAAAAAGGTTACCTACAGCTAAGGAGTTAGCACAAGCCTTTAGTCAGAATGTAGTGCGTTTGCATGGAATCCCGAGGGTTTTGGTTTCAGATAGAGGCTCACAGTTTTTATCCCATTTCTGGAAGGCTTTCACCAAGAAATTAGGTATTGAAAACAGGTACACCACGAGTTATCACCCAGAAGGTGATGGCCAAACTGAGAGAGTGAACCAAGAACTAGAACAATACCTGAGGTTAAATTTATTACATCAAGGCGAAGAATGGGCAGAATGCCTGTGGGCGGCAGAGTTTGCACATAATAACGCAAAGAACATTTCGACAGGTTATTCCCCTTTTTTCTTAAATTCAGGAAGACATCCCAATCTCTCAGTTAGTGTGCAAGAGGCAGAAGTTCCAGCAGTTACAGATCTAGTGGAGCACTTAACTAAGATTCACAAATCAGCTACAGAGAGCTTAGTTAAAGCAAAAGAGAGTTATAAGCACTATGCTGATAAAAAAGACGCAAGGAACCAGATCTGCAAGTAGGAGAAAAGGTGTGGCTAAATTCAAAAAATGTATGGTTAAAAGGGAACAGAAAATTCCAACCAAGATTTATTGGGCCCTATGTAATTGAGAAAAAGTTAAGCTCAGTTACTTATAAATTGAAGCTACCAAAAAACATAAGAATTCACCCAACATTTCATGTCTCATTGTTAAAAAAGGTCCCTGAAGGGTTGAGGGAAGAACTGCCTCCACAACCTATACAAACTAAAGAGGGAGATGAGTTTGAAGTAAAACAAATTTTAGATTCCAAGGTGACAAGAGGTCAGTTATACTATTTAATTGATTGGAAGGGTTATGGGCCAGAAGAGAGGTCATGGGATTTAGCAGCTGAAGTCCATGCCCCACGTTTGGTGAAATCCTTTCATTTAAAGCATCAAAACAAACCAAATATGGGAAGGCCATCCTTGCAGTGGGGTAATGTCAGGTCCCGAGTTACTAACACTAGAAAGGAATGGGCAATCAGTGTAATTTCCCATCAGGCATTGCGCAAGGTTAGGAATGGTGTGGCAAGAGTGCGAAGCCCTATTTGCTGGAACCCTAAGATGGCCGACAAAAGGACAAGATGGATGCAGGGTGAGCGTTCTAGTGTTTAAGAAAACATGAAGGGTGAAGTGGAATTTAGACAGTTGAGGCATTAGAATCCTCGCACTTCACCTGAGGATTTTGAAGGTTCAGGTTAGAATATTGTTTGCTCCAGAGCGGCGCGTTTTAGTTAGATAAGGTAGAACACAACGTTTCCTGTTCGTCGCGTTATTAGTGTTGCGGCGCGCATTAGTACCTGGGAGTGTTTAAAACTTAGAAATTCTAGTTCCAGTAAAAGTTTCTTCAGACTTAGTAATAGTCGTTTCGAGGAATTATATTATTCCTTCCTGAGTTCTTCTAGGAGTATGTTTATTTCCGTTTCATAGTGTCATTAGTTGCTTAGCGACGAACCTGGTGTTCCCGCTAGGCGCATGAGCAGCAAGGTTGTTCCCTGACTGAAATGAGGGCAAATGCTATTGGTGTATAGCGGTCTGAGTCGGTAATTTTTGTGAGCATTTGTCTTCACGGACGGATAGATTCCGTCAAAATTCAGAGTACTTATTTCCTCACTTTGTGCTCGTTGCTGTCTAGCCCTTCTCCGAGTCTGAAGTTAAGGCAAGGGTTCTTGTGAGCATTACATTTGGTGTATTTTGGATTTATGAAGTTGGCACAGTATTGAGGAGAGTCAGCGCTTGCGTTTTCTCTCTTTCGTGACCAGTCAATTCTAGGCGCAGATAGGGTAGGAAGATATTTACATCGACATTCAATATTGCAGGACTTCCTGAGGGGTACGATTATTCCTGGGTGCATGTGCATATAATACAAAATATAAGATACAACTTACTTACCTCACACTCGTGCTCCAGGAGTTCCGTTGTGCTCCATCAGATGTAGTTCCTGCAGAAGAAAGAAAGAAAGAATGTACTCCAGATAATCAGACTATCCTATCAGCATCACAAGAACATTTAGAAGAGAGGCAATAGCTACTATTAACCAGGGTAAGCGAATTAATCATGATGCAAGGACAAGCACTGTGTAGTATAAAGTTTATAAGAGTATAAAGGTTAATTATTCCTTGCAGCAGAACCACCCAGACGATAAAGATTCCTGGTGAGAAGAACCAGACGAAGGTAGCAGTCTCTTCTTTATCCCCAACCCCTTTCCCCCAGTGGTTTTCTTCAGCCAGGTTGTTGTCCAGGATTTGGCTGGGAAAATAACAGGGGAATTGGGTCTTGGCATCTTTCTGCTCCTGCACAACACGACCTGGTGTAGTGGTCGCCCTGACATTAGGGCAGTGCAGTGGTGTTCGGGCAGTGTAGGGGGTCGTGCTGGGGCTGGTGTTTCAGGGTTTAGGGCAGGGCAGTGGTGTTCGGGCAGTGTAGGGGGTCTTGCTGGGGGTGGCGTTTCAGGGTTTAGGGCAGTGGTGTTCGGGCAGTGTAGGGGGTCTTGCTGGGGCTGGTGTTTCAGGGTTTAGGGCAGTGCAGTGGTGTTCGGGCAGTGTAGGGGGTCTTGCTGGGGCTGGTCTTTCAGGGTTTAGGGCAGTGCAGTGATGTTCGGGCAGTGTAGGGGGACCTAACTATACAAGCACGAGCTTGGCTCTAATTGGCTGCCAACACTTCAATTCAGGAAGTGTTGGCAGCCATCTTGGTGCAATGCTTTTAGGTCTCGCCTAGCGACGAGCGCATGCGCTGCTCACTACACAAACACCACTGCACTGCCCTAAACCCTAAAACACTACCCCAGCACGACCCCCTACACTGCACGAACACCACTGCACTGCACTAAACCTAAAACACTACCCCAGCACGACCCTTACACTGCCCGAACACCACTGCACTGCCCTAAACCCTGAAACACCACCCCCAGGACGACCCCCTACACTGCCCGAACACCACTGCACTGCCCTAAACCCTGAAACACCACCCCAAGCATGACCCCCTACACTGCCCGAACACCACTGCACTGCCCTAAACCGTGAAATACCACCCCCAGCACGACCCCCTACACTGCCCGAACACCACTGCACTGCCCTAAACCCTGAAACAATACCCCCAGCACGACCCCCTACACTGTCCGAACACCACTGCACTGCCCTAAACCCTGAAACACTACCCCCACCAAGACCCCCTACACTGCCCGAACACCACTGCACTGCCCTAAACCCTGAAACACCAGCCCCAGCACGACCCCATACACTGCCCGAACACCACTTCTCTGCCCAAAACCCTGAAACACCAGCCCCAGCACGACCCCCTATACTGCCCGAACACCACTGCACTGCCCTAAACCCTGAAACACTAGCCCCAGCACAACCCCTACACTGCCCGAACACCACTGCACTGCCCTAAACCCTGAAACAGCACCCCCTGCATGACCCCCTACACTGCCCGAACACCACTGCACTGCCCTAAACTCTAAAACACCACACCCAGCACGACCCCCTACACTGCCCGAACACCACTGCACTGCCCTAAACCCTGAAACACCACCCCCAGCACAACCCCCTACACTGCCCGAACACCACTACACTCCCCTAAACCCTGAAACACAACCCCCTGCATGACCCCCTACACTGCCCGAACACCACTGCACTGCCCTAAACTCTGAAACACCACACCCAGCACGACCCCTACACTGCCCGAACAACACTGCACTGCCGTAAACCCTGAAACACAGCCCCCAGCACGACCCCCTACACTGCCTGAACACCACTGCACTGCCCTAAACCCTGAAACACCACCCCCAGCACGACCCCCTACACTGCCCGAACACCACTGCACTGCCCTAAACCCTGAAACATCAGCCCCAGCACGACCCCCTACACTGCCCGAACACCACTGCACTGCCCTAAACCCTGAAACACTAGCCCCAGCAAGACCCCCTACACTGCCCAAACACCACTGCCCTAAACCCTGAAACACCACCCCCAGCAAGACCCCCTACACTTCCCGAACACCACTGCCCTGCTCTAAACCCTGAAACACCACCCCCTGCATGACCCCCTACACTGCTTGAACACCACTGCACTGCCCTAAACCCTGAAACACCAGCCCCAGCATGCCCCCTACACTGCCCAAACACCACTGCACTGCCCTAAACCCTGAAACACCAGCCCCAGCACGACCCCCTACACTGCCCGAACACTACTGCACTGCCCTAAACCCTGAAACACCAGCTCCCGCACGACCCCCTACACTGCCCGAACACCACTGCACTGCCCTAAACCCTGAAACACCATCCCCCGCATGACCCCCTACACTGCCCGAACACCACTGCACTGCCCTAAACCCTGAAACACCACCCCCGCACAACCCCTACACTGCCCGAGCACCACTGCACTGCCCAATACCCTGAAACACCACCCCCAGCACGACCCCCTACACTGCCCGAACACCACTGCACTGCCCTAAACCCTGAAACACCAGCACGACCCCCTACACTGCCCGAACACCACTGCACTGCCCTAAACCCTGAAACACCAGCCGCAGCACGACCCCCTACACTGCCCGAACACCACTGCACAGCCCTAAACCCTGAAACATCAGCCCCAGCACGACCCCCTACACTGCCCGAACACCACTGCACTGCCCTAAACCCTGAAACACCAGCCCCAGCACGACCCCCTACACTGCCCGAACACCACTGCACTGCCCTAAACCCCGAAACACCAGCCCCCGCACGACCCCCTACACTGCCCGAACACAACTGCACTGCCCTAAACCCTGAAACACCAGCCCCTGCACGACCCCCTACACTGCCCGAACACAACTGCACTGCCCTAAACCCTGAAACACCAGCCCCTGCACGACCCCCTACACTGCCCGAACACCACTGCACTGCCCTAAACCCTGAAACACCATTCCCGCACGACCCCCTACACTGCCCGAACACCACTGCACTGCCCTAAACCCTGAAACACCACCCCCAGCACGACCCCCTACACTGCCCGAACACCACTGCACTGCCCTAAACCCTGAAACACCACCCCGCACGACCCCCTACACTGCCCGAACACCACTGCACTGCCCTAAACCCTGAAACACCACCCCCAGCAAGACCCCCTACACTGTCCGAACACCACTGTACTGCCCTAAACACTGAAACACCAGCCCCAGCAAGACCCCCTACACTGCCTGAACACCACTGCCCTAAACCCTGAAACACCATCCCCAGCAAGACCCCCTACACTGCCCAAACACCACTGACCTGCCCTAAACCCTGAAACACCACCCCCTGCACGACCCCTACACTGCCCGAACACCACAGCCCCGCCCTAAACCCTGAAACACCACCCCCAGCACAACCCCCTACACTGCCCGAACACCACTGCACTGCCCTAAACCCTGAAACACCAGCCCCAGCATGACCCCCTACACTGCCCGAACTCCACTGCACTGCCCTAAACCCTAAACACCACCCCCAGCACGACCCCCTACTCTGCTCGAACACCACTGCACTGCCCTAAACCCTGAAACACCAGCCCCCGCACGACCCCCTACACTGCCCGAACACCACTGCGCTGCCCTAAACCCTGAAACACCAGCCCCAGCACGACCCCCTACACTGCCCGAACACCACTGCACTGCCCTAAACCCTGAAACACCAGCCCCAGCACGACCCCCTACACTGCCCGAACACCACTGCACTGCCCTAAACTCTGAAACACCAGCCCCAGCACGACCCCCTACACTTCCCGAACACCACTGCACTGCCCTAAACTCTGAAACACCAGCCCCAGCACGACCCCCTACACTGCTGGAACACCACTGCACTGCCCTAAACCCTGAAACACCAGCCCCCGCACGACCCCCTACACTGACCAAACACCACTGCACTGCCCTAAACCCTGAAACACCAGCCCCCGCACGACCCCCTACACTGCCCGAACACCACTGCACTGCCCTAAACCCTGAAACACGAGCCCCCGCACGGCCCCCTACACTGCCCGAACACCACTGCATGCCCTAAACCCTGAAACACCACCCCGCACGACCCCCTACACTGCCCGAACACCACTGCACTGCCCTAAACCCTGAAACACCACCCCCAGCACGACCCCCTACACTGCCCAAACACCAATGCCCTAAACCCTGAAACACCACCCCCTGCCAGACCCCCTACACTGCCCAAACACCACTGCACTGCCCTAAACCCTGAAACACCAGCCCCCGCACGACCCCCTACACTGACCAAACACCACTGCACTGCCCTAAACCCTGAAACACCAGCCCCCGCACGACCCCCTACACTGCCCGAACACCACTGCACTGCCCTAAACCCTGAAACACGAGCCCCGCACGGCCCCCTACACTGCCCGAACACCACTGCATGCCCTAAACCCTGAAACACCACCCCGCACGACCCCTACACTGCCCGAACACCACTGCACTGCCCTAAACCCTGAAACACCACCCCCAGCACGACCCCCTACACTGCCCAAACACCAATGCCCTAAACCCTGAAACACCCCCCCCTGCCAGACCCCCTACACTGCCCAAACACCACTGCACTGCCCTAAACCCTGAAACACCACCCCCTGCACGACCCCCTACACTGCCCAAACACCACTCCCCTGCCCTAAACCCTAAAGCACCACCCCCTGGACGACTCTCTACACTGCCCGAACACCACTGCACTGCCCTAAACCCTAAAACACTACCCCCGCACGACCCCCTACACTACCCAAACACCAATGCACTGCCCTAAACCCTAAAACATGACCCCGCACGACCCCCTACACTACCCAAAGGCCACTGCACTACAGTAAACCCTAAAACACGACCCCGCACGACCCCCTACACTACCCAAAGACCACTGCACTACCCTAAACCCTAAAACATGACCCCCTACACTACACAAACACCACTGCACTACCCTAAACCCTAAAACACTACCCCCAGCATGACCCCTACACTACAAAATACCACTGCACTACCCTAAACCCTAAAACACTACCCAAACACCACTGCACTACCCTAAACCCTAAAACACTACCCCCAGCATGACCCCCTACACTACCCAAACACCACTGCACTACCCTAAACCCTAAAACAGTACCCCCAGAAGTACCTCCTACACTACCCAAACACCACTGCACTACCCTAAACCCTAAAACACTACCCCCGGCAGTACCCCGTACACTACCCAAACACCATTGCACTACCCTAAACCCTAAAACACTACCCCCAGCAGTACCCCCTACACTACCCAAACACCACTGCACGACCCTAAACCCTAAACCACTACCCCCAGCACGACCCCCTACACTACACAAATACCACTGCACTACCCTAAACCCTAAATCTACCCCAAGCATGACCCCCTACACTACACAAACACCACTTTACTACCCTAAACCTGAAAGCACTACCCCCAGCACGACCCCCTACACTACACAAACACCACTGCACTACCCTAAACCCTAAAACACTACCCTCAGCATGACCCCCTACACTATCCAAACACCACTGCACTACCCTAAACCCTAGAAAAGTAACCACCACCCCATGCCCAATCCCCCTTACCTCTCACTCCTCGTGGTTCCTCTCTCCTCGTGGTTCCTGCTTCATGTCGTCTGAGGGGCGGTGCACGTCGTTGTGAGTAAACAGAACAGCCTCTGTTTCCTTACAACGACGTGGATCGTCTACATTTTTTTAGAACTCATAGTCATTTACCATACATACCTATACAACAAAATTTGTTGTAAAGGCATGCGTGGTAAATGACCATGCGTTCTAAAAAAATGCATAGTAATGACTTCGCGATGTACAACGCATGCGTGGTAATGCATGCGTTGTAATGGTATCGCGAAGTAAAAAAGTTGTTGTAACAGCTGTTTACCGATCAAAGCTGGCCCCTGTTCTTCAGTGAGTCGTTTATTTGATAAATTAGGAGGAAGGAATGTGGTTTTTTTACCGAAAAGTGCATTCCCGGCTGTTGTATTGTGAAAGTGTCCGCGTGGCCTGGTTTCACTTCCGGTGAGAGTGGAAGAGTCTGTTTGTATCTAAAGGGGTTCTGCTGTTGGACGGGGCCGGCGCGACACGTCATCAGAAAACACAGCTAATGGAAAGCGTTGTCCCCAAAGTGTGGAGCAGTGCCATGAGAGGTCAATGAGTGTGCGTCCTACCGCAGTATGACCGTACCGCGTGACCCATGTGCCACCTCCAGTGTACGGAAGGCAGAAGCGGCATCCATCGCAGGTCCTCTTGAAGACCGTTGTAGCACTAATTCTACATTTTGGAACTAGGGCATTTTAACCTTGTTGTTCCTGCCAGATACAAAGAGAAGATCCTGGGTTATTCAGTGCCCTCGTTAACTTTTCTGTGGGTAGTGGTGCTTTGCACTTCGCTGCCCCCCTGGTGCACACGACTGGGCTCCCCACCTTGTGTGCCATCTGCAGGGCCTCTGCCCTCGGATCACTGGTTTCGGTTTCTGGAGTGGCAACATAAACAGTTGCTCCCAAAGGACTAGCCTGAACACTTAGGTGAATATCCTCTGCGCCAGCATTCCGCGGAAATTCTTTTCTAGCTCTCCCACGTCGACGACGATGTCATAATAGCACGGCTCCGCTCGCGACACCGTATGACGTCATAGGAGCCATAAGAGGACCTCGTCGGCGTGCTGACGTCAGTTCCACCAATTTTTTCCGTGCCACCGAAGTAAACAGGTGGACCGACACATTTTCACATGTATACATAGTATACTAAATATATATATATATATATATATATACAAATGCATAACCAATAAAGGCATAAAGAAATAGCAACAGATCAAACATTTCTCACTATTAAAACATAAGCATGATTAAGACATATTAAAAACATTCATGCCAAACAGTAAAAGCATCTTTTTGGTAGAAACAGGTGGACAACGGGGAGGCGGGTGGGACAGTGAGGAATCCACAGGCAGATACTGTATCCACCAGAAAAAGCGTTACCGAAGCCGTACCTCACCCGGAGGAGGGTGTCCACCTGACTAGACCAAAAAATCTTGCAAAACAGATCGAGCAAAATGGCCATCACTCCTAACCTCCGAATCCAATAATAATCTAATAATTTTTAGTCGAAATTATATTGAAAATAATACTTTAAAAATACTTTTATTAATAAATTTAGACAAACACTTAAAGGAAAACTTTTATTTATAATTAATTTAAAGATATTTCATACTTTACAAATTATGCCGAAGTCGCTACCCCAGCGCGACTTTTCAAAATGGCTACCGGAATGCGCGCAGCCATCGTGTAGGGTGCGCGAAGGGTGCGCGACTTCTGTATACAATTTTTTTTTTTTAAAAGAATGAATATAGTTTTCCTAACTAAAAATTATTCACAATTGTTTTAAATATAAATATATATATATATATATATATATATATATATAGAAAATAAAAAAAACATAGGTTTGAGGTACATTAGACTTACAAATTTTCATTTTCATTTAAAAAACCTTTGAAATTCACTGGAAAAACCATAGGTTTCAGGCACGTTATAGTTTGAAATTAGCATTTAAAAAACCATAGAAATTCACTGAAAAAACCATAGGTTTCAGGCACGTTATAGTTAGAAATTAGCATTTAAAAAACCATAGAAATTAACTGAAAAAACCATAGGTTTCAGGAACGTTATAGTTAGTTGGACATTTCACTCGTACAAAACCATAGAAATTCCGGCATTATAGTTAGTTCAGCTAACTATAACTCACGCCCCTGCAATGCACTGCTGATGATGTCACATATTACATCATTCATGACATGGTCAGTGATATCACTGATGACATCACTGATGACATCTCAAATGACATCACTGATAACATCACTGATGACATCATCCACGTGAAAATCTGATGCACCTCCTCACACCTGAATAAAACCTTTGATACACCCACTCTAAAATACAGACTACCATTTTCGAAAAAATAGACACATCAATACCAGTTACTAAATACGCACTGACTGATTCCTAGGTCTACACACACATCCACTCATTCACCCATACAGTCACTCATACATGCAGTCACTCATCAATACAACACTATCATATGCACTCATACACCTATACAGACACTCACACACTGCCACATATCCAGAGTTACTCACACACTTAGTCAGTCATGCAAAGAATCAATCATACTTCCATTTACTCATCTATACAGTTATACAGACACAACCTCACTTATTCATACAGATACTAACACATAATTACTCTCTTATAGAATCACTGATACAAATACACACTCATCCATGCAGCCACTCTCACAATTACTGACTCTCACATATAGTTATTTATATACACCATCACTCACATATACTGCCTTTTACATATGTAGTTACTTGCACATGTACCACTGAGACATCCATTCACTCACCAACACACCCATACACACACTCACCCACCCATACAGCTGTTTCCACATGCACTCTTGAACCCATACACCCAGTGAATCAACCACTCACACATCTATGCACAGAGTCACACACCTCCCACCCACCCACACACACACTCAGGCAGCCATACAAATACTCAGGCAAGCAATCAATAACCCATATAGACACTCATGCAGCTACTCACCAACCCATGCAGAAGCTTACACAACAACAGACAGACTGATACAGACTTTCACACAGTTTAGTCACTAACCCATGCATTCAGTAAGACACATTGAATCACTCACTTATACAGTCAGTCACGTACCTACTAAATCCTCCATAGAGACACTTATACACCCACTCATTCCTCAATACAGCTTGGCATATATATATAACAAAATTAAACTTTACAGAAACACACAGTCACTGGATGATGTCATCAGTGATGTCATCAGTGATGTCATCAGTGATGTCACTGACCATGTCATGAATGATGCAATATGTGACGTCATCAGCAGTGCATTGCGGGGTCGCAAGTTATAGTTAGCTGAACTAACTATAACGCCGGAATTTCTATGGTTTTGTACAAGTGAAATGTCCAACTAACTATAACGTTCCTGAAACCTATGGTTTTTTCAGTTAATATATATATATATAATCAAAAAGTTTGTCCACTATCGAAGATGCACTCAATAACAGGCGAATCCAGCCATTACAGCAGAATCCTTTAATTAGGCTAACCGGCAACATTGCTGAAAGTTTCCTTCACCCCTTTGCCCTACGTGTTTCAAAGCTCCTGCTCCTTGCTCACGGGCGGGCGTGCATGCAAATGGGCAGATGCGAGAGAATCCAAGTCTCGTAATTAGCTGCTTTATCGCCCTCTGGTGGGCTTCTCTTGTCAATAGCTTCTTGGGACTTGTAGCCCTGTCACTGAAATATTACCCTTCGATGGGTTCTGCCTCAAAAACATTACATTTATGCAATTTCCAAGCCCTACATTGAGCCTCCAGTTTTGTAGCCAGTTCGTATTAAATGCCAAACCTGTTGTTCTGCTAGCACGATTTCAGTCAATCTGAAATCAGCAGTCCACACACATTCCGTGGCGGTGCAGTCTTCTCGACCTGGACAGGCCGGAATATTTCATCAAAAAGTTAGCCCACTGTCGAAGACACACTCAATAACAGGCGAATCCAGCCATTACAGCAGAATCCTTTATTTAGGCTAACCGGCAACATTGCTGAAAGTTTCCTTCGCCCCCTTGCCCTACGCGTTTTGGAGCACCTGCTCCTTGCTCACTGGCGGGCGTGCATGCAAATGGGCAGATGCTAGAGAATCATTTGAGATGTCATCAGTGATGTCATCAGTGATTTCACTGACCATGTCATGAATGATGTAATATATGACGTCATCAGCAGTGCATTGCGGGGGCGCGAGTTATAGTTAGCTCAACTAACTATAACGGCCGAATTGCTCTGGTTTTGTACTAGTGAAATGTCCAACTAACTATAACGTCCCTGAAACCTGTGGTTTTTTCAGTGAATTTCTAAGGTTTTCTAAATGCTAATTTCTAACTATAACGTCCCTGAAACCTATGTTTTTTTCAGTGAATTTCAAAGGTTTTTTAAATGCTAATTTCTAACTATAACGTCCCTGAAACCTATGGTTTTTTCAGTGAATATATATATACATTTGTTACTTCACATCATAACCAACACAGGCTTACTGAAGTGCGCACAAATTAGCAACTTCCATTCATATTGTTATAAAATTGCAAATATGTAGAAATTGTAATTTGCAAAACAATATACATCCCCTCTCAAAAAAGCCTAGCAAGCACTATCACAGTGAAAATCGCCTAACTCCATTGTGTGGCAGTGGAGGGCAACACCAAATCCTTGGTATGCTAGTCAGACATAACCATTCTGTGAATAATTCAGGACTATAAACTATCATTGGCTTGTCACCATAACCACCTCAAAACTACCATACTGAGCATACGCTTTCCCCATCAACAACCAGGAGGCATGCAGACATAAAATGACAAATGAATGCAAAATTGCATGTGGCAAAGCAAATTGCTGTCTTTGCTAAAAGTTCCTTACAAAGATTATCAAAATGCAAATATTCTATCCTCATGGTTTGTTAGAAGGTGTAACCAACACTAAAACCCTTGCCTACTATAAAAATCTGTGATGTGAAGATTTCATGCAGCAAAATACCCCTCTGCAGGCATTAGCATAGAGCAATACCAATCTACCCAGCCTATTGACTTTAACATTTTCACAATAAATATGGCATGCCTACTGCCTTTCGCAAACTTTTCTTAGTAAACAGATCTGGTCTATAGCCTTGATCATTGGCTTGAAACCATAACCAACAAAGTTCTGCTGTATTGAGCATTAGCTTTCCCATCAGGCAAGAAGTGCAATACAAGCACACCTTTTAGTTGAAGCACACACCATCTCCTCAATCAAATGCTGTACTGAAACAGCCATCGAGCCCCTCTCTCTGTTGGACTTCTGACTGCTCTTTTCTGTTGATCACATATGCTCAGCCACACTGTCAAGACATACCCAAAATGTGATGGGTGTAAATGCTTGATTCATGGCTAATATCTCTGAGCACATCCAATTCAGTCAATGGCTGACTGATTGTGTTTTCTTAAAAAGAGGTCACTTCCAAGAGTTTGAGTTAGACTGCCCCTTTAAGTCTGTTTTGCATATGATTGGTCCCTGAATGTAAGTGCATAATCAGGGGATTGATCCCAGTCTATAAATACACAGAAAATCCACATGAAGTGTTCACTGTCCTTTCTGAATCAGACCTTTTCAAGAGGTCCTTGGAAGTGCGTGGCTGTAACATGGAAGGCACATTTGGCTCTATGCATAAGGTTTTTTATGCACTTACGTGGAACTCGTGCAAATAAGTAGATGTGTGTGTGTGTACATTCCATGTTCCTCATTCACAGAATCAGAATAAACAGACGTATATACCTGCAGATCAGAATTACCCATACAGAAAATCTGCTAATTTGCCAAACTTTATCTAAACAATCATAAAATGGAAAGAAGGTATGCCTGAGTGGTTCCTCAGTACTACGTCTGTGAACACCCACAAAAGCGGAAACTTGCAGGTGTTCATAAATGTACAGATTCTGTCCTCAACTTGG
Source organism: Calotriton arnoldi (assembly GCA_963921515.1). NCBI lineage: Eukaryota > Metazoa > Chordata > Amphibia > Caudata > Salamandridae > Calotriton > Calotriton arnoldi. The sequence goes on from CAWUFW010006909.1 coordinate 322,368, forward strand.
AAATTTTTCCTACAAGGAGTAATTCCACTTATATGGTAGAAGTGAGACTGCTACCACCGCATGTTTTATGCTGGTCTGTAAGAAGACCATTCCATAGGGGAAATGTTTTCTTCATAGAGAAGAAAAAATTGAAGGAATTTGATTTTGTAATATCTGCCATACATACTCTAGAAGATTGTCTGGCATGCGGCCAGATCAGTACTCAGAGAAGAGCAGCACTCAGAGTGCTAGGAGTTGGGTACTATCTATAATGTGTGGAAATTTCCATGACCTAATAAGTATTTTCCAATGTTCTCCTTTGCATTTATTAGAAAATCCATTCTATTTTGTGAATTAATGTAGGTCATTTACAATTTCAGTTGTAGCTCTTTATGTTATAAATGTAATTCTATTTTCTTCTTTTATTTTATACTGAGGGTTAACTGTGGTCTTACTGGTGCAGTCAGCTTTTGCAGAGCTAGAATTACACTTTCTCAGTTTTGTATCAGTTTGGTCTTTCTTTGTTCCCCGTTATTTGTAAGTTTCATTTATTGTACTATTTATTTTATTTCATTTTTCAGATGCGGTAAACAAATGTTTGTGTTCTTTTTAGGTCTCGCGCCTAGCGTTGCAGTGCGCAGCCCTGCTCGCGCAGCGCGAGACCTCTTGTATGGGCTTCAGAAAGCTAACCACACGCTCGTGCGTGTGGTTTTGCTTTCGCAGGCTGGCATTGGCTGTAGTGTGCTTTTTAGAAAAAAAAATTGGCACGCAATTGGGCAAAGGCGGGCGCATGTCCCGCCTTTGCTCCGCCCATTCCCGTCCGTGTCTAGGACGCGCATCAGCGCGCGGCACAGACGACAGGCTCCCTCGCCCCCCCGCTCCTCTGTGGTGCGCGCGCACCACTGGTTTCGATTCCCGCGTTTGGCTCCTCTGTGGTGCGCACGCACCACAGGTTTCGATTCCGTGCTTGTTTAACGGAGGATTGTCCAGCAGCATGCCCTACCAGCTCTGCTGTATAGCATGCCACATATCGCCCTGGTCTGCTACAGCACGCCAATGTTACTGCCCATGTGTACTCCCGCCTCACACAAGATTGTCACGTGACACTGATTTCATTGCTAGGTCATTTCCTGGAACGGGAGCTCGGTGCTAGTAGTTTTCCACGCTTAGCAGAAGTACTTCCGGGTGGGCGGATCTGCGGTATCTGCCTTCACCTGTAACGACCTCTTCCGATTCAATAAGATGTGAGTCCGGGGTTTGGGTGGTAGACTATTTGAATAAGAATGAAAGGAGTCTGTGGCAGCTATACTAGACGCTTGCATACTACCCTGCTTGCAAGGCTTCAGGAGGGAGAGACTGTTACTCCCTGCGACCTCGACGTAGAGCGCCTATAAATATACTGAACATACTACTGCTGTGCAGCTAATGTATTTATTGCAGCAAGTTAAACGAATGTGAAATGTGCTTTCATTTTGCTTTTCCTTGTAGAAGTGCAATGTTCTTCAATTAAACTTTTGAAGTGGGGAATTTGACTTGGTTACTTAGCAAGTGGTTTTACACCATTAATACATAATGCATTGCCAGTACGTTTTTGGCACGGTGCTAGAATATTACTGGGCAGTTTTAGCAGTGCTCTGCAGGGTTGCAATACTAGATGATGTTTCATAAGGAGCGCAGGGCTTTATCAAAATGACAGTTGTTGGCAACAAACAAAAAAAAAACACGCCATAACGCTGTCGACTTTTATGTTAGTATATGCACCCAAAGTGACCCACACTCAAGTCCTCACTGCAAGTTAAAGGCTCAGTTCCGATCCCTGTGCAAACAAGAGTTTCAGTAACCACTGCCTCATAACCCCAATACTGGCTCCACTTTCAGTAAACACTGCCTCAGGGCCCCGAGACTGTGTCCAGTTTCAGTAAATACTGCCTCAGGGCCCCGAGACTGGCTCCACTTTTAGTAACCACTGCCTCATGGCCCCAAGACTGGCTCCACTTTGAGTAACCACTGCCTCATGGCCCCAAGACTGGCTCCACTTTCAGTAACCACTGAGTCATGGCCCCAAGACTGGCTCCACTTTTAGTGACCACTGCCTCACAACCTAAAGACTGGCTCCACTTTCAGTAACCACTGCCTCATGGCCGCAAGACTGGCTCCATTTTTAGTATCCACTGCCTCACAACCTCAAGACTGGCTCCACTTTCAGTAAACACTACCTCAGGGCCCCAAAATTGACTCTACTTTCAATAATCACTGTCTCAGGACCCCGAGACTTTCAGTAACCACTTCTTTGGGCCCCAAGACTGGCTCCACTTACAGTAACCCCTGCCTCACGTCCCCAAGACTGGCTCCACTTTCAGTAACCACTTCCTCGGCCCCAAGACTGGCTCCACTTTTAGTAACCACTGCCTCACGACCTCATGACGGGCTCCACTTTCAGTAACTACTGCCTCATGGCCCCAAGACTGGCTCCACTTTCAGTAACCACTTCTTTGGGCCCCAAGACTGGCTCCACTTAATGTAACCCCTGCCTCACGTCCCCAAGACTGGCTCCACTTTCAGTAACCACTTCCTCGGCCCCAAGACTGGCTCCACTTTCAGTAACCACTGCCTCACGGCCTCATGACTGGCTCCACTGTCTCAGGACCCCCAGACTGGCTCCACTGTATGAATTAGGAGCTCTGTGATACGCATCATACACTCTCGGGTTTTCCCTTATAATTTCCTGCAGGTCAAACCTGGCGAAATGTACCTGAGGTGGGCCAGGAAAGTAGGCATAGCATGTAGAATTAGGGGCCAGATATACAAAAATGAGGAACTTCAATTTTCTAATGGTGATTCTTACTGAGTCATAATTAGGAAATAACATTTCCTAATGTAAGAAACCTTTCTACCTATAATTAGCTATTCTTACCGTGTTGCAAATCAACCATTTTATTTTTCCCTGCTGTCATTTGTCTAGTTTTGGGGTTCAACTGTGTAGTGATGGGGTGGGTCTCGTAGTAGTAGATGTGTACAAGACCCATCCCATAAAGTAAACAAGCATTTGCAATGCAATAGGTCTCGCATTATTAAAGTTTGAGCTATTGGTGTTGCATTATTTAGCAATGCCAATAGCTCAAACTTTAATAATGCGAGACCTATTGCATTGCAAATGCTTGTTTTTATACGGGACTGCCAGAGTGTTTTATTTTTTTCAGCACGTATTTCTCTCATTTATATTTTGTGTGACAGCAAAGGCGAGGTGTATTTTTCTTGTCTAATTTTCTTCTTCACATACAGCGGAATGGCAGCCTGACTCATCACAAGCCATTCACAGCCTATAAATATGACAGAAAAAAAAATCAAGATTGTAAGCTGTCATGTGTCTCATTCGTAGAATAGCTTCTATCACGTATTTATTGCAGTTGTGCTGTGCGGAATGTACCTTCAAAACCACATTGCAATGTATGTTTTTAAATAAGTAGCAGCATTTTAAAATCCATGGTTTGACTAATATAAGTAGCAATCCTTTCTGTAGATTGGCATTTTGTTTTGTCGTTTTATAGACCAGGGACGTTTTAAGGATTTAGGGGGCCCTGGGCCAAACGTATTTTGGGGATCTCTGTCCGGAACAGCTTTGGATTTCTGATCCAGTTTCGCTCTTTTTATGCCCTCTTTGGCTGGCTACTGACAAGGCGCAGGCAAACAAATACTTAATGTGTTTACATCTGATATTCAGGGATAGTGTCTTGTGTATTCAATATTTTAACACTGCAGCAGCTCACTAATATTGCTGCAAATAATCTCTGTGACACCCTCCCGTTTCTCATGTGTGAGGTCCTATTTTGAGCCAAATGAAACATTTTTATGGACTTTGCATGAAACATAAACACATTTGTCGGCAAAATGTCTGTAATAGATTCTCACACATCACCCACATTAAAAATAAATTAAAGGAAAACTGTATTTAAAACCACCTGTGTAAGAATTATTCAAGGTCATCAGGGTACGACTCTCTGCAGAACAGAGCTGGCTCTATCACGGTTGCCCCTGAAAGGCTGAAGCCCTAGGCCAGAGCCCACTTTGCCCATGCCTTAAAACGTCTCTGTTATAGACTACTTCATAGATAGACTGCAGGCTTTCACTTTATCCTAGCATTTCTGTGCTCATGATCATTAATTAGGGGTTGTTACAGGTTGCATATTTGACCCTTATGATGCCTAATGCTTGCTCTGTGGTTGCCAGTGTGACTCGTGAGCCACACAGGCAGCCACCATCAGAGACAGCAGAAAGGCCTCTTAAAGAGCCATGTAACCTCTTGCAAAGTTCTCAACCCCTGTCTCTTCAATATCCTCAGGGCTGCCACCTTTGGTGAATGGGTGACTTCATAAAGGCGATGAATCCTTTTAACCACCACTCTGTGTCACACCTGGAAGTGATGTGGTACTAGGGCCATAAGCTGAAGGCAGCACTTAATTTGTAAGAAATGCAATTGCAATGGCCCAAAGATTTGTTATAGGTAGAGTAAGCTACAGGTGCTGCCGGATACCAGGACTGACAAATACCAAGGTGCTTCATCTTGATTGACATTATATCTCTTTCTTCAACCACCCTACACTTCCAGTCTTCCTTATCTCACTCTTGTAGCTTTTTCTTTTGTAGCAAATTTTCTCCCTTTGTCACTGTCTTCCTATCAATCTCTTCCTCTTTTCTCCATTTTCTGCCTTTTTGTGTCTTGCTCTGGGTCAAAGTCTAATGATGACAAATAAGAACTGTGCCCTCAAAAATGAATGGTGCTGTCTACCACCTCCAACGATCTACGCAAATTGATCACTGTCTGAAGAATCAGGGGACAGCTGTCTTACCGGTCATTCTGTTCCTAACACACGTCACCTCCAAACTCTGGGCATTTGTTGGCTCACTAACTTCAGCCAAATTTGAGAAAAGATCTTCTACATCACAGATATATGATGAGTGAAACCAAGGAACGGGATTAATGCACACATGACATGTGATGCCTTCACCCCTGGGGTGCAATGGTTGCACGCCAGCGTAAGGGTACTTGTAGGAAACATTTCTTCATTCAAAAATGCTTCCCTATAAAATGTCTTGAGGCGCCTTCTATATTTCAAAACTATTGGTCTTCAAGGCATCTTCAAGACGTCTTGTCAGGTGCTGAGAAGCTCAAACACTGTGGACCTGATTCACAAAAGTAAATGTATCCTTTAGGGTAAGTTTACGAATGTTTTGCTATTTACATATGAATTTTACAAGTTATATCTTTAACACTGCAGAGTGTCTGCACTCGTAGCAGAGACTCCGCACACAAAAAGATAGGACAGGCCTATCTTTTTAATGCTGAATCTCTGCCACAAGTGCGGAAACTCCACAGTCATAAAGATACTACTCATAAAATTGGGAGCATATTTTCAAGAAAATGTTGGAGCGTGGAGCTGCGCCAAATTTGGCAGCACCGCGCTCTGACTTTTTCAAAACACAGGAATGCACCGTATTCACAAGAATACAGCGCACCTCTGTGCTTTCCCTAGTGCTGGCACTAAATATAGCTGCCTGGCACCAACGCAGGCACGCTTGCACCATAGTGCAAGGGTGCCTATGTTGCAAGGAATGATTGTTTATGTGCAGGAAGGTGCCCCTTCCTGCACATAAACAATCCATAATGGCGATTTTTTACTTCTATGTGTGCTGCATTCTGCAGCACACATAGAAGTAGCAAGTCGTCATTATTTAATGATTGTTTATGAGCAGGAAGGGACACCTTCTTGAACATAAACAATCTTTAATGCGATTTTTCTCTTTCTATATATGCTGCAGAATTCAGCACACACAGAAAAAGCAAAACGAGGACAAATAAAAGTATTTCTCCTCGTTTCACCAATCTAACACCTGTTTTTGCATAGCGTTAGTTTTTGGCGTTGCCTCGGATTTACACCTCCTTGTAAATCTGGGGCAGCGTCAAATTGCAATGGGTGTTGCAGTGGAATGCCCACAACAACACCCATTGCACGCCCCTTTCATGCTAAGTGATGCGTGTAAAGGGGCGTTATTTACCAGGAGGCGTTAAGACACAAAAAGTGGCTTAAAGTGGCTTCGTAAATATAAAAAAGGGCATATCGCCACCAGAACGTTGCTAAAAGTGATGTTCTGGTGGCAATATCCCCTTGTAAACATGCCCCTTAGTTTGTGAATAGCAAAAAATGTAAACTTACACTACACTTAAGTGTAAGTTTACCTTTGTGAATCAGGCCCTGTGGGACAATTTGTCAACTTTTGGTGCACTCAAGAAGACGTACATGCCATCAGGATTGAATTTTATTGTATGACACTAATGAATCATCTCTCAAGGAAATAGCTAAAACCTGTCTACACACTTCCATTCCAAAGCCACCTAAATCCCATTTCCGTGCTGTAAATACAATGAATACGCCTCAACATGGCATGTGGTTGTTAAATCAACCTACATTTCGATGCCTATGCAAACATCTTTCTGCGATCATGTCAAGTAAGGGTTGAGGTCCTGAATGTGACATAGCATGCCTTAACTACTTTGCAAGTAACGTCCCATGGTTATAGATGAGAAAAGTTTCATCGTGAATTCCTAGCCTGACATCTCATTTACAAGTAACAGTTAGCACTGTGGTATATGTGAAAGGGGACATAGGTTTGACAGGACCTTGCAGTCACAAATTTCATTATGCCTTCTTTGCAACTGTGCGATGGAATTCATTTCAGCCTAGTGCAGCTCCCAGTATGTGATAGAGTATATTTTTACCGGCCAGTATTTAAAAACGATTGGATAAAACAAGGTACCATACTACTAATAAATACATTTGAGTATTTTAGTGTTAAAAATCTGAATGTTTATTCACAAAACAGTTATGGGGGCCTATGCACAAACTGCATTTTGTAGTAGTTTTGAAGTACTACAATAGTACTGGTCTCCAAACATATAGGCATTTGTTTTAGCAGTAAATGTGGGAGGGACAGGGGTGAGTGGCTGGAAAATGGGGAATATTTATAACTAAAAGGAAGGTTGTTGAAGAAGGGCCAGAGAGAGGTGCAGGAAGGGACATGCACTTAACCACAGAAGAGTAAACCCAATCCTATTTACAAACTGCATTTTATAGTTACTACTGCCAGAAAGTACCTAAAACAGTAGTAAATGGGCCCAAGCTCAGAGCTGCTGTAACTTCAGATCACACATGTCTGAGCGCTGCATCACCCTCTCATAGCAAATAATGAAAGCAGGAACTTAAAATAGACTCCCATGGGAAAAAATGTTGAATTAAATTAAATTCAAATAGTTACAAATATAAATATTATTAATGTAATGTTAATGATTTGTCTGAAAATGAAAAACAAATATTTTATTTTAGCATATTTTAATAACATTTTCTGAATTTAAAAATAATGTAACATTATTTTTATTACTTTTAATTAATAACACAAAATAATAGAAAATATAAATTGTTTGCTTTAAGTGGTATTTTTTTAATTAATAATTCTAAACAATAATTTTAGTTTACGTTAATATATTCTAAACAATTACATTTTAAATTTAAAATACGTTATTAATGCTGCAGCATTTTTCTTTTAGATTTCACACATATATATAGAAATTAAATTGCGATAATATTTAACAGAAACATATCTTTACAAATGTTTTCATGTTTAGTACACTTTTTTTACTTTTCCCTTTATTTTACTATATGGAGATTCTGCAGACGGGGAGGAAATTGCTTTATGGAAAAGAATAAGGAAATGTTTCTTGCACTTTCCCATACAGAAATCTCCACCTCGGTGGAGAAGGAGGAGAGACAGAGTTTACAGGCAAAGGAAAAACATCTTTAAGCATGACTAGGAAAATTGTCAATGCCAGGTTCCACTTCTGCCCTGATGTTATCCGTGACCTGGCTGCAGACTGGGAGCAGGGGCTTGATTCACCTACAGCCCAATCCCAGGTTATCCATGCCCATGTCAAAATACAGTCTGCACTCCATTTCATGGCCACTGATTCTTTCCAAAGGGTCAGCTCGAAGAACATTACAAGTGCAGCTGAGGGTGCCATATCTAACATAGTCGATCATCACAACAACCATTACACACACAGTAGCCTCAAATCCGCTGCATCCTTGTAGGCATGATGTGTTATATGTAAAATATAGGACCCTTTTAAAACTTTTCATGCCTTTGTTGCAGGTGAGGCCCGGCATGCTCTCTCTCCTCATCTCCTCAAGTCATACCGATGTCCAACCACACTATCTCAACAGACCTACAATCGGTCACACATGCATACAGAAGCCATTATTGAACGCACTTTTGTTATCCTTAAGTCATGATTCAGATGTCTTGACCGTAAGGGAGGATGCTGGTGCACTTCCCAAAAGATCCATGCAAGATTGTTGTACCCTGTTGCATGTTGCACAACATCACCATGCAACTGGGCTTACATATGAATTATGCCCCTAATCTACACCCAGATCCAGGAACTGAGGGTGGGGTACAGGAGAGAGGTCAGGGTATACAGGTGCTGGATTGGTTAGTTATCTTTTTTTTGAGCTGCTAGTTTTGTTGCTGCGTTTATGTGTTTGTACACTCTGTTGACAATAATGAATGTTGGACTATTAACACATTGTCCCTATACCATCCTGAGACAACTCTGTAAATTTCATATAATGCTTACAACCAACAAGTTTTGATCTTGCACAAAAATAGTTGACTCTTCATTGTCTCGGAACGTTTAACACTTTTCATTAACAGTACATAAGCACACAATCTCACATGCTACACTCATGTTTTAGAGCAAACATTCTCAAATCCTTACTTAACACACACACAATAGGTATACTTTTTCATTATTTCAATAAATTAGCCACTTGCCATGCAGGGCTAGTGTTCCAGCATATTCCATTTGCATGCAGTGAGTTCCCTTCCATATGTGGAGTCTCTACTCCAAGTATGGAGGGTGCCCTACCATATGCAGAGCTCTCAACCCCAAATACAGAGTCTACTCATGGAGCAGATATCTCTGCCAACAACAAAAAGGAAATAGCATCAGAAAGAAGTCAAACATTTTTAAATCATTCTAAGCCATCCTTTTTTGCCACAGCAGCATCAAACTCATCCTGTTGCTCCTTGCCTTATTATTGCCTCCAGAATGGCTGAGAGACTAGATGAGAAGGTTCACCCTTCTCTGAGACTGAATTAGACATCATCAGTCACGGGGTGGTTGACAAGTTCCCTCAACTTTATGGGGGTTCATAGACCCAGCTGAGCAAAGCAGTACAGGTACATAACTGGAAGAACACCACCAGGCACTGCAATGCACTGGGTGTTGACACCCGGCAAGGAATGCATTGCCATAAGTGCAGGGAGAACCTTTGTCATTGAGTCAGAATTAAGGCCCAGAACATTATAGGTTTGTCCTCTCAGTCACATTCTCAGCACCCCTGCATGGGAGCACTGTACCGGTGTCCTGTTATGTGTTCACTGTGAAGTTAGGTATAACCTTCCATGTTATAGTGAGGGGTGGGCAAAACTTGCGGAGTTCAAGAGGTACATGAAAACTCCACGAGATTCTGCAGGGATCCGCGAGTGGATGGAATTGGTTCATCGTGCTTCTCACACTGATTTTTAGTACCAGGAGCCTGTTATGCACTCCAAAATCAGTGCAAATGGTACCACACAGTGTGCCAGAGGACACTTCTTCTTTGCTGCGGCTCGAGTAGATTTTTTACTCAAGTGGAAGCTTGCTCACCGTGAATTGATGTTACAGCCCACGTCGTGAAAATATCACTAGGGAATGTCAATTTTTGCTCATCAGCTTACCGTTGGCAAGCCGTGTGCAATAAAAAATTCTGCCATGCGGTAGTTGGCAGAGTTTTGCTGGAACTGTAATGCGCAGTGGGCAAAAATCTGCGAGCTCCACTGGAGGAGTGCAATTTCTCACCCACCTCTATTTATAGTTAACATAATGCGGAGTGGGCAAAAATCTGCGAGCTCCACTGGAGGAGTGCAATTTCTCACCCACCTCTATTTATAGTTAACATATTGCTTTTTGTGTTATGAAAGTTGTGAAGGCATAATGTTGCTATTATGCATGTTTCTTGTCTGTTAAGTTTGGATTGGCTAATCAACTGATCTTGACACAATGGAAACACATTTAAAAGTTCTGATTTACAATTCAGTACCATTTCCATTTTGTCAATTTTACTTTATGTGAGGCTAACATTGTGTACCTTTAACATACTTCCTAACTGACATATAACTGATACATGTTAACTTCAAAGTTCACACAATTAATTATTAACGTATAAAATATTTGTTGAAGAACATATAGCCAAGTTCAACAATATTTTGGCATCCTTTGTAGCTGTGTTTTAAAATTCTCTCCTCTGACATTAACTATATGGGGAACATGTTGAAAATCAAACTTTTTCAACATTTTAAAGTGGGTTATTCACAGCTTTTCTCCTCCTTTAATGGCTGATTTCACAGATAGTTTGTGATTTTTCTTGTTTAACTATTTGTTATTACTAAAATGGGAATATGAATGCAGAGGATAGTAAGACATTTGTTAAAAACTCCATAATGTCAGCACTTGTATGATAGGAAAGATTTATGCATAAGACGGGTAGATCTATATTATTGACCCAGTGAATTCAAAATAGCTCTCTTTTTCCACATTACTTTTCAGAGGACCAGGCTCACCAAAGAATATCCCAGCAGGACCTGGGAAACAAACAAAAATGTCAACTGGGGAGCTAGGCAAGAAAGACTTTCTTCCACAAATGAGGAGGAGGAAGCAACAACAACCAGGAGTAGTGTGTCTGCCTAGAGAGTAACAAAATATGTTACCAAGATACTCCAGGTGCAGACTGAGTGGGTGGGGAATGAGGACTCAACCAGCCAAGAGCCAGAAAAAATTGGGTTTCCTTCTGGTATTGGGCAAGGATAACCTGTTGTGCTCCAAGAGCAGGCTCCCATTCCATCTGTGCCTACACCCAGCACATATCAGGACAATCTAGCTACACCGCTTGCCCAGGCATTAACTCCTCCATCCAGTGCCAGCCCAGAACAAAAGTAGTCGAGGGACACTGCTGTCCCTGACACCCCATATATCCCTTGTGCACCCCCTCTCTTCCCCCTGATTATGTGTCCTTGGCTGCTCTCAAGGGGGCCCTGAGGCCAATCAGAGAGGTTCAGGTGTCAGTCTCTCAGGATATCTAAGACTTAGCTGCAGAGGTCCATAGATAGATGCTCACTGCACAGCTCCTAATGGTATGTGATTGATAGCAGGTCTAATGGTGCATCCTCTTCTCCACACCACCACACCTCCTGTTATCCCGTCTACCAATTTATCTGCGATCCCTGCTTCTACTGCTACCTCTGTGGGGTTTTTGATCCTGCCACAGCCAGTAGTTTGATGTCCATGTCTCAGGAAGACTTCAATGTTGTTGTGGTTAGAGAAGAAAGTGAGAATGTCCAGGAACTTTCCACTCCAGGCCAGAAAGTAAAACATGATACCTCAACCCTCTCTGACTTGCGGGACTGACTTTACTTGTAATTGGGAAAGTGGAGTCTTGCTTTAGGAGTACTTTTGGCTGTTTTTTCTCTTTTCACATATGAGGCCTGGTTGCGATGTCGGTCGGAAAAGCCCCGAATGGGTTCGGTTTGACCGAATCCGTGTCGGAAGCCATGTTTCCGATCGACTCGGAAACATTTCCGACCGACCGATTATGATACAAGGTAGTCGGTCGGTCATTCCGAATCGGTTCCGACCGGCATTCGGAGAGTCCGAGTTGGTCTACGCTGAATCGTAGAGCTCTACGGACCGTGTTTCCGACCAAGCGATTACGATGTTGGATTCCGACAGCTGTTCCGATTTGGTCTGTCCGACACGGATCGGCTGTCGGAAACTGACTTTGAGGGCCCGTAGCAGGCCCCCCTTCACCCAGAGGCCTCCGGTTGGGTCCCGTGGGGGGTACCCATGGGACCCCTCTTTCCAACCATGCACAGTGTGGCAGGCAACATGGCACAGTTAGCAGGCACCATGGCACCAAAATACTTTATTACGCTAGTTATAAAAAACAGCATAAAAAGTGTTCTATCATCACATAAAATCAAAAATACATTAAAAGGTGCTTAAAAATTGCAATCAAATATATAAAATAATTAAAAATCAGATAAACAGTTATAAATTGTATCAAATTATCTTCATGATTGGCTTTTGTGGGTCTTTAGAGCGCTTTGTAACAACCTGACCACACAGTAACAAATATATGGGTCATGAAGTTGTTTTAAGAGAAAAAGTGCTTGTCGACATTGCCTCACCCATGATTTACGTATGATAGGACAAATAAATCTTTTCCTCTCATCTCTATATAATGGACAAAAAAATAACAGATGGACATCGCATTGAGTGGATGAGGAGTCACAAGGGCAAGGAATCAGGTCATTCAATGAGTGAATGTTGGTGGGGTATCCAAGCATCAATGGAATGTAATTCATGAGAAATCTTATCAACAAAAATCTATGGTGCTGATTAGTCACAAACGTTAAATAATTAAAACCCAAAGAATCTGTTTTGGGGTCAGAATGGTATTGTCTCACCCTAGGTTTAAGTTGATTTGTTTCCCATCTCTCCTTGACCTGCTTTTCAATGAGGAGTTTTATCAACTTCACCCTAGAAATGGAAAAACAAGTCGTTGGGTCATCAAATAGATTTGGAAGCCCAATACTGTGTAAGACATTCTTGATACATTGCAGCCATTTTATTCTGCTGCACCTATCTAATTTTTAACAGTCTAACAGAATGTATTGTGTCAACTTTAGAGTGTCCCTCCTCCATATCGAATGCCAAAGAAGAGTAGGAGCGACGATAATCTGATCAGAAATTAAGGGGACATCTAATTCGGTGTGGCAGTTAATAGCAGGACAAGAGTGGGGGACACCTAATATACGCTTCCAAAATGATTTCTCTATTTGTTGAAGTCTGCAGGTCAGAATAACTGCCCACACTGCTGCACCATAGGTTGCAACTGCGATTGTTTTCGCTTCATATATCTTTTTTATAGTTTCTATATGCTTGGTCCCAAATTTCTTAATGAAGCTAAAGATGCCCCCTATGCTTCTTTCCATCATAAGAGCTCGGTTTTCTAGCATATTGCTCCATACATTTTTGGAGTCGAACAGTACTCCCAAATAAGTGAACAATTCGACTACTTCCAATTTCGTCCCTTCAGCATACCACCTCATTAGCATTTTCGGTCTGGGTCCAGCCACAAGAACAAAAAGACTTTGTTTAATTGACTTTTGGACCTAAATTTCCCATGAAACTAATGTAGGTATCTATCAGCCTCTGCAGTGCCTTCCTCGTTCGAGCCAGCAGGACCGCATCATCTGCATACAGGAGTATAGTAACTGGCGCTGAATTAATAATAGGCACGTCGCTCATGGTCCCCACCAATCCTGCCTGTCAGGGCGCACCAGCCCGGTGTACACTGACCGCCGGCCGCCGAATGAGGAAGGAGCTGGGACAATAGAACTCCAACTCCCGGCATCCTTCCTGATTTTGACGTCTTGCGTGAACAGGACGCAACGTCAGGAACTTCAGATTTAGCCAAGGGCCGTGCTCAGGGAAGCTGCCGATTATTTTGTGTTTCCCGGTACAAGCTCCGGATTCTGTTCCCACAAACAAGTAACGGTAAGGGTGCTCTGGGAACCACCGTATGCTTAAATCAGCTCGCATTGATTGTAATTCCAGCGGAGCGGGTTGGTCCGCTCCTTTCTCTCCCGTTGGCGAGATTCGCATTTTCGGCGATCTCATGCGGGAGAGAGTGTTGGCACCCCAGCCTGTTTGTGTTTGCTCCTTCCCTGTTGGAGAGACATGCAATTCCGGCGGTCTCATGCAGGGAAGAAGAGAGCAACAATACCTTTGTCGATCGTTTATTAAGCGCACCCGCTCTCGTCAATGAAAGAGTGGGGAGCGCGTTGTTTATGTTCAATTGCCTGATCTTCGATAACAACCTCATGCGGAGACATTATGAGTTGATGTCCCCCTTTTCGGAAAAATGAAGTTCTTGATTTTGACTATTCCTCAGAAAGGTTCAGAGGGCTTAGATAAAGTACATTGCCCATTGCTCAATACACCTTTCTTTCCACAAGGGAGCAGAGTGATTAAAACTTACTGTTTTACTTTACGTGTTCAGTTGGCGTATCGTATGGTGCTCCCTTGCATATGTTACAATGCTTATGACTACAATTGAAGCCTCATCGATGTGGAATGATTTCAAGGAAAGAGCTTAAGCTATGGCCTTTCACTTTATATGTTCTTTCATTTCTTGACTATAGGAGAGATTAGTAGGGGGTGTCCAGGATTCGGCTGCTTTTGCAAGCTAAAATTTCCAGCACTTAGAAGGGGTAGTTGTGAATGTGTCTCATGCATTTCTTGGTAAAGTGTTATTGCTGTATGAACGCTCTTACCCTGATTGTTCTTTTTTCATGGCAGTATTCGTGTTGGGATTTTGAAACCATCCTCTCATCTCTCCTGATATAGAACTCCTTCTTTCCTTTACAGGTATTGTGGACAATATTGCTTACGGCGCTCTTTTTCTTTTGTCATTATCAGATCTCCCTCCCTGCAGTTCACACCCTTTCCTTCCCTCGCTTGACTATCTCACTAGTCCGTGTTAAGATATTATTCCGGACTTGGGGCAGTCGAGAGGTGGACCCCTCTGAGCATCAGCACAATCCTGAGGATAAAACCGGTGAACCCTGACACTGCCTCCACACCATTTGTGTAGAGGGAGAATAGGAAGGGAGCAAGTACGCAGCCCTGCCTTACACTACTAGCTAAAGAGATGGGGCGGGAGCACTCCCCATCTCTCCCCCTATGTACGCTAGCCTCTGCTGAGGAATATAATTCACAGATAAAGTTTAGTATTGTTTTATCTATCCCCATTTCGGCCATTATGGACCAGAGCTTCAAATGGGCCACTTGGTCAAAAGCGGCTGCCAGGTCGATAAAGGCCATGTAAAGTTGACCTTTTTTAGCCAGCGCATATTTACCTATCAGCAAATTTAAATTGAGTCATTGATCCACTGTCCCTTTCGACTTTCTGAACCCATATCGTGATTGAATTAATATGTTATTCTCTTCTGCCCATAACTCTAGCCTATTCAGCAGGAGTCGTCCCATTAATTTTGCAGTGCTGTCTAACAGCGAGATAGGGCAGTAGTTTTTTGCTAGCGCTTTGTCCCCCTTCTTAAAAATTGGTATAATAATAGACTTTTTCCAGGATAAGTTTTAGAAACGGCATTGAAAACATTGGTGAGCAACGGGGCCCAAAGCTCCTGGTTGTTTAAAAAGAAGTCAATGGGAACCCCGTCGGGGGCTGCTGCCCTCAGGGTACTACATTGGTTCAGGGCCACTTTTATTTCATCTAAGTTAAAAAATAAGTGATGACCCTCCTGTGGAGGCTGACACTGAAAGTCCTCTAAGGAGGCTTCCATTTCACCACCAAAGACTCCCCAGAAATATCTTACCCAGTCATCCTTCATCACATGTTGGTCTGTATATGGATCAGACTCTTCTCTTAAAAAAGGGGCATTAATTAAACGCCAGAAATCCCTACTATTTTTTAGAGTGGCTGCTTTGGTTAGTTTGTCCCATGCCTCTTCTTTTAGCTCCCTAAATCTATTCTCCCTTTCTATTTTGTAAATGAAACGTAAGGTATCCCTTGGATTTGTGCACAGGGCAGAATGAAGACTTTTGAGAGCTTTAGTACAGCGATCGTTAAACCAGTGCACTGAACCCCTGATCGTGCTACTAAGGGGACGTGATAGGGTACCAATAATTTTTATAAAAATTTGCTCAAAGGCTATTACTAGTTCCTCTGGATGTGAGAGTGGATCGGGACAAGTTGTGATTTCATGTGCGATGGTAGTAACTATACTATGAGTGAAATTTGATATATCCACTTTCTCCCACTTTAGGGTAATTCCATTTTTTCTTGCAATAAGAGGTTTGGTAAGTCATTCGCCTGAATTGGGGGTCTTCCTACCCCATTTTATTTGGCAGCTAATTGCCACGTGATCACTAAAAGGATAAACTGTTGTCTTGATAGAGGAAACCTGGGATCTTAAAATTTCAGAGGCCAGGATAAAATCTATCGTGGACTTACAGGATCGGGCAAAAAAAGTATGTTCTAATAGGCCTGTATTGCTATCTACTGTATTTATTATCTCCAAATTATGGATCAGTAGTAGTCTATTTAGAACAGTGCCATAATCATTGTGAATGAAGTGGCAGATCAGGTCCCCATGATCATCTTTGATACCACATACGGGAAGGTGTGACCTATCATACGTGTGAATGTTAAAGTCCCCCATCCATAGAATATCTACCAGACTAGGATTGTTTTCCTGTAGTTTGTCTATGTCTTTCTCAATTGCATATATTACCCCTGCCATATCGCCAGCAAAGTTGTTGTTATACATATTAATTAGGATCCAATCCCCTCCTTGCCTCCCTTCACATAGAATAATGTGATAGTATATCAACATATTTGTAAACTTTTTTACCGTAATCCCACTATTGCAGGCTACTAGACTAACCAGCCCCCCTCTTGCAGGGCTGAAGTATGATAAGTTCTATACCCATCTATACTGATCGTTTTCAGCTCCCAAGTTTCTTGGAGACACACTATGTCAAATTTAGAAACTATTTGTGACCATTCGTGATCCTGTGATTTCATCCTAAAGCCCGCTATATTCCTTGAGATAAGAGACAGGTTGTGCTGATCAGCTGATCAGCTACCAGGGTCAAGGTGGTCTTAAATGGGGCGGCAGGGTTTGTGGCCTGTACTTCAGTTTGGCTAGTACGTCAGTCACACACCTCTAGATCACATAAGGGCTCATATCTATTTTTCAGTGGGACTGATGATCAAATTTTCTGAAGCCGATTCTGGGGGAGTATGGGTAAGGGACATCCCTGATGATTGTTAGTATACCTTGGGAGCTCAGAAGGTTTATAAAAGTAGCCATGCAGTAATGCAAAAATCTGTGATTCCTGGCTGGGCGCGTTTGGTAATACATACAATAGGTGCTCTACCAGCCTGTGATTATTAAAATTTATCACAACACAATGCCCCCAATAGATTTTTTACCAATGACCACCCATTTAACCCTTCTCACCATTATGATGTGATTATACAGCCTAAGATCCCCCCTGCTGGATTTAGAGAGCCAGTATAGTGCTTTGTCCATCAGCTGCGATGTTGTCTCGTACTGATGCTTTTGAAGTTGGGGCGTATTGGCTAAGATAATAACATACGGACATGCATCTGGAGGTAGGTCCAATTGTTCATCACATGATATAAGCTGTGCTCCCTCCATTGTTCTGGAACCCTCCTCCAACATGGAGTCCTTTCTATCTCTACAGGTTCCCCTTTGGTCCTCATGGACGGGACCCAACCTATCCTGTGACTGTCTCCCTCCTCCTGATAATGCATTCAGATGAGCATTACCACTTTTTGAGACACCATGTTGATGGAGGTTCGGAGGGGGGTAATCCACTTGAGGTCCTTTTAGCTCTCTGCAAGACCGCAACTGTGTAGGGGAGTGTCTATGTTTACAGTGTCCCCCTGAGCAGTGCTATTCGCATTACCCGGTGCATGCCCGTAGTCTGTTATCTGCTGGGGGAGCCTTTGAGTGTTTCTCAAGAGTGACTGGAGGGTGTCTTCTATCCTTGTTAGCCTATCTGTGATCAACTGTAGTGCAGTACGTAGAATAAGATCCATTTTCTATGTTAATGCATCTTCTGATTGGAAATAAGGAGATGCTAGCGTTGTAGAGGTAATGATATCGTAGCTTCTCGCTTGGTTCCCCCATCACAATATTTTTGTGCGATTTGATGGTCTTTCCAGTATTGTTATTAGTATTACTGGGACCTAACTTTGCCCTTCCCCTCTTCCGTTTACCAGGGGGTTCATTTGGGGGGCTGCAATCTGTTCCAGACACATTAGTAGCCTTAGGTGGCTCCCTTGTGGATGTGACTATTGGGGATAAAATACTAGCTGAAGCAATGCCAGGGGGTGAACGACTATCCCCCTCCCTTACATCTTCTATAATGGTATTTAGAGGGAGTCTTACCTCTTCCAGCGAGAGGCGTTGTTCAGTGATTTCAATTTCATTGGACAGGACGTCTGCTGCTCTAATCAGGAAGGAGTCCAAGGTGGTTATGATCTCGCCTCCTGATTCAGCAGACCTTGTTTTTCTCTTGCCCATGGCCCGTGCTTATTCTCACCCCCAAAAGCCAGATGAAAGGGGGGTGGCCCAGCCCAGCCTCTTCCGGGTGATGACGGGCGTGGACGGGTCTGCCCTTGGCCCGGGAGCATCCCCGCGCACGTCCCGTGCCACAGGACTCCTGGCGCCCTTTGAGTGCATCTGGTGGCGTCTGGTGGCGCAGGGGCTGATGGGACTCCGAGTCCCCGAGGATGAGGTACGGTGCTCCCAGCAGGAGTGAATTGTTGGCAGCTACGCGGCCGCGGGAATCCTGGTGCCCTTTGAGTGCATCTGGTGGCGTCTGGTGGTGCAGGGGCTGATGGCACTCTGAGTCCCCGAGAATGCAGTGCGGTGCTCCCAGCGGGAGTGAATCGTTGGCGGCTACACGGCAGCGGGACTCTTGGCACCCTTTGTGTGCGTTTGGTGGCGTCTGGTGGCGCAGGGGCTGATGGGACTCAGAGTCCCCGAGAATGCGGTACGGTGCTCCCAGCGGGAGTGAATCGTTGGCGCCTGTGCGGCTGCTGGACACCTGGCACCCTTTGAGTGTGTCTGGTGGTGTCTGGTGGTGCAGGGGCTGATGGGACTCCGAGTCCCCGAGGATGCGGTACGGTGCTCCCAGCGGGAGTGAATCGTTGGCGCCTATGCGGCTGCTGGACACCTGGCACCCTTTGAGTGTGTCTGGTGGTGTCTTGTGGCGCAGGGGCTGATGGGACTCTGAGTCCCCGAGGATGCAGTGCGGTGCTCCCAGCGGGAGTGAATCGTTGGCGGCTACATGGCCGCAGGACTCCTGGCACCCTTTGAGTGTGTCTGGTGGCATCTGGTGGCGCAGGGGCTGATGGGACTCCGAGTCCCCGAGGATGCGGTACGGTGCTCCCAGCGGGAGTGAATCGTTGGCGCCTATGCGGCTGCTGGACACCTGGCACCCTTTGAGTGTGTCTGGTGGTGTCTTGTGGCGCAGGGGCTGATGGGACTCTGAGTCCCCGAGGATGCGGTACAGTGCTCCCAGCGGGAGTGAATTGTTGGCGGCTACGTGGCCCTGGGACTCAACGGGCGCCAGGAGTCTCTTTTTAAGTAAGGCACACCTACTGACTTTGTCAAAAGGTCAGAAGACCAAAATATGAAAAGTGGGCCTGCACATCACCATATATAGAGCAAACTTCCTGTCTTTGTCAAATAGCCACTAATAACCATAACCAAATCTATATTTTATAAATTTGCACATAGCAATGTTTAATAAAAGGGAATGTCATAAGATAATTTAAATACAGCCTTATTAAAAATAAATTAACATGTCTTTGAGTCTATTTTTAAAAACATTTTTAATGCCACAAAATGCAGCCATAGAAACAACCACAAGATGTCTCTGCACTTCAGCTGAAGAGCATACAGCTTGAGTTCGTAATGCTTTATTAAAATATGGCAAGCTCTTCTGGGGTCATGGATTCAATGATCCAGGAGACTTACTGTATTTTTGTTATTATGTTGCTAGGGGTCAGCTGCATTCCCTGTAGCCCTCCACAACATAAAAAAAGCTTGGGGTGCCCTTGCCCCTTCCTTGGGCACCATGAGCATCAAAAAATATTTTGTAAAAGCCCTTGCTGGGCATTATGAGGTGTACCCCAGATGGAGCAGTGAATGTGAAATGAGTGGCTACTCCACACATTTCACATTCCCAGGTTTTTTTATACCCCCTCAGGGCAAAACCTTTTATTTTAATGGTGGGGTGCCACCCCCCCTGAGTCCTTTATAAACCATAGAGACCCCATCCCCTGGTACTGATTTCAATTTTAAAGGGGATAAGTAGTGGCTCCCCTCCATGAACTACTTAGGGACCCCAGGGACTCCATCCCTCAGGGCCAATTTATATTTTTTGGAGATGTAGGTTTGCAGCTCTCAACTCCAAGCTTTCACTAGGCCCTGGAGACCCCATCCCCCGGGGTTGATTTATTTTTTAAAGGGGATGGGACAAGTCACCCCCTTCCATAGTGCACAGAAAGAAACCCCAGAGTCCTCATCTCCCAGGACCTATATTTCTTTTTTAAGGAGGGTACATGGGCTTTCCCTCCCTGAGCCCGATAAGGCCCCCAGGACCCCATCCTCTAGGGCCAATGCTGATTTTGTGAGGAAGGCAGTGTGGGGCCCCCTTCACGAGTCATCCAGTGGCCCCAGGGACTCCATTCCCCAGGGCCAATGATGGCAGGTTAAAGGCATCCCTAACCCAGCATGCTCTCCTCTCTGTTATAATGCAATGTGCCCCGGGGGATGAAACACGCAAGGCCTCTCTAATGTTAAGGGAGGGGGGCCACATGCCTCCTTCCCCAAAGGAATATATAGCAGCGTACCAACGAATTCTGGCTCACTTCGAGGTTTTTAAAAAAAAGATGGGAGCACACTTTTAAAAAATATAAATATTACAATGGATCCTCCACGAATTTGTGGTAAAATTTAAAGTTTCCCTACCCTGCCCCTTTATATGTTTTTAGGTCTCGGCCTGCACCAGCGCTTGCGCTGGTCTGGCCAAGAGTTTTAGTAAGCGGGTTTTGGAAGTGCAAACCCACTGGCTTTCGGCTGGCGAGCAGCTTGCGTTCACGATGGCGTGCACGCGCGCAGCTGCCATCTGGGTTTCCTATCTCTTCCTCATTTCCTCGTCAATCAATCACAGAATTTGTAGAGCGAACTACTTACCCGCGAGGGTCTCAAGGCGCTGGGGAGAGGGAAGGGGGGGGATGCTGCTACTGGTCGAACAGCCAGGTCTTGAGTAGCCTCCTGAAGGTCAGCAGGTCTTGGGTCTTTCGTAGGCTTAGTGGAAGGGTGTTCCAGGTCTTGGCGGCGAGGTGTGAGAAGGATCTGCCGCCGGTGGTTGTTCTTCGAATGCGGGGGACGGTGGCGAGGGAGAGGTCGGCGGAGCGGAGCTGGCGGTTGGGGACGTAGAAGAAGAGTCGTCTGTTGAGGTAGGCTGGGCCAGTTTTGTGGAGTGCCTTGTGTGCGTGGGTGAGGAGTTTGAAGGTGATCCTCCTGTTGACGGGGAGCCAGTGCAGGTTCCTCAAGTGGGGGTGATGTGGCTGTGGCGTGGTACGTCGAGGATCAGTCGTGCGGAGGCGTTTTGTATGCGTTGCAGTCGCTTGATGAGCTTGGCCGGGGCTCCCGCATAGAGGGCGTTCCCATAGTCCAGTCTGCTACTGACGAGGGCCTGGGTGACTGTTCTTCTTGTGTCTGTCGGGATCCACCTGTAGATCTTGCGAAGCATGCGGAGGGTGTTGAAGCAGGAGGAGGAGACTGCGTTGACTTGCTTGGCCATGGAGAGCGTTGAGTCGAGGATGACTCCCAGGTTGCGTGCGTGGTCGGTGGGTGTCGGGGCTGCTCCCAGCGTCGTTGTTGGCCACCAGGAGTCGTCCCAGGCTGAGGGGTTGGAGCCGAGGATGAGGACCTCCGTTTTGTCCGTGTTCAGCTTTAGTCGGCTGATCTTCATCCAATCGGCGACGGCCTTCATTCCTTCATGGAGTTTGGCTTTGGCGGCGAGGGGGTCCTTGGTGAGGGAGAGGATCAGTTGAGTGTCGTCGGCGTAGGAGATAATGTTGAGGTCGTGTTGTATGGCGATGCATGCGAGCGGGGCCATGTAGATGTTGAACAGTGTTGGGCTGAGGGACGATCCCTGGGGTACGCCGCAGATGATCTCGGAGGCTTCGGATCGGAAAGGTGGGAGGCGGACTCTCTGGGTTCTGCCGTCGAGGAAGGAGGTGGTCCATTCCAGGGCCTTGTCTCGGATCCCTGCGTCGTGGAGGCGTGCGCGTAGAGTGCGGTGGCAGACAGTGTCGAAGGCGGCGGAGAGGTCCAGCAGGATGAGGGCTGCGGTCTCACCATTGTCCAGCAGGATCCTGATGTCGTCGGTGGCGGCGATGAGGGCAGTCTCAGTGCTGTGGTTGCTGCGGAACCCTGATTGGGATGGGTCCAGGATGCTGTTTTCTTCGAGGTATCGGGTTAGCTGTTTGTTGACGATATTCTCGATGACCTTGGCTGGGAACGGAAGCAGAGAGATGGGCCGGAAGTTCTTGAGGTCTCTCGGGTCCGCCTTGGGTTTTTTGAGTAGGGCGTTGATCTCTGCGTGTTTCCAGCTCTCTGGGAAGGTCGCGGTCTCGAAGGAGAGGTTGATGATGTTGCACAGGTGGGGTGCGATGGAGCTGCTGGCTTTGTTGAAGATGTGGTGCGGGAAAGGGTCTGACGGGGAGCCGGAGTGTATTGTGCTCATGGTCTTGATGGTGTCCTCGATGTTCACGCTGGCCCAGGCTGGCAGGGGGTCGTGGTCGATGGTGTGTGGCGGGTCTGGTGTATCGATCTTAGTTGGGGTTGTCTGGGTGTCGAAGCTGTCGTGGATGTCGGTGATCTTGCGGTGAAAGAAGGTGGCGAGGGAATCGCACAGGGGTTGCGACGGCGGGATGTCGTTGGTGTTGGAGCTGGGATTGGAGAGTTCCTTCACGATGTTGAAAAGCTCCTTGCTGTTGTGTGCGTTGTTGTCATGGCTCATTAACTCTCTGGACTCTGATGTATCAATCGCAGCAGCAGCTCACATTACCAACTGAGGGCCCTGGACTACAGTCACATGAAAAACAACAGCGATTAGCATTGAAATGCAAGCTTTTTTTGTCTAGTTAGAAATATTGCTTCGGTGGGTTGATTTCACCTTATATCGCTATTTGTTTTATATTGGGGGTCACAGCCTAATTACCAGTATTTTTGTCTCACTCTTTTTTTTAATATTTATTCGCGCAAAGCACAAAGCTATATTTAAGGTTACTTTTTCCGCGTCACTTCTTCACTCTATTTAAACTCCACACCCCCACTCTTATTATCTCTCTCCTTCTCTCTCTCTCCCCTCTCTAATTCTCTCTCTACTTAATTAACTCTCCCTCTCTATCTTTTTAGCCTTTCATTCTCTCTCACCCCTTTATCTGTTTCTCTTTCAAACTCCTTCATTCACTCTCTCTCTCCCCTTCTTTCTCTCTCTCTATCCCGCTCCACTCTTTATTCTATGTACACCCTTTCTCTCTCTTTCTCTCTCACCACCCTCTCTAATTGGGCATTATATCTTCACTCTATCTCTTACTCGGCAACACCACAGCATCACTCAGCATCACCACAGCATCACTTAGCGCAACGACAGCATCAATCAGAGCCAGCACAGCATCAATCAGAGCCAGCACAGCATCAATCAGAGCCAGCACAGCATCACTCAGCACCAACACAACATCTCTCAACGCCATCACAGCATCACTCAATGCCATCACAGCATCACTCAGCACCACCACAGCATAGCTCAGCACCACCACAGCATCGCTCAGCACCACCACAGCATCACTCAGCACCACCACAGCATTGCTCAGCACCACCACAGCATCGCTCAGCGCCACCACAGCATCACTCAGCGCCACCACAGCATCACTCAGCACCACCACAGCATCACTCAGCGACACCACAGCATCACTCAGCGCCACCACAGCATCACTCAGCACCACCACAGCATCACTCAGCGCCACCACAGCATCACTCAGCGCCACCACAGCATCACTCAGCGCCGCCACAGCATCACTCAGCGCCACCACAGCATCACTCAGCGCCGCCACAGCATCACTCAGCGCCGCAACAGCATCTCTCAGCGCCGCCACAGCATCACTCAGCACCGCAACAGCATCATTCAGCACCGCCACAGCATCATTCAGGGCCACCACAGCATCGCTCAGCACCACCACAGCATCGCTCAGCACCACCACAGCATCATTCAGGGCCACCACAGCATCATTCAGCACCACCACAGCATCACTCAGGGCCACCACAGCATCACTCAGGGCCACCACAGCATCACTCAGCACCACCACAGCATCACTCAGCGCCAAGACAATATCACTCAGCACCACCACAGCATCACTCAGCGCAAAGACAATATCACTCAGCACCACCACAGCATCACTCAGCACCACAGCAGTATCACTCAGCAAGACCTGAGTATCATTCAGCATCACCTCAGCATCATCTCTGCAACAGTCACCACCACCACCACTACCACCTCAGCATCACTCAGCACCACCTCAGCCTGCTCTCGGAATCTGGCATCTGTAGATTTTCCCCTAGCGTCTGGCCGCTGCTAGTGTTATAATACAGGTACTAGTTCCCAACCTTCACCCTCCGATTGTTTATGCCCCCTCAAAAAAAAAAGCTTTAACAAACAACCATTGCAATAGGCAGAAACAAGTTGCCAGCATTGCAAGAACAAAAGAAAACTGAGGAAATTTTTATTGTAAATACTTTTTTAATATGGTCATTCAGTTTTACATAATGCCTTCTTGGTCATATATAAAGTAACAAAAATGCTTCTGACACTTTTTTATTATAACTTTTTAGCATGCTGCACAGCAGCCACACTTCTCTACAGCACAGCTTAAAGACATTGGCAAAGTCAATAGCTCTGGCTAAACACTTATAAGGCCCCAAAGGCGAGACCTATTGGCTATGCCAATGCTTGTTTATACTTATTTTCAGGACAATGGACTGAGTGCAGGAGTCCTATAATAGCTGCCATCACATCTCTGTTGATGTGCTGGCAGCCAATCAGATCTTATCTGATCTGTCGACTCCATGTATCCTCTGTGGCATGATATATACATACATTTTGAACAATAATTTCTCAAAGACTACTAAATGAATTTACTCCAAAGCACAAAAAGGAAGGACAAAGAGCTGTGGTGGAAGAATTTATTTTCTGGAAAGTTTAGTGAAGATTCTTCAAACAGCACCAAAGTTATTAACAAACCAAAGAATGCTTTTCCTATGGAAATGTGGTCCTATCTACAACTACCACTACCCAGTGGCAAACATTATTGGGTAAAAACGTGATGTATATATATATTCACTGAAAAAACCACAGGTTTCAGGGACGTTATAGGTAGTTGAACATTTCACTAGTACAAAACCAGAGAAATGTGGCCGATATAGTTAGTTGAGCTAACTATAACCCGCGCCCCGCAATGCACTGCTGATGACGTCACATATTACATCACTCAGGACATGGTCAGTGACATCACTGATGACATCTCAAATTACATCACTATGACATCATCCACGTGATCATCTGATGCACCTCCTAACACCCTAATATAACCTTTGATAAACCCACTCTAAAATACAGACTACCAATCTCGAAACCATAGACAGACCAATACCAGTTAGTACATACCCGCTCACTGATTCATAGGTCTACACACACATCCATTCACTAACCCATACAGTCACTCATACACACAGTCATTCATCAATACAGCCACTGATATATCCACTCATACATCCATACAGACACTCACATACCGCCACTCACTCAAAGAGTTACTCAAATACCTAGTCAGTCATCCAAAGAATCAATCACACTGCCATTTACTCACCTATGCAGGTATACACACACACCACCTCACTTATTCATACACATAGTACTATATGCTTAGTCTCTTCTACAATCACTGACATAAGCATACACTTATCCATGCAGCCACTGTCACAATCACTCACTCTCACTTATATACTCCATCACTCACATATACTGCCTTTCACATATGTAGTTACTTACACATATACCACTGAGACATCCATTCACTCACCAACACAGCTATATGCACACTCACTCACCTATATAGCCCCTAACACACGCATTCATGAACCCATGCACCCAGTAACACCCACTCACACATCCATGCAGGGAGACACACAGCCCTTCACCCACCCACACAGACACTCAGGCACCCATACAGGTACTCAAACAACCAGTCATTAACCCAAATAGACACTCATGTAGCTACTCACCAACCCATGCAGCCACTTACACACCAACTGACAGACTGATACAGACATTCACACAGATTAGGCATTCACCCATGCATTCACTAAGACACGTTCAATCACTCACTTATACAGTCAGTCATGCACCCACTAAATCATTCATTCAGACACTCATACACCCACTCATTCTTCAATACACGTTGGCATATATATATATATATATATATATACATTACACCAGAATTCCCTCGATCATTTCCAGTCGAAAATACGGGACACGGACACCAGGTAGGTGCAATATTTTTCCTTTTTTATTTAGCTGACGCTCAGCATGGTTGATGACGCGTTTCGCCCATCCAGTGGGCTTGATCACATAACGAGACCCTAGTCCCTCATTGCTTTTCAACAATCCTACCACACATTGCGTCACGTGATTAGTGAAACTAAAAGAAATACTTATAAATATTCTCATTGTGTTACATGCATCAAAATACATTGAAATCAACTATTGGCAGCATAGGCTTGTTTGATTGTGCACTATTTCCAGGATCAATCCAAAACGATATATATAAGGTGCAAAATACTAATTCACATTTTTTTGACAAGACAGTTACTGTATATACATATATATATATATATCATTTGTCAACTTTTTAGAAACACTCATAGTCACTGGATGATGTCATCAGTGATGGCATCAGTGATGTCATTTGAGATGTCATCAGTGATGTCATCAGTGATGTCACTGCCCATGTAATGAGTGCTGTAATATGTGACTTCATCAGCAGTGCATTGCGGGGCGTGAGTTATAGTTAGCCCAACTAACTATAACGGCTGAATTTCTCTAGTTTTGTACGAGTGAAATGTCCAACTAACTATAACGTCCCTGAAACCTGTGATTTTTTCAGTGAATTTCTAAGGTTTTTTAAATGCTCATTTCTAACTATAACGTCCCTGAAACCTCTGTTTTTTTCAGTGAATTTCTAAGGTTTTTTAAATGCTAATTTCTAAATATGCCTACATAGGTAGGAAATGTGCAGGAAGAGGAAGAAAGGCGCAGAAAGAAGCAAGAGAAGTGCAGAAAGAACCAACAGAGGAGCAGAAAGAGGCCTAGTTTGACTGTACCTTACAACTGACTCATACAAAGTAGCCTAATAACTAATACTTCTCCCAAGATGTCGTAAACCTCACTTTTCTCTTGAAGGTTCACTATTAATCGACTTTCTCAGAATGTTAGGCCTACCTACCAAACATAAAACAGCAATCCTAAACATATCACTGTTGTAAGTCTGACCAAGTTTGTGAAGGTATGCATGCGTGTCTCTGCTTTTACCAAGTGACATGTTACATAAAAATAAACATATAAAAAACTTGAATACCTGTGTTTCAAACAGCATACTCTGTAAATATGTGTACAAAAAGGTGTATGTATTTCTTCCTGCTCATAATACAGGGCACATGGGTACTCAATAGCATATTTGAGGGGCTCTATAACACCTATATACATAAGACATGTCTGCCTGTGCAACTGAATGACAGAGCAGAACTGAGAACATTTAACGACCTATAGAAGAAACTACCCACTTTTTAAGCTACCATCTTCAGATGCATAACACATGTGAGAATACATGTGCAAGTAGACATATACCTCAGTCACAAGAGCACGCAGACCTTTAAACTTAACAGCTTGCACTTCCCATTTGAGTACAGAAAGAGGCGAGAGAAGTTCAGAAAGAAGCAAGAGATGTGCAGAAAGAAACAAAAGAAGCACAGAAAGAAGGAACAGAGGTGCAGAAAGAGGCAACAGGAGTGCAGAAAGAGGGAAGAGGGGTGGAGAAAGAGGCAAGGGGTTGCAGAAGGAAGCAAGAAAGCTGCAGAAAGAAACAAAAGAAGTGTAGAAAGAAGGAACAGAGGTGCAGACAGAGGCAAGAGGGGTGAAGAAAGGGAAGAGGGGTGCAGAAAGAGGCACGAGGGGTGCAGAAAGAAGCAAGAGAGGTGCAGAAATAAGCAAGAGAAGTGCAGAAAGAAGCAACAGAAGTGCAGAAAGAAGCAACAGAGGTGCAGAAAGAGGCAAGAGGAGTGCAGAAAGAGGGAAGAGGGGTGCAGAAAGAAGCACGAGGGGTGCAGAAAGAAGCAAGAGAGGTGCAGAAAGAAGCAAGAGAAGTGCAGAAAGGGGGTAGTGGGGTAGAGAAAGAGGCAAGAGGATACCGAAAGAAGCAAGAGAGTTGCAGAAAGAAACAAAGGAAGTGCAGAAAGAAGCAACAGAGGTGCAGAAAGAGGCACGAGGAATGCAGAAAGAGGGAAGAGGGGTGCAGAAATAGCACGAGAGGTGCAGAAAGAAGCAAGAGAGGTGCAGAAAGAAACAAAAGAAGTGCAGAAAGAAGCAACAGAGGTGCAAAAAGAGGCAAGAGGAGTGCAGAAGAGGGAAGAGGGGTGCAGAAAGAAGCACGAGAGGTGCAGAAAGAAGCAAGAGAAGTGCATAAAGAAGCAACAGAAATGCAGAAAGGGGGAAGTGGGGTAGAGAAAGAGGCAAGAGGATACCGAAAGAAGCAAGAGAGTTGCAGAAAGAAACAAAGGAAGTGCAGAAAGAAGCAACAGAGGTGCAGAAAGACGGATGAGGTGCGGAGAAAGAGGCAATAGAGGTACAGTAAGAGACAAGAGGAGTGCAGAAAGAGGGAAGAGGGGTGCAAAAGAGGCACGAGGGGTGCGCAATGAAGCAAGAGAGATGCAGAAAGAAGCGTGAGAAATGCATAACGATGTAATAGAGATGCAGAAAGGGGGAAGTGGGGTAGAGAAAGAGGCAAGAGGGATACAGAAAGAAACAAGAGAGGTGAAGAAAGAAACAAAAGAAGTGCAGTAAGAAGGAACAGAGGTGCAGAAAGAGGCAAGAGGGGTGCAGAAATAGGGAAGAGGGATATGAAAGAGGCACGAGGGGTGCAGAAAGAAGCAAGAGGCGTGCAGAAAGAAGCAAGAGCACTGTAGAAAGAAACAGAAGAAGTGCAGCAACAAGGAACAGAGGTGCAGAAAAAGGCAAGAGGGGTGCAGAAATAGGGACAAGGGGAGCAGAAAGAGACACAAGGGTTGCAAAAAGAAGGGACAGAGGTGCAGAAAGAAGCTAGAGAAGTTCAGAAAGAAGCAACAGAGATGCAAAATTGGGAACAGGGGTGGAGAAAGTGGCAAGAGGGGTGCAGAAAGGAACAAGAGAGGTGCAGAAAGAAACAAGAGAAGTGCAGAAAGAAGGAACAGAGGTGCAGAAATAGGCAAGAGGGGTGCAGAAAGAGGGAAGAGGGGTGCAGAAAGAAGCACAAGTGTTGCAGAAAGAAGCAAGAGAGGTGTAGAAAGAAGCAAGAGGAGTGCAGAAAGAAGCAACAGAGGTGCAGAAAGAGGCAAGAGGGGAGCAAAAAGAGGCACGAGGGGTGCAGAAAGAAGTAAAAGGCGTGCAGAAAGAAACAAAAGAAGTGCAGAAAGACGGAACAGAGGTGCAGAAAGAGGCAAGAGGGGTGCAGAAAGAGGGAAGAGGGGTGAAGAAAGAAGCAATAGAGGTGCAGAAAGAAGCAACAGAGGTGCAGAAAGAGGCAAGAGGGGTGCAAAAAGAGGGAAGAGGGGTGGAGAAAGAGGCAAAAGGGGTGAAGAAAGAAGCAAGAGAGGTGCAGAAGGAAACAAAAGAAGTTCAGAAAGAAGGAACAGAGGTGCAGAAAGAGGCAAGAGGGATGCAGAAAGAGGGAAGAGGGGTGCAGAAAGAGACATGAGGGGTGCAAAAAGAAGCAAGAGAGGTGCAGAATTAAGCAAGAGAAGTGCAGAAAGAAGCAACAGAGGTGCATATAGATGGATGAGATGCCGAGACAGAGGCAATAGAGGTGCAGAAAGAAGCAAGAGCAATGCAGAAAGAGGGAAGAGGGGTGCAAAAGAGGCACGAGGGGGGCACAATGAAGCAAGAGAGATGCAGAAAGAAGCATGAGAAATGCATAACAAAGTAATAGAGATGCAGAAAGGGGGAAGTGGGGTGGAGAAAGAGGCAAGAGGGATACAGAAAGAAACAAGAGAGGTGCAGAAAGAAACAAAAGAAGTGCAGAAAGAAGGAACAAAGGTCCAGAAAGAGGCAAGAGGGGTACAGAAATAGGGAAGAGGGGTAGGAAAGAGGCACGAGGGGTGCAGAAAGAAGCAAGAGGTGTGCAGAAAGAAGCAAGAGCGTTGTAGAAAGAAACAGAAGAAGTGCAGAAACAAGGAACAGAGGTGCAGAAAGAGGCAAGAGGGGTGCAGAAATAGGGAAAAGGGGTGCAGAAAGAGACACAAGGGTTGCAGAAAGAAGGGACAGAGGTGCAGAAAGAAGCAAGAGAAGTACAGAAAGAAGCAACAGAGATGCAAAATTGGGAACAGGGGTGGAGAAAGTGGGAAGAGGGGTGCAGAAAGGAACAAGAGAGGTGCAGAAAGAAACAAAAGAAGTGCAGAAAGAAGGAACAGAGGTGCAGAAATAGGCAAG
Organism: Calotriton arnoldi; assembly: GCA_963921515.1. Classification (NCBI taxonomy): domain Eukaryota; kingdom Metazoa; phylum Chordata; class Amphibia; order Caudata; family Salamandridae; genus Calotriton; species Calotriton arnoldi. The sequence continues at coordinate 352,933 of CAWUFW010006909.1, forward strand.
AGGGGTGCAGAAAGAGGGAAGAGGGGTGCAGAAAGAAGCAAGAGAGGTGTAGAAAGAAGCAAGAGGAGTGCAGAAAGAAGCAACAGAGGTGCAGAAAGAGGCAAGAGGGGAGCAAAAAGAGGCACTAGGGGTGCAGAAAGAAGTAAAAGGCGTGCAGAAAGAAACAAAAAAAGTGCAGAAAGACGGAACAGAGGTGCAGAAAGAGGCAAGAGGGGTGCAGAAAGAGGGAAGAGGGGTGCAGAAAGAGGCATGAGGGGTGCAGAAAGAAGCAAGAGAGGTGCAGAAATAAGCAAGAGAGGTGCAGAAAGAAGCAACAGAGGTGCAGAAAGACAGATGAGGGACGGTGAAAGAGGCAAGCAAAGTGCAGAAAGAAGCAACAGAGATGAAAAAAGGGGGAAGAGGGTTGGAGAAAGAGGCAAGAGAGGTGCAGAAAGAAGCAAGAGGCAGAAAGAATCAAAAGAAGTGCAGAAAGAAGCAACAGAGGTGCAGAAAGAGGCAAGAGGAGTGCAGAAAGAGGGAAGAGGGGTGCAGAAAGAGGCACAAGAGGTGCAGAAAGAAGCAAGAGAGGTGCAGAAAGAAGCAAGAGTAGTGCAGAAAGAAGCAACAGAGGTGCAGAAAGAGGCAAGAGTGGGGCAAAAAGAGGGAAGAGGGGTACAGAAAGAGGCACGAGGGGGGCAAAAAGAAACAAAAGAAGTTCAGAAAGAAGCAACAGAGGTGCAGATAGAGGCAAGAGGGGTGCAGAAAGAGGGAAGAGGGGTGGAGAAAGAGGGAAGAGGGGTGGAGAAAGAAGCAAGAGAGGTGAAGAAAGAAACAAAAGAAGTTCAGAAATAAGGAACAGAGGTGCAGAAAGAGGCAAGAGGGGTGCAGAAAGAGGTAAGAGGGGTACAGAATGAGGCATGAGGGGTGCAGAAAGAAGCAGGAGAGGTGCAGAAATATGCAAGAGAAGTGCAGAAAGAAGCAACAGACGTGCAGAAATACGGATGAGGGGCAGAGAAAGAGGCAAAGAGAGGTGCAGAAAGAGGAAAAAGGGGTGCAGAAAAAGGTACAAGGGTTGCAGAAAGAAGGGACAGAGGTGCAGAAAGAAGCAAGAGAAGTGCAGAAAGAAGCAACAGAGGTGCAGAAAGAGGGAAGAGGAGTGTAGAAAGAGGGAAGAGGGGTGCAGAAAGAGGCATAAGGGGTGCAGAAAGAAGCGAGAGAGGTGCAGAAAGAAGCAAGAGAAGTGCATAAAGAAGCAACAGAAATGCAGAAAGGGGGAAGTGGGGAAGTGGGGTGGAGAAAGAGGCAAGAGGATTCCGAAAGAAGCAAGAGAGTTGCAGAAAGAAACAAAAGAAGTGCAAAAAGAAGGAACAGAGGTGCAGAAAGAGTCAAGAGGGGAGCAGAAAGAGGGAAGAGGGGTGTAGAAAGAGGCACAAGGTTTGCAGGAAGAAGGGACAGAGGTGCAGATAGAAGCAAAAGAAGTGCAGAAAAAGTGAAGAGGCGTGCAGAAAGAGGCATGAGGGGTGCAGAAAGAAGCAAGAGAGGTGCAGAAAGAAGCAAGAGAAGTGCAGAAAGAAGCAACAGAAATGCAGAAAGGGGTAAGTAGGGTAGAGAAAGAGGCAAGAGGATACCAAAAGAAGCCAGAGAGTTGCAGAAAGAAACAAAGGAAGTGGAGAAAGAAGGAACAGATGTACAGAAAGAGGCAAGAGGGGATCAGAAAGAGGAAGAGGGGTGCAGAAAGAGGCAAGAGGAGTGCAGAAAAAGGCACGAGGGTGCAGAAAGAAGCAAGAGAGTGCAGAAATAAGCAAGAGAAGTGCAGAAAGAAGCAACAGAGGTGCAGAAAGACAGATGAGGGACGGAGAAAGAGGCAAGCGAAGTGCAGAAAGAAGCAACAGAGATGAAAAAGGGGGAAGAGGGGTGGAGAAAGAGGCAAGAGAGATGCCGAAAGAAGCAAGAGAGTTGCAGAAAGAAACAAAAGAAGTGCAGAAAGAAGGAACAGAAGTGCAGAAAGAGGTAAGAGGGGAGCAGAAAGAGGGAAGAGGGGTGCAGAAAGAGGCACAAGTGTTGCAGAAAGAAGGGACAGAGGTGCAGATAGAAGCAAGAGAAGTGCAGAAATAAGCAATAGAGGTGCAGAAAGATGGATGAGGGGTAGAGAAAGAGGCAAGAGAAGTACAGAAAGAAGTAACAGAGATGCAAAAAGGGGGAACAGGGGTGGAGAAAGTGGCGAGAGGGGTGCAGAAAGACGCAAGTGAGGTGCAGAAAGAAACAAAAGAAGAGCAGAAAGAAGGAACAAGGGTGCAGAAAGAGGCAAGAGGGGTGCAAAAAGAGGGAAGAGCGGTGCAGAAAGAAGCACAAGTGGTGCAGAAAGAAGCAAGAGAGGTGCAGAAAGAAGCAAGAGTAGTGCAGAAAGAAGCAACAGAGGTGCAGAAAGAGGCAAGAGTGGGGCAAAAAGAGGGAAGAGGCGTACAGAAAGAGGCACGAGGGGGGCAAAAAGAAACAAAAAAAGTTCAGAAAGAAGCAACAGAGGTGCAGATAGAGGCAAGAGGGGTGCAGAAAGAGGGAAGAGGGGTGGAGAAAGAGGCAAGAGGGGTGGAGAAAGAAGCAAGAGAGTTGCAGAAAGAAACAAAAGAAGTGCAGAAAGAAGGAACAGAAGTGCAGAAAGAGGTAAGAGGGGAGCAGAAAGAGGGAAGAGGGGTGCAGAAAGAGGCACAAGTGTTGCAGAAAGAAGGGACAGAGGTGCAGATAGAAGCAAGAGAAGTACAGAAAGAAGCAACAGAGGTACAGAAAGAGGGATAAGTGGTGGAGAAAGAGGCAAGAGAAGTGCAGAAAGAAGCAACAGAGATGCAAAAAGGGGGAACAGGGGTGGAGAAAGTGGCGAGAGGGGTGCAGAAAGACGCAAGTGAGGTGCAGAAAGAAACAAAAGAAGAGTAGAAAGAATGAACAAGGGTGCAGAAAGAGGCAAGAGGGGTGCAAAAAGAGGGAAGAGCGGTGCAGAAAGAAGCACAAGTGGTGCAGAAAGAAGCAAGAGAGGTGCAGAAAGAAGCAAGAGTAGTGCAGAAAGAAGTAACAGAGGTGCAGAAAGAGGCAAGAGTGGGGCAAAAAGAGGGAAGAGGGGTACAGAAAGAGGCACGAGGGGGCAAAAAGAAACAAAGAAGTTCAGAAAGAAGCAACAGAGGTGCAGATAGAGGCAAGAGGGGTGCAGAAAGAGGGAAGAGGGTGGAGAAAGAGGCAAGAGGGGTGGAGAAAGAAGCAAGAGAGGTGAAGAAGGAAACAAAAGAAGTTCAGAAAGAAGGAACAGAGGTGCAGAAAGAGGCAAGAGGGGTGCAGAAAGAGGTAAGAGGGGTACAGAATGAGGTATGAGGGGTGCAGAAAGAAGCAGGAGAGGTGCAGAAATATGCAAGAGAAGTGCAGAAAGAAGCAACAGACGTGCAGAAATACGGATGAGGGGCGGAGAAAGAGGCAAGAGAGGTGCAGAAAGAGGAAAAAGGGGTGCAGAAAAAGGTACAAGGGTTGCAGAAAGAAGGGACAGAGGTGCAGAAAGAAGCAAGAGAAGTGCAGAAAGAAGCAACAGAGGTGCAGAAAGAGGGAAGAGGAGTGTAGAAAGAGGGAAGAGGGGTGCAGAAAGAGGCACAAGGGGTGCAGAAAGAAGCGAGAGAGGTGCAGAAAGAAGCAAGAGAAGTGCATAAAGAAGCAACAGAAATGCAGAAAGGGGGAAGTGGGGAAGTGGGGTGGAGAAAGAGGCAAGAGGATTCCGAAAGAAGCAAGAGAGTTGCAGAAAGAAACAAAAGAAGTGCAAAAAGAAGGAACAGAGGTGCAGAAAGAGTCAAGAGGGGAGCAGAAAGAGGGAAGAGGGGTGCAGAAAGAGGCACAAGGTTTGCAGGAAGAAGGGACAGAGGTGCAGATAGAAGCAAAAGAAGTGCAGAAAAAGTGAAGAGGCGTGCAGAAAGAGGCATGAGGGGTGCAGAAAGAAGCAACAGAAATGCAGAAAGGGGTAAGTAGGGTAGAGAAAGAGGCAAGAGGATACCAAAAGAAGCAAGAGAGTTGCAGAAAGAAACAAAGGAAGTGGAGAAAGAAGGAACAGATGTACAGAAAGAGGCAAGAGGGGATCAGAAAGAGGGAAGAGGGGTGCATAAAGAGGCAAGAGGAGTGCAGAAAAAGGCACGAGGGGTGCAGAAAGAAGCAAGAGAGGTGCAGAAATAAGCAAGAGAAGTGCAGAAAGAAGCAACAGAGGTGCAGAAAGACAGATGAGGGACGGAGAAAGAGGCAAGCGAAGTGCAGAAAGAAGCAACAGAGATGAAAAAGGGGGAAGAGGGGTGGAGAAAGAGGCAAGAGAGATGCCGAAAGAAGCAAGAGAGTTGCAGAAAGAAACAAAAGAAGTGCAGAAAGAAGGAACAGAAGTGCAGAAAGAGGTAAGAGGGGAGCAGAAAGAGGGAAGAGGTGTGCAGAAAGAGGCACAAGTGTTGCAGAAAGAAGGGACAGAGGTGCAGATAGAAGCAAGAGAAGTGCAGAAATAAGCAACAGAGGTGCAGAAAGATGGATGAGGGGTAGAAAAAGAGGCAAGAGAAGTGCAGAAAGAAGTAACAGAGATGCAAAAAGGGGGAACAGGGGTGGAGAAAGTGGCAAGAGGGGTGCAGAAAGACGCAAGTGAGGTGCAGAAAGAAACAAAAGAAGAGCAGAAAGAAGGAACAAGGGTGCAGAAAGAGGCAAGAGGGGTGCAAAAAGAGGGAAGAGCGGTGCAGAAAGAAGCACAAGTGGTGCAGAAAGAAGCAAGAGAGGTGCAGAAAGAAGCAAGAGTAGTGCAGAAAGAAGCAACAGAGGTGCAGAAAGAGGCAAGAGTGGGGCAAAAAGAGGGAAGAGGGGTACAGAAAGAGGCACGAGGGGGGCAAAAAGAAACAAAAGAAGTTCAGAAAGAAGCAACAGAGGTGCAGATAGAGGCAAGAGGGGTGCAGAAAGAGGGAAGAGGGGTGGAGAAAGAGGCAAGAGGGGTGGAGAAAGAAGCAAGAGAGGTGAAGAAGGAAACAAAAGAAGTTCAGAAAGAAGGAACAGAGGTGCAGAAAGAGGCAAGAGGGGTGCAGAAAGAGGTAAGAGGGGTACAGAATGAGGCATGAGGGGTGCAGAAAGAAGCAGGAGAGGTGCAGAAATATGCAAGAGAAGTGCAGAAAGAAGCAACAGACGTGCAGAAATACGGATGAGGGGTGGAGAAAGAGGCAAGAGAGGTGCAGAAAGAGGAAAAAGGGGTGCAGAAAAAGGTACAAGGGTTGCAGAAAGAAGGGACAGAGGTGCAGAAAGAAGCAAGAGAAGTGCAGAAAGAAGCAACAGAGGTGCAGAAAGAGGGAAGAGGAGTGTAGAAAGAGGGAAGAGGGGTGCAGAAAGAGGCACAAGGGGTGCAGAAAGAAGCGAGAGAGCTGCAGAAAGAAGCAAGAGAAGTGCATAAAGAAGCAACAGAAATGCAGAAAGGGGGAAGTGGGGAAGTGGGGTGGAGAAAGAGGCAAGAGGATTCCGAAAGAAGCAAGAGAGTTGCAGAAAGAAACAAAAGAAGTGCAAAAAGAAGGAACAGAGGTGCAGAAAGAGTCAAGAGGGGAGCAGAAAGAGGGAAGAGGGGTGCAGAAAGAGGCACAAGGTTTGCAGGAAGAAGGGACAGAGGTGCAGATAGAAGCAAAAGTAGTGCAGAAAAACTGAAGAGGCGTGCAGAAAGAGGCATGAGGGGTGCAGAAAGAAGCAAGAGAGGTGCAGAAAGAAGCAAGAGAAGTGCATAAAGAAGCAACAGAAATGCAGAAAGGGGTAAGTAGGGTAGAGAAAGAGGCAAGAGGATACCAAAAGAAGCAAGAGAGTTGCAGAAAGAAACAAAGGAAGTGGAGAAAGAAGGAACAGATGTACAGAAAGAGGCAAGAGGGGATCAGAAAGAGGGAAGAGGGGTGCAGAAAGAGGCAAGAGGAGTGCAGAAAAAGGCGTGAGGGGTGCAGAAAGAAGCAACAGAGGTGCAGAAAGACAGATGAGGTGCGGAGAAAGAGGCAATAGAGGTGCAGAAAGAGGCAAGAGGAGTGCAGAAAGAAGCGCGAGAAATGCATAACGATGTAATAGAGATGCAGAAAGGGGGAAGTGGGATAGAGAAAGAGGCAAGAGGGATACAGAAAGAAACAAGAGAGGTGAAAAAAGAAACAAAAGAAGTGCAGAAAGAAGGAACAGAGGTGCAGAAAAAGGCAAGAGGGGTGCAGAAATAGGGAAGAGGGGTATGAAAGAGGCACGAGGGGAGCAGAAAGAAGCAAGAGGCGTGCAGAAAGAAGCAAGAGTGGTGTTGAAAGAAACAGAAGAAGTGCAGAAACAAGGAACAGAGGTGCAGAAAGAGGCAAGAGGGGTGCAGAAATAGGGACAAGGGGGGCAGAAAGAGACACAAGAGTTGCAGAAAGAAGGGACAGAGGTGCAGAAAGAAGCAAGAGAAGTGCAGAAAGAAGCAACAGAGGTGCAGAAAGAGGGATGAGGGGTGGAGAAAGAGAAGTTCAGAAAGAAGCAAAAGAGATGCAAAAAGGGGGAACAGGGGTGGAGAAAGTGGCAAGAGGGGTGCAGAATGGAGCACAAGAGGTGCAGAAAGAAAAAAAAGAAGTGCAGAAAGAAGGAACAGAGGTTCAGAAAGAGGCAAGAGGGGTGCAGAAAGAGGGAAGAGGGGTGCAGAAAGAAGCACGAGTGTTGAAAAATGAAGCAAGAGAGGTGTAGAAAGAAGCAAGAGGAGTGCAGAAAGAAGCAACAGAGGTGCAGAAAGAGGCAAGAGGGGCGCAAAAAGTGGCACGAGGGATGCAGAAAGAAGTAAAAGGCGTGCAGATAAAAACAAAAGAAGTGCAGAAAGACGGAACAGAGGTGCAGAAAGAGGCAAGGGGGTGCAGAAAGAGGGAAGAGGGGTGCAGAAAGAGGCATGAGTGGTGCAGAAAGAAGCAAGAGAGGTGCAGAAATAAGCAAGAGTTGTGCAGAAAGAAGCAACAGAGGTGTAGAAAGACAGATGAGGGACGGAGAAAGAGGCAAGCGAAGTGCAGAAAGAAGCAACAGAGATGAAAAAAGGGGGAAGGGGGGAGAAAGAGGCAAGAGAGGTGCAGAAAGAAGCAAGAGAGGTGCAGAAAGAAACAAAAGAAGTACAGAAAGAAGCAACAGAGGTGCAGAAAGAGGCAAGAGGAGTGCAGAAAGAGGGAAGAGGGGTGCAGAAAGAGGCACGAGGGGTGTAGAAAGAAGCAAGAGAGGTGCAGAAAGAAGCAAGAGAAGTGCATAAAGAAGCAGCAGAAATGCAGAAAGGGGGAAGTGGGGTAGAGAAAGAGGCAAGAGGATACCGAAAGAAGCAAGAGAGTTGCAGAAAGAAACAAAGGAAGTGCGGAAAGAAGGAACAGAGGTGCAGAAAGAGGCAAGAGGGGAGCAGAAAGAGGGAAGAGGGGTGCAGAAAGAGGCACAAGGGTTGCAGAAAGAAGTGACAGAGGTGCAGATAGAAGCAAGAGATATGCAGAAAATAGAAACAGAGGTGAAGAAAGAGGGATGAGGGGTAGAGAAATAGGCAAAAGAAGTGCAGAAAGAAGTAACAGAGGTACAGAAAGACGGATGAGGGGCAGAGAAAGAGGCAAGCGAAGTGCAGAAAGAAGCAACAGAGATGTAAAAAGGGGGAAGAGGGGTAGAGAAAGAGGCAATAGAGGTGCAGAAAGAAGCAAGAGAGGTGCAGAAAGAAAGAAAAGAAGTACAAAAAGAAGCAACAGCGGTGCAGAAAGGCAAGGGGAGTGTAGAAAGAGGGAAGAGGGATGCAGAAAGAGGCACAAGGGGAGCAGAAAGAAGCAAGAGAGGTGTAGAAAGAAGCAAGAGAAGTGCATAAACAAGCAACAGAAATGCAGAAAGGGGAAGTGGGGTGGAGAAAGAGGCAAGAGGATACCGAAAGAAGCAAGAGAGTTGCAGAAAGAAACAAAAGAAGTGCAGAAAGAAGGAACAGAAATGCAGAAAGAGGCAAGAGGGGTGCAGAAAGAGGGAAGAGGGGTGCAGAAAGAGGCACAAGGGTTGCAGAAAGACGGGACAGAGGTGCAGATAGAAGCAAGAGAAGTGCAGAAAGAAGCAACAGAGGTGCAGAAAGAGGGATGAGGGGAAGAGAAAGAGGCAAGAGAAGTGCAGAAAGAAGTAACAGAGATGCAAAAAGGGGAAACAGGGGTGGAGAAAGTGGCGAGAGGGGTGCAGAAAGAAGCAAGTTAGGTGCAGAAAGAAACAAAATAAGTGCAGGAAGAAGGAACAGGGGTGCAAAAAGAGGGAAGAGAAGTGCAGAAAGAAGCTCAAGTGGTGCAGAAAGAAGCAAGAGAGGTGCAGAAAGAAGCAAGAGTAGTGCAGAAAGAAGCAACAGAGGTGCAGAAAGAGGCAAGAGTGGGGCAAAAAGAGGGAAGAGGGGTGCAGAAAGAGGCACGAGGGGGACAGAAAGAAACAAAAGAAGTTCAGAAAGAAGCAACAGAGGTGCAGATAGAGGCAAGAGGGGTGAAGAAAGAGGGAAGAGGGGTGGAGAAAGAGGCATGAGGGGTGCAGAAAGAAGCAAGAGAGGTGCAGAAATAAGCAAGAGAAGTGCAGAAAGAAGCAACAGACGTGCAGAAAGACGGATGAGGAGCGGAGAAAGAGGCAAGAGAGGTGCAGAAAGAGGGAAAAGGGGTGCAGAAAAAGGCACAAGGGTTGCAGAAAGAAGGGACAGATGTGTAGAAAGAAGCAAGAGAAGTGCAGAAAGAAGCAACAGAGGTGCAGAAAGAGGCAAGAGGAGTGTAGAAAGAGGGAAGAGGGGTGCAGAAAGAGGCACGAGGGGTGCAGAAAGAAGCGAGAGAGGTGCAGAAAGAAGCAAGAGAAGTGCATAAAGAAGCAACAGAAATGCAGAAAGGGGGAAGTGGGGTGGGGAAAGAGGCAAGAGGATTCCAAAAGAAGCAAGAGAGTTGCAGAAAGAAACAAAAAGTGCAGAAAGAAGGAACAGAGGTGCAGAAAGAGTCAAGAGGGGAGCAGAAAGAGGGAAGAGGGGTGCAGAAAGAGGCACAAGGTTTGTAGGAAGAAGGGACAGAGGTGCAGATAGAAGCAAAAGAAGTGCAGAAAAAGGGAAGAGGCGTGCAGAAAGAGGCATGAGGGGTGCAGAAAGAAGCAAGAGAGGTGCAGAAATGAGCAAGAGAAGTGCAGAAAGAAGCAACAGAGGTGCAGAAAGAAACAAAAGAAGTGCAGAAAGAAGGAACAGAGGTGCAGAAAGAAGCAAGAGGGGTGCATAAATAGAGAAGAGGGGTGTGAAAGAGGCACGAGGGGTGCAGAAAGTGGCAATAGAGGTGCAGAAAGAGGCTAGAGGAGTGCAGAAAGAGGGAAGAGGGGTGCAGAAAGAGGCACGAGGGGTGCAAAATGAAGCAAGACAGATGCAGAAAGAAGCATGAGAAATGCATAAAGAAGTAACAGAGATGGAGAAAGGGGGAAATGGGATAGAGAAAGAGGCAAGGGGGATACAGAAAGAAACAAGAGAGGTGCAGAAAGAAACAAAAGAAGTGCAGAAAGAAGGAACAGAGGTGCAGAAAGAGGCAAGAGGGGTGCATAAATAGGGAAGAGGGGTGTGAAAGAGGCATGAGGGGTGCAGAAAGAAGCAAGAGGCATGCAGAAAGAAGCAATAGAGTTGTTGAAAGAAACAAAAGAAGTGTAGAAAGAAGGAACAGAGGTGCAGAAAGAGGCAAGAGGGGTGCAGAAAGAGGGAAAAGGGGTGCAGAAAGAGGCACAAGGGTTGTAGAAAGAAGGGAAAGAGGTGCAGAAAGAAGCAAGAGAAGTACAGAAAGAAGCAACAGAGGTACAGAAAGAGGGATAAGTGGTGGAGAAAGAGGCAAGAGAAGTGCAGAAAGAAGCAACAGAGATGCAAAAAGGGGGAACAGGGGTGGAGAAAGTGGCAAGAGGGGTGCAGAAAGAAACAAAAGAAGTTCAGAAAGAAGGAACAGAGGTGCAGAAAGAGGCAAGAGGGGTGCAAAAAAAGGCACGAGGGGTGTATAAAGAAGTAGGAGACGTGCAGAAAGAAACAAAAGAGGTGCAGAAAGACGGAACAGAGGCACAGAAAGGGGCAACAGGGGTGCAGAAAGAGGGAAGAGGAGTGGAGAAAGTGGCAAGGAGGTGCAGAAAAAAGCATGAGAGCTGCAGAAAGAAACAAAAGAAGTGCAGAAAGAAGGAACAGAGGTGCAGAAAGAGGCTAGAAGGATGCAGAAAGAGGCAAAAGGGGTGCAGAAAGAAGTGAGAGGTGCAGAAAGAAACAAAAGAAGTGCAGAAAGAAGGAACAGAGTTGCAGAAAGAGTCAAGAGGGGTGGAGGAAGAGGGGTGTGAAAGAGGCACGAGGGGTACAGAAAGAGGCAAATGGGGTGCAGAAAGAAGCGAGAGGTGCAGAAAGAAACAAAGATGCGCAGAAAGAAGGAACAGAGGTGCAGAGAGAGGCAAGAGGGTGCACAAAGGCATTTGGGGTGCAGAAAGAAGCAAGAGATGTGCAGAAAGATACAAAAGAAGTGCAGAAAGAAAGAACAGAGGTGCAGAAAGAGCTAACATGGGTGCAGAAAGGTGGTGGATGGGTGGAGAAAGAGGCAAGGGGGTACAGAAAGAAGCAAGAGAGCTGCAGAAAGAAACAGAAGAAGTGCAGAAAGAAGGAACAGAGGTGCAGAAAGAGGCAAGGGGGTGCAGAAAGAGGGAAGAGGGGTGCAGAAAGAGGCGAAAGGGGTGCAGAAAGAATTGAGAGGTGCAGGTAGAAGCAAAAGACGTGCAGAAAGAAGGGACAGAGGTGCATCAAGAGGCAAGAGGGGTGCTGAAAGACAGGTGTGACAGAGGCACGAGGGGTGCAGAAAGAAGCAACAGAGTTGCAGAAAGAGGGAAGAGGGGTGAAGAAAGAGGCAAGAGAGGTGCAGAAAGAAGCAAGAGAGGTGCAGAAAGAAACAAAAGAAGTGCAGAAAGAAGGAACGGAGGTGCAGAAAGAGGCAAGAGGAGTGCAGAAAGAGAAGAAGGGTGCAGAAAAAGGCACAAGTGGTGCAGAAAGAAGCAAGAGAGGTGCAGAAAGACACAAGATAAGTGCAGAACGAAGCAACAGAGATGCAGAAAGAGGGAAGACGGGGTGGAGAAAGAGGCATGAGAAGTGCAGAAAGAAGCAACTGACATGCAGAAAGGGGTAAGAGGGGTGTAGAAAGAAGCAAGAGAGGTGCAGAAAGAAACAAAAGAAGTGCAGAAAGAAGGAACAGAGGTGCAGAGAGAGGCAAGAGGGGTGCAGAAAGAGGCAAGAGGGGTACAGAATGAGGCATGAGGGGTGCAGAAAGAAGCAAGAGAGGTGCAGAAATAAGCAAGAGAAGTGCAGAAAGAAGCAACAGACGTGCAGAAAGATGGATGAGGAACGGAGAAAGAGGCAAGAGAGGTGCAGAAAGAGGGAAATGGGGTGCAGAAAAAGGCACAAGGGTTGCAGAAAGAAGGGACAGAGGTGTAGAAAGAAGCAAGAGAAGTGCAGAAAGAAGCAACAGAGGTGCAGAAAGAGGCAAGAGGAGTGTAGAAAGAGGGAAGAGGGGTGCAGAAAGAGGCATGAGGGGTGCAGAAAGAAGCGAGAGAGGTGCAGAAAGAAGCAAGAGAAGTGCATAAAGAAGCAACAGAAATGCAGAAAGGGGGAAGTGGGGTGGAGAAAGAGGCAAGAGGATTCCGAAAGAAGCAAGAGAGTTGCAGAAAGAAACAAAAGAAGTGCAGAAAGAAGGAACAGAGGTACAGAAAGAGTCAAGAGGGGAGCAGAAAGAGGGAAGAGGGGTGCAGAAAGAGGCACAAGGTTTGCAGGAAGAAGGGACAGAGGTGCAGATAGAAGCAAAAGAAGTGCAGAAAAAGGGAAGAGGCGTGCAGAAAGAGGCATGAGGGGTGCAGAAAGAAGCAAGAGAGGTGCAGAAATGAGCAAGAGAAGTGCAGAAAGAAGCAACAGAGGTACAGAAAGACTGATGAGGGGCGGAGAAAGAGGCAATAGAGGTGCAGAAAGAGGGAAGAGGGGTGCAGAAAGAGGCACAAGGGGTGCAAAATGAAGCAAGACAGATGCAGAAAGAAGCATGAGAAATGCATAAAGAAGTAACAGAGATGAAGAAAGGGGGAAATGGGGTAGAGAAAGAGGCAAGGGGGATACAGAAAGAAACAAGAAGTGCAGAAAGAAGGAACAGAGGTGCAGAAAGAGGCAAGAGGGGTGCATAAATAGGGAAGAGGGTTGTGAAAGAGGCACAAGGGGTGCAGAAAAAAGCAAGAGGCGTGCAGAAAGAAGCAATAGAGTTGTTGAAAGAAACAAAAGAAGTGCAGAAACAAGGAACAGAGGTGCAGAAAGAGGCAAGAGGGGTGCAGAAAGAGGGAAAAGGGGTGCAGAAAGAGGCACAAGGGTTGCAGAAAGAAGGGAAAGAGGTGCAGAAATAAGCAAGAGAAGTACAGAAAGAAGCAACAGAGGTACAGAAAGAGGGATGAGGGGTGGAGAAAGAGGCAAGAGAAGTGCAGAAAGAAGCAACAGAGATGCAAAAAGGGGGAACAGCGGTGAGAAAGTGGCAAGAGGGGTGCAGAAAGAAACAAAAGAAGTGCAGAAAGAAGGAACAGAGGTGCAGAAAGAGGCAAGAGGGGTGCAAAAAAAGGCACAAGGGGTGTAGAAAGAAGTAAGAGACATTCAGAAAGAAACAAAAGAGGTGCAGAAAGACGGAACAGAGGCACAGAAAGGGGCAACAGGGGTGCAGAAAAAAGCATGAGAGCTGCAGAAAGAAACAAAAGAAATGCAGAAAGAAGGAACAGAGGTGCAGAAAGAGGCTAGGAAAATGCAGAAAGAGGCAAAAGGGGTGCAGAAAGAAGTGAGAGGTGCAGAAAGAAACAAAAGAAGTACAGAAAGAAGGAACAGAATTGCAAAAGAGGCAAGAGGGGTGGAGGAAGAGGGGTGTGAAAGAGGCACGAGGGGTACAGAAAGAGGCAAATGGGGTGCACAAAGAAGCGAGAGGTGCAGAAAGAAACAAAAGATGCACAGAAAGAAGGAACAGAGGTGCAGAAAGAGGCAAGAGGGGTGCAAAAAAAGGCACGAGGGGTGTAGAAAGAAGTAAGAGACGTGCAGAAAGAAACAAAAGAGGTGCAGAAAGACGGAACAGAGGCACAGAAAGGGGCAACAGGGGTGCAGAAAGAGGGAAGAAGGGTGGAGAAAGTGGCAAGGAGGTGCAGAAAAAAGCATGAGAGCTGCAGAAAGAAACAAAATAAGTGCAGAAAGAAGGAACAGAGGTGCAGAAAGAGGCTAGAAGGATGCAGAAAGAGGCAAAAGGGGTGCAGAAAGAAGTGAGAGGTGCAGAAAGAAACAAAAGAAGTGCAGAAAGAAGGAACAGAGTTGCAGAAAGAGGCAAGAGGGGTGGAGGAAGAGGGGTGTGAAAGAGGCACGAGGGGCACAGAAAGAGGCAAATGGGGTGCAGAAAGAAGCGAGAGGTGCAGAAAGAAACAAAAGATGCGCAGAAAGAAGGAATAGAGGTGCAGAGAGAGGCAAGAGGGGTGCACAAAGGCATGTGGGGTGCAGAAAGAAGCAAGAGATGTGCAGAAAGATACAAAAGAAGTGCAGAAAGAAAGAACAGAGGTGCAGAAAGAGCTAACATGGGTGCAGAAAGGTGGTGGATGGGTGGAGAAAGAGGCAAGGGGGTACAGAAAGAAGCAAGAGAGCTGCAGAAAGAAACAGAAGAAGTGCAGAAAGAAGGAACAGAGGTGCAGAAAGAGGCAAGAGGGGTGCAAAAAAGGCACGAGGGGTGTAGAAAGAAGTAAGAGACATGCAGAAAGAAACAAAAGAGGTGCAGAAAGACGGAACAGAGGCACAGAAAGGGGCAACAGGGGTGCAGAAAGAGGGAAGAGGGGTGGAGAAAGTGGCAAGGAGGTGCAGAAAAAAGCATGAGAGCTGCAGAAAGAAACAAAAGAAGTGCAGAAAGAAGGAACAGAGGTGCAGAAAGAGGCTAGAAGGATACAGAAAGAGGCAAAAGGGGTGCAGAAAGAAGTGAGAGGTGCAGAAAGAAACAAAAGAAGTGCAGAAAGAGGGAACAGAGTTGCAGAAAGAGGCAAGAGGGGTGGAGGAAGAGGGGTGTGAAAGAGGCACGAGGGGTACAGAAAGAGGCAAATGGGGTGCAGAAAGAAGCGAGAGGTGCAGAAAGAAACAAAAGATGCGCAGAAAGAAGGAACAGAGGTGCAGAGAGAGGCAAGAGGGGTGCACAAAGGCATGTGGGGTGCAGAAAGAAGCAAGAGATGTGCAGAAAGATACAAAAGAAGTGCAGAAAGAAAGAACAGAGGTGCAGAAAGAGCTAACATGGGTGCAGAAAGGTGGTGGATGGGTGGAGAAAGAGGCAAGGGGGTACAGAAAGAAGCAAGAGAGCTGCAGAAAGAAACAGAAGAAGTGCAGAAAGAAGCAAGAGTTGCAGAAAGAAGGAAGAGGGGTGAAGAAAGAGACAAGAGAAGTGCAGAAAGAAGCAACAGAGATGCAGAAAGGGGGAAGAGGGGTGAGAAAGAGGCAAGAGAGGTGCAGAAAGAAGCAAGAGAGGTACAGAAAGAAACAAAAGAAGTGCAGAAAGAAGGAACGGAGGTGCAGAAAGAGGCAAGAGGAGTGCAGAAAGAGAAGAAGGGTGCAGAAAAAGGCACAAGTGGTGCAGAAAGAAGCAAGAGAGGTGCAGAAAGAGGGAAGACGGGGTGGAGAAAGAGGCATGAGAAGTGCAGAAAGAAGCAACTGACATGCAGAAAGGGGGAAGAGGGGTGTAGAAAGAGGCAAGAAGGGTGCAGAAAGAAGCAAGAGAGGTGCAGAAAGAAACAAAAGAAGTGCAGAAAGAAGGAACAGAGGTGCAGAGAGAGGCAAGAGGGGTGCAGAAAGAGGCAAGAGGGGTACAGAATGAGGCATGAGGGGTACAGAAAGAAGCAAGAGAGGTGCAGAAATAAGCAAGAGAAGTGTAGAAAGAAGCAACAGACGTGCAGAAAGATGGATGAGGTGCGGAGAAAGAGGCAAGAGAGGTGCAGAAAGAGGGAAAAGGGGTGCAGAAAAAGGCACAAGGGTTGCAGAAAGAAGGGACAGAGGTGTAGAAAGAAGCAAGAGATGTGCAGAAAGAAGCAACAGAGGTGCAGAAAGAGGCAAGAGGAGTGTAGAAAGAGGGAAGAGGGGTGCAGAAAGAGGCATGAAGGGTGCAGAAAGAAGCGAGAGAGGTGCAGAAAGAAGCAAGAGAAGTGCATAAAGAAGCAACAGAAATGCAGAAAGGGGGAAGTGGGGTGGAGAAAGAGGCAAGAGGATTCCGAAAGAAGCAAGAGAGTTGCAGTAAGAAACAAAAGAAGTGCAGAAAGAAGGAACAGAGGTACAGAAAGAGTCAAGAGGGGAGCAGAAAGAGGGAAGAGGGGTGCAGAAAGAGGCACAAGGTTTGCAGGAAGAAGGGACAGAGGTGCAGATAGAAGCAAAAGAAGTGCAGAAAAAGGGAAGAGGCGTGCAGAAAGAGGCATGAGGGGTGCAGAAAGAAGCAAGAGAGGTGCAGAAATGAGCAAGAAAAGTGCAGAAAGAAGCAACAGAGGTGCAGAAAGACTGATGAGGGGTGGAGAAAGAGGCAATAGAGGTGCAGAAAGAGGGAAGAGGGGTGCAGAAAGAGGCACAAGGGGTGCAAAATGAAGCAAGACAGATGCAGAAAGAAGCATGAGAAATGCATAAAGAAGTAACAGAGATGAAGAAAGAGGGAAATGGGGTAGAGAAAGAGGCAAGGGGGATACAGAAAGAAACAAGAGAGGTGCAGAAAGAAACAAAAGAAGTGCAGAAAGAAGGAACAGAGGTGCAGAAAGAGGCAAGAGGGGTGCATAAATAGGGAAGAGGGGTGTGAAAGAGGCACAAGGGGTGCAGAAAGAAGCAAGAGGCGTGCAGAAAGAAGCAATAGAGTTGTTGAAAGAAACAAAAGAAGTGCAGAAACAAGGAACAGAGGTGCAGAAAGAGGCAAGAGGGGTGCAGAAAGAGGGAAAAAGGGTGCAGAAAGAGGCACAAGGGTTGCAGAAAGAAGGGAAAGAGGTGCAGAAATAAGCAAGAGAAGTACAGAAAGAAGCAACAGAGGTACAGAAAGAGGGATGAGAGGTGGAGAAAGAGGCAAGAGAAGTGCAGAAAGAAGCAACAGAGATGCAAAAAGGGGGAACAGGGGTGAGAAAGTGGCAAGAGGGGTGCAGAAAGAAACAAAAGAAGTGCAGAAAGAAGGAACAGAGGTGCAGAAAGAGGCAAGAGGGGTGCAAAAAAAGGCACGAGGGGTGTAGAAAGAAGTAAGAGACATTCAGAAAGAAACAAAAGAGGTGCAGAAAGACGGAACAGAGGCACAGAAAGGGGCAACAGGGGTGCAGAAAGAGGGAAGAGGGGTGCAGAAAGAGGCAAGGGGGTGCAGAAAAAAGCATGAGAGCTGCAGAAAGAAACAAAAGAAGTGCAGAAAGAAGGAACAGAGGTTCAGAAAGAGGCTAGAAAAATGCAGAAAGAGGCAAAAGGGGTGCAGAAAGAAGTGAGAGGTGCAGAAAGAAACAAAAGAAGTGCAGAAAGAAGGAACAGAATTGCACAAAGAGGCAAGAGGGGTGGAGGAAGAGGGGTGTGAAAGAGGCACGAGGGGTACAGAAAGAGGCAAATGGGGTGCACAAAGAAGCGAGAGGTGCAGAAAGAAACAAAAGATGCGCAGAAAGAAGGAACAGAGGTGCAGAAAGAGGCAAGAGGGGTGCACAAAGAGGGAAGAGGGGTGCACAAAGAGGCATGTGGGGTGCAGAAAGAAGCAAGAGATGGGCAGAAAGAAACAAAAGAAGTGCAGAAAGAAAGCACAGAGGTGCAGAAAGAGGTAACATGGGTGCAGAAAGGTGGTGGATGGGTGGAGAAAGAGGCAAGGGGTACAGAAAGAAGCAAGAGAGCTGCAGAAAGAAACAGAAGAAGTGCAGAAAGAAGGAACAGAGGTGCAGAAAGAGGCAAGGGGTGCAGAAAGAGGGAAGAGGGGTGCAGAAAGAGGCAAAAGGGGTGCAGAAAGAAGTGAGAGGTGCAGATAGAAGCAAAAGACGTGCAGAAAGAAGTGACAGAGGTGCATCAAGAGGCAAGAGGGGTGCTGGAAGAGATGTGTGACAGAGGCACGAGGGGTGCAGAAAGAAGCAACAGAGATGCAGAAAGGGGGAAGAGGGGTGAAGAAAGAGGCAAGAGAGGTGCAGAAAGAAGCAAGAGAGGTGCAGAAAGAAACAAAAGAAGTTCAGAAAGAAGGAACGGAGGTGCAGAAAGAGGCAAGAGGAGTGCAGAAAGAGAAGAAGGGTGCAGAAAGAGGCACAAGTGGTGCAGAAAGAAGCAAGAGAGGTGTAGAAAGACACAAGATAAGTGCAGAAAGAAGCAACAGAGATGCAGAAAGAGGGAAGAGGGGTGGAGAAAAAGGCATGAGAAGAAAAAGAAAGAAAGGTGCAGAAAGAAGCAACAGAAATGCAGAAAGAGGCAAGAGAGGCGCAGAAAGAAGCAAGAGTGGCTTGCACACCATTAGTACCAATTCAACATCCACATTTAGCAATAGTTAACAGGCGAGGGTTGCAAAGGACCTTCCACCAAGCTGTAACACTTGTCGCTGCATTTTTGGTAACGTTTGAGCCCTTTGAGCTAGAAACAAGGCTTTTTTTTATTCAAATCTACAGATTATGCAGTAGATGATGGATTATGTGACAAATGCAAAAATGTATAATAGTGCAAAAGTTGGTGCAGCCAAACAGTCGCATAATTCCAGTGGCCCTGCTCATACCTCTGACTAGGTCCAGAAGTGCTCGTCAGTGGTCCCTTCTGTTTTTTTGTCTCATTGAGTTTATAGTTTAGCTTCTATGGAAACTAGGAAGACTAAACCTGAGGTTACCACTTCACAACACAGACTACCATACCACATAATTACTCTCCATAACACATAATCCCACTCTACATAATTCCTATACACTAAATACCACATACTTTCTATCCACATAATTTCACTGCACAACATACCACATAATTTCACTACACACAACATACATCCACTCCACTCCAAAAAAACATTAGTAAAAAACTTTTACATTCACAACGCCAATAGCTCTAATTCTCACAAATGCGAGACCTATCACATTGCAAATGCTTCTTTAACTGGTAGTCGCGTTTGCAGAATGGTGGAGAAAGGGGGCTGGGCCTCCAACCAGCTCTCAGGAATTCTGCTGTGTAGGACTTACAGGAGGTACCAGGAAGGCTTCTTGGCCTCCAAAGTCCCTCAGGAGAAAAGTGGACTTCAACCCCCAACCCGTAGTGTGCCAGGAGGCGCGTTTGCAGAGTGGTGGAGAAAGGGGGGCATGGCCTCCGAAGACCTCTGAGCAATCCCACTGTATGGGACTTACTGGAGATAACAGGAGGGGTATTTGGCCCCCAAGGACAACCTTGGGGGCCAACTACTCCTCCTATTACCTCCAGTACATCCCACATAGCAGCATTGGTAAGTTCTCATAGCAGGCCATGCCCCTTTTCCCCACCAGTCTGCAAACACGCTCCCTGGCGTACTCTTCGATGGGGATTTAAGTCCCCTTTGCTGCTGGGGGTCGTTAGGGGCCAACTAGCCTACCTGTTACCTCCAGTAAGCCCCACACAGTGGGACTGCTGAGAGGTGGACACAGGCCATGCCCCCTTTCTCCACCACTCTGCAAACGCACCTCCTGGTGCTCTCTTGGTTGGGGGATGAAGTCCCCTTCCCTCCTAAGGGTCCCTGGGGGCCAACTAGTCCACCAGGTATCTCCAGTAAGCCCCATACAGCTGGATTGGTGAGAGTGATATGAGGCCATGTCCCCTTTTTACACCACTCTGCAAACGCACCTCCTGGTGCACTGCTGCTCACGGGATGAAGTTCACTTTAGTCCTGAGGTCCTCAGGACACATGTGGACCTCATCGCCCCACCAGCAGTGCGCCAAGAGGCACGTTTGCAGAGTGGTGTAAAAAGGGGCATGGCATCGGACCACCTCTCAGCAATCCCACTGTGTGGGGCTTACTGGAGGTACCTGGTGGGCTAGTTGGCCCCTAAGGCCCCTTAAGATTCTAGGGGACTTAATCCCCCAACCCAAAAAGAGCCGGAAGGCGCTTTTGCACAGTGGTGCAGGGAGGGGGCGGTGTCTCCGGCGAGATGCCAGCTTTCTTTTGCTTTGGTTTTTGGAAGGGGGGCTGTGTTGCCCCCCTTCCCTTAATTATTTTTGGGCCCTGGGGACCCCAACCCCCAGGGCCTGAGCATTTTTTTGTTTTATAAAAAAAAAACAGGAAGGGGGCCCCCTCCCATGGCCGATTTCGGCCTGGGGGACCCCATCCCCTGGGGCATGGTCACATATTTAATTATTTTTTTTAACTTATTTTTAAGGAGGGGGCCGCGTGGCCCACCTTCCCTGGGCCACTTCTGGTCTGGAGGACCCCATCCCCCTGGGCCTGGCGAGCCTTGATTTTTTTTATTTTGGAGGGGGGCTGCGTGGCCCCCCTCCTGAGGCCAATTATGGCCTGGAACCCCATCCCCTGGGGCCTGGTCAGTCTTGATTTTTCTACTTTGGAGGGGGGCCGCATGGCCCCCTCCATAGGCCAATTATTGCCCCGTGGACCCCATCCCCCGGGGCCTGGCCTTACACTGGGGACCGCGGGGGAGCTCCAATGCACCCGCGGTCCCAGCCGGCTCCCCGCCTCCTGTGGAAGCCGGCATTGCTTTTGGATAAGGGGAGTTGCAAACATGCAGCTCCCCTTGCCCAAAAGCAATCTGCTTCACTTCTTGGAAGCGAGAGCAGGTTTTGCTGCCATGAAGCGACGCAGAGTTGACAGGGCGGGAGCTGTGCTCCCGCCCTGTCATTGCAAATTGCAATGTCCTTGGGGTAGGCACCCCGAGACATTGCTGGAGCTGGCCCTGGCGGGTGGTGGTCCCCAGGGCCAAGGAGGGCTCCGGGAGGGGGGCCACGCGGCCCCCTCCCAACGTGCATATTGCCCCAGGGAGGTGGTGGTCCCTGGGGCCAGAGGTCCGCAACGGACCCCCGTATTTCCATACAGAGTGCGCGGGGAGATGGTGGTCCCCGAGCAGTGTGGGGGGGCTCAGGCCCCCCCACACTAATTATTACTAAAAGCCCAGAGGAGGTGGCGGTCACTGGGGCTTGGGGGGGCCCACGAGGCCCCCCGCCCATATTTTAGTGAAGCCCTGGGGAGGTTGCGGTCCCTGGGGCTTGGGGGAGCCCGCGAGGCCCCCCTCCCTAAAATAAATAAAGCCCCGGGGAGGTGACGGTCCCCGGGGGGGCTGTGTGCCCCCCGCACATTATTGATAGATAGATAGATAAAGACATATAGGTAGTTATAGTTAGGACCTAGTTTCCATAGGAAAAGCATTTTTTGACTTAACTATAACTTTGGCGTTGTTTGGCCAATCTCCATGAAATTTTCCAAACAAAGTGTCAAAGTAGCTTATGTGTGTCATGGAAAGTTTGGGGGTGATCCGTGCAGTGGGGATCAAGAAATATGGGGCAAAGAGAAGGTGCGTTTGTAATGTTAATTCCCATAGCATCGCGTTGTCAAACCTACAGCCTGAACCGCTAGACGGAATTACACCACATTTAGCAGAAAGGTAGATGCTGCTAAGCAGATTGTGCTTTTTGTTATTTAGTGCAAATTTGTCCAGTATTTTTTGAGAAATTTAAGCCGAAAATTAGAGATATATCTATGGCGGCGGATATTTTGCGACGATTTTGTGATTAGTTGCGAATGCGCGCTCCAACAGGAATGCTGTGATTGGCTGGACGCAACCAGAACAGAAAGTTGCGGCTGCCATTTTATCATCCAGGAACGGATACCGGGGCTGAAAATTTGTGTGAAAGCTAACATAAGGGATCAGGGTGGAGATACTCTGACCCCATGTTTGAGAAATGGGTGCGTTAGTGACACAAGTTATGTGTCCAAAATTGATTTATTTTTTTAATCTTTCAGGATATTCGCAATGACGCCGTAACCTCCAGCATGGCCCCCCATGTACAGTCGCAGGGACATTGTGAATATTGCGACGTCATAGCGAATATTGGTAGAAATATAAAAAAATATATCAGTGAATCATTAATACACACTGTAATAGAGATATTGAGATTCTGATAAATGTTTTTATAGAGTTATTTAGATAGTGAGTTATCTATTATGATGGTTAGAATTTTTTATATAGTTATAATTTTTGAACGTGGTGGTGGCTATTAAATTCCTGCTTTCGGACATCATCACGATCTCCTGCCTAACCGCAAAAATGGTAAGTAGCTTTTAGAGATGTTTTTTCGAGAAATACACTAGAAAAACATGAGTTTGAAGTGTACAGTAATAAAACCCTACTGGGTAAAATACTGCAATATGTGTGCATATCTGTGTTTTTCACTTTATGGAAAAGGCGCGATCAGCGCGGTTAACGGCGTCGTCGCGACTCCCCGAATAACTGCAAAAATGGAAAATAGAACTTAAAGTTGGATTTTAAAGAAACTTAGTACCAAAACATGAGTTTAAACATATTTTTAAAGAAGCAGGTATATAGTAATATGTGTAGCTCAATGTTTAGAATGGATTTTTTTACTTATTATTGTTGGATGTGCTGGTGGCTGCTGAATGTCTGTTTTTGTTTTTGGTTCTCGCGATGTATCCACAACCATCGTGATGTTGTTGCGAAGATTCCCAAAAACTGAAAAAAGGATCTTTTTAAGGAAAATTAACAGTATTTCGGGTACTAGGGTGGCTCTTACAAGAGCCTTTGTGTTGAATGTGTGTATATGACAGCTACACATAAGACCGGATGCAGAGTTTCAGGTTACATAGAAACACCCAGTTACCTTCGTCTGTAAAGTGCACTCCATCATTTCTAAAAATTCTATGCATGTCAAAATGCAGATTGTTGTTATAGATACAGCCCAAAAACTGAAAAAAAGGATCTTTTTAAGGAAAATTAACAATATTTCGGGTACTAGGGTGGCTCTGACAAGAGCCTTTGTGTTGATTGTGTGTATATGACAGCTACACATAAGACCGGATGCAGAGTTTCAGGTTACTTAGAAACACCCTGTTACCTTCGTCTGTAAAGTGCACTCCATCATTCCTAAAACTTCTATGCATGTCAAAATGCAGATTGTTGTTATAGATACAGCCCATGTTATGATCTCTGAGGAAAGCAGAAACAGTTTTATTAACATGTTTCCTGTCTATGTCAATCTGTGGACAGAATTGATTTGACCACTTCCATTTCGGTCTTTAGCATATTTTAGAGTACACCAAGACAGTGTGAGGGAAAAGCGACAACAGTTCTGCAAAGGTTTCTTTCATTAGGATTTCCAGCCCTACCCCAGCCAATGTGCCTAGGACATTTTTTTAAACGTTGAGGAGTTATGACACAATTTAAGTAATGGCAAACTTTAATTTCCAAATCAGTACTTTGTAATAAACTGTTGTTCAGTATTTAAATTTGAAAAAACTGAAGCTAAATATCGTTTAGCAATTAGTCCGCGATGGTCGCAAAAACTTCGCACAGGCAGGAACCTCGTTTGAAACAGAAGGGAAGGGTTAACAGATGCTAACCATTCACAAGTAGAAATGCAGTAGTCTAAAAGGAAAGAAATGATTTCATTTGCTGCCTTTGCCATGTCATTCTTGTACTTAGTTTTTACAAATCTTAACAGTATCAAAACTATCCAGAAAGAGCTAAAACAACAATATAGTCTATGAACTCAAATCACTGGTATGTATATAACTTTTTAATTATGTAAACAAATGAAGATCTATATGGGAGTTTGATTAAAAAGAGTATCACAGAGAACTATATATTTTGGAAAGATGACTTGAAGGTGTATATCTATTATGAAATCATATAAATGTTTACATGGTGATCTATGTTCTTTAAGGCTGTTGAAAATTTCAAGTATATGGTGAGGGTGGTGTATTTATTTAAACATGCTATTTTTAAAGTTGATGAGTTTTAATAGTGCAGAATGTCTCTTAAGAGTTCTTGTGCTAGCTTCACTTGGCGTGTAACTTTTCTTTGAGAAATGCTGAATATATGTTTTAAAAATACAAGACATATTTGCAAAATAATGTAGGTATGCAATTAAGAAACGGTTTTGTGCTTTGAAAAAGTGAGAATTGTTTTCAGTTTTAGAAACTTACTGATGCATGTGCACGCTGAGTAACAGAGCAATGTCTGCTCTTAGAGAGACATGTATGCAATTATATATCAAGGGTGATTTCTAGACTTTTTCAATCACCCAGGCACTATACATACACTCTTACAATCACACAGGCACTTATTATGTACTCACACAGGCAACACCCATGTGTTCATCCAATCACCCAGATAGTAGCAATATAGCCATGTGAATACACAGGCACTAACTATGCAGGTATGGAACCACCAATGTAGTTCCTACATACTCAGGGAATCATGCAGGCACTACCTATATTCTGAGAGAATCACCTAGGCACTATCTATGCATATAATCCAATCATCCAGAGAGTATTGTTGTACTCAACCAGAAACACATGTAATTACAAGTTTTAGTAAGGAATATGTACTCTTTTAAAACCATCTGGTGAATTATATATGTAACCTGTCACACAGTTTGCATGTACACAGAAGAATTAGTGAACTACATGCTGTGATACAGATTAATGTGCAGATTTTTATAAGCAGTGTTTCTCAAACTTTTAATCTGACACATCAAAGTAGGAAAATATTGAAACACTAAATGTACCAGTGACACAGTGGTAGAGAGCCACAGAAATAGCTCTTATGTTGCGTTTTTGGATTTAGAGTATTGAGGCACTGTATGTACTTTTACACTTTGGTTGATGTTTTTTTAAAATTGAGTACATAAGGGATAAAGTGGTCTTTTAGCGTGTATCAGTGGGAACTGAGATATGGTGCAGGTGTGTTGTAGGAGAGGGTGCTATAATTTTAAAGGTAACTAATAAATTAAGTTTTGTGTTTTGGTTTGGGTTTGGTACACTGAAGTAAGTGCTTATAGCTATGTAGGTAGGTTCATTTTTAGATTCAAAAATGCAATATAACATAAAAACAGTTTTTGTGTTATGTGTAAGCCAGTAGTAAAGTAGTTGGTACAATGGCTAGAAAGCAATTGAAATATAGTTTTTTTTTACAGAACAATATCTGCATAATTACAGACAGAATGCGTACAAAAACTCAGAGAAAAAAAGGACAGAAACAACTACAGTATCTATGCAGAACTGAGACTCAAAAGGGGCAAAATGAAGAAAAAGTGGTGAACAAAAAAAGAGGTATTGGTAAGAGGACAAAGTCATTTCTTAAAAATATATGTGGACATTTCCAAAGATTTTTAAATAATGAAAATAAAATTCAAACTATGAAAAGGATTAACAATGGACAAAATGTATATAACAAGAACAGGAAAACATGTAACAAAGATGGACACACCTTAACCAGAAGCAGTTTAAGGAAATCAGAGCCAGGATGTTTGGTAGTCGATCAGTTATAAATATACTGAGAACTATGAAAAAGTATAGAAGAAGGAGAGAGGCACTGAAACAGAAAGAACGAGTTGAGAGAGTAGTTGGTAAGGCTTTGCTTTGAAGAGGAAACTTTTCATTTTGATTATGAATAGAATGAAGTCTCTTGACAAAATGGTGTTAATCATGAGGAGACAAAACCAAAAAAAAGATTAGTGAATAGAAGTAACTTTTGTATATTTTTTTGTGGAGAATGCATACATACTTCAAGTACAGAGTCTTTCTTTAATGAAGAAAGCTAATAGATTAGGTCATGCTATTGATTACAGAGGACGATGTTATGAAATGAAGAATGGCACTCCTATAGCGAATGAGGTGTTGGTCCCTACAAATGTAGAACAAGATATTGGAGAACAGGTACAAGGAAGGTGGAGTCAGGCACCTGTATACAAATGGAAGTGTAGTAGTGTTTGTAGTATTTGACAGCAGTTCATTGATGTATTAAGGAAATTCAAACATATCGTTCCAAGGCGAAGTTTAAAACACGAAATAAGTACTTTACAAGGATTGGATCCTTGAAAAATTTGCAGGGACACTCACTAGCTTGTTTATCAAAGAAAGTATGCCAAATCACCTTTCATCATATCAGGATGTTAGCTGTACATCACTCAAGAATGCAAACTTTAGTTAGGAGGCTATGTAAAAACTCCTGCTTTATGGTTAGGAGAAATGAATAGAGCACTTTTGCATGGTACTGTGGCAGATGTAGAAAAGATTTGTGATGATGTGCAGTTTCGTTTCTTTGGTCCTGAGCAAGATTCTAGGGAAAATGAAGAGTTGTTAAGAGGAGAAGTTGCAGAACAGGACACAGATATTACAGTTGATAGTTTTGAAAAAGAGGTTACAAAATTTAACACAGTGTGTATATGTTGTCGACACACTCACTAGAAGATTCAAACACAGACTGTTGACTTGTATTCAAAAAGTGAAAAAGTAAATAATGATAACTGGAAAAAATTAGCTGTGTATTTATTTGTAGAGGAATACTTTGACTTGTCCATACAGCAAGTTATATGTAAGTAGTGTTACAATAAATTAGAAGATAATAAAATTAAGACCAAATAGATACAAGATACCCATTTTGTAAGAAAATAAAATACCTGCTAATGTAGAAAAACTATGAGGGGCCAAAAATAAAAAAAATCATCAACATTTATGATTCTTTGCAGCATTGCAAAGGGCTGTTATAGATTGCTGTGCAGCACTCACTACAACTGCATGCAGTATTATGCCATCCGGGAAAACTGTGGAGCCACATCTTAAAGTTAAGATTGGACTTCTGAAGGGACTCTCTGCCCCGGTGCTGTTGTGGTTACTATTGGAGTTGAGGGTCCTTCAGCCTTGCATAGCCTTATTGCTGCTTTTACACTATTGCTATGGTTTCTTTTTAGATGGTAAAGCATGGATGTAGTCCTGCAAGAATATTTTTTATTTGCACTCCTTGACAATGTCTTGTGACATATTGTGCATTGTGCAAATCTGCTCACTATAAACTCCTCTTAAAGAATGTTCAAGATAGATAATTGGGCATGTTCTTATTTTTTTAGTTGAAAAGTGTATTATCTAATGATATTCCTTTATTTCTCGTTGACATGAATTTGTTTTTTTTTAGTGCTTTTGTAAAGTCCTTAAACATTTTTTTCCTTTTTATGGTAACAAAAATGGCAACTGGAACAGGAGGAATTTGAAAAATGTGCACTGAGAAATGAGCAAAAAATATAAAAGAGGAGAAAAAATTAGCATGTATAATTGTTTTGTAGCATTTTGAATAGCTGTGACACACTGCTCACCAGCACTTATAACAATACTACAGTCTATGAAATATGTGGCCATTTTTAAAACTCTGGAGCCATATCCGTTTTAGTAGTGTGCACCTCTGAAGGGACATTTTGGCTGGGTATTGTTGCTGCTGCCACTGATGTAGATGGTCCTCTAGCTTCTCTCTGGTAGATCGCCAGTTGGAGACGTTTTCTATGAAAGGTTTTAAGAGAAAATAAGATGGATGTCGTCCCACATGAATATTTTTTGTTCGTCACTCTATGAGGGTCTTGTCACACATTGTGCATTGCATTAGTTGTGCAGCAGTTTTTGATTCCCCATGAGTTTGGATGTTTGTTTGGTAGTTATGTTGTATTTGTGAGTTCAGATTTTGAAAGTTATTTTTTGAAATTGTTGTTTTTTTAGAAAAAGGTTGTTAAAATAAAAATAAACCAATATGTTACTTAACAGCTAGACTCGAACTTTGTGTAAAATATGTCTATATATCTGTTTTGCACTTTGTCGTTTGTATTCGTGACTACTGAAAGTGCATTTTTGATGTATTTATTTCAAAACATGAATGCAAAGGGGATAGTTAAATTAGTATCTTACTAAATAGCTACACTGAAACTTTATGTAAAATATGTCTATATATGTGTTTTATACTTTGTCCAAAAAACCTGGTATTCGCAGTGTGTCCTTGGCAATTGCACTCATAGAATCACACAGGCACTTCCTATGCAATAATACAATCACCCATGCACTACTCATGCACTGACATATTTACCTAGACATTACACACTCACTCACAGACCTATACAGCCACTCACACACCCAGTCAGCAACCTATACAGCTACTCACACACCCACTCTCTGTTACGCCGCGGGCCGCAACGCAACCCACGGCGCTGCCCATTTCCTCCTCACAGGCTGCAGTGCGCCCGCGGCGCCCCTCCCTCCTCTTTGGGGGCACCACGGTGCGGCATGGAAGCATGCTGTTGCTGTTTTGGCAGCGTCGCGAAAAGCACCCGCGACGCCTGTTGGTTTGCTCTGTTAGGCACGCCGCATACTTGCACGGCGGCCCATCCATGTCATGAGGCCCCTTGGGGCACTACACTTACCTGGTGTTGGCATCTGGTGATTCCCCTTCCTTGGGGGCCATATTTTTGCTCTCCTCTTCTCAGTCTTGCTCTCAGAAGGCAGTGGGGAAGGGTTACCTTCCTTCCTTACATGGCGATCTTCTTATACTGCACTTCACTCCTTTCCCTATCCAAGATGGCGACACCTCTCCTTCCTGTTTTGTCACTTCCTGTTCCTGTATGTCACTTCCTGTTTTTTCTGTATATAAGGGATCAGAACATTTCCTTCCTTGCGTTGCAACACTCCTTGTTCCTGCTGGTGTGTCCTCACTCCTGTTGGTTCCTTGACTCTTATTTTGGTGATCCCTACCTTCCGTTGGCGCTCCTGGTTCCCTTGCGACTTCTGCTCCAGCTTGACTTCCAGTTTTCTCCTGTTTCCTTTTGGGCACCTTGTCTTCCAGTGTTTTCTGGCTCCTTGTCTTCTTCTTCATTCCTGGAGTCTCATCATCATCAGAGGTTTTTTCCCTCCGGGGTTTTCCTCTTGGGACTACTTCTGTAGGGCACTGGCTGCTTAGGCTTTCATTGTCGGCAGCACCGTGGTGGCTACCGGAAGGGGTCGCTCCTATCTCGGACAAACCGGGACTTACAAAACCGAAGCCGGGAACTGTCCCAATGCCTCAAGACTGGTAAGAAAGACCCTAAACCCGACAGATTGCAACGCCCAAAAACCCGCATGGATACCTCACAGTCCTCTCCTACAAAAGGGTCGGTAGAAACAGCACAGGCATTAGTACAGACTGTTCAACAACAAGCCCAAGAACTACAACAACTAAGAGAAGAAAACTTAGCTTTAAGCCACGTGCCAATAACTAAGACATCCGATATACCCATGGTCTCCACCTCTACTCCTCGTTATTCTGGAGATCCCAACAAGCTGAAGGGATTCTTGGATTCCTTGACTGTGTTTTTTGCCTTTCATGCAGCCCGGTTTTCCTTGGATAGAACTAAAGTTGGATACCTGATTAGTGCCTTGTCTGGTCCTGCATTAGCATGGGCAACACCCTTGGTAGCCTGAGAAGACCCACGATTGTCAAATTATGCGTCTTTTCTTGATTCCTTTAAACGAATGTTTGAGAGACCTGGGCTGGAGACCTCAGGGGAAGAAGCCTTGTGTGACATTCAACAAGGGAGTCAGGACGTCTTGCAGTACATCACACGCTTCAGGCAATTGGCGGCAGAAACCACTTGGGTGGAAAGAACACTGGTAACCCTTTTTCGCAGAGGGTTGCAAGAAGAAATCAAAGATGAATTAGTACATACTCCTCGTGCAGAAACTATGACTGAGTTAATGGACTTAACATTATCAGTTTAACATTGTCTCAACGAACGTTGTTTGGAGAGACGAAAGTCACGACTCCAGCAGCATACCGGAGTAACCCGACCTAATGTTCGTAAAACAGAAAACCCAGTGTCTGACATACAGCCTTCGACAGGAGAAGATCCTATGCAGAGAGGCTGAACTAGGGGACCCCTGTCTGAGTTCGAACGTGAATACAGAAGAAAACAAGGACTGTGTCTGTATTGTGGCGCCCCAGGGGACATGATTCGCAATTGTCCTACTCGTCCTCCTAGGCAGTCGGAAAATGCCAAATCCCATCCTCTGTGAGAAGGGAGAGGACGGGATGGTCTGGAATCCCTTCGATCTGTACCTCGAACGAAACTTCCACCTCTCTCTTTCTTCTGCCTATGCTTATAAGGATGCCAAATGGAGTAGAAGAGAAGATACTAGCATTGTTGGATTGTGGTGCCAGCGGGATGTACTTGGATGAAGCATGGGCTAGTGAGAGGCAAATTACTCGTGTCCTTCAAGAGATCCCGGAACAAGTACATACTGTGGACAGAACCCCCCTCATTTTCGGTCCAGTTAAAGACATGACACTGTTATTACAGCTTACATTTGGAAAACACCAAGAACACTTGTCTTTTGACCTGATCGCCTCACCCAGCCACGTCATGATCTTAGGTATACCTTGGCTGATCAGACATAACCCGTATATCAACTGGGAGACATGGACCATTTCCCTGTCATCACACTTCTGTCAGCAGTTCTGTTATCCCACTGAAGAGTACTAGTCTCCTAAGGTAATGCCTATGATAAGAAAAGAAGCCTGTACTTCCGTTAACTCCGTCTAAGGCGTACCAAGTCACTACCATACATACAACATCTTTCAGAAGCCTACGAAGGCAAAGTTACCTCCTCATAGAGAGTTTGACTGTGCCATTCCATTGGAACCTGGAGCAACAGTACCCTTCGGAAGAGTATATTCTCTCACTGAACCCGAGAAAGAGACTCTCAGACAATACCGCTAGGAAAATCTCCAGAGTGGTCTCATCGTTCGATCCTCGTCACCTGCCGGGGCACCCCTCTTCTTCATCCCCAAGAAGACCAAAGATCTCCGACCATGTATTGACTTCAGAGGCTTAAATAAAGTCACCATCAAAGACCGCTTATCCGTTGCCCTTGATTAAGGATATCCTGGAGTCAGTAAGAGGGGCACAAATATTCACTGAGCTGGATCTCAGGGGTGCCTATCATCTCCTGTGACTCAAGGAAGGGAATGAGTAGAAAACCGCATTTTGAACTGCATTAGGGTATTTCGAATACCGAGTTATGCCTTTTGGGCTGACCAACGCCCCTTCCATCTTTCAAAGTTTCATGGACAATGTGTTCTTGGATCTCCTAAACCAGATAGAGGTTATCTACCTAGACGACATATTGATCTACTCAGCAAGTCCTGAGTTACATCGCACGCACATCATGCAAGTCCTGGAAAGACTACGCCAAATAATCTCTTCTGTAAACCTGAAAAATGTGAGTTTGACAAGTCCGAGGTAGAATATTTGGGCTACCCAGTTAACAAGATGGGAATAGCCATGGTTCCTCAAAAGGTACAGGCTATTTTGGATTGGCCATCACCTTCAACCATTAAAGAAACACAGTGTTTCCTAGGTCTGGCAAACTTTTACCGTCAATTCATTGACAACTTTGCTCACCAAACCAGCTACATATCCCAAACTCTAAAGAAAGAGTATCTCCGGCAAGGGTTCAAGTGGACCAAAGCCGCCGAACAGGCCTTTCAGTCCCTAAAAAAGGCTTTCACGCAAGCACCCATATTACGACATCCTGACACAATGAAGAATTCTTTTGTGGAAACAGACGCGTCGGACAGAGCTGTTGGTGCCGTCCTCCTCCAACAATAAGAAGACGACGGACTGGAACATCCTGTGTTTTACCTGTCACATGCCCTGTCAGACTCTGAAAGGAACTACTCTGTCCTAGAACGAGAACTGCTGGCCATGAAGTTCTCCTGCTATGAATGGAGACCGTTCTTAATGGGAACCAAGGAACCTTTCGAAATCAGAACAGACCATAGAAACCTCCAATGTCTTCGTAACATTCAATGCCAAAATAGTCACCAAGCCCACTGGGCTTACTTTTTTAGCCAGTATGACTATGTCATTTCCTACATACCAGGATCTCAGAACACTTTGGCAGACGCCTTGTCTCGTCGTTATCCAGAAAGACCTACGCTCCCACAACAGAACATAATTGAGCCACAAAGAATAATTGGCATGGTTCAATCCTTCCTAGACAGGGTTCGTTCAGAATATAAATCCATGCACCAAGAAGAATGGAGGAAGTTAGTCAATCTAGTTAAGGAACATGACACACACAACTACCATGGTAGGGCCTTATTCCTTCCCACACAAAAGGTGCAGCTAGAAGCCCTACTAATGTGTCACGATTCTCCCACGGCCGGTCATCGTGGTTTCAAGACTACCCTAGAACTAATACTTTGCTCTTTCTGGTGGCCGTCGATAAGAAAAGATACCAAAGTCTACGTATCATCTTGCCCTGTCTGTGCCCAAGCCAAAACATTGAATAGTAAACCCATGGGATTGCTTCAACCTCTTCCTGTTCTACCAGCTCGATGGCATACCATATCCACCGACTTCATTTCCTCTCTGACTCCATCTGCAGGTAACCGGGTTATAATGGTGACAATAGATTCTTTCACCAAGATGGCTCACTTCACCGCCCTTAAAAAACTACCTACTGCAAGAGAGCTCGGAAGCATCTCCATACAGGAGATATACCGCCTCCATGGCTTGCCACGGTGATTGTATCGGATCGAGGCCCTCAGTATGTATCACGTTTCTGGAAACATTTTTGTAAAGCTCTTCATATTGAGGTGGCCTTGTCCTCCGGGTTTCATCCCCAGACCAATGGTCAAACAGAACGCTTAAATCAAGGGTTAGAGCAATACCTCTGCTGTTATTGCAATGCGACTCAGAGCGACTGGTCCTCCTATCTACTGATGGCAGAATACTCCTACAACACCTCAGTCCATAGTGCATCCAATATTACCCTATTCTTTTGTTGATACGGTTTCCATCCCAGGACCTTTCCTTCAGTTCTGCAAGACAACTCCTCTGTTCCAGCGGCAGCCTCTTTTATTCGCCACCTCCAAGCGATAAGATCTAGAGTTCATGTCCATCTCCAAGAAGAAAATGAAGGACACTGCTGATGTCCATCGCCGCCAATCTCCATCATACCAAGTCAATGACAAAGTCTGGCTGTCCTCAAAATTTCTACCCTTTCAGTTATCACAGAGTAAATTTAAGCCGTGCTTTTATGGTCCATTCAAAGTTACCCAAGTGATGAATCCTGTGTCTTTTCGACTTCAACTGCCACGTGCTTTGAGGATACATCCTGTTTTTCATGCCTCTCAGTTGAAATCCTATGTCTCGGATCCCTATAGGAGGGTTTTTTCTCGTCCACCTCCTGTTTTAGTCAATGAGGTACCTGAGTACGAGGTTCAGGCTATCTGTGACTCTCGGTTCTTTAGGGGCCATTTTCAGTTCCTTGTCCATTGGAAAAGCTATCCCCTCAGAGATAACTCTTGGGAGGATGCTGACTCTGTCCACACTCCTGTTCTTGTCTGCCGTTTTTTTTTGCTTTTTCCTGACAAGCCCGGGGCTTCGGGAGGGGGACCTACTGTTACGCCGTGGGCCGCATTTCAACCCGCGGCGCTGCCCATTTCCTCCTTGCAGGCCGTGAGGAGGGAGGGCCGCCACGGTGTGGCACGGCGGCCCGCTGTTGCCGTTTTGGCGGCGTCGCGGAAAGCACCCGCAGCGCCTGTTGGTTTGCTCTGTTGGGCACGGTGCGTACTTGCACGGCGGCCCATCCATGTCATGAGGCACCTTGGGACACTACACTTACCTGGTGTTGGCATCTGTTGATCCCCCTTCCTTGGGGGCCATATTGTTGCTCTCCTCTTCTCAGTCTTGCTTCCAGAAGGCAGTGGGGGAGGGTTACCTTTCTTACTTACATGGCGATCTTCCTATACTGCACTTCACTCCTTTCCATATCCAAGATGGCGACACCTCTCCTTCCTGTTTTGTCACTTCCTGTATGTCACTTCCTGTTCCTGTATGTCACTTCCTGTTCCTTGTTCCTGTATGTCACTTCCTGTTCCTGTATGTCACTTCCTGTTTTTTCTGTATATAAGGGATCAAAACCTTTCTTTCCTTGCGTTGCAACACTCCTTGTTCCTGCTGGTGTGTCCTCGCTCCTGTTGGTTTCTTGACTCTTATTTTGGTGATCCCTTTCTTCTGTTGGCGCTCCTGGTTCCTTTGCGACTTCAGCTCCAGCTTGACTTCCAGTTTTCTCCTGGTTCATTTTGGGCACCTGGTCTTCCAGTGTTTTCTGGCTCCTTATCTTCTCCTTCATTCCTGGAGTCTCATCATCATCAGAGGTTTTTTCCCTCCAGGGTTTTCTTCTTGGGACTCCTTCTGGAGGGCACTGGCTGCTTAGGCTTTCATTGTCGGCAGCACCGTGGCTACCGGAAGGGGTTGCCCCTATCTTGGACAAACCAGGACTTACAACGTCCCAACGCCTCAAGACTGGTAAGAAAGACCCTAAACCCGACACTCTCAAAGTTTTCAGGTTACAGTTAGGAAATAAAATAAAAAATACCTTCGAAATTCTCTGAAAAAAACAAAGGTTACAGGGACGTTATAGTTAGGAATTAGCATTTAAAAAAACTTAAAAATTCACTGAAAAAACGAAAGGTTGCAAGGGCGTTATAGTTAGGAAATCTAATTAAAAAAACTTAGAAATTCACTGAAAAAAACAAAGGTTACAAACACGTTAAAGTTAGGTTCAAGTTTTGCTCATTCAAAACCAGTGAAATTCAGCAGTTTTAGTTAGCTGAGCTAACTATAACTCGCCCCGCAATGCACTGCTTATGACCTCACATACTACATCACTCATGACATGGTCAGTGACATCACTGATGACATCCACAGAATCTCTGATGCACTCACTCACACCCCAATATAACCATTCACACACCCACTCCAACTTCCACACTACCATTCTCAAAACTATTGACACACCCATACCCGTACTTACACACCCACTCACTGATTCAAAGGTCTTCACACACATCCACTCAGTTACCCATACAGCCACTCATACACCAACTCACTCACTAATACAGCCACTGATATATACACTCATACTGCCACTCACACACTGTCAGTCACTCATAGAGCTACACACACACCTACTCACTCACCTATAGAGTCAATCAGACAGCCATTTACTCACCTATACAGTTATAAACACACCCAGTCACTTATTCATATAGATACTAGCACTTACTCACTCAACCATACAGCCCCGCACACATGTATTCACCAACCCATACAGCCACTATCACAATCCCTCACTCACACATACAGTCATTCATATACTCCAACAATCAACTATACTGCCTTTCAAATATCCACTTACTCACCCATATACCACTGACACATCCATTCACTCACCGACACAGCCATACACACACTTGCCAGTAGGTAGTTATAGTTAGGACCTGATTTCTATTAGAAAGCTGTTTTCGATTTGCCAATAACTTTGGAGTTGTTTGACGAATCTTCAGGAAATTTCAAATCTAATTTGGTGCTCACTTCAGCTCCTGTCTTGAAAATTTCAGGGTGATCCGTCAAGCGGGGGCTGAGAAAAAGGGGAGGTCCCAAAACGCTTTTTCTCTATGTTAATCTCCATAGGAACCTTTAGACAAGCAGATGCCTTGAACACAAAGAGCATATCATGCTGACCGATTTGGTGGTGGTCCCATCCTCCTAGGACCACCCCAAGCAAAGTTATGGGCAAAAAAACAATGCCAACCAAAGGACCAGCAAAGCATTATGGGGCGAGATTCTAGACTGCAGTGAATATTATAGTATTAGCTCTCAGCTGAGCGGGGAGAGCGCTGCCGCTTGTGGAATGTTTTGATATTGGATACTATAATATTCACTGCACTCTAGAATCTCGTCCCATAATGCTTTGCAGGGCCTTTGGTTGGGATTGCATTTTTGCCCATAACTGTGCTTGGTGCGATCTAGGAGGATGGGACCACCACCGCATCGTTCAGCATGATGTGCTCTTTGTGTTCAAGGCATCTGCTTGGTTCTCTCCATAGGTTAGGGAGGACCCCAAAATAATCACCTCTCTCACTGCTTGCCATATTTTCATTTCCACTTTTGTGAGATGACTATATGCATTTTAGCATGTAAAGGTAGGGTTACATGTTGTTTTACTAAAGGTATGTGAGGTTTCTGTTTTATTAATTGGGATGAGATGAGAGAAGTTTCACGAAGCTGGATACTTGATAACTATGCATTACAATGAAAACATGGAATTCATGCAAAAACTCTGGAGTTAGCTACTGCACCCACAATCCTTTGATAAATTTACCTTTACATGCTGAAAAGCATATAACCAATTCACAAAAGTTAGCTTTGAAAAATATCAGGCAATGAGAGAGGTGATGATTTTGGGGTCCCCCCTAACCTAGGGGGAGGACTAAGCAGATGCCTTGAACACAAAGAGCATATCATCCTGAACGATTGAGTGGTGGTCCCATCCTCCTAAGACCACCCCAAGCAAAGTTATGGGCAAAAATACAATGCCAACCAAAGGCCCAGCAAAGCATTATGGGGCGAGATTCTAGAGTGCAGTGAATCGTTCAGCATGATGTGCT
The DNA here is from genome assembly GCA_963921515.1 of Calotriton arnoldi. Taxonomy (NCBI): domain Eukaryota; kingdom Metazoa; phylum Chordata; class Amphibia; order Caudata; family Salamandridae; genus Calotriton; species Calotriton arnoldi. The sequence continues at coordinate 388,378 of CAWUFW010006909.1, forward strand.
CTTTCTGTTCAATGCATCTGCTTGGTTCTCTCCCTAGGTTAGGGAGGACCCCAACATCATCACCTCTCTCACTGCTTGCTATATTTTCATTTTTGTGAGATGACTATATGCATTTTAGCATGTAAAGATAGAGTTACTTGTTGTTTTACCAAAGATATGTGAGGTTTCTGTTTTATTAATTGGGATGAGATGGAACAGAGTTATGGAGCGGATTCCACGTAGTGGTACTCCGCCAACTTCGCCCACCCTTAGAAATAGGCCTGGGGAGGTGGGCTTCGCGGCCCCCCTCCATTTTTGAAAAAAAATATATGAAGGCCTGTCCCCAGGGGATGGGCTCCCGGGTGCCGAAATCAGCCTCGGAAAGGGGCCGCGCGGCCCCCCTACCTTTTTTTTTCAGAAATACAAAAAAGGTGGCATGCCCCGAGGATGGGGTCCCCGGGCCAAAAATTGTCCAGGGAAGAGGGGGCTCACAGCCCCTTCCTAAAAATATTGGAAAAAAAGAAAATAAAACGGCAAATCACTGAGGCCCTGCCCCCTTTCTCCACCACTCTGCAAATGCTCCTTCAGGGGTGATGCTGAGTGGGGGGATGAAGTCCCCTTGGCTGCTGAAGGTCCTTGGGGGCCAACAAGGCCTCCTGTTAGCTCCAATAAGCCCCACACAGTGGGATTGCTGAGAGGCAGTCAGAGGCCACGCCCCTTTTTCCACCACTCTTCAAACGCACCTCTCTGTGCACTGCTGGTGGGGTGATGACATCCCCTTGCCTCCTGAGTGCCTCAGGATTAAAGTGGACTTCTTCCCCCAAGCAGCAGTGCGCCTAGAGGTGCGTTTGCAAAGTGGTGGAGAAAGGGGACGTGGCCTCTGACCACCTCTCCAGCTGTGTGGGTCTTACTGGAGGTAACAGGAGGGTTAGTTGGCCCCCAAGGACCCTCAAGAGACAAGGGGACTTCATCCCCCAAATAGAAGTGCGCCAGGAGGCGCGTTTGCAGAGTGAAGGAGAAAGAGGGCATTCCAACTTAAAACCTCTCAGCAAACCTACTGTGTGGTACTTGCTGGAGGTAACAGAAGGGGTAGTTGGCCCCCAAGGACCCTCAAGAGCCAAGGGGACTTTATCCTCCTACTAGTAGTTGGCCAGGAAGTACGTTAGCAGAGTGGTGGAGAAAGGGGGCGTGGCCTGCTATCAGATCTCAGCAATCCTGCTGTATGGGACTTACTGGAGGTAATAGGAGGGTTAGTTGGCCCCCAAGGACATCCTTGGGGACCAACTACCCCTCCTGTTACCTCCAGTAAGTCCCACACAGAAGGATTGCTGAGAAGTTGTCAGAGGGCACGCCCCCTTTCTCCACCACTCTGCAAACATGCATCCCGGTGCACTACTAATTGGGGGATAAAGTCCCCTTGGCCACAGAGGGACCTTGGGGGCCAAGAAGCCCTCCTGATACCTCCTGTAAGTCCTACACAGTTGTATCCCTGAGAGGTGGTCGGAGGCCAAGCCCCCTTTCTCCACCACTCTGCAAATGTGACTGCTAGTTAGAAAACCTTAGAAATTCACTAAAAAAACAAAGGTTAAAAGGACGCTATAGTTAGCAAATAGAATTAAAAAAACCTTAGAAATTCACAAAACAAAACAAAGGTTACAGGGACGTTACAGTTAGCGTCAGATTTTACTCATGCAAACCCTGAGAAATTCAGCCGTTATAGTTACCTGAGTTAACTATAACTCGCACCCCCGCAATGCACTGCTTATGACCTCACATATTACACCACTCATGACATGGTCAGTGACATCACTGATGGCATCTCAAATGACATCAGTGATGACATCATCCACAGCATCTCTGATGCACTCACTCACATCACTATAGAATCTTTTATACTCCTACTGCCACTCCCACACAACCATTCCCAAACCCATTCACAGAGCCGTACCTGTACTTACACACCCACTCACTGATTCATAGATCTACACACACATCCACTCGCTCACCCATACTGCCACTCATACACCCACTCACTCACTAATACAGCCATTGACATATCCACTCATACACCCATACAGGCACTCACACACTGAGTGAGTCAGCCATAGAACTACTCACACACCCATAGACACTCACCCATACAGTCAATCAACCAGCCACTTACTCACCCCAACAGTTACACACACACCCATTTACTTATTCATACAAATAGTAACACATACTCACTCACTTATACAGTAAGTGACAGAAGCATGCACTCATCCATATAGCCACTTTCATATTCACTCACTCACGCATACAGCCACTCATATACCCATCACTCACCTATATTGCCTTTCACATACCCAGTTATTCACCCATACTGATACATGCACTCAATAACTGACACAGCCATACAGACAATCACTCACCCATTCAGCTTCTCAGACATGCACACAGTACCCCATACAGCCACTGACTCACTCATCCATACAGGCAGTCACACACCTCCTCACCCACACACACAGACACCCAGACAACCAAAGAAGTAGTCAGACAACCAATCAGTCACCCATATAGCCATTCATGTACCCACTAATACTCTCATACACCCACTTAAACATCAACTGACAGACAGATACACTCATTTACACAACCAGTCACTCACCTATACATTCACTGAGACACCTAACCACTCACTTATACAGTCAGTCATCCATACAGACACTCATACACCCACTGATTCACCAATACACCTTAGTATATATATTTAACACTCATAAACTAACATTAATTCATCACCTAAAAAATGGATAAAAATACTTCAAAATTACAGTTCTCTTTTCCTCTATTGAGTACAGTTATAGATGAACATGAAGTTCTGCATCAGCATTTAAGCCCCAAATATATATATATATATTTTTTTTTACAACTCAAACAATAATCTTATTCTATGTTTTACCAATATTACTGAATAACGCATTGTCTGTCAGCAAAAGGAAATTATAAAAGATACTTTCTATATCAAAATGAATTATTTAAAATGCAAATTACATTTTGAAGGTAAACCAAGAACAGAGCATATATAACACTTTCCTATATAGTTAATGCAACATCAGACATTCAACATAGATGAAAGTTGACACAGGTTTGTGATTCAAAAAGTGCAAATTTTTATAATGGCAAAATGTTTACAGTGAAAGTTAGTAACAAAATAAACATTTGCGATAATTGTCAGTTATTTTGAGGGCTATATCTTACTACTCCGTCTATGCAGAGCTGTTGGTTAGAATGGTTGAGACTGTGCTTGTGTTGGGTGAGTTGGTGGGGTTGAGTTGGTAGTGTTGTAGGGTGAAGTAGTAGATGTGGTGCAGATGGAGATGGTGCAGATAGTTGTGACAGAGGTGTGAGATTTCTAGTAGGTTGATGTGCCTTAGTAGAATCTTCTGCATTTGTTAGCCATGAATAGTGGCATTGGCATTTGTTGCTTATTGCCTCTGTCATCTTCACAGCCAACGTATTTTGTCTTGCACTCACTCCTCTAAAGGTTCAATGATTTTCTTGGTGTATCTTTTCCATGCCTTGGTAATATCTTGAAACATTGTCCAAGACACAGTTCTTCCTGTCAATTATCTGAGGGAGTAATTTTGGAACAGCAGCTATCTCAATGTAGCCTCCATTGCATAATTATCATCTCACACATTCAACTGTTGTTGGTAGATCTGATCCTTCTAGATGGTAGCATTAGCCTATGCCAGGGTTCTCCACCGCAACGCGATCTTTTGTGTTGCAGTGTGTGGAGTTGGCCCTCACCAGAAATTTCTTTGGCTACAAGAACCAGCTATTTTTACAGGTGTCCGGGACCTTGATGGGGGCAACTTTTGCGCCTAGTCTGACCTGCATTTATGTCGGCCAGTTCGAGGAGAATTACATCTATCACACCTCCAACACCTTCCAACAGAACATCTCCCTCTGGAAGAGGTTTATTGATGATGTGATATGCATTTGGACTGGGCCAGAGGCCAGACTGTTGGACTTTCTGAATTGGCTAAATGAATTGGATAGGTGTCTTAAGTTTACGTGTACCATCAGTAGGCAGTCTGCTGTCTATCTAGATCTGGACATCTCTGCAGTAGATAACAAACTTAACACAACTGTCCACCAAAAATCTACTGACAGGAACTCATTATTACACTACCGCTCCTTCCATCCGAGGGCCCTGCGGGACAACCTTCCCGTGGGACAATTTCTGCGATATCGCAGGAACTGCACGTCAACGGAAATGTACATGGAGCAGTCTGAGGCACTGGTAACTAAACTTGAACATTAGGCCCATCCAACTAAGGTGGTGAAAAGAGCCCGCAATAGAGTGCTTAATACCCCCTGTGATGCCCTATTGGAAAGGAACGAGAGACCTAAGGAAAGTTGCTTGCCAGTGGTTACAACTTTTGACCCTTTGTCGACAAGAATTCGACAGACCATTAGAAAGCAATGGTCATTGTTGAATGCGAGTGAATTCAAAATGCGGCCCCCAAGGTTTGCGTTTAGGAGAGCCTCCAACCTGAGAGATAGGTTGGTTCACACCCGCCCCATCCAATGTACAAGAGAGTCTGGCATTCCGTCTGGTCACTATCCATGTGGCGGCTGCTCGGTGTGTGATTTAAAGGAGAAAACGAAAAGTTGTGAACGGCAAGACATGGTATCGCAACAAATTTAGCAATTGCAACACTACCAATGTAATATACAGACTTACCTGCACCTGCGGTCTGCATTTTATAGGTTTAACTTCCCGTAAAATCAAAGTAAGGATTCAGGAACACATCAGCACACTAAAAGCAGGTAAACTGACCACACGGTTGGTCCGCCATTTTCAAGAGCAGCGACACAATTTCAGGGAACTGAGATGGACGGTGCTGGAAAGAGTAGTGGGGGATGCATATAGTGTGGAAGGAGCACTGGCAAGGAAGGAGGCACGATGGATATTCTCAGAGAAGGCGAACCAAGTGGGCCTGAATGATTGTATTGAAGGAATAAAGTAGGCAGATAGTCCATTCGAGGTGTATAGCGGTTTGGTTTGGGTACACAAAAGGAACCTGTTGAATGAGGGGGGCGAGATGTCACAACGTCATAATACCTCACATGATAACTTTGCGGTAATTTCGTTGATGTCAGTGATGACAGTCTTCCATATACAACCATAAATTCCTTGCTAACATATACAGAAAGTGGGTACAGATCTGGTTGAGTAATCAGGGTCGCGAGTGTACCCAATTACCATCATGCCTATAGAGTACCCTCTGCAAATAAGGGACCCGGGATGTTGTAAGGAGGTCCACGAGTTAGGTGGTTAAGCGCGGCTACTGTAAATACACTTTAGGTAGAGATCGCATAACTGGGGCATCGATGGCAGGCCCCCTCAGAAAAATGTCATCAGTCTTCCCCCCTTTTTTCAAGAAAAACAACACTGAAATTCTTTTATATCTAATTGACAAATGTTCCCTACACGTTGGTAATTTAATTTAGGAACATTTTGGCAAATGACACCATTGATCTGGTAGAATGTTTTTATGAAAGGAGAATTACTGAGGAGACTCAGTGTGAACCTATGTTGAAGATACCGGTTCAAGATGGCGCTGACAAAACTCCGATGCAATGCATTCGATTGTCAAAGAGGCCACTGGGCGGAGCGTCAATTGTGGATCCAGTTCGCGCTCTTGAAGTAGAGCGCGATTGCGATGGACGCCGGATTGAAGTGAAGTCGGACTCACGTCCAAACACGGTAAGAGTATGCCTGCTTGTCTGAAGGGCGGTGAGAGTGTAGTGTAGCTCCTATTTCCCTAATAGGCTCTGCGCATTGGAATAATATATCCTATAGGTTTGACATAGGACTAAGGTCAGTATGTCCCTATCGAGTATATTAAACTTAATTACTTGTGCCAGCTAGCTCAGAGGCCACTAGAAACTCCTTGACAACAAGAAGGGAGTAGTTTCTGGCAGCCGCAAAACATGACCACTGTGTTTCCCTTTAGAATCAGAACGTGTCCCAGAGTCGTGGAAACAATAGATAACTATTTCACTCAGCTCAGTCGTGCATGCTTAGTTTTCTCCAAGTTACACAGAAAGAAATAGACGGGCGTTTCAATAAAGGATTTATTGAACAGTCTTGTTTCTGGTGTAAGTAAAATGTGCTGTTACGATCACAAGACAGTATGCGAGATAAATAATGTACAGTGTGAGCAGTAGAAATAAATAATACTGCGAGAGCATTATCTTTTAGTAAATATGCTGTTACATAAATAACACAGACTAAAAATGCGAGTACTCATACGATGCGTTTCTAATCTAGTTCTACCCCAATGTACCTAACCTAACCCAGGTGTAGGACGAGGTATGAAGTAGGTGAAGTATTCCTTACTATAGTATACTAAGAGTACGCTAACCCCAGTATGCCTAGTATGCCAAGAGTCCCTCTAGGTTCTAGTCTGCTCCATACCTGAAGAATGAGAGAGGTAGGAATCTCTTTGCCAGACTCGAACTCCAACACCCCGCAAGGGAAGTCGGATCACTGGAAGCTGGACTCTCTGTGTGCAGGGATGACAGCGTCTTCTCAGTGCTTGAGGCCGGGAAACGGGCTCCTCTGAAGTCGAGGTCTCCTCTGATTTACAGGGGCTAGGGAAGGTATATTTATACCTGAGAATTACCTCAGAATGTTAGCATTGACGTGAGTCGGACAGCGGAAGACGTCATGAATGAACCCCTAAGGAATAATGGTTCATGCATAATATATGAGTCCTTGAAGAAATCAATAGTCCTGGACTAGGGAAACTCCCGCAGCCTAAGGGTCTGTTCTTCAAGAACTCGTTGTGACGTTAGGGTGGACGGATGTCGGAGACCATGCCTGTTTTTGGAGTGCACGGTTAATGCCTAAATAAGGGCTGGGATTTTATGCCTATATAAGGGCAGGGCGAATTGTGCCTATATAAGGACATGATACTGGAAAGCCCGTTTATGGACACCCTAAGAGGAATACAACAAAAGAGTCCGGAGGTTTTGTCCCGCACTAGATGAAGGAATGTGAATGGGGGAAGTGTGTGTTGAGCGACCTACGGGTCGGAGCAACGAGGCTCTCTTTATCAAGCCGGAGTGTAGCGGACTGGGAAACATATGGTGTGAGTGCCCGAAATGCTTGGCGGCTATCATTGCATTACCCATAATTAAGCCCATAACAACAGCCATACTCAAGTGCTAGTGCGTTGGCATATAGTTTGACATGTAAAAATGTATCGCAGTATACACACGGAGTTACATGTGTGCATATACCCACAGGTTGACGGGCGGCGACTGCATGTGTCTACAGGGGATGTGTAGCTAACGAATGGAGAACACAGGAGGTGGGGTGCCGGTATGAACTTTGAGGGCAACCACCTGGTAAATATACCATTACTACTGTGTTGTATGTGCTACCTTCAGGGCAAAGATGCCTGGTGATATTTTAATAATTTTTTAAAATAATTATTTTATGATGTTCTTATTGGTTGGCACTATTTTTCTGATCTTTTCTTGTTTGTCAGTCACCCTTGGCTCAGATTGAGAAACCAGTGAGGTGAAGATTGGCCCCAAGCCCTGATGAAATTGCCACAAGGTATTTGGCAATGAAACATGCTGGCCTGTCCTAAAGTGGTCTGAAACATGCTGTTCTTCTTTTTTAATCTTGAGTGGGCTCACAGCATCCAATAAAGTAGGCTTATTTGCAAGTGAGTCACAACTCAATTTTAGCTTGGAGAAGCGAGTTTACCTTTTTTTCTCACCACGGGGTCCAGTTGGGATAGATCGACGCAAGCACTCTTTGTGCATTTTTTCACATATCATTTTCTATCTTTTCTTATTCTTCACCTCCTATAATAAGCGTGACACTGTATTCATTTTTTTCATAGTCATGAAAGTCACCAATGATGAAAAACGGGAGCAAACTGGTGAGTACCTACCAGCAGCTGCCTTGGTGATGCTTACATGAGGTACTTTCTGACCTTTCACCTATTTTTCTTGTACACACTACCAAGCGGGGGTACAAGTGGGGTGGACTGACAAACAGTAAAAGTTGGACACTCAGGTCTGGCCGCTATTGGCATTTGTTAGAAGCCAGCGTGTGGGCAGAGATATTAATATCCTGTCCCTAAGATCCTGAAACGTTTCTGTGTCCAAGCACAATCAGGTCTATTAATTAAATCGTTCTCCAAAGTGGGTCCTGGAGGGCCGGATCCATGCCAGTTTTTTAAGACAACTACATTTATCTAAATGGGGATATACAAATATTATGGCATGCATCCGGTCCTCCAGGACCCACTTTTGAGAACCCTGGCCTATGCCAACCCCATGTGTATGGCGATCTGACATGGCCAGAAGGCTGTCATGCATGGAGAGGGATTTCAATGCTATCAAAACACAGTAAGTAGGCGTCAATTTGAAACAGCAAAATTTAGCGCTGTATTATCGATTGGTTAGTTTTTGTAGCAGTAGTTTATGGGTTGGCTATAAAACAGAGTGTATCAAAACATTATTGAGGTCAAACCCTCGAGTTAGACTTTGACTCTGACACCTCCAATTAGCTTACGCTGAAGATTTTTATCGAGTTAGACTTTGACTCTGACACCTCTAATTAGCCTACGCTGAGGATTTTCATCCGAGTGCTCATTTGGGGAAAAAAATATTTAACCCAATGCTGGTGCATCGCACGAAGTTAAGAACTAACTACTTACCTTACCATTGTCTGGCGAGTCAATATAGCGTTAGTCTATAGGTTGGCTGCAAAGTAGAGTGTCTTAGAATACTAATGCAGTTAAAACCTTAAGTTAGACTTTGATTCTGACGTTGTTAATTAGCTCATGCATATGTTACTTATTCGAGCACATTTTGAAACACTTAATCAGTTGCTGGTGCATTGCACTAAGTTAGGAATCAATTACTTACTTCATTTTTTAAGCTGTATATACAGCCCCTTTTTCCTAGTGACATATTTCCAATTGTCTTTTCTAGATAATTCCACACAATAGCGGATATTTAATCGAAATGTAAGTATTTGAATTACTTGAAAATTAAATTGGGTTATAAACCAGAACTCTGATTGCACGTCATGTGCTAGTAGCTTTATAAAATACACATGTATAAACTGTCAATATGTAGGGCTAATCATTACCTTTATTGTGCTCACAGTAAAAACCATAAGGACGGCACATATCGAGTGCGAAACCCGGTACATCATAAACCTATCTTGGATGTGAAAAACATTATTTAGCGTTGGAGACTTATAGTTAAGGTATTTACATACCTAACCGATAAATATATCGATTAAGAACATAAATTATATAAATTAAAATGAGGTATTTCATATCTTTACAGTTGGTCCTCTAATCAAGAATCAACCAATACCTCAAAGTGTTCATGCAGTAGCTGTCAATATCTGACAAGTCTACTCCGAGATATAAGGTTAACCTTTATAAATTTTCTAAATACGGATATTTTTTAGTAGATCACTGGGTGAATCTATTCATATGGAACTACCTGAATGAGGTGGTGGCTATTCCTTTTATGTTTCTAATCTATCTTGCTATACACACTTCATCTTCTGGACAACTCACTAGTCTTTGCATGTATATAAATTGGTGACATTAATCTAGTCTTTTGCCTTGTTTTTTAAATTGTAAACATTAAGTAATGCACGCCCTCATGGCGGCACAATATGTATCATTGAGTGAGAACCTTGTATCTGAAATGTAATATATATACTTTATTTACAGATATCAAAAGTTAACTTTTTGTGGCCCTTTTTCCTGACGAAGGCACAGTTGTGCCGAAACGCGCGTCGAAAACAACAGATTATTAAAATTCTGCCACATTGTTTCTTTAAGATTCTCAGAAACCAATTGTCATTTATCATCAAACCATAAACGATGAAATGTGTTTTTTAAATTGATTGCTAGTTACATGTTGTATGAATGAAGAGGAATGAATGAGTACAAATGGGTTGTTATTTTTAAAATGAAATCATAAAAATATTTTTATATTCTTTCTTGCTATTGTATATCAATAAAAATTATTTTTGTATAGCAATACAGATATTGTTGGTTCTCCCTTTGTTTTCTATAAAGTTTATTCCATTTTTGTGTTGTTTATATTATTGTTGCCTTAAGTTTATACATTAGATGCATGGAGAGGGTGCCATCTGGGTGAGGAGAAATTCAGGAATGGGGGACACCTTCTCTTCATTTGGGGTGTTATGTCTCTCTTATGATTGAGAGAAGACCGGAGATGCAACTGCTTGGGAGGTTGAGTGTAAGAGATTATTCAGAGTTATCTATTAGTTGAGGGCAGTGCGAAAGTGTGTGCCACCTTGAAGGCATCCCACTCAACTAAGCTAGTGGAGGCTGTACCCACGTTATGTTGAAAATAGTCGACAATCATTGAACCCAGTGAAGCTTGAAAGTAGGATCCTCCAAGAGCGTTGGTTGAAACCGCCAAGTGGGAATAGGGGGGATTGTGGTCTCCCATTTCACCTGTAAGAGTTAGGGTTATGATCAGAGTGTGTGCGTCCTAAATATTCTATTTTCATGATGGAGGGGAGCAGTGACTGGGTGGCTACTAGTCTGTCAATGCGAACATGTAATTTGTGAGGAGCAGTGTAAAAGGAGTAAACCTTCACTGTTGGATTACGGTAGTGCCATACATCCACTAGGTGCCATTGCTGGAGCCAGTCAGTCAGCATGCGAGCATTAGAGGTGGCGAGTGTATGGGGTAGCGGAGGGAAATTGCGGTCAAGTATGGTGTCCAATACACTGTTAAAATCTCCCCCAAGTAACCACGGTATCCGATTCCAGTGAGAGAGCGTATATGAGAGTGTTTAAAAAAAGGGAGCCTGGTCCATATTCTGTGCATAGGTCGATCCCAACAATACAGGATTGCCATCTAGGCACTCTCGTACTATACATAGCGGCCGTCAGGATCAATAACCAAGTCCTCTTTTATGAATGGGGGTCTTGGTCTAATCCACAATAGTGCTCCACAAGCATAATTAGAATAGTCGGTGGCATAGATCTGACCTCTCCACCATTGTTGCAGTCTATTGTTTGCTATTTGTGTAAGGTGAGTTTCTTGTAACTGTGCTATATGCACAGCATGTCATTTTAAATAGGCATACATGGAGTAACAACGTGATGGTGTGTGCTTGCTCTAAACATTCCACGTAATTATGTTAAAACATGTCATGATGATGTGCTATGGTACCCATCCCTACTGTGTCATCGCCTTGCCAGTAAGGGCGAGCGGTCTTGGACACAAGAAAGATATTATGCAAAGTGAGTGGCAGAGCCAGAAGAGGACACGGGTTGTAACAAACAATTGAGCACATTTCAACAACAAAAGTATATTGTAAATACCAAAAGAGTAGAAGCACAGCCAGTGTCCACCCAAACGAATAACAAATTCTCTCATGTATAGTCAGTCAGATAGAAATCTAATGGGGGATAGCAAATATGCCAATAGATGTTTACCCTGTTTAGGTTGAAAGACGTTTCCTGGGGACCCGTACTGCTCATAGATACATAGTAACTGCCTTACTCTCTTAACACGGATCCATGAATTAATGTTTAGCCGGAAGTGCCATCACAATTAACAGAGGTTTATACTTCATACCTGTAAAAGATGACAAGCCTGGCATAGACCGACAGGGATGATAGTCTCGGACATGGGCAGAAGCAGGAGGAGGATTGCAAAGTGTGTTCAACACTTATGACAGGTGTCAGACAATACCTGAACAGATGACACTGGGGGCTCACAGTGCAGGAGAACCATCAGGTTCTTTTAAAAGCAGCCGGGACCCACGGAGCCTGACTTAGGTGTATCGAGGGCACACCGCCTCCCACAAGTGTTGGGACTACCGGTCCCCCTCCCGGGCCCGATCAGCTGCCTTCTCAAAAACCGAGTGTTCCTACATATGAGCCGCAAATTGCGACCATCGTTTTATTCCTCCCCACCTTAGCGTGTGGGCCGTGATTATTTGTTGAAACGTGGCCTGATTTTTGCCACTCACTTTTTATTCACTGTTTTCACCTCTGGTCCTGAAGAAAGCCCCCCTATATTTATTTCTGGGGCTGAAACATGTAGACCGTCTCTCTTGACAACAGCGAACTATTATACTCCTATGGTTGTCTACCCCCCTGTTTTTATCCATACCCCGGGCCGCCACTATTAAATAATTTTTGGATATCTAGGCAAGGATTCCCGGAGGTATTTTTAATTTAGCACCACACTTCATCACACTATCACATTACACCAGCTCCGCTGTAATCAGGCGTCGTAGCACAACCGGGCGGCACTCGGCCGCCTGGTTGGGACCCCAATGATGAAGCATGACACCAACTAGGTTGGTGTGTGAGGGGTCTTTTAAAAGAACCTGATGGTTCTCCTGCACTGTGAGCCCCCAGTGTCATCTATTCAGGTACTGGGTACGTCCACATTGTTTATTGGCTATATCTCGGGGAGAAGGACGTGACCCCTCTTACTCCTCGCTCTCACATTTGTTGTTGACATAGGTGTCAGACAATGTCATTGAACTTCCGTGCAGTAATTTCTGGAGGGACAGTCGAATCAGTTCTGGAAGGGCATGTGGTCGATGAGCCCTCGTCACTAAGTGATTGGACAGATTCGTTGTCCAGCCATGAATTCCAATCTTGTTCTCCCAGTGTCGCTGTGGTCTGCACCACCTGCCGACGTTCCAAGTCGGGGACAGCTTTTAAGGAACGACGCCTTGTTTTGGGACATCTGTAATGGCGTTGCCTCCCCACCCCACCTCGATTCGTTGTGTCCATGCGCGTTTGCCTGTCAGTATTGGAGTGGCCTGTGGATTCCAGCCAGTCCCAAACATCTTCAGAGGAATCAAAGAAGTGAGTTTTTCCATCATTTACAATGCACAGGTGTGCTGGTAGTAGAAGAGAATACTTGATTTCAAGTTTGTGTAAGCAGCGCTTGACAGCATGGAAGGAGCTGCGCTGCCTCTGGACCTCCATGGTATAATCCATAAAAAAACATAATTGTGGTGTTGGCTATCTTGATCTCATGTAGTTGCTGCGTCTCCTTTAAATTAGCATCTCTTTCTCTATAATGCAGAACGTGGAATAAAAATGGTCTGGAATTTGGAACCTGGTAAGGGGCGACGGGCAGGAACTCGCTGCGCCGGTTCTACTGTGAAGTATTGCGAGAGAGTATCTTGAGGTAGTACCTGCAGCATCCACTGTTCCACATATGTAACTGCATGTGATCCTTCTGATCCTTCCAGCAGACCACCACATGCACATTATTATGGTGTGATCGAGCTTGTGCATCTTCTACTTTACGTTCCAGCATCTTCACCTGTTCTGTTAGCAGGCGTTGTGAGTTATCCATGTCGCAGGTTTTCGGTTGCATTATTGCAATGGATTGCTTAGCACTGTGGACATTCTCCGCAAGTTTGCAGAGGTCAGCGTAGAGTAGTGTTAGGTCTGCCATAACTGCATCTATCTTGGTCTTGAGGGAGGTCCTCGTGGAATCCAGTGCAGTGCCAAGTTTTTCTGTTGCCGCTAGCACCGAATCCAGCTTATCTCCAAAGGTAGGTTGGGGAGAGGCAGCCCCAGTGGCGTCCATGTTGTCTTGTGGCTGATCTTGCCCGGTCAAGAGCTGAGCACGCGTGCCCTGGGTAGCTGTACGTTGTCGGCCCATGCAGCTATGTCCCGATCTCACATGATATCCTGATGTCATTATGGTTGCAGGAGCCCACTTGCCAGTACCCAACGTGGGGGAGTATGACAGCATGAGCAGCTCCTGGGAGTCAGGCTCACTGGGAAGGGGAGTAGGAGCAGTGATCCGTTGGTGAGCGGCAAAGTACTTCTCGGGCCTTGCTGTGCTGAACTCACCGCCAGCAGCACTGTGTGCTGATATCACTGTCACGCTGCACCGTGAGTGGATAGGATGGCTGCGATGTGTTGAGTCCAAGTTATACATGTGACCAGGGGTTTCAAGCATAATAGTGCAGTGGATCCTCCATTGCAGTACAGAAGAGTGAATACTGTGTGGGAGATATTAGGCGCCAGAGTCTCCTGAGCCCCAATGTGTGTGTTGGCAGGCGCTCAAGGTGTCAACAGGTTCGCTCCACCAGCAAATGAAGCACACTGTAGTTTATCCTTTGTTTAGACAGGTTGCTTACTGCATGGGAGGGAGGCCGCAGTTTTAGAGAAAGTACCAAGGGGGTCAGAGTGCACTGCAATGAATGTCTGGGTGTTGATTAACTGTACACCCTCACCACATCATCTTAGTGGTGCTTCACCGCACCAGTACTCACCGTTCAAGGCAAGCAACACTTGTGTGTCCGAAGCAGTAATTCATAATGGCGGCCGCTCAGGAACTCCAACTTACTGTGCTAGCCCCGCCCTGAGATGTCAGACCTCGGGTAGAGCGGAGCAGTCTATCCCCTAGTTGCTCCTTCGGTGCAGCAGTTCGCCATCGGTGTCAGGCTGTCATCACCGCACCCACATGCCATGATTCTGCAGGCAGCGAGGTGCAGTGGCTACTCACGCCTGCGATATGGAGGTGTCCCATCCCAGGGCTGAGACAGTGGCTTCTCCTGACCGCCCTTGGTCTCGCCACAGCAGTGCTTTGCTCTTCTCGGCCCCATCCTACCGCACTTCTGTGAATGCCAGTCACAGCAGGGCTGCTCGGAACCGGTGGGCGTAGGCGCGTGCCCTTGTCCTGCTCCCGGAGTAAGGGTCCTTTCTCAGCGATGCCGTCAACAGAATTGTGGGCCTAGGCCCAAATCGTTCAGCTTGGCTCCACACCTCCACGACTCACCTCTAGGTCAGCAAAGTCATAACCGGGGTGTACCGCCAGCACCAGGGGTTCACAGGCGCCTGATTCTTAGTGTTTAGAATGGGTCCCCAGCAGGAGAAATGATGACTGAGCGGGGCGATCGGCGAAGCTCGCTCAGATTGCTCCACCATGATGGCTTCCTTAGCCACGCCCCGGGTGTCTACATTCTTCATATGTTAATACGTGCAAGTTAATGAAATGCTACAGATGTGTTCATTTGCCAGGCCTGATGTAATCACTGTCTTGGACTCATTGAGGCCACTTAATATCTTTGGCATTCTGTTTGTGGATCTTTGGCAGCTACATATACACGTGGCATCTCTGACTGGTTTTGAGTTGTGTGACAAGCCTACTGCTCCAACTGTGCTGGAGGATGCATCCGGTAATCATCACAGAAACAACAGTTCACATATGTTTTTACCCCAAATCTCATAACAGAGACTATTTTCATCCCCTGAAGTAAGAGATACCACTATTTCAGTAAATACAGGGTGGAGGGGAGAAACATGGGACCGAATTCTGCTTGACTCAAAATCCAACCCCAAGTGTTCCTTTGGGTATTTTGTCTGAATGCTTTGGGCCATTGGGCGTCACAGAACACATCTTTTGCATGCTCATTGATGGTGTTTAGACTGCACTGAAGGACTGATATGTCCTGGCTTTATGACCCTGAGAAGACCATCTTTGCTGATGTTTCATGTGCTGCTGGGTTTGAATTTGGACTATGCTTTGCATTGGCAAGGCTTTTTTTGACATGGTCACTTTGTATCAAAGCAACTGAAAGGGGACTGAATTAATGGTCACTTTGTAAACGTAGTTGGTCGGCTAAGCATGTGTTCATAATGATTACTGGACTAGAAAAGTTGTTCTACAAAGGAAGATTGGGTTGAGGAATAGTTATGCTTTGGGATGGAATTATGAGCTCTCTTGTAGGATTCTACAACCTTCTGTTTTCTTAAGTAACCCACTACAGGTCCCCTGAGATGAGGCATGCACAAATAGGAAGAGAATGAACAGAATCTTCCTATATCCTTGATTATCTCACATCTGTCCGATTCATTCATTTCCCCAAAAGTCCTGGCCATGAAAACTAAGATAGGACTTACCACAAACCTATCTAAAGCAAAAGGAATTATTTGTAATTCAAGGCTGGTTGCAATTTAACTGCATCTATAGAGATGAGCCATTGATGAATCACTTACATCCCAGGTGTCAAATGCACACGACCATAGCTGAACTTACCTTCTTCAACCCCACACTCTAAATGTAATTATGCCCAAGCTTGGTTTGACTGCTCCCTCAGGATTAGCGGGTCAAAGATCAGTCCTCTTCATAAGAACTTGTCCCAAAGCACTGCCTAAAAAGTTGAAAGCAGTGACTGGTAATTATGTGAGTGTATTGGGGGTGCATTCTACTTAGGTATGGACTGATACGAATTTCCTTCCTTAGACTTATGCACAATGACTGTCACTCATGTAAAACACATGAGAGAAAAAGTTATGGAAGTGGCATTTATGCAAGATCTTAAAGAGAGTGGGTCTTATTTAGGTTCAGAATAAAGTCATACTATATCTATATAACCACCCTTAGGTTCTAGCCTGTAATCACGTTAAATGGTAATTTCTATGGTTTCGCCTTGCTTACCTACCCCTGCTTCAATTTGAAGGCTCCTGTATAAATATACCAATGAACCAACGTATATGTTGTCTTTGTAGCAATCATGATGAAACTAACGGGCGCATATTGTGCCTCTGTCCCAAATTTTTTTAAAGATGAAAATTCTTTTTGCTCAATTTTCAGGAAACAAAATTGTCATTCAATTGAGGATGCAACAAAACTGTGCTTCGCTGGCTGCAATAATGACATAGTAAACACAACAAGATGATGGGCGGAGTGCTGAAACGTTTCAAACACTCACTCCTGGTCAAGAGATCTGGGTTAAATCCATCATTCTTTTGCTCACCATGCCACCCCAGTTTGGACCCAGCCATATGCAAATCAGCCCGAACTGTCAGGCCAAGTCCGCCCTGGACCGGAAACAAGCATCATGGGACCGGTTTCGAGGTATCAACCCTCATCGGCCAGGCTAGCTTGAATCTAGTGGAACAGCGAGCAAGGGACCCATGTCTGAGCATACCTTCGGCCACTTAGGGCGAACATAGCAAACACAACAAGATGATGGACAGAGTGATGAAACTTTACATTCACCCGCAGTCAAGAGTTCTGGGCTAAATCCATTGTTCTTTTGCTCACCATGCCACCCCAGTTTGCAATAATTAATTCATCAGTGAGCAGCTCATGTTAAATATGTGTATTTGTATGCGATTTTTTAATTTAGAATATTCATTGAATATTGCAGTGTAATTGCATGTATATAGCGCTTATTACCCCATATGAGGCGTTAAATATGTGAATGTAATTCATTTTGCAAAGTAATGAGCATAATTACATTGAATTTTACCCGCTTTTTATTTGCAATAAAACAGTTCTGACTAATAATGAATGTAATTTTTGCCAATTATAGCCCTTCGATTGCATTGTGTATTTGCCTATCTAAATGATGGAATATTGTGGCAAATTTAAAAAATATACATTTAATAAAGATTTACTACCACACCCCCAAATCTATGGGTAGTAGTAAACAGTAAACAAACAAAGCACCATAGATAGCCAGAAAACACAAGCTTCGATTACCTGTTCTCTGCAGATGCCAGCTCAAGCAGAATTAATGAAAAGAATAGCCTAGGTAAAGTACACTAGTTGATGGAATCAATATTGCCAAGAAATTGTGGTTATCTTACAGCAAAAGTTAAATCTGGTAGAATATCAAAAACCTTCAATTCATTTCTCCTATTAATCACTATTGTCTTCTCTTCCGTGGGTTTCAGAATTGTGCCTTTTATTTCCAGCTCTGACTTCACGGAAACTTCACACATTATTCACCTGAGAAACATTTGACAGCAGCTAATGACTGTGTGTCACAGCTTTTAGGTAGCATACACAACTGTCATTCCCACTGACTTCAACACTTCTGTAATTAAATCTAGCCTTGATGAATTAGTCACTTTATGTGGGAAAATACCAATTTTAGTCATTTTGGGGCATATTAGCAAGACCGGCGATAAAATTATCGCCGTTTTAGCGTACAGGAAACTGCCGCTAAAACGACGATAATGAGCTTGCTAATAAGCGTTATAGAATTCAATAGAAGCCCAGGTTAGATGTCCTGCACATCTATCCTGGGCTTCTATTGGAATTCTATAACGCATATTAGCAAGCCCATTATCGCCGTTTTAGCGGCAGTTTCCTGCCGCTAAAACGGCGATAATTTTATCGCCGGTCTTGCTAATATGCCCCTTTATTTTCTACCTCTCTCCTTTAGAAATGTGCGCTATACATGCTCTGATGCAAAAAATATATAAGAACAAGCTTGTAACTGCAAGTTTTGAAAGTAAACTTTGCAAAAGAAAATCATCTATTTTAATCCCAAACTTGTGAGCTGTAAAAACAACATGCATTTTACCTGTCAGGCCAATACCTCTCTTTGCACATATTTTTGACAGCTTGACTCCTACATAGTTGATCTATAATTTAAGCTCTGAAAAACAATAAATACATTGTAAAGAGTGGGGAAATAAAAGGGATGACATTATGGGCACTCAGAAGTGAACAATTCTCGCTACTACAAAAAGACTAGTGGGGGGGTAAAATATGTTTTTCAAGTTATAAGTAACAAATATGCTGGTAAAGTCGTGGGTGTAATGCGGCATGGATCATTTATGTCTATGGACTGTTGTATGTCTCCATCTATGACCGTTCATCAGTAGTTTCAAATTGTCATAGGCAGTGCCTGATTTGTAAAAAAATAAAAATAAAAGAAATAATAAAATAAAGCAAGGAGCCAAAGTATTTCTTGGAAGCCTGCCTCCATATCTGCTGAATGCCAGGTTTCCCAAATCTCAAGGGTGCCTGTTCTTGAAATCACCTCTTACCTCTTTCTTCCACCACTCTTCACGTCCTGTTACGTTATCTCACTCTTGCGGGTTCTTTTTCATCCCTGCTTTCTCATTTTGAACCTGTCTCCCCACCTTTCCCTTCTTCCATCTTTTTCCTTTTTGCTCCTCTTACTCTGGATCAAATTTGGATGATGAAAAATAAGTTTTGGTTGGCAAAAAGAGAGTGGCAACCACCAACACAAATTAACCACTGAAGTTAGCCCTGTTAAGCTCCCTTGTATGTTATCCTGCTTGGTTCTGGGATGTGGAAGAGCAATGTGCGTTCTTCATTATGTAGTCATTTCTGCACCAAACCATAAGCTAACATAAATGAACCCCATTTGTAAGGCTGAAGACTGTTATTTATATTGATGAGTTAGCTTGACACATTTTGAAAATGTAATAAAATTTGTAAAATGTAATCACAGTTATGGAAAAGACCTGTCTACCGTTGAAAGCATGGTCTCGAGCTATTGAGTAGTCCAGACCTGCACACCATTTCTAGAAGACAGATACAGGAACTCATCCAAAATTGTGGAGCTTCGCCCGACATAACCTCGCAATGACAATAGGATATGACTCGCCAATCAATATTAAAAGTATCCACTGGAACTCTGCAACAGAACACCCACAACCTGCTAACAAAATGCAGGACTCTAACCATAGCCCTCAGTCCCACACTGAAGGAAGTGGCCCGATTAGGGTCACTCACGACCTCCTCTCAGCCTTCCATACCAAATGAAGAGTCTGTCAGTCAGTAGAGAATACAAACTAAATATCTGTTTATTCAGGTACACTCAGAGTGGAGCCCGGTCTGCCCAGTCACTTAAGAGTGCTGCAGAGGGACTGACATCAACAAGCATAGAGATGTATTATGTACATTTCAGAACCAATGAAGGCATGCCCACAATGGAATATTCCAAACAGATGCAGTAAAACAGTGAAATACAAAAAATTAAGTTTCGGTTCTGGGGCCGGGCACACACTATGTACCAGTCAAGGTCATCCTGCCCGTGCCCGCCACTAGACGAGTGGGAGAAAGCTTCCATCTAAAAGGAAAGGTATGCGCTAATAAGAACAGTCTATTCATTAGTGAAGCAGAACCCAACCTTGGAGAAATTAAACACAACAGGGGCCTTTACACGGAAATGGCAAAGTATAAGTTTTGATTATAACCCAAGATGGCGCCGACATATAAAATGGCGCCGCAAATGCTGTCAGGATGAATAGAATACTAAAAAACGAATTTTTCAGATCAATGACAGAAAAGAAGTTAGCAGCGGAAGGAATCATTGTCAAAAGTGTAGTAATGTCCCGGACCACTGGAAACTGGGGAATTACTATTTTGTTAACTTTGCGCAAATCAATCACAAAATGATAAACATCTTCATGATCATCAGAGGAACCTGAGGGTATCCGTTTAAGAATCGGAAGAATGTTGGCAGACATCTCCTCAACCACTCCTTTCTTGATCAAATCCTCAATTATTTGTAAAAGGGCCTGTCTCCCGCTTGAGGTATTTTATACTGAGGAATATGAGGCAAAACAGCGTTATCTTTAAACTGAATCGAAACCGGCGGTATATGAAGCAGTCCCACATCTGTATCACCCGTCGTCCATAAAGTAGATGGTACATCAGCAAATTCAGTGGGAAGAGGGAGAGACAAGCACTGTCTAGTACTCACATTTGGGCCCATCGTCATATAAACACCTTCCGGGGAACAATAGATAGTAGCATGCAATTTCTTCAACAAATCCAAACCCATCAAATTTTCACCACAATTGGATGTCAGCAAAAATGGAGAATCCACAGTAAAAGGACCGATAGTCAATTCAAGAGGTCTTGAAATGGGGATTCACAACCAGTACACCTGAAAACCCTACCGAAACATTATTATGGCCAGACAGAGCCGCCCCAGGGACTATACTTCGAGAAACAGAACTTTTCGTTGCACCTGTGTCCACCAAAAATTCCTTAATCGAACCTTGCAGTTCCGCTGTTACATAAGGACCACGCTGATCTACAGGTATCGGAACTGGTCCTCCACTCTGTCCCTGGCTGTCCTAGTTACTTCCTCCATATCATAATCATCATGATAATACTGTCCATCACGAGGGTCATCAAAGTAATTATTATCAGAACGACCCTGTGAGCCTGAGGCGCTCTGAGCCCTATCAGCCCCACCAGCTCCACAACCATGTCCACGAGAACCTCGTCCTCAAGAGACTGCCACCTTCTGCAAAAGCACGGGGCACTCGCTGCGCCAGTGACCCTCTTCCTTACAATACGCACACTGATTCGGCCTCAATGGCGTCGTATTCGGCTGCCTACTAGTACGTGGAAGCTGTCGGGCAGGACCACCACGTTCTCTACCATTCCCTCTAAAACACTGCTGCAACAACACCTTTGCTTTTTCTCTGTCCTTTCTTTCTCCTCATTGTCTTGATGTTCATAATATTGGAAATAAACAACAAAAGAGTGAAGCCTACAGTAAAGAGAAGCCAGCAAGAGGAGTCACTCTCGTTTTCTAAAAGAACCCTCACTCACCAACCTAGTTGGTGACATGCTTCATCATCGGGTTCCCACCAGGGGGCGAGTGCCTCCCTGGTGTGCTACAACGCCTGGCTACAGCGGAGCGGGTTTTTGTGTTTGAGTGAGTGTGATAATTGTGGTGAAAAGGTTAAAAATACCACGATTTTATCCAGAAGATAATTTATTAATGGAAAATCGGGTATAGTTAAAAACGATGTGATGGATGTATAAGCTGGGAAAATCTGGCCCGCTACATCCTGTGTAAAAGAGTCAATGTGGTCAACATGTTTCTGCCTTCAAAAGCCCTTAGCGAGGCATTCGTCAGGACCTTTAACCACGGCGGTATGCGCGCGCTAAGGCGCACCCTGACCTGTGGTTAGTGTAATTCATGCGAGACAACTTACAGTTTTTATGTATATCAAGCCCCAGAATTTCTGAAAGCCAAAGAGAATATTCAATGTAGGACAGCCTTACACCATGGGTCACAGGGGGGGGGCGGTGGCCTGTAGTCACACGTACTCCAAGGCCAGGCACCCTCTCGGTACCTGGATACTCCTGTCAGCTGGACCCCGTCTGTAAGTTGTCTCGCATGAATTACACTAACCACAGGTCAGGGTGCGCCATAGCGCGCGCATACCGCCATGGTTAAAGGTCCTGACGAATGCCTCGCTAAGGGCTTTTTGGAGGCAGAAACATGTTGACCACATTCACTCTTTTACACAGGATGTAGCGGGCCAGATTTTCCCAGCTTATACATCCATCACATCGTTTTTAACTATACCCGATTTTCCATTAATAAATTATCTTCTGGATAAAATCGTGGTATTTTTTAACCTTTTCACCACAATTATCACACTCACTCAAACACAAAAAAACCCGCTCCGCTGTAGCCAGGCGTTGTAGCACACCAGGGAGGCACTCGGCCCCCTGGTGGGAACCCGATGATGAAGCATGTCACCAACTAGGTTGGTGAGTGAGGGTTCTTTAGAAAACGAGAGTGACTCCTCTTGCTGGCTTCTCTTTACTGTAGGCTTCACTCTTTTGTTGTTTATTTGTAGTTGTTATATGGGGGACTGAGAGTGGTTCCTATTCTCCTTTTCCCTCACTCTCTTGTTGTTGAATTGTTGTTCATAATATTGGGCCATATTCAAAATAACAGAAGGGGAAGAGGTGGACCAGGTACTTTCAGAAGCCTGCAATCGAGTAGCAATTTCGGGAAGTAAATTAAAAACAAATCTGTTAACAAATAACCGAACACCTCCTTCAATAGACAAATCCTGCCCACTATAATCCAAAAATGTATCCTCGAACCGAGTGAAAAAGTCAGACACATTCTCATCTTTCTTCTGTCTACAAGCTGACAATTTATCCCAATCTACTTTTCTTGGCGGAATAAAAGAATGCATATACGTAATAATGCGACCTGGCAACGCTAAAATTTCTTCTCGGGCTTATCACCCGGTTTCCTCTCCTGGTCCCATGCTTTAATTTGATCCCAAGTACCACCCAACTCCGGAACATGATCTTGAGTATGGACCTGTCTCCAAATATAAACGGGAACAAGAAGACCAAAGAACATTTCAATATCAGCGAGAGTCATCACCGTCGAGGAAGTAGCTTCAGTCAATTCTTTATAATAAGCAGTGGGATTTTTCCTAGGATCGGGCAAATGAGTCTTAAAGGACAAAACCTCACTTTTTTTCCATGGAGTATAAACCCATTGTTCCTGAAACTCGGCTGCCACTGCCGCTCGAGTAACATTACCACGCTAATCCGTTAACTCTGGTATCTCGGGGTGATATATGGGATGAACCTCTCTCATCGGAAACTGGGACACTGTAGTAGGACTCTTATCATACAACCTGCCCCTATAGGCAACCGTATGTGGCAATGTTACTGGGGAGCCGCCAACGCCGCCAAACTCCAGCCGCAGCAGAGGAGGGGGGACTGCAAGCCCCGGCATCCACAGCGCCAGGAGGCGCTGCCTGCAGTTTTCCCGCGCCCGGAGGCGCATTTAGCAAGCTCGCGGCTCCCGCAGCGCAGGAGCCGCCAATGCCGCCAAACTCCAGCCGCAGCAGAGGAGGGGGGACTGCAAGCCCCAGCATCCACAGCACCAGGAGGCACTGCCTGCAGTTTTCCCGCACCCGGAGGCGCATTTAGCAAGCTCGCGGCTCCCGCAGCGCGGGAGCCGCCAACGCTGCCAAACTCCAGCCACAGCAGAGGAGGGGGGACTGCAAGCCCCAACATCCAGAGTGCCAGGAGGCACTGCCTGCAGTTTTCCCGCGCCCGGAGGCGCATTTAGCAAGCTCGCGCCTCCCGCAGCGCGGGACGCGCCCGGGCGAAGCCAGGAAGAGGCAGGGCTGGGCAACCCCTCTGAGCTGTTGTTCACGAGTTGGACCAAGGAAAATGAGCACTGTGACACCATCCAGGTACCCTGTCTTCTTTCTTTTTGTTATTGAACTGAAAGTGTATGCACCAATAAGTGGGGAGAGCACAGCAGGATGGTGAAACGCAAGGCCAAAGGAAGTCCAAATGGAGCAAGAAAACAGGCTAAGAGACCACCAGTAAGCGCTGCTGCTAACTGTGTAGTAGACGACATATACTCGCTAATTGAGGAAGTAGAGAGTCTGTTAAGTGGCCAAAATAAGAAACTGCAAGCGGGCCCCAAAATGGCATCTATCTTTTCACATAAGAATTCTAAGAGGAAAGTAACACACTCTGGTGCATTACCAAAGGATAGTGTAACATGCCAAGCACTTACCAGCGACACAAACAACCAAGAGCTCCAGGAAGACAGTTGAGTGACCCAGTCTTCATCTGCTGCTCCTCCCAATAACATGGCGGAGGAAATAGTGACTGTAAATATTGCGTGCTCTAACCGCTTTGACCCTTTGGACACTAAAGATATAGATTCTATTGACATTAATAATAAAAAGGTCATTAGTCCCCGTTTGGATTGTATTGCGGTTAAGTCTGTTGGAGGAGGAGTGGAAGTCCCGTTGAATGGAGGCATTGAAGTCCTACATACTGAAATACATGAGTTGAAGATAAATGTCAAGGATCTAACATCTGATGTGTCTGTACTTAGGGGAATCATAAGGGGCCTGATAGATCAGCTTAACAACGCGTACCCCAGCACGATTCATCCAAGTACGATCCCCCCCAGCACAACCCAAGGGGTAGGCGAGGGTGTTGAGTACAGATGTATGCCTCATCATAGCAATAATGGGGAGACCCGTCACGTAAGAAGCAGGAGCAGGGGCCACACTATGCATTTTAGAGCCCCGAATTGTCAGCAGCACATGACTATCAATTCCAAACTCCAAACGCACCAGCAAGCACCTATGTCGTTGTTGCCTACCCAAGGAAATACCTTAGATTATACAAAAACGTGTTACAACTCAACCAAGGTGGGTTGCCACTATGGACTGGGAGGGACCAGAGGCAAAGTGGGTCCCATGGTAGGCACTTCTGGAGAATTGACTAACTCAAGAGCTACTCTATTTGGTAACATCGGGCCAAGGGATCCTGCCCCTAACTATTCACACAGAGAAGGTGAGGGATGGGTCATGGGAGGTGGATCTCTTAAAAGTCCCCCTAAGGAGGCTTGCAGTAGAGTGTACCTGACGAACGTACCAAATTTGACCAATGACCAGAGAGAGTCTAGGGACGCTTTGTTGAACAAAGCCATCCACTGGCTCAGGCAGGTGAGGCACTGTCGCTCTATTATAAGATCCGATATTCAGAATGCCAAGCGTTATCCCACAAACCAAGATTTTGACCACATTGAATTGGATCTGGTCTCTAATGACCTGGTCATGGGACTGGTTAATCTGGAGCAACGCTCCCAGCCTTTAACCAAATCGCAAATCCAGATCAGGTTTTCATCCCCAAGAAAGGTTCCTGGCATTGGCCAAAGTCAGATGCACTCATTAGCTAACATCACCAATAGTAATGCCCAAGCTATTGCCAATGTAGCCCCTGCGAACAGGCCCATCTGACGGGTTGAGGGATTGTTTCCACACAGCGCTATCTCAATTACGCAACATGCAAATCATTTTCATTCTATCCCGAACGAACCACCAGGGGTCAACACGGCTAGCGTTGAGGGGAGACAGTCCTTGAATGTAATAACTATACAACCCCATTTAATAAACCAACCGGCATTCAACGAGCTTAGGGTCCAGCAATCAATTAAAGATAATGGTGGGGAACTCAGGTTGTTGTCTTGGAACCTAGCAGGACTAAGGTCAAAGATTGCCTGTGACGACTGGGGGAGGCTGATAGACAGCTATGATATCTGCCTCTTCCAGGAGACATGGGCAGTCAATAAATTTTACAGAGTGGGATTCACCAATTACAGTATAGAAGCCATTCCATCAAAAAAGGGTCATCCAGCGGGTGGTCTAACAATTTGGACTAAAATTAATTTGGGGTTTCATATCAGCAAGCTCGATTTTGATAACTCTAACTTAATGACCCTGATCCTGAAAGACACCCGCTCCAAGAGGTCCTTTTTACTGGTGAATATCTACAATAGGTTCGCCTCACAACATCATGATTCTCCAACTATTTCGTACCTAGATAAAATAATCGAGAAGGAAAGGGCACTCCATCATTTAGTAATAGCAGGGGACTTTAATGTAACATTCGAGCCCTTAGAAGTTACCAAAAACATCACTGATGAAGAAGACATGGAATTGGGCATTCCATCCTTGGGGAACGAGAAGTTAGCTAAGAACATTAGAGTGGCTCTCCAAGTCGCTTCCCTTACTTACAAATATGGGTTACGAGCTGTGAATGGCCGCTCGATTTCAGACCTTGGTCTACACCACACTTACAAGCGGGTGAATTCCAAAACAAGAATAGATTACTTTCTGATCGACATACAATTATGGCCAATCCTTGCTGATATGCGGGTTCTAGAGAGGGATGATAGTGACCATAATGCCCTCTCTCTAGAATTAAAAGAGGTATTTGGCTCCCGTTGCCCATCTGGGGAGCCTAATCCCTCGAATTACATTGTTACTAGTAACAACTAAAAAGGATTAAATGGCCACAAATAAAGAACAATGCTGAGACCCTGTCAAAAATTTACACCACTGTTGCCAACTTCTTGGTGTCCTTAGGGCCTAATAACATGGAGTTGCAAGCGAACGTAGATGCTTTCAGGATTTTATTAAACAACATCAATATATTTTTTATAAAACCTCTAGTAAGAATAGAACTACAAGGTCCAAATCAAATGTGTGGTTTAACGGTGATTGTAAATTAGCGCGCCAGTCCTTGATGGGTGCAATAAAGTCTGGCCAAAGAGAACCCATTATTACTTATAGAAGAGCCTACAAAAAGGCCCTACACGAGGCACATAGGAATTGGCATAAAGGGCAGTGGGAAGACCTACTTGTTGCGGCTCAGACTAGAAATTATTCAGATTTCTGGCACCTAATTGCAAAAGGGACAAAAAGCTTAGTTGCGGAAGACAGCTTCCATATCCTCCCACAGGTTTGGGAGGACCACTTCTCGAGGTTATATGCAGGACCAGAGGAAAGTGAGACAGCACCCAAGGAATCTTCCTACCAGGGAGCTGACACTGCCTGTCTTTCATTTTCAGTAGATGAAACCCATGAGGCAATCATAACCATGAAGTGGGGGAAAGCTCCAGGCCTAGATCTAATACCGAGGGACCTTTATCTCTCTGAACCCCAAATATGGAGCGTGATCTTAAATTATACTTTCAATGCCATATTGGGGGGAGCAGAGATACCAGATACATGGCTGGGCGCGGAAGTCATGCCCATCCATAAAAAAGGAGACAAAAGTGACCCGATAAATTACAGGCCGATTAGTCCTATCGACATAGCACAGAAAATATTCTGCCGGCAACTGCTGAAGAGAGTTAATGAATGGGTCAGCGAGGGGATCTATTATCACCCCTGCAGGCAGGATTTCGAGAGAAGACAAGCACAGTTGATCAGTTGCTTTGCTTCCTCTTGATCCTATGGAAATATGCAAAAATAGTTAAATGCTCTCTATACGTGGTGTTTGTAGATCTCAGGGCCTCGTTTTATTTAGTACCACGGGGAAAACTTTGGACAGCTTTGACTAACCTTGGGTGCCATCAAACCTTTTGCAGATCCTTATTAGACTCCACACAAACAACTACGCTCAAATAAGATGGGGTAACGACAGAGGATTAACTAACCGGATGGGGGTGAGCCGCGGAGTAAGGCAGGAATGTGTTTTGGCACCAACACTATTCACACTTTATATAAATGGCTTGATTGATCACTTAAGGGATTGCAGGGGCGATCCTCCCAAGCTTGCAGGGTGTGAGGTGCCTGCACTACTCTTTGCAGATGACACCCTGCTTATTTCATGGTCACCGATGGGGCTTCAAAACTTAGTGGACCAATTTGGGAGGGGCTGTGAAGAACAGGGGCTGGAAATTAATCATCTAAAAACAAAATTCATGGTTTTTAACCGTCACAAGTCTTTTAACCAAAGTATAAAACTGGGCACAACTATACTGGAGGAAGTTAAACAATTTGACTATCTGGGGGTGAGGTTTTTTAACACACTATCGTGGTCACCCCAAATACAAAAAAGCCAATTCTCACTACAGCACGTGGGATCGGCCTTATGTAAAAAGTTAAAAAAGTCAAGCTTTAGACCATTGATCCCTGTTACCCAAGTGTATCAGGCAAAGGGACTCGGGGCAGCGCTGTACGGCGCAGAGCTATGGGGGCATGTAAATGTAGCAGCCATTGAGAAGGTTGAAAATAATTTCATCAGATCAATAATGGAACGTCCCCGAAATGCACCACTCACACCCATGCGCCTAGATTTAGGAATGAGGAGCATCTCTCATGTAATTGCTCTTCGACCATTAGTCTACTGGATGCGCATATGGGCGAATGATTCACCACTACCCTTGAAAGAGTCAATTCAAGACATACTATTATTAGACACTAAAGGGAGTATTGAGTGGTTCAATCACATTAAGACATGGCTGAATAAACTTGCCATGTTTGACCTTTGGCTAACCCCCAGTAAAATTGAAAAAAGATCGGTAAATCACCTTAAAAAGAATTACTGGAATCACGTCATGGATAGCTGGCTCAATAAGAGTGCTGCAGGGGAATTGACATGTAGGTTCCTCAATATCAAAGATAGTATGCTACAAGAGGAATTTTTAAATCGAATAGAGCCGCCCCTTGCTAAAACATTATACCTACAATTTAGGTATGGTATTCTACCAATTAATAGTTTTATCAGCAACTGGAACGGGGTTGATATTTCGTCCTGTTGCCCTGTGTGTGTCTCAGCACTCGAGTCAGAAATACATTTCTTGTACTTCTGTCCCATGTACCAAGAGATAAGAAGAACATGGCTAATCCCGATTTGCCGGATTCTAGCAGCGACCCGCTTAAATTAAATCACTAGAATCCTGAAAAGTGATACCTCAGAATACTTGGTCTATCTAGTACCTGCTCCAAGCATGGATCATAAGAAGCAGGATAGTAAAAATTACGAATAAAACCAATTAGGCCAGCCCGAAAGAACTATAGCGAAAGGAAGACGAAGACATTATGTAGAAGGCATTTTGCATGGTTTATATTTGATGGAATCTATATCATGTAAATGTTATTATCATTAATTTGACTAAACGCGCAAGAGGTGTAACACAAACCGCTTCTAGGTGTATGGCATGTATAGGTCAAACTGTTATTACAACATGTTATAAATGAATTTGCTTTTATATTTGTAAATATTTTTAATTTTAGTATACATTTTATCTTTGATTCTATATGGTACTAGTATTATGTATTTTACCAAATTTTAATTTACATATGGATGTCATTGGAGTGAAATGATATAGTCCCGGTTTATCTTAAAATATGGGGGCCTATTACCAACAGCGTGCGTTAATTAACGCAAACCACAGTTAGCGTCGTTTTTTTTATCGCTGGATTCGTTTGCGGAGATAACGCGTTATTAGCAACGTTTTATCTCCAATGCGAAACAAATCCAGCGATAGCGGCGATTCCCAGCATTAGCACGAGAATTCCTTGCGATAAATTCCTATCGCTAAGGAAAAACTCGCTAATAGGCAGGTGGGGACTTAACCGTAGAATCCACCTCCCATAGACTATAATGGCTAAGTCAGGTTTCTAGCAGGTGTTAAAATCCAGCGCTAATCGGGGTTAACGCACATTTTTTATCGCTTCGCGGGCCTTGCTAATAGTGTGAAGTTGTGTTTGCGACTGTCTGCGTGTATTTTTAGTGAGGAACGCCCACTTTGCATGTCATTAGCGATAAATATCGCTGACATGCAAAGCGGTAAAAAAACGGGCGCTAATGCCCGAAAACTGTCGCTAACTGCTGTTAGAGACAGTTTGCTGATAGGGCGATAAAAATATCGCCGCTTTAGCGGCAAAAAGTGCCGCTAAAGCGGCGATAGTGCCCTTGCTAATATGCCCCATAGATGCTTGGTGATGCCCTCCGTGATTTAGGTCCAGGACCAAGCTGCTAGTCACCACGTGTATTTCAGCAACTTAACTCAGACCTTTAAGACAGACAGTCTCGTTTTCCTCAATCAATCGTTCTTCTTAAAATGTTTTTCCTTTTTATGAACTGTATATGATGTGCTTTTATGGTTTTAATGCAAAATCGAATAAAGATATTTACTACTAGTAAAAACCTGACCTGGGTCCATACCGATGGTATACACACGATCTTTAATATCAAATAAAATTTGCGGCACAACATTCCCAAAATGTTGCTCCCAAAGACCAATTAACGTAGAGGACATATGCTTAAGAGCATGCTGCTGTATAAAGGGCTCATAATCTTTCATCACATCCCAGACATCCGCTACACTATAAATGGGATTACGACCCCACTGCGCGGCCTGATTAGCCACAACCTTCTTCTCTTCATCTCCCACCGCAGACCATACAAAAAGGCCCATAGGCTCATGAAATTTTGGTAAATCTCTATCCTCGAACCCACGAACTGGTGTCTTAGTGCTTACAAATATCGTGGGATGAAGAACCAGAGAAGGAGAAGCAAGAGAAGGAGCAGGTGCAATTGTCGCTAGCAGGTGCATCGCTGGGGACAGGGATGCAGAAACAATAGGTGTGGCAGGAGTACTAACAGTCACTGTTGCCACAGGCGGCAAAGAAACAGAAGAAAGAGGAGGAGGAGGAGCCGAAGCCACAGCCGTTGAAACGACAGCAGCAGACACAGGAACAAAGAGGACAGCCATAACAGGCGGCTGTGATGGCACACGGACAGTAGGATATATCCTCTGCGGAGCATATGGAGGCAGGGCAGAGTATCTAACAGCTCCTCCACGAAAGTATCAGTTTCCCCCTGAGTCAAATACAATTTATCAATATGCAATCCAAACCTCCTATCTTCGCATTCAACTCCCTTTTCCTGTTTTTCTCTATCATATGCTACAGCTTTTTGAATCAATGTCTGCATTTTCCCTTTCCGGGCCTCCTTCTCGAACTTCAGTCGTCTCTGCCTACCTGCCTTTTGCCACGTCCTGAGAGAATCCAACATAGACTGTCTACTTCGCCTTTTAAATAACTGTTCCTGTAAATACCCAATCTTTTGTTCATCGAAAGTGCCCGTTAACGGCCACTGCAACTCAGCATTGTCCCTCGTATATTTGTGCCACAATGTACCAAACATAATAGGGCCAAGACCATGCTTCACATACATATTAAAATTTGGAGTGCCTTCTGGAGGCGCCGGCTAAGCTTCTTTCAATCGAGTATCTGCAAAACAACAACGACAGCACAAAAAAAAAAACTTACTGATTCCAGGCATTTTCAAAAGAAAACCAGTTCACTATTTCATGCCTGCAAAGCAATTGCAAGTGCTTTCATCCCAAAGACAGTCTTCAGCCCGTACCAAATGCAAACCAAAATGGTACCATATCCACAAAGAACCAAAACAAACTCACCTGATATATGCGGGTCAAGCAAACTAATTCTCCACTGCCGACTCTTCAGACCAAACGGTCAGATCCAAGGGTTTTGCCGTTTAGGACTCCAGTCGGGATGATCGCTGGATGAGACACCGTCCGACAGGATGGAAGGGGCAGCTACGAGCAAACAATGCTCCTCATACAGGGATCCCTGAAGTGTCAGTCTGACCCGACGATGGCCTCGACCTCCAACCCCGTCCGCGGAAGGGGATGGGTCACTCACCCGAAGGAGTCCCTGTTCAGGCGCCAACTGAAGGAAGTGGCCCGATTAGGGTCATCCGGGTCACTCACGACCACATCTCAGCCTTCCATACCAAATGAAGAGTAGGTCAGTCAGTAGAGAATACAAACCAATATCTGTTTATTCAGGTACACTCAGTGTGGAGCCCGGTCTGCCCAGTCACTTAGGAGTGCTGCAGAGGGACCGACATCAACAAGCATAGAGATACATTATGTACATTTCAGAACCAATGAAGGCACGCCCACAATGGAATTTTCCAAACAGATGCAGTAAAACAGTGAAATACAAAAAATTAAGTTTCGGTTCTGGGGCCGGGCACATACTATCTACCAGTCAAGGTCATCCTGCCCGTGCCCACCATTAGACAAGTGGGACAAAGCTTCTATCTAAAAGGAAAGGTATGCGCTAATAAGAACAGTCTATTCATTAGTGAAGCAGAACCCAACCTTGGAGAAATGAAACACAACAGGGGCCTTCTCTCGGAAACGGCAAAGTATAAGTTTCAATTATAACCCAAGATGGCACCGACATATAAAATGGCGCAGTGAATGCTAACATACATGAAATAATGCATAAGTAGGATTTTTCTATTCTAACAACACTTAACAGTTATGGTAAACAATGCCAAGCATATTTCCTACCTTTAACCACATGATGGAGGGCATTTAGTCTATTCTTTATGATGGTCCTCTCAGAATCAATTTGATATATTCTATGACATCATATGCCAGTTCATTACCTTATTCCTCATAATCGTTGAGGGTTTGGCAAGGAAGACGACCTTTACATTTAGGGTGGACTCCCGTTCTGTCAAACCTTGAATGTGGCCCTTATGTTTTCTTCTAGTCTTTCTGTCAAATAGACGTCATTATTTCATATATTAGAACAGGAATATTCACCTGCATTTCTACAAATAAAAATGCTTGAGCCATCAAATAGAGAAAGTTAGTGCACTATTTATGAATGCAGAAAAAGTATGTGAAACGAAAAGCCAGCTTGGTTAGGAAGAAAAGAACAGACAATTGCAAAACCATAAAATGGTGACCATCCTCTGGACCTGGAGGTTTTATATAATGCATTTCATAGACTAACCAACAATAAAATAGAAAGTTTATGTAGCTCTTTATTGCAAAGATAATATTTTAAAGAGAGGGCGTGGCCTGGATGCTGCACAAGATGGCCACAGCTCTGTAGAGCTCCGTGAGGCTCTGGCACTAGCGTCCCCAACAACCCTTCTTCTGACGCATGCATATCGGAGGTCTGTCGCAACAAAACTATACCATTATTTTCTTTCTACATGTGGTCTGACATGCCTTTCTCACCTTAACAAGACGCGCGTCTCGGAGACCTCAGCGCATCCGAGGTAATCTTTACGTCGCCCAACACCGTTCTATGCATTCCTGCTTCTGGCGAGCAATGCTTTCGGTGGACTTTGCCTGCTGTCTTTAATTGACAGTACTTTCCACTAGGCTCTCACACACTTACATGGAGGACACTATGGGGGCTACTACATCTACATGAGGTATATTTTGCTTTCCACATGGCAAGTAGCTTCCCTAATGGCAGATGTCATTAACATTTAGAACTAGCTGTCTAGCGATTTATTACTCCAGGCCAACATAGCAGCCTACTCTGAGCTCCTTTTTATATTTTATCCCATACTACCCACTCAATAGTGACATTGAACTTGTGGATTCATATTAGATATTTATGAGGCACTGCTTCTCCGGTGTCCTTCCCTTTGACTTTTATTACATTATACTTCGTTCCCTCCCAAGTCGCTATTGACTTTGTGTGTTTTATGCACTTGGGATTAATTAACTGTATGGGGAAGCCTCAAAAAGGGCAAAATTGCTATAATTCACTTAGCCATTCCAATCCTGCCTATTCTTTCCATATTCAGCGCACTCAACCAACTAAATTCAACTCTCTGGTCAACATGGAGAAAGCCTCTGATTTCTTACAAGACTGCACTACTTCATCTCAGCAAACTTGCACTATTCCTAAGAAATCTAACACCACTGCTTCAGTTAAGCAACCAAAAAAGGATCTTGACTCACCTACTAAAACTTCCACTTCTTTAATCTTGGATGATGTTATGGAGGAACTACGGACCTTAAAAACATTTATGGTGGACATGAATGCCTCATTCCAATGTATCAAAGACAAATGGACTGGCATGATCAGCGAATT
The DNA here is from genome assembly GCA_963921515.1 of Calotriton arnoldi. Lineage (NCBI taxonomy): Eukaryota > Metazoa > Chordata > Amphibia > Caudata > Salamandridae > Calotriton > Calotriton arnoldi. Next base: position 422,190 of record CAWUFW010006909.1, read on the forward strand.
TCAACTCTGGAACAAAGAGTGAGCAACCTTGAGGATCTGTCTCCTACTACTTCCCAGGTCACTAAAGACATTGTTCAACTCAAACATCTCACAGACAATTTGAAGAATACGAATCGGAGGAACAATCTTCACCTTTTTGGTATTCTCAAGGACTCTTAAGATGCTAATATGATTACATTTTTGCAGCTGGTGATTCCCTCCATTTTAAAAATACAGTCCTCCTCTCCTCTTTCTATCCAAAAGGCCCACCATCTTTTCCCTCGTCCATCTCCAGGCAACAGCACATGCTCTAGAGGAATCATCATCCTGTTTTTTGCAATTTACAGGGTTAATGCCCTTGCTCTCTGTTGCTAAAAGGACCAGATCTCTACATTGGTCTAGTCACAGGGTATTCTTCTCATTGGATGTATCCCTTTGCAACTGCAGCCCGCTGGTTGCAATTTCTTGATCTTCGTCCTCAACTGAGAACCATGAATATCTGCTATGGACTACTACACCCATGTCTATTCAAAATCACCTTTAAGGACAAGTCCTACACACAGACTTGCAATCCTTCATCAACCATCATAAATCAGGCCCCATGGATCTAGGGGAATCATCTCTAACATGACTCTTCTCAAGTTTCAAATTTCAGATGTTTATTCTCTTTGTTCTTAGATAGGGTTTACGGCAAAAAATTGTTTTTTTCTTTCTTTAATTGTTATATTCTCTTATGAATATTCTTTGCATGTTTGATAATGTTTATAGCTGCATATTCCATTTAATGCAATTTATTAATTATTTTCCATAAGTCCCCTTTCCCTTGTTCTGGTAGGACCCCACTGTGAATCCCTCGTGTTGTCTTCTCCCTCTTGTTTGCTCACATCATCCTATATGTTCTCCGTTAGACCTGGCATCCTTGGCGTGGTTTTCCTTGACTTTTTTCCTCTACCTCCTGTGTTTTTGATGCTGTGCTGGATTTTATTTTTGCTGGCTTAGATGCTTTGGGCACTCTGGCCAATGCTGATCAGTGTCAAAGTGCAAGGGCTCCCTGTATAAATTGATATTGTGATTGGTTCTCCTTGATTGGCATATTTGTTTTACCAGTAGGTCCCTAGTAAATTGCACTGAGTGTGCCAGGGCTGGTAAATCAAATGCTACTAGTGGGCCTGCACCAATGATTGTGCCACCCACATGAGTAGCCCTGAAAAGATGTCAGGCCTACCACCGCTGTGCCTGTGCGCAGTTTGTTCACTGCCATGTTGACTTGGCAAGTGCACCCACTAGCCAAGGCCCTAACCTTCCCTTTTCGTACATATAGGGCACCCCTATGGTAGGCCCAAGGTACACCCTGGGCAGGGTGCGTGTATGTGAAAGGTAGGACATGTACTGGAGTGTGTAACATGCCCTGATAGTGAAATACTGCCAATTTCGTTTTTCACTATTGAAAGGCTATCTTGCCCCTTAGGACAGAATGGGGAAAGCTTTGTAACCTTTTTCAAGCATATCTTCCCATAGGGATAAGATTGAAAAATTGAGTTTGGTATCCCTGAACTCAGTATTTAATAACACATATTTTAGTACAGATGGTTTTTAAATTGCGTGTTTGAAAATACCACTTTTAGAAAGTGGCTATATTTTTGTTGTTCAACCATCCTGTGTGCCTCTGCCTGTTTGTGGATTGACTTTCTGGCTTTGGAGTGACAGGGCCTGGGGAGGTTGCAGTGGCTCCAGGAGTCTGGATGAGTCAGCACCAGGCTGAATAGGCCTGATCTGCATTTGGAGTGGTGGGAGGAGTAGCACCTGTACCTGAATAGGGCTGTGCCAGCCTTCTACAATACTGGCTCCGCCCCCCTGTGGTGTGTCTGGAGCCAAGGCTCACACTGACAATGGATGATGTTGTGCACTAGCAGAGTGCCCCCCAGAACTGGTTTGAACTGGGCTCAGAGCCCCTTGCACAAAGAGAACAAAGACATTTTGGGGTATAAGTATCAGACCCAAAACCCCAGACTTTAGATCATTCCTGGAATTCAAGAGGAACCTTTGCCAAGGAGAAGAGCTGGAGAGACTGAGGAGAAGTACTACCCTTGCTGTGTGTCTGGGGTTGGCCTGCAGTTGATGTTTCTGCCAAGGAAAGGAGAAGGACTTTTCTGTGTGCTGTGTCCCCTGCTTGAAGGAGATCTCTAAGGGGCTGAAGTGAGCTGGTCTCCTGTTCTGAAGTCTCAGGGACACAAAGACTTCACCCCCAGCTCCCCTGAACTCTGCTGCTGTGAGTTCTAGCCTTCCAAGAGGTGCCTGTGCCAGTTTTGGGTCTCTGGAGGTTGTTGCCTCTGTTTGGGAGCTGGAAGAAAGAAGAAATGTGAAGAACTGCTAAAATCTACGCATCGCTCTTCTTGCGGCTGTTTTTCCCACGCATCTCCACGGGCAAGAAGAATTTCCACGCATCGCTGTGCCGTTGCGAAAACCGTCGCAGCACCTGTCGCTGCTGCTAGAATGAATGCATCGAGGGGTCGCAGCTGAAGAGGACCAACGCAGTGCCGCTCGACGCTGCCGCATCGATCGCCGATGCATCCCGGATTTCCACACATCGTACCTGTGCGGCACGCTCTCCCGATGCATCACCTGCGAACCGGGACCGTCACGAAGAATCGATGCATCACTCCCCATACAGACCGGATTCGACGAATCTCATCCTCTGCGTGTCGCAGAACTGTGGCATCGCCTTCCCAAGGTCTCAGGCGTGTCGCATCTCTTTGTTTTCCGACTCTGTGGCTGTTTGGCTTTTGGAACTTTGACGCATCTACAGGTACTTTGGTGAAAAGTCACGCATCCATAGTTTTCTATGGTACAAGTTCTTGAAACCTTTTGAAAGTCATATTTTTAACTGTGTATGTTGGATTTTTGTCGTTTTGGTCTTGTTTAGTTTAGATAAAGATATTTTATTTTTCTACACTGGTGTGGTGTCCTTTTGTGGTGTTTTCACTGTGTTACTGTGAGTGTTGGTACAAATACTTTACACATTGCCTTTGGGATAAGCATGTCTGCTCGTGCCAATCTCGTGGGAAGCAGTCAGGTGAATCCCTGCTGACGCCTGCTGTCAATCTAAGTGATGTTTTATTCTTTGCTCACTCTGTGCGTGTTTTTCGCTTGCCTCAGCTGTTTTGCCGGGGGCATACCGGTGGGCGCTTCTGGGTTCCTCTCTTCTCCCTTGTTCCCTCAGGGTCTCTCCGGTCCACCATGGGTTGTCCCAATTGTGCGGAGAGAGCCCCCTGTACCGGAACTTTCTCCCGCTTGGCCGCCATTTTTGGAGGTTGGTGGTCCAGACCCGCATACGCTTCCGGGTCAGGGCATTAAATGCCAGCACAACCCCGGGCGCGCAGCGGATGCACGCAGCGGCGCGCTGCTGGCGCACCAAAGGCAAGCCCGTCTGCGCCTGTCCGCGGCTGGACGGCGCCAGGGGCCAGGCACCCTGCCCGTTTTTCCCCAGGTAACAGGGACCACCAGGTTAGAACCTACTCCAGGGGAGATCTCCTGGAGTTACGCACTAAATGTTATCTCAGGGAATGCGCAGCCAAACTGGGCCTCTCCACGGGGGGACTAGTGCACTGTCAACACTGCAATCTCAGACTCACCAACGGTCTGGTGTCTGTTTCCAGCCCCTACGCAGCGCCCCGAGGAATGGGGGTGGCAAGTCCAGTACCAGGACCGACATCCCTACTGGTCTTAAACCTAGGTCTATTAGGGGGGCACTGTTAAATGCCCGCTCCATGACCAAACATAAGGCTGAAATTGCACTGAGTATCCAGACTTATAATTTGGACTGTCTTTTTGTCACTGAGACATGGGCCAATGACAACTCGGGCCCTGACTTGGTGGATGCTGTCCTCCCTGGATATACTATCCTCAGATGTGACCGCGCTGAGCGAAGGGGGGGTGGTCTTGCCTTGGTGGCCCGTGACTTTCTTAAATGCACCCTGACCATGGTGGAAAGGGACTCTGCTTCGCAAGTGGAAGCTGCTTCTTTTAGGATTATGTTGTCCAAGAGTCACAGTTTCTCCGGCTTGCTAGTGTACCGTCCACTGGGCCCTAAACCCGGGTTTATGGAATCATGGTGCAAAATTTTGGAGCCATTGGTCACTACTTCTCATACCACCATTCTTGGGGATTTTAACTACCATCTTGAAAAGGAACAGGACAATGACTCACGTCACCTCCTTGAACTTATGTCATCTCTGGGTTTTGAGCAACTGGTTTAATCCCCCACTCACATCGCCGGCCATACCTCAGACGGCATATTCACCGATCACTGTAACTTAATGATTAAAGATGTACAGCCTCTTAGTTGGGTAGACCAATCGTTGATTATGTTCAAGGTCTGTCATAATCTCCCCATTATTGCGGAGGAAAGCACCACCCCAAGGTATATCCGCTGGAGGGGACTGAACAAGCTTTCAGCCCCCAAATGGGAGGCTGCTTTGGCCTCAGCTGGTGTTGGAAGGCATAGCCCATTACCCCCTACGGCAGAGGGTTTCCACAACTGGATCACAGAGGCCCTAGATATTGCCGCCCCTCTTAAAGACTGCATTTTTAAAAGAGCCAAACCGGCGTCACCTTGGTTTTCTGATGAACTCAGATCACTCAGAAGGGAGTGTCACAGATAGGAACGTAGATGGCGGTTGGACCCTTGTACTAGGGAGAAAGCCAAGCAGATAGCTCTGCTTCAGAAGTATAAACTCGCCATCTTTCAAGCTAAATCTCACTTCCTTACCAACAAGATCCTCGCTGCAGACAATTCTTCTAGCATGCTTTTCAAGGTGATCAAGGAGATCTCCGAACCTTCCGGGGCACAATTGTTGTCCCCTTCTCAAGACCTTTCCGACAGAATAGCTGCCTATTTTGAGGACAGAACCAAGTGGTAGGGAGTGCCCCTTTTACTCTTGCAGCTTTTCCCCAGATTACTGTTCAACAAACTTTGGCTCACCTCAGGGGCCTTAAGTCTAGCTCTCCCTCAGACCCCTGTACGCCCCTCACTCTCAAGTTGGCTCCAACCCAATTTCAGACTTCCTGTGTAAGGTGTTTAACAACATCCTCCAATCCGGCTGCTATCCGGACACTTGGAAGGAGTCTATTGTTACGCCTCTACTCAAGAAACCCAATGCTGATCCCTCTGAATTGAAGAATTTTCTACCCATTTCACTTCTCCCTGCCCCGCAAAAATCCTAGAAAAATTCATCAACACTGAGTTGATGAACTATTTTGATTCTCATGAGATCTTAGATCAGTCTCAAAATGGTTTCCGCGCTGACCACAGCACCGAATCCGCCCTTATTGCTGTCACTGATCACATCAGCATGCAGGTCGACCAGGGTGGCTCGGTGGTGCTGATTATGCTCGATCTGTCGGCTGCTTTTGACACCTTTTGCTCTACTCGGATGGTCCAACGTCTGCGAGAGGTGGGAGTTTCGGTAAGTCCTTGCAGATCCTCCACTCCTTCCTGACAGAGAGAACGAATATCGTTAGCTGCATGGGGTTCAGATCTAAGGCCTTCAGCCTACCCTGTGGTGTTCCCCAGGGCTCATCTCTGAGCCCTACCCTCTTTAATGTGTGTGTAACCCCACTGGCCAAGCTGGTAAGATCCTTTGGGTTCCAGGTGATTTCCTATGCAGACGACACGCAGATCATTGTTTCTATCTCCAATGATCTGCAGTCTGTAGCAGGAAAATGTAGCCAGTGCATGGCCAGCACTATCAGATGGATGCAGGATAACTCCCTTAAGATCAATGCAGTGAAAACTGAGGTCCTAGTTTTTGGTCCACAGACCTCAATCTGGTCGAACGCCTCATGGCCGGCAGATTGCGGTCCCCTCCCTGTTCCGGCTAGGACAGTCAAAAACCTGGGGGTCATTTTTGACATGGGCCTGACCTTTGAGTCTCAGGTCAGCCGCACTGTTAGCACCTGCTCCTATATTCTGAAAACTCTCAGAAAGGTGCTCCCGTATATTCCAGCAGCACTGCATCCGCCCACCATCATTGCACTAGTCACCTCCCGGCTTGACTACTGCAATGCCTTGTACCTTAATATCAACACGGCCTCCCTGAACAGGTTTCAGGTTGTCCAAAACGCGGCTGCCAGGCTGATCCTTAATATCCCTAAACGACAGTCAGCAAAGGAGGGGCTCCGTACTCTGCATTGGCTCCCTATTAGGAAGTGAATTTCTTTCAAAGTCCTGTGTACGGTTTACAAGGCCTTGCATAACAAAGGCTCGCAGCAGCTGAAAACCATGTTTCCATGGTACATGCTTGGGAGGACTCTGAGATCTTCCTCCCAGAGAAAACTGATCTCCCCTAAATTCCGCAAGGCCAGATGGGGCGGACGCTCCTTCTCTGTGGTGGCCGCAAAACTCTGGAATACCCTGCCCTCTTCTCTCTCCCATGCGGAATCGCTCCCAGTGTTTAAAAAGCTGCTGAAGACTAGGCTTTTCTCAATATAGTCAGCAGCTCCGCAACCTCCTTTCTCTTCTCAACCGCCCAGCGCCTTGGCACCTACGGGTATTAGTGCGCTTTATAAATCTGCATCCTATCCTATCCTACCAAGGGGGTGAGCAGGGGTTAGCTAAAGTGTGTATCCTCTTACCCTGACTAGAAGCAAGGGTCCCTATTTGGACAAAGGTACCTACATCTGCCAACTAGAGACCCCTATTTCTAACATTCTCCTTCTTGTATTGAGTGGTAAGTGTGATACTTTTCTTTTAGCCATTTTACTTTCAGTAAAGTTTTGCAATTGCTGTCATCTAGAATTTCTGCATATACATTTATTTACTTGTTTCTTTTGTCTTGTTCATATATAACTTCTTTCTCCTCTTATTGTTCATGCGTCACTGGTGCTGTGCCTATCTTCGCAGGTGTTTCTCTCTTCCTTTCTCTATGGGAAATCATCTGTGTCTCTCTTTTCTTCTTCTCCTGCATCTGTGGACCTTGGTTCTTGAGATGCCATAATTATGTATATCTTATTTTTTAAAGGCTGTTTGCTTTCATTACTCCTTTTATTTTCTGCTATTTCTTTCTTCCTCCTTTTCTATTTCTTTTTTCTTGAAAGTAATGTTCTGACTTGAATCTTTACCTAATCAACAAATTTATATTTTTTTATATTCAATGCAACTTAGAACAGTTATTTGGAATGTTAAGGGGCTTAAAAACCCTGTTAAACCTCAGCGTGTCTTATCTTATCTTGCTTGTTTGAAATGTCATATAGCATTGTTACAGAAAACCCATCTCAGTGACCTAGAGGCAGCTAAACTTAAGAAGCAGTAGGTCGGTGACATTTTTGTATCCCCTTCTCAAAACAACAAAAATGGAGTCATAATTCTATGCCACAAATCTCTATATCCCACCATACAATCTCAGCACCACAACTTAGAGGGACGATGGTTATTAATTACACTTATGTTTGGGGACATTAAACTCACAATACTCAATCTATATGGCCCTACTCACCCAGATTCTGATTTCTGGAAGAACCTATCACATACTCTTGGGGAACACGCTTCTGATAACTTATTAGTTGGAGGAGACTTTAATCAAGTGTATGATCCATTTTGAGATAGATCCTCTTATTCACACTTGGTTCCCCAAGCCTCACACAAAGCCTTCAAAACTCTCATTTCCCATTACTCACTTTGTGATTCATGGTGGTTATACAATCCTGATCTACGAGAATATTCATTTTATTCTCCAACGCATCAATCTCAATCACGTTTGAACTATATTTTCTTGAGCAAAAGTTTGATGCAACATGTAGTCAACTCGGAGATAGGATCTATCCTAATCTCAGATCATGCTGCAGTGTTAACTGACCTTGACATTCTTTCCAGTAAACAATACAAATCCTCTTGGAAATGTAATAATTTGTTACTTTCAGATGGCGTTTTCCTCAAATTTTATACTGCCTTCATCAATGAATTCTTTCGCTTTAATAACAATGATCAGACACCATTTCCTTCGGTATGAGACGTCTTTAATGCTGCCTCAAAAGGATTCATAATAGGTTTCCACCACTCCAAGAAAAAAAATGTTCAACAGAAATCTGCCTCTATTTTGGCTCAAACTTGACCTTGATGCCTTAAACAATTCTAAGATCGAATTTAACAAATTTCCAACTCAGCAGGCTTGTGGCACTCCCCTTAAAATCAATGCAGAGTATTATAGGGGCAATAGTAGAGCCGGCTCCCTCCTTGCCCGTTACTTAAAATGCAGACAAGAAAAATTGGCGATCAAATCCATCACCGCTCAGAGCGGAAAACAGATGTTCAGGGCTCAGGATATTGTGGCATGTTTTGCGTCCTACTAGAAGGACTTATACTCCCCAGTACATACACCATCAGAGGCATCTCTTAATGCCTATTTCTCTTAAACCAAAGACTACTCCATCTACAGATCTCTCTGTCCTGGAACAGCCACTTCAATTTTAAGAATACACTCAGTTGTCCAATCTTTTCCAAAAGGTAAATTCCCTGGCTGGATGACTTCACTGTAGAATGTTATCTCCACTTTGCCAAACTTTTATTTCCTAAACTTTTAAAGCTTTTTACCCACTTCATCAATCCCAAATGCACTTCTGACTCTTTTGCAGAAGCTACCATTTGCTTAATTCCTAAGAAGGACCGCATCCTCCCCAATGTAAAAATTACAGGCCCATTTCCTAAAGCAACGTGGATTGCACAATTTTTACCAAAGCTTTAACCCTTTGCCTACTTCCCTTCATGCTTAACCTCATCGATGTCCATCAATACGTCTTTATTCCCAACAGAAATGTCACTGACAACTCTCGAACCTTTTTAAACCTCATAAATAAGGCCCATAAGATACAGGATTCCCTAGCAGCATAATCCTTAGATGCAGAAAAAAGCCTTCAATAGGGTTAGCTGGGATTTCTTAATGAAGGCCTTATAATAGCATGGTATGGGGTCAAACTTCCTTCAACTCATCTTGTTGCTTTATTCTTCTCCTCACTCTGGTGCTTGTAAATGGCATAAGATGTCATAATTTCTCTCTACAAAGAGGAAAGTGTCAGGGGTGCTATTTATACCCCTTCTTATTGCTTTTAGCACTAGAACCTTTTCTTCACCAATTGAGAACCTCTGCAGATTTTACTGGTTTCAAAATTCATTTTACCCTCAACAAATTCACAGCCTACACAGATGACATTCTTCTATTTATGTCCTGCCCTGAAAGATCTCTTCCTGCTTTCCTCCATGAACTCGCCCTCTATTCTGTATTATCAGGATATGAATTAACCATGGATAAAACAGTAGTACTACAATAAAATATCTATTGCTTTAAAGCTATATTTGAAGAAGCAGAACTTTCTTGGAACCCTACCAAGATCAAATGTTTAGGAATATGATATGGGAAAACTCTTAAGCATACTGTTAAAACTAATTCAGAAATCTTATCAGAAAGATTATCAATGCTTTCGCAGAAATGGTCTCCGTTATATCTTTCCTGGTGGGGTCAACTTGATACCATTAAAATTATGCTTCTTCCTATTATCAGTTTTCATCTCGTGATGCTCTCTATCTGCTTCATCAAAATCTTTTTGGGCGTAATCCACAAAATTCATTTCAAATTCCTTTGCCATTTTAAACCTCCTAGAATCTCGTTATAAAGGTTAAAGCTACCAAAATCTAATGGGGGTGTTAATTTCCCTGACCTGGTCGGCCATCACAAGGCTTTTGGCATCAAGCAACTCCAACTTTATCTGTCTCCATCGGTTAACATCCCTCTGAAACTATGGTTCTCCTTGAAACAACCTATGATAGCACCTTTTTCACACAAACATATTCTTTCTATGTCAAATCCACCTAAATATTGGCTTTCCAACACCATTTCACATGTGTGCACTCTTCTCAAACCTTACTATGTTTTCAACTTATCCCCATTGATAAATTACTTAACAGTCCTATTTGGTACAATAACTCTCTAAAAAAAAGAGGGAGAACTTTATTCTGGAAGACCTGGCTGAACAACAGCATCATACTCATTTCTCAACTTTATAATGCTCGCTCCCCTATTCCTTTTCCGAACTATCTTTCATTTACAATCTAAACACCTGTATGCACTCCCAATATCATGAACTTTGGAATTTGATTCATAATTCTATTTTACAACAACTTCCTCCAGACCCATCTCATACCTGCTCCCCTTCTCACCCTATTGCCAATATGATCCACTCTAAAGCAGCCCACATCTATAAGCTCCTGATCACACCTGACCCCGACAGAACCAAAACACATATTGAGACATTATGGAGACTGATTTTAGTCTCTACTGGCCAATCTCGATTTGGGATCAAATATGGACGAAAATTCACTCCACTACTCACACTGCTAGTCTCACGCAAACACTATACTTCTTCTATAACAGACTTTTCTACACTCCTGCCTGCCTTTTTAAGCTCAAACATACACTACGTGACACTTACTGGCAATGCCATAACTCAACCAGGTACAGACTTCCATATGTTTGTTTCCTGTCCAACTCTGTCTACATTCCGGCTTTCAGTATGGAACCATATTACTGACTTTACACAAATTCATGTACCCTTTACACATGACCTACTTTTCTTAGGTAGTGCCCACGACCTTTGAAGGCCGATAAGGCACTTGGTAAATTACTTGACCTACTGCTGTCTGTAGCTACTTCTATTATCACCCCAATTGAAAATCTACTGACAAGCCTACTATTCTGTAATGGTGGAACTTAGTTTGCTTTCTTCACAGGCTAGACAGCTATGAGACTGATTCACTACAGCTATCTATCAAGTGTACCCAAATATGGATGCCACTTACTATTTATTTATCACGCTCAGCTAAGGAACATGTTCCTTTGTCTATCTGAATGTATACCCCCTTAAGACATATTTTCTTACAAGTTATTTATGCTATTGTACTGCATACAGTTCATTTCTTTAAAATGTTGTCGAATTTAGTATCCAATGTTTATTACTGCTACACCTTATTCTTCCAAGGCCAAATGTAATTACCTTTCTTTTTATTTCTGCTCGCCTTTCTTTCTTATGCTAAAACTATAGTTTCTGATTTTACATTGCTTTCTCAGTTTGCTTTTCCTTTTCCTTGAAATAACTTGGAGCCTGATTATGACCCTGGCAGTCTGAGAACTGCTGTTGCTCTCTGGCAGTCCGACTGGCCGCATACCTGGCAGTCCGACTGCCAGATTATGAGTAGGCCTGGGTGACCGCCTCATGACTGCTGCCTCTGCCACCATCCCTGCTACCACGGCGGCAGAGGTGGGTAATGGAGGCGGTCCCTGCTCCTGCACCACTGACCACATTATGACCTGCCTTTCCACCGACCTTTTCATGGCAGCAATACAACCATGAATAACTCAGTAAAAAGACAGGTAATGAGCCCAAAAAAATGACTGTAGGGCGCAAAAGCCCGTTTGTAATGTGGCTGGTGCCCATGTTGTGTCCTCCAATTCCAACAATGTAAATGGGCCCACTTTTTTCCATGCTCAACATGGTGCATGGAAACAGTGTGCCCGACTGGCTGGAGGCACCAGTATGGCCAGCATTGGCTTACGACTCTTTCTCAGAGTTGAAGCTAGCCGCCACCATTAGTGCACTGCCCACAAAACACCAGCCCCACAGGAACATCGTAATGCAGCGTTTGGGTTGCTGTTGGCTTGGCACAGTTTTCTCGACCGCCATCACGGCAGGCTGGCGGCGTGTCCACCAAACTTGTAATCTGCCCCTTAATTCTTAGTATATCGTCTACATTACTGTATTTTACCATTACCATCCAGCAATGCAATGTTCCTGTATTTATTACTTCTCATGATTCAATAAAAATGTATTTAAAAATATATATATATATATATATATATATTAAAGAGGTAGAAAGAGATCATTGCTGGGAGAAAATAATAATTACATGCCAAAAAAGGGTTTTTATAATCTGCCTTATGTGACCAACAGTCAATTTTATTCCTCTTTACATGATATCCTCTTTGAAAGACTGTATAGAGTGGCAGGGTTGTTTGAATCTATATCTTTGTTGAAGGCTGGACCGTTCCAATAACTCATGATACCAATTCCACAGAGATCTGTAACCACACCTAATCTCAATATTGTTAGTACCTATGAATGAAAGGGAGAGGGCAGGAATGTGCCATATCTATCAAGATATGGGACATTCCTGCTCTCTCCTTGCTCTGGTGCACTTTTGGCTGCCTAGCACTAGCACAGGCATCCTTGCACCAAGGTGCAAGGGTGCTTGCATTGTAGGCAGGATTGTTTTTGTGCAGGAAGGCACCTTTCCTGCACAAGAACAATCCTTTGAGGCTTTTTCCTCTTTCTGTGTGTGCTACAGAATGCAGCACACGTAGAAAGAGGAAGAAACAAGAAGAATTGAAGATATTTCTCCTCATTATGCCTTCCCTGGGAAGGCATAGCATTTTGATGCATTTCCAAGTCTACCACTCATGGTAAATTTGGGAATGGCGCAAAATCCATGTGTGGATGCGTGGGAACACCCACACTTCCACCATGGAACGCCTTCCACCTTGTGCTGCCTTGCATTACTCAAGATTTACCAAGCACCGCAGGGCCATCAAGAAGGCCTTGTGTGGATTGGTAAATTTAATCTAGGTTTGGTATTGCCCTTGCATTCCCTTGCGTGGTGCATGGGTGATGCAAAACTTTGATAAATATGCCCCTAGGTCTCGATGTGTGACAAGTGGCCTTTAATTTTATGTTAGTAAAATAGAAACATCCTTTGTAAGTAAAAAACAAGAAAGCACGTGTGGTATTATTCATTTTCGACATGTGATGTAAGTTCCGGTGATTTTAAAGTAGATCCAAAGGGGAAACAGCTTTTAGATCGCATGCGATACATCGCATGCCATTACAACGCGGTCATTACAATGACCGCGTTGTTACATCGCGAACCATTACATCGCAAGTCGTTACAAAGACTTGCTGTAGGGGGCAGAAGGTGTTAGATTTACAATCCAACACCTTCCCTGCTGTTGCACAAACTGGAGTAGGAATATTAAATTATACTATTCCTAAGTCCAGCGCACCCCCTACAGCAAGTCGTTGTAACGACTTGCGATGTAATGGTTTGCGATGTAACAACGCGGTCCTTGTAACAACTGCGTTGTAATGGCATGCGATATATCGCATGCGTAGTAAAGAGATATATTCGATTCAAAGGGGAAGATACAGCATTTTTACTATTCGAAGAGTTTTTTGGGAAGTGACATCACTGGACACCAGATCACTGACGGTCTGCCTCTGCATCTGCTTTCTTCAGATAAAAGGAACATACGGGTGGATCTTTTATTCTCTTTCACCAACAGCTCTGGTGCAAAATTTATGAGGAGTAGAAAAGTAGTGCATTCTTGATAACTTTAAGGGTTGAAAACGCATAACATGATTGTGCCACAGTGTTTTATGGTAATCTTCAGTTAGCAGCTGCACACTGATTGTAATTCTCTGTGGAGTTTGAATTATTATGGAAATGAACTCTTTTCAGCGCTCAAACATTTATGGTTGAGTTCTTCATATAAGTGCAGACATTCCAATTACAATTTAATAGCTTTGAGCACATAACGAGCCTTGCAAATGGAAGGTTTCTAAACAACGTTAAATATCTATAAGAGACTACACACTTCTAAAATCTGGCAAGAGATTCAGTTTTCTGTAGTTTCAAATTAATATCCAATATTACGATACTTCCATTGTCATAATGACACACACATTTGCAGTAAATTAAATGCAGTAACCTAGATTCATGCAGAACATTTTTGTACAATGAAAATGTAGTATTAAAACTAGTAGGTAACTGATCAAGCACTCTTCTCAGACATTCGGCTTCAATATGCACAAGGCCCGATCACCTCTAGTCGTTCCGAATTCACCACTAAGGTTTGCCCTAATCACAAAGACAACTGTAAATCCGCATCTGTAAAAATACTCCTGCGCATGGGTGCAGATTTCGAACTTTTTCCGATTTCACAAACCTCTCCAACAGTAAGTCTGTAAAGCAGTGCCGTTCACAGCGTTCCAGGCGTACTGCTGAGACAGTCATGTGACTTTTTAAAATGTTGCTATATCCCCATTGCAGCATTTGGTGCAGAGTACAATTCCGCAGTGGGGAAAGCAAGCCCTGCCAAACAATTGAGGGCCTTATTTATGAGAAGTGACGCATCGCGGCATGAAAACAGCGATGCGTCACTTCTCAGTGCGCCCTCCTTGCGACATGATGGATGCATCATATTTACTGTATGATGCATCATGTCGCAAGGAGTTACAGATACATCAGTATTTCTGACGTATCTGTAGACACAAAAGTGACGCATTGCTGAGGTGTGTTTGAAAACAGAAGCAACTCCAGCAATGTGTCCTTTCACATGGGGCAAGCCCCATGTGAAAGGGCCTGGGTCAGTCTTACGCCTGCAGTGAGGCAGGCGTAAGATATTGACGCAAAGGCGTCCTAGAAGTGGCGCACTGAAATCTCATAGATTTTAATGCACCACTTCTACAAGACTTTTTGTGGGGGAACGCCCACCCTGCATACATTTTACCTGGTGCAGGTATAATGTGGCGCAGGGGTTTACAAAGTGAGGCATTTGCCTAGATGCATCACTTTGTAAATAGGGCGCAACATGGCACATTTTTTACGCCGCCGGTGCGTCACAAAGAGTGACGCACCGGCGGCGTAAAAGTGACGGAAGGCCTCATAAATAAGGCCCTGAATTTTTTAATTCATTTTTCTCCACAGGTAAATAATGTTTCTAGCTAATTTTGTGGAAGTTCTAGGTTGCCGACATGCTTCAGGGCTCTATGCCCAGGCCTGTCGCCTTGCTCCGTAGTCCGTAACCCTTCCAGTGTTTGCCAGGTAGTGAGGGACTCAAAACCCGAGCCCAATCCAGGCCCGTCGGCTTCAAGGCCGCACGCCATCAACTCTCACTGTAAAAATAGTTTCAGTGTAGGCAAGCCTGCAATTGGCAGGTTGGATGTTGGAAAAGGTCAACAAGGAGTTTATGAATCTCCATCAACCGACATGTTTGTTGGTTCTTAAAAAGTTTGATGGCAGTGAGGCAAACAATGCATAAGGATCAGGTCTGGGGAGCAAAGTTCCTGAAGTTCTCAAATTTCTCGTGGTACAAAATCAGTGAAATTTCTCAAATTTTGCTTTATGTGATTTGGCATCATTTTTTTTTTTTTTACCTGAGCACACATCTCGAATCAAAAAAAGTCTTGCATGATGCCAGGGGAGGCTGGGTCATCCAGAAGATGTCTCGCCAAGCGACCTGGTTTACTTGCACCAGTGTTTTGCCAGTACCTCACAAAGGGGCATATTGTCAAGGGCCCATCGGCGCTTTAGCGGCACTTTTTTGCCGGTAAAGCGGCGATATTTTTATCGCCCTATTAGCAAGCTGTCGCTAACAGCTGTTAGCGACAGCTTACTGGCAATAGCAGCCGTTTTTTTTATCGCCTTGCATGCCAGCGATATTTATCACTAATGACATGCAAGGTAGGCGTTCTGTCTCTAAACTTCACAAAAACGCCCGCTAACCGCACTTCGCCCTATTAGCAAGGATGGCCCGGACCCGCAAAGCGATAACAAAAGTGTCGCTAAGGCCTGTTAGCTGCAGGAATTTAAGACCAGAAAAAAGCAGGTCTTAAAAATGTGGATAAGACTTGGGCTCACACCTATGCATGTTTTTGGTGCTGGACTGCGCTGCAAGCAATGTTGCAGCGCTGCCTGCGACAAAAATATAGGGGCAGATTTACAATCCCCTTGCGACATCTTTACGACATCGTTGCACCACTTATGTGACGCAGCGGCGTCATAAACAATGCACCACTATGCGACAGATTTACAACATGACGCATCTAGTGAGATGCGTCACGTTGTAAAGTCCTGCGCTACATTATACCTGCGTCAGGTATAATGTATGCAGGGTGGGCGTTCCGTCGCAAGGAAGCCCCGTAAAAGTGACGCAGTGAAATCTACAAGATTTCACTGAGTCACTTTTACGTCCCCGCTGCGTCAAAACCTTACGCCTGCTTGTAGCAGGCATAAGGAGTGACGCAGCATTGCAAGTATAGGATGCCTCTGAGCAGTGCTGGAGTAGCGTCGCTGGTGACACGACTCCAGCACTGCGTCACCTATACGCTGACAGATGCGTCATGCATCTGTCTCTCCTTGTGCCACGGTGCGCTGCATTGTAAATGCAGCGCATCCATGGTGGCGCAAGGGGTTCCTAACGTCACGCAAAATAACTGGTGCATCCCTGCTGATCTGCAGGGATGCGCCAGTTATTGTAAATCTGCCCCATAGTGCAGGAATGTGCACCATCACTAAGATAGTGCGCATTCCTGTGCCCCAGTCATGAAAAGTGTTTATGCGCTGCGACAAGACAGCGTTGCAACACTTCTCATCACGCCCTCCTTGCAACAGCATGGATGCGCTGTACTCACTGGACAGCGCTCCATGATGCAAGTAACAACAGATACGTCAGGAATCCTGACGTATCTGTCTGCGCTAAAGTCATGCATTGTTGCAGTCGTGTCACAACCATGATGCAACTCCAGCAATGCATGGGGCCAGCCCATCCCTGTGGCACAGCATCACCCTCATGCCTGCCATCAGGCAGGCGGAAGGTACTGACGCAGTGCCGTTCATGAGGGGTGCCCGAATGTCTGAGATGTTGGAGATCCATCGGTGGTGGTTGCGCGCTGTGGTGTCATCGTTTGGAAGCATTGGTGAAGTGTTGGTGCGGAGGGAGTCGACGAGACGTTCTGCGGTGGCCTGGATCCAGCTACGACGGGGTGCGATGTTGGCGCTGGCGTCCGGTGGGCAAGGTGAAGACGTCATTCATCCAATGATGGTAGTGAAGGAGAGTCCGGTGTTCTGGCTGTAGTTGAAGTACCCGCTAGCGGGGGTGACGTGCCCGACCGTGTGTCCTGCTATGTGGCCTGTTGAGGTGACTTGCTGATTGCTTCTGATGTCAGTGACCTTCCCCAGGAGGGTGTGGTGCTCTGGTCACTGGGGTTCCCCAGATGGAACTTGAGTGCACCGAGTTGGATGTCATTGGTGGATGGGAGACCCTGGGGTGCAATGAGGTCCTAAATGGGATTGGAGAATGGGGGGCCACGGCCCGGGGTGCCTGCACATGAGGGTGCCGCAGAGGATGTTCTTGGGCTTAGTCAGGATCTGGGAGTTGACGTGGTCCATGGTCACCCTTGGCACATTAGAGTGCGTGGTCAGTCGGAGTGTGCCCCTGTGGTTGACGGCAATGGCTCCTCCTTGACTGTCGGGGTGCTCCTTGCGGGTGATACTGCAGCTGTCTGTGATGGCGAAGGCGAAGTCTGGTACGGAGCAGAGGTAGGTCCTGGCAGGCGAGCTGGAGTCCAGGGTTGATGGCGAGGAGGGTGCAGGCGTCGTAGCGGTGGAGTGGCCAAGAGGAATGCTCCTTGGTGCTGAGCGTGGTCCAGGGGCTGACGGACGCAAACGGAGTAGCCTATGGGTTGCCTTTGGCACGGGAGACGACCATTACAATGCAGGCAGTACATCGTTAACAACGCAACTCCGACAACGCGGGTGCCTTAACATCGCATTCGATTACAACACATTGTGAGGTCAGTTATGGGGTAATTTTAACTTTTTCATGTGTGAATGTGTTTTGGATGTCAAAAATGAAAATTGTTGTTTTTCTGGGGGTCAGATTTGAAAAATGGGGTGTGCTTTTGGGGTAAAATATGAAATTTAGGGTGTATTTGGGGTCAAATATGAAATTTAGGGTGTATTTGGGGGTAAAATATGAAATTTGGGGTGTATTTGGGGGTAAAATATGAAATTTGGTGTGTGTTTTGGGGTAAAATATGAAATTTGGGGTGTTTTGGGGTAAAATATGAAATTTGGTGTGTATTTGGTGGTAAAATATGAAATTTGGGGTGTGTTGTGGGATAAAATATGAAAAATCGGGTGTGCATTTGTCTCAAATGTGATTTTCCGGTGTGTTCTGGGGGTTCTAAAAGGGATTCAAGGGTTCATGTTAGGTTTTGTTGTGCAAAGGTTAGTGTTGGGTTGCACTCACTGAAGTGGGAACAGTGATCTTGATGTGTCCGCCATGCAACACCTACCCTACTGTTGCAATGTGCCTAGTATTAGTATGCATTGGAATGGAATGCGAGGTCATGGCATGCATCGCAACTACGTATGTGCCTTTGGCACACGAGTGGTACGCCCGCAGTGCATGGGCGCACAGTGGACAACAGTGAGAAGTGCGGGGGGGTCTGGACAGCTGTGGGGTGGTAAACGCTGGAAAGAACACTGGATGGTGCATGGACGTGGGGATGTGTGTGTGAGCGGGTGTTGTGAAAATTTATTGAGGGAAGTCTTACCTCCAAGCCGGGTCCCGTATCTTCTTAGCTCCTGCTCTCCTGCGTCTGCTTCCAGGAATAGGAAGTAACCAGCCAGGCTCCCTCCCTGGAGTCAATCAAAACGCTGCAATGCAGTGGTGGGATTGGTAATTGGCAACGGGACAAGTCATGCAGCCCGGGACCGGAGGGGTGGGCATGTTCTCCATGCAGGCTGTAATGCAGCCTGCATTGCGTACAGGGAAGTGTGCATGACTGCATTGGGCAGCCTGAGTGGGCCGAACAAACAGTCGTTGCGCACTTGAGTAGGGATGACAATCCGACCATGCCCTGCTCCGTGTTTGGAGCATTCCTACCCACCCTCCCCCCTGAGGATACATAGCATGATTACATCAGTTAGTTAGCCCTTGTGTTCCCCCTTTATAAAAGATTTTTTGGCTTCTCTGAGCCCGCACTTCCCGCCGCTGCTGCCCCTGATGCACAGATGGCACGCCTAATACAAGTCCGTCTGCGCCCGTCCACAACCCAACCACGACCAGCACCAGGGACCCTGGATCACGGGCCACCCACTGCTACAGCACAGCCACCCTCCATGCACTCAACCCTGGAAAAGTCAGAGACTGACAACAGGCCTCGGCTAACGCGACCCACAGCCAGTTCTCCTGCCTCCACTGCCGCCAGAGCGTAATCACCACCCCGGACTCCAACACAGCTGACGCCAGCACTGGCGACACCCTAAGATGCATCCTCCTCAACGTGCGCTCCGTGCACAAACACGTCGGGAAATCTGGAACCTACTCGACTCTCTCTCCCCCGACATCGCCTTTTTCACAGAGACCTGGACCAACGCCTCCTCCGCACCCGACATCAACCTCGCCATCCCAAACGGATACAAGATCCAGAGGAAGGACCGCCACAACCTCCCGGGGAGGGGCCTCGCATTTGCCCCCAAAACCACCCTCCGCCTCACCACCTCCAGCAAATCCTTCCCCACTGCCGAACACCTGCACTTCCAGATCCAGACCAACCACAACTCCACACTCCCAGGAACCCTTGTCTACAGACACCCCGGCCCACGGACACACCAGCCAGCCCACCATCTCCACCTGGCCGCCAGTCACAGCCGAAGACACCGTCTCAACCACGAAAGGCATCCACTCAGGGGCGCCCACCAACCCATGCGCTCCTCACTTCTACCACGGAGCCACGGACGCCATCACACAGGAACTACAATGCACCATCAACACCACCTTCAAAACAGGCACCTACCCAGATGACTGGAAGCGTGCAGAAGTCTGGCCCTTGCTCAAAAAGACCACAGCTGACCCCACCGACCTCATGAAATACTGGCCCATCTCATACCTCCCCTTCGCGCACAAAGTTGCAAATTGAACAGTCAACAGGGAACTGACACGATTCATTAATGGCAACGCCATCCTCGACCCATCACAATCCATATTGTGAACCAACCACAGTAACGAGGCCGTCCTACTTACCGCCACAGACGACATCCGCACTCTCCTGGACCAAGGCCACTCCGCAGACCTTATCCCACTCGAGCTTTCAGCGGCCTTCTACACCGTCTCCCACCGCACACCTGTCGCAAGAATACATGACGCCGGCATACAAGGTACAGCCCTAGACTGGATCCGATAATTCCTCCCCGGAAGAAGCCAAAGGATCAGACTGCCACCCTTCCTCTCCTATCTCACGTAAATCACATGCGGACTCCCACAGGGGTAATCTCTAAGCCCGACCCTAATCCACATCTACATGGCCCCCCTCGCCGCCACCGTCCGACAACACGGCCCCAACATCGTATCCTACACTGATGACACCCAGCTCATCCTCTCCCTCACCAAAGACCCCACCACCGCCAGACTCAACTTCCAGGAAGGAATGAAGGACGTCGCAGTCTGGATGACCAACAGCTGCCTGAAGCTCAATGCCGTGAAGACAGAAGTCCTTGTCCTTGGAACCACCCCTTCAGCATGGGACAACACCTGGTGGCCTTTGCCCTCGGAAGCCCACCTACCCACTCGGACCACGCCAGAAACCTCGGCATCCTACTCGACCCATCCCTCACCATGAGCAGACAGGTCTACACCATCACCTCCAGCTGCTTCAAACCCTCTGCATCCTCTGCAAGCCCTTCAAATGGATACCCCCAGAGTCAAGGAAGACAGTCACCCATGCACTCATCACCAGCAGAGTGGACTATGGACACGCACTCTACGCCGCCATTTACAAGTCCCTACTCCGCAAAGTACCGACATTACAGTACACCGCCGCCATGACTCGTCCTCAGCATTCCCCGGCACTAACACATCAGCCAACGCCTACGTAGACTCCACTGTCTCCCCGTGGTGTAAAGAGTGACCTTCAAAATCATCACTCACGCCTACAAATGACTACACATCAACGTAAACAAATACCTCAACGACAGAATCAAATTCCATGTACACAAATGAGACATCTGATCTTCCAACCTCACACTGTCCGAAACCCCGCACATCCACAGAGCCAGAGCAGGCGGGAGATCCTTCTCCCACATTGCATCCAATACCGGGAACGAGCTACCGGCAGACATCAGAGGTGCCCCCTCCCTGTACACCTTCAGGAAGACCCTCAAGACCTGGCTCTTCAGCTAACAGATCAGCGGCACCCCACCTCAGTGCCATGAGACCCTCACGGGTGAGTAGCGCGCTTACAATTCCCCTGAGTGATTGATTGATTGTGTTATCATCATGTGATGATTGTTCCTCTTCTGCACTGCTTGAGGTGGTGGGGAAACGCTCTTCCAACATAGCGGTAGAGCCGCCACTGGGGGTGCGTCATCTACATGTGATAGCATGAGCAACTCCCCCCGGGCCCTCCTGCTCTAAGCGTCCCACCTTCTCCTTACCTTTACATTGACCCTGTGGCGCTGTCCACTGCACTCTGTCCAAATCTGTGACTCAGCCAGCAGGAGCCTGAGCCAGGTGTGCTTTCACTGGGCTGGGTACAGCAGTCACCGCGTTGTCTGCTGGTGGACCACCCGATGCAGTTGATGCAGCAGGGCTCCTTTAGGCATGTAGTTGCAGCGCTCAGACCACACAAGTGCAGCGTAGCACAGGGGCCTCACCCTCCAGAGCATCCGGCTAGCCCAACATCATCCTTCCTGTGATGCAGGGAGACGGCACCCACCATTGGTGACCCCCTCCGTGCACCCCGGTGTAGTGGTGGATTGTAGTATTCGATGCAGACCTCACTACATTGGTGCGCATGAGCGCCTCTACCATTAACTGCTCCAAGGTGAACTTCTCACACAGGTCAGCAACGTGTCTCCATGCGACCTGCCAGACTTCACCACCAGGTACGGGTGATCGTCGCACATCAATGTCTCCAGCCACGGCTCATCAACTCCACGGCTCCTCCACATCCCACTCCAGGCTCCAGACGCAGGTCCAGTGAGGCATCCAGGCACCAGACGCAGGTCCAGCAAGGCATACAGGCACCAGACGCAGGTCCAGCGAGGCATCCAGGCACCAGACGCAGGTCCAGCAAGGCATCCAGGCACCATATGCAGGTCCAGCGAGGCATCCAGGCACCAGACGCAGGTCCAGTGAGGCATCCAGGCACCAGACGCAGGTCCAGCAAGGCATCCAGGCACCAGACGCAGGTCCAACGAGGCATCCAGGCACCAGACGCAGGTCCAGCGAGGCATCCAGGCACCAGACGCAGGTCCAGCAAGGCATCCAGGCACCATACGCAGGTCCAGCGAGGCATCCAGGCAACAGACGCAGGTCCAGCGAGGCATCCCGGCACCAGACACAGGTCCAGCAAGGCATCCAGGCACCATACACAGGTCCAGTGAGGCATCCAGGCACCAGACGCAGGTCCAGCGAGGCATCCAGGCACCAGACGCAGGTCCAGTGAGGCATCTAGGCACCAGAGGCAGGTCCAGCGAGGCATCCAGGCACCTGACGCAGGTCCAGCGAGGCATCCAGGCGGTCATCCTGGTCATCCTGGATGTTGGGTGGCTTGAGGGGGTTGTTGATGTGTGCTGCACTTGGCCCTAGAAGCTGCATTGAACTTTTTTTTTTGTGCATCTTTTGTATGGGAGGTGGACTGATTGGCTATTTTTTCCACACTTGCTGCTTAGCGTGCGTTTTTTTATTGCTGATTGGCTTCATCGCTAGATTCCGCCCGCTATCGCCTATTTCCCTATCGCCATCGCTCTGCGGTTAGTGGCAGTTTTCGCCGCTGATCCCTGAAGCTAAAGCCTGTTAGCGACGTGTTGGTAATACGTCACTAACATGGCAATAACTATCAGGGATCGACGGCGATAAAAAAATGCTGCTAACCTGGGTTAGCGATAATTATCGCCTCTTTTTGCTAATATGCCCCAAAATCTTGAATGCAAGCTGAGCATTCGGGTAAAAGAAAATGACATGAGACTCTGGCAAAGCACATTTCAATACATAAACATAGTTTCACAAAATTGTCATGGAATTTCACAAAATTTCACGAGAAAAAATACACGATTTCACCCCTACTGTTATACCCATGTGTGGGATATTCTCCTGCATAATTTTACCCAGTGTCGGCAAACAAATAAACAGGAGTAAATGGATTGACCTGCTTGGAATTCTTTTGTGAATATCTAGCAAGTATAAATCCAGCCATTTCCGGCTGTAAATGTAAGTAGGTATCTAATCAGACCAACATGCTAACATCTCTGCAGAAAACAATTCCTAGGGAAAGTCTGAAGCCTGTGCTATTGATCCCTAGACAAGGAAAACCTCTGTGGTATCAAACCATTTGTGTATTATTTAGAGGCTAATGCTGGGCCTAAGATTGGTGCAAATGATTTGGGTATCTGTTCCACGAACTGTGATTGTAAGTTTAGTGCCGGATTCACTTAATCAATAAGAATTAGTGCTTTCTTTACACACTAGCTGTAAACTGAAGTAAAACAAAGCCACAAACGTGATAAACAGTGGAATAATGGGGCAAAACTGGTGCAAAATCGAATTAACCTTTTTTCAACAGCAAAATGCTAAAGCCCACATTTAAATAGTGCTGATAAATACCATTGTAATATCAGTGATAGCAATATATTCTCTAAAAGATTGCGGGGCATATTAGCAAGGGCCTTATCGCCGCTTTAGCAGCACTTTTTGCCGCTAAAGCGGCGATATTTCTATCGCCCAATTAGCAAGCTGTCGCTAACAGCTGTTAGCGACAGCTTTATGGCGAAAGCGACTGTATTGGTGCCGCTTTGCATGTCAGCGATATATATCGCTAATGACATGCAAAGTAGGCGTTCCCAACTAAAAGCGACTGAAAACAGTCGCAAACACAACTTCCCCCTATTAGCAATGCCCGCAAAGCGATAAAAAAAATCTCGCTAACCGCGATTATCGCTGGAATCTAACACCTGATAAAAACCTGACTTAACCATTCTAGTCAATGGGAGGTGGATTGTAAGGTTAAGACCTCAACTGCCTATTAGCAAGCTTTTCATTAGCGCGTTGAATTTATCGCTGGATTTCTCGTGCTATTGCTGGGTTTCGCCGCTATCGCTGGATTTTTTATCGCCTTGGAGATAAGTGTTGATAATAACGTGTTATCTCCGCGATGAAATCCAGCGATAGCCGGCGATCAAAAAAACAGCTCTAAGCACGCTTTGCGATAATTATCGCAATTCCTTGGTAATATCCCCCTGCAACTTTATACTTAGAAAGTTGCTGGTAAAGATGAGAACTAATCATCGATGACGAGGTTACCACTGGTAAATTCTGCATATTTAAAAGTTGCTTTTTTTACTAGCTGTTAACTCCCAACAACTTTATAATGCAATGTCACAGTACTTATTTTCAATATGCACATGCAGTGGAGAGATTAAAGCGCCACTTCTCGTGAGTGTCAACTGAATGGTGAAAAACCTGAAACTACCAAGGCAAACATGTTTCAATATCAATCATGATCTCAGGATCAAGGAAATTTGCTTTTGCCTGCATGGTTCTAAAATTTGAGTTCTGGTTTCAGGAATCTCAACAGACTACTATTAGACCTTTCCGAAGAACAGGGAGCTGTGCAATACCAATACAATTTTGTAACAAAAAGGTAGGAAGTTTGTTCTGCTATGAGGACTGGTTAAGACAACAAATCATTGCAGTCACAAAAAAAACACCTGTTTTTAACCCATGATGCTGAGACGTGTCCTATCTTTAATACAAGTAAACCACAAAATGGAACTCACAAGAGTCCTGGTCCTGTTTTATTTAGGCTTTTGTAAGGTAGTTTACACCAGCCTCCCAGAAAGGTTTCGCAAAACGTTTATCGAATCCAAATCCAAGCTGCAAAACTTTGTCTTAATCTGTGGAAACAAGCAACATCACCCTTGCATTAAAAACCTTTACTTGATCCATGTAGAACACAGGACAACGTTCAACGTTTTGCATTTAGGGTTCAAACCCCATCAGAGAGAAGACTACGGTGTCTCCAAGCTATGGGCAACCTCTACAGCATGGTTCAAGTCCTCGGATAATGCAGTGTCAAACTAATTTTCCTACACAAATAAAATAGAAAAAACATTCTGGAAAATCAATCATGGCAAAGAAAGCCCACCCTAGAACACACTGCACATCCTTCTGCAAACAATTGGCACCTTTGCATCTTTCTACAACGATTCACAAATTTTCCACTTCAAAGAGTCATTTAACTCATAATCAGACTTCATCTGGACCCACCTTACTATTTTTTGAAAGACCTAGGTCTTCATAAACATTGGAGACTTTCTTTCTGCCTGTCCTCTTCATTGTTTCAAATGCAAAATACTTAATTCTCTCTTTCCAAATTGATTTCTAAATCAATTTCTGCTTCTTTGGCCTTGGGGACATGTTAGTGTGTTACAAATCCACTAACCGACAACATATAAAGGAAGGTTGTTGAGACGGAAAAGACCTACGCTTGGTAATGGATGAGCGCCTCTGCCCTGAGTGCCCCAACTGTACTGATGTCTGCAGGAAGCCTAATGCTAATTTCTGTTGTCAATGGCAAATATGGATCATGCATGTTTCCCTTTACATAGTCCTGACTCATGGATTGCAGTCTAGTTGGACCGGCAGAGGTGTCCAAAGTGCTACTATCATGGTGGTGAGAGGCTACTGCCTTCACCAGGAGTTCATCAGCGTGAGTGCAGTGGTGGCAGCATAATGTGTAGGGATCAGTAGGAGTCAGCAAGTCATTTTAAACCTGTGTCACTGTAGTGAGGCCTACAGGCTCACTCAGTTGAAGCTCTGCTGCTGTGCGCTTAACTCACACTTGGCCATGTTAAATGTATGCGCCGGGTGCATGTGTGCCTATGAGTGGGACAGTACAGGACAAATACGGTGCTGTGCAATGTGTGTATGCTGTATACTTGCACTGTGTATGTGTGCCTTTGAACGGTACAATAAATGGAGGACCCTAGGTTTAATTTTGAGAGACCCAGGCCTTCATGGCGAAACACCGAGAGGAAGTAAAGGAATCCCCCAGACTGATTTTTGTATTGCTGCAGTCCTGTAAGATGGGTGTGACAAACACTAGAGAGGGGAGAGTCAGGCTTCCCCTGTATGCTTCTAAGGGTGCTCTTTGATTCAGTGAAAGGTCAAGTAAGGTCTGGCTGCAGAATGAAGCCAGCGACCCTCGTTTGACCCAGTATGCCAGAGGGGGTCACTGGAAGCAACAAGACATGCAACTTGATCCACACACCCCTGCTGGAAAAATGAGGGTGCAGTGGGTGCAACTTTGCACCATCATCAAGGCGAGGGACCCCCTTCAGGATCATTGCACCCCTTCCCTGCCCCCACTGGGGAGCGGATCAGACACTTACCCTGCAAGAAGGACCTGCAAGAACCTCTGGTAGCTACAGTGGCGCAACCATGTGTGAGCAACTGTGTGCCCGCTGAGTGCAGTCCGCTTGGGCCGCGTGCATCAAAGCTCACCTGATTCAGCTGCTGCCACTCCAAACACCCACGGACGGGTGTGCGCAGGAACTCCGTTCGCTCCGAGGCTGCAGGCGTAGGTAAAACTGATTTTGGGGGCGAGTAGGCCACAAGGGAATTTGCTGGCTTGTTAGCTCTGTGGCACTGGAACACTGCTGACTTTTAAATAGAGTCAGAGTGGACTCTTGAGATTTGGACTACTAGTTGGGGTTGCCCTGGATGTGGCTTATAATGAATGGGGAATAACCACTATTGCTAGGAGCGAAGAGGGTGTGGGGCCCAGTGGGCCCTGACCTCAGGGGGACTGTGCAGTTGTTTGTGAATGTCTTATTTTTGGTTTGTGTTAGTAGCAATAGAAATAAAATACTTCTCTTTTTCATGAAAGTGAGTATTTGGACAGACTATGTTTTATTTCTGCTGCTGCATGCATTTTGACTTGTGAGCTTGTTTTCACTCCCCTGTATCCACCTCCTCTGCGAGGGAACCTTGGACTGCTCAGACCATGCTGTTCTTGAGAGTCAAGTGCTGCAGGGGTACTTAGTACAGTTGCTCAGAATCCATAGTAGGTCGGGACCCAGGACATCAAGAGTAAAAGGCCTCAACCCCCATGGTTGGGTCCTAATAACCCCTGTTTGCCTTTGGCCCTCTGAAAAGGGTTTTGTCAAAGTGGACATCTTGCTTTTGGTGCTCAGACTTATCACCCATCCTTAAAACACACATGCCAATTTTAGGGCGATACAGTTTATACTGTAAACGTACACTCAACTGTTTATTAACAATGGTGCTTATAAACATGACATTCAAAAGTAAATGCATGTTTCATTTTTAGAGGGTAAAATATCTGTTCTTTCAAGTGCACTTTTGAGGATTGTTTTGCAGTGTATGTTAAATATTTGTTTACTGGGAGCACATATATTAAAGAGTATTTGGCAGAGGAGGTGAAGTGTTCCTATAATCTTTGAAACACTATTTTAAACACACCAGGCCTGTAAGCAGGTGAGTTCCACCTGTTGCCTTGCCTAAGTTGCCATATCAATAAATAGTTATTATGCATCAAACTTTAATCTGTTCATTCTCCTGAAGTGGTGCAATGGGCATCTTTCAAAATAAGCTTGTTGTTTTTCCCTCATTGATGTCAAGAAAATGCAGCTCTGCCACATCTCTGCTGCCATTATTGTTTGCAGCTTCTCCATCATCCTCTAAGTGTAGAGGTACAGAGTTTTTCAAGGTCAAATTGTGCATTATACAGTAAAAGACCAATATGTGAACAAACTACAAGGTAGCAGATCTCCCAAAATGTACCTATGTATTTGAATATTTTATTTCTCAATTGAAATACTTCAAATTGTTTACTTCTTTTTGTCTTCACTTCTTTTTTACAGCATCAAATGAATCTCCATCAGCTCCCATGTTTCCTTAGTTATTAAACCTGTCATCCTTTGGGTGGTCTTTTACCAGACTATTTGCCTTTCACCTCCTGTCTTTACTGATTCTATTTCTTGGCCTTAGGACTCTGAGCACTTTACCACTACTACCCAGTGCTAAAGTGCATGTGCTTCTCCCCTAAACTTGATGACATTGGTGTATACCTGATTAGCATATTTGTTGTACTGTTAGGTCCCTTATAAATTGGTATAACATATACCAAGGGCCTGTACTTCAAATGCTACTAGTGGGCAACAGCACTGATTGTGCCACCTGCAGAAGTAGCCTTTCAAACCTGACTCAGGCCTGCCACTGCAGTGCCTTTGTGTGCAATTTACTGCCACTTCGAATTGGCATTTAAAACTACTTGTGAAGCCTTAAACTCCCCTTTAATTACATGCAAGTCAACCCTAAGGCAGGACCTAAGTAACCCTAAGGGCAGGGTGCTATGTAAGTAAAAGGTAGGACATGTACCTTTCTGTTTTGCATATCCTGGTAGTGAAAAGCAGCCTATTTCGTTTTTCACTACTCTGAGGCCTACTCCTCTCATAGGCTAGCATTGGGAATTCCTTAACACCCTTTTAAGTTGTAATTCTTGATCAGAGAGGAGTAGCTTTTTCATGTTTCACTTGTTTGGAATGGTAATGATAAATCCTCCTTACTGGTGAAGTGGATTTAACATTACTATTTTTTTAATAATGCCACTTTTAGAAAGTGGACATTTCCTGACTACCTGTCTCCAATACATGTATGGGGTGGGTGACAGCTACACTTTGTGCATTCCCTCTAGACAGCCACAACACAGGAAGGATAGATGTATCTGAGTATCCATCTACATACATCTGCATTCTGATGACCTTGCCTGGGCAGGATAGAAGGGATGGCTGTGAGAAGTTGGCCTGGTATATGCTGTTCACTAATTAAAGTGGACACCTTGCACCAGAACAATTCGACTCTTATGGTAGATAGGTTTAAGACAACCTTTATAGAAAGCTATCCTAGTGGTAGCTGTGGAGAGCAGCCTTCAGGCTAAGTCTTGAAGGAATGTAAAGCAGCTTGTTTTACCACACAATCTCTTGAATCACCAAATGAAAAGACACCACACAGGTATATATATCAAATATATATGTATTTATTAATAAACACTCTCTACTAATCTCTTTATGAGATTAGAGGTCAGGAACATATGTACAAGTCAAATGTTATCAAGATAAGTTTAGCACAATCGAATATCACAATCTTAGTTTGCTAGACCTAGGTCTAGGGCATCTAGAATCGAGGGACCCCCAAGAACCACCCCAGGTAGTTGTAGGAGACCCACAGGGGACGGACGCGGTGACCTGGCACCGGTGCGAGTCCTGTGCGAGTCTATGCGCTCAGACGCGATTGGGATATCAATGTTAAAGGTCCCTTGCGTGTTCGAGGCGAACACACCGATCGGTCCTTGTACGAGTCGAAGGACGCGGTTATAGATAGAGTTGCAAGGGAGATGGACGCGCTGTGTCTAACACAGACGCGAACCTTGTGCGAGTCAGTGCAATGGAGATCTCAGTGCTACAGGCCCTTTGTGTGTTCGAGGCGAACACCGATCGGACTCAGTACGAGTCGAAGGATACAGTTCTAGATAGTGTTGCAAAGGAGATGGACGCGGTGTGTCTAACACAGACGCGAACACTGTACGAGTCAGCGCAATTGTCGCACTTAGAAAGTTAGAGTTTTAGGACACTTCAAGGGAAGCTACAAGCAAGTCACTTACAGGGTAAGTTGTTCTAGGGCCCACACCCACAGGAGCACTGTAGTGCTGAAGTTACCTCACCCAGGGGAGCCGGGTGCATAGGTGTTCTTTGGTGTCGGGTCGCGGCGTCGTTTTCAATGGGAGCCAGTGAAGACTTGCTGCTTGCGGCAACAGGAGAAGTGTCCGGAGGAATCCAAGCCTGGATTCGGAAGATGGAAGACCTGAAAGCAGAGGGGACAGTGTTCAAAGTCACTTGGCAGTGACTCGGGGCAAGGAAGATGGATGCCCACCGTCATCGCAAGATTCAGGTCATTTGTGGTTGCTTTGACTCTTCAGCCACGAGGTCCAGGAGGCGTCGACGACAACCAGGAGGTGGATTCGGCGTGTCCCACGATGTCTGCAGCTTACTGCGGTGTCGGAGACTCGATCGGAGCCAACAAGCCTTGGTAACAGCAAGTCTTGGGGAAAGTGTGAAGAGACAATGGCGCAGACCAGCAAAGTCTGTGGGACACACCCAGCAAGGGTAAGTCAGGGCAGGCCTGGAGCAACCAGGGGAGCCCTATGGTTTCTTTAGAAAGTCTTCTGGGGACCCACAAGCCGGCTGGCAAGGGATCGCAAAGACACCTCGGGAGGATTCGCTCACAGGGGCCCACAGTCACTCGGGACAGGGTAGGCCTCTGATCTTAGGAGGGATTCCTGCTGGAGGCCGGGACCACACGTGGTCTAAAGCACAAGTTCATGGAACGTTGTAGAGGGGTTGCACTTGTCAATAGTGCACGGTACCTAGGGGTCACGGTTCCTCATTACTCTTGGGGTCCACTGGCCTCAGCTTCGCTGGGGACTCACGATGGCCTTTGAGAAGGCAGGAAATCTACTTCTTGGGCTGCAGGGACTTCGGACTCCAGCGGGAGCGGCGTAGTTTGCGACTGTCGTTTGTAGTTTTTGGTGCCTGCCAAGCAGGGGAGTCACTCCTTGACTCCAAGGGAGATTCTTCAGTCTTCCAAAGGTAGTGGAACGTCGAAGGTCCGGGATTCATCTTCAGAGCGTCATCCAGGGAAATCTAGGGTGCAATGCACAGGTTCCTCCTCTTATACTAAAAGAAAGGGAGGGACTAGCTCTATGACCCTACCTATGGGAGGGTCAGGGGAGTGGGTGGATACACCCACTTCCCTTTGTCCAGTTTCACACCAGAGCAGGGGCAGGTAGCCCCTGAGCCGGTTTGAACTGGCATATGCACAGAGGAGCCTTCTGCTCCCCCAGTGCAGGACTTCAAAGCACTCTAAGAGTGCACCCACCCAGCCCCAATACACTAAACCCTGTCTGGAAGGTGTTCACACCCCCTTGGGACAGGATATCTATTGTTGGGCTTCCTCCACTGCGAGTGTTGGTCATCAGCAGGAGGGCAGCCCAGTGTCTGTGACTGGTGGCATCCATTTTGTGATGCCAGGGCTCTGCAGGATT
The DNA here is from genome assembly GCA_963921515.1 of Calotriton arnoldi. Lineage (NCBI taxonomy): Eukaryota > Metazoa > Chordata > Amphibia > Caudata > Salamandridae > Calotriton > Calotriton arnoldi. Next base: position 453,174 of record CAWUFW010006909.1, read on the forward strand.
CTACCGCGTTTCCACAGTAGGTACATGTCTATCCCTCTAGAAGGGTGGAATGCTACCCCCGCCGCCAGGACTGGCGGGGGTAGTATTCCAAGATGTTTGACACCAAACACGACATGTTTCGATGCAGCCATTCCAAAGTTAGCATTTTACCGCGAGGATATAATGCACTTAAAAGTATATGGTTTAACCGCATCCACAAACAGCACCAGAGAATGGACTCTGAGAGCTGCAGAGGGGCCCTGCTCAGGCAGAGGCACCCCCTCACCTAGAAGCCAAGCACCCTGCCCTCAGGATTGATAGGGCCTGCCTTAGGGGTGACTGATAGGTTTATATGTGTGTGCAGGAGAGATATAGGGAACCTATATCTCAGTGAGGAGTGCTAGCACCACCTCACCCAGGCTGCAGTAGCAGGCCTGTGGTGTCGGATTTAGTCTGCTTCCCAGGGGTGGCATAATACATGCTGCAGCCCCTGGTAGGCCTGTGAAGTACCTATGCCCTTGGTACCTAAGGTACCATATACTAGGGACTCATAAGGTACCACAGTATCCAATCACTAGTGCACCTAGAGTGCACTCCAAATCGTTTAGAGAGAACAGAGAGGCTGGGGCCCTGATTAGCAGGGGCCCAGCCAGACTATAGCCAGAAACCAGTGTAAACATCAGAAAAAAAGTGGGGGCAACATAAGAGGCAGATCCTACTCTCCTACACAACCCCCCCAAACGCAGGGACACTAAACTAACCTTGACCAGTTGAGTCTTCGTGTTCAAAGTGGAAATACCTTGAGAGTCCATCTGCATTGGCATGTTGGGTCCCAGGTCTATGTTCCACTGTATAGTCCATCCCCTGTAGGGAAATGGACCACTTCAAAAGTTTTGGGTTTTCTCCTTTCATTTGTTTAAGCCATAGGAGGGGCTTGTGGTCAGTCTGAACTATGAAGTGAGTGCCAAACAAGTATGGCCTCAGCTTCTTCAGGGCCCACACCACAGCAAAGGCCTCCCTCTCTATAGCTGACCAACGTTTCTCTCTAGGGGTCAGCCTTCTGCTAATAAAAGCTACTGGCTGGTCTTGACCTTCATCATTCAGTTGAGACAGTACAGCTCCCACATCCAGCTCAGAAGCATCTGTTTGGACAATGAACTTTTGGTGTAGTCTGGACTCTGTAAGATGGGGGCAGTGCACATGGCCTGCTTTAGGTCTTCAAATGCCTTTTGACAGCTAGCTGTCCACTGAACCTTTTTTGGCATTTTCTTTGAGGTCAGATCATTCAAGGGGGTCACTATAGATCCATATCCCTTGACAAACCTCCTATAGTACCCAGACAGGCCTAAGACGGCTCTCACCTGTGTCTGGGTGGTTGGAGCAACCCATTCCATTATGGTTTGGATTTTGCTCTGTAAAGGCTGAACCTGGCCTCCACCTACAAGGTGGCCCAGGTACACAACCTGACTCTGCCCTATCTGGCACTTAGTGGCCTTGATAGTGAGGCCTGCTTTCAGCAGGGCCTCCAAAACATTCCTGAGGTGGACCAGGTGATCCTGCCAGGAGGAACTAAAGACAGCAATATCATCTAGATAAGCTGAGCAATAAGTTTCCATCCCTGTCAGAACTTTATTCACCAACCTCTGAAAAGTGGCAGGTGCATTTTTCAATCCAAAGGGCATCACCACAAAGTGGTAGTGCCCACCAGGGGTCGAAAATGCTGTCTTGGCTTTTGCATCATCAGCTAATCTGATCTGCCAGTAGCCAGCTGTTAGGTCAAACGTGCTTAGATACTTGGCTGAGGCCAAAGTATCAATCAGCTCATCTGCCCTTGGTATGGGATAGGCGTCAGTCCTAGTGACTGCATTGAGGCCTCTGTAGTCTACACAAAACCTCATTTCTTTCTTACCACCCTGGGTATGAGGCTTGGGTACCAGGACTACTGGGCTAGCCCAAGGGCTATCTGAAGGCTCAATTACACCTAGCTCCAACATTTTCTGGACTTCAGTCCTGATACAGTCCCTGACATGGTCAGGTTGCCTGTAGATCTTATTCTTGACAGGCAGACTGTCTCCAGTGTCCCCTCATGGGTGCACCAGGAAGTCTGACTAGGGGTCAGGCTAAACATTTGTCGGTACTGTTGCAGAACTTGTCTGCACTCAGTTTGCTGATGGTCAGTGAGGCTGCTTGCCAAAGCAACACCATCTACTGACCCATCATCAGGGTTCTGAGAGAGCAGGTCAGGGAGAGGGTCACTCTCCTCCTCCTGGTCCTCATCAGTTGCCATGAGCAAGCCCATGTCAGCCCTGTCAACATATGGCTTTAATCTGTTGACGTGGAGAACCCTCAGGGGGCTCCTGGGAGTTCCAAGATTCACCAGGTAGGTGACTTCTCCCTTCTGTTCAACTATTGTATGGGGGCCACTCCACTTGTCCTGGAGGGCTGCTGGGGCCACAGGCTCCAACACCCACACTTTCTGTCCTGGCTGGTATACAGTCAGTACAGCCTTTTGGTCATGCCAAGCTTTTTGTAATTCTTGGCTGGCCTCTAGGTTTTTGGTTGCCTTTTTCATGTACTCAGCCATCCAGGAGCAGAGACCAAGTACATAGTCCATCACATCTTGTTTGGGGGGCTTGAGAGGTAACTCCCAGCCCTCTTTTACCAAACACAGTGGACCTCTCACAGGAAGCCCAAACAGAAGCTCAAATGGGCTGTAACCAACCCCTTTCTGTGGAACCTCTCTGTATGCAAACAAGAGGCAAGGAAGAAGAAGGTCCCATTTCCGCCTAAGCTTCTCTGGGAGTCCTTTAATCATTCCTTTCAAGGTTTTGTTGAAGCGTTCAACTAAACCATTGCATTGTGGGTGATAGGGGTGGTGAACTTGTAAGTTACACCACACTCCTTCCACATTGCTTTTAGATATCCTGACATGAACTTGGTACCTCTGTCAGAAATGACCTCCTTTGGGAAACCCACTCTGGCGAAGACTCCAATGAGGGCTCTTGCCACCACAGGGGCTGTGGTGGTCCTCAGAGGAATTGCTTCTGGGTACCTGGTGGCATGATCCACTACCACCAGGATAAACCTGTGCCCAGATGCAGTTTGAGGGTCAAGGGGACCAACAATGTCAATCCCTACCCTTTCAAAGGGTACCCCCACCACCGGTAGTGGTATCAGGGGCCTTTGTTGTGCCACCTGCCTTACCACTGGCTTGGCATGTGACACAGGAGCGACAAAACTCCTTTGTGTCCTCTGACATATGTGGCCAATGAAAATGTGGAACAAGCCTGTCCCAGGTCTTGTTTTGGCCCAAGTGTCCTGCTAAAGGGATGTCATGTGCTAGGGTCAAGAGGAACCCCTAAACTTCTGAGGTATTACCAACCTCCTGGTGGCTCCAGGGGCTGGGTCTCTACCCTCAGAATATAGGAGTCCCTCATCCCAATAAACTTTATGGGACCCACTAGCACTCCCAGCAGCCTCAGCAGCAGCCTGCTGTTTGAGGGGTTCAAGAGAGGGCCAGCACTGTTGCTCCTTACTCAGATCCTCCCGAGAAGGGCCCCCTGCCCCCAAGAACTCAATCTGATCAGGCTCAAGTTCCTCGGGGGCAGTTCCTTCTTCAGGATTTGCTTCACCTCCCTCTGGGGGTGAATCTGTGATCTGAGACAGAGGGGAAGGCACTGCCTTTCCCTACTGCTCCTCCTCTTGGGAAGCATCTGGTCCATTGTTCCAGGATCCAGAGCTGGTTCAGTGTCATGCATTCTTGCTTGTGACCTGGTCACAGCAAATACCTCTGCAGGGATGCCCAACATCTCAGCATGAGTCCATAACTCTACTTCAGACCAGGCTGAAGTCTCTAGATCATTGCCCAATAGACATTCGACAGGGAGGTCTGCACTGACTACAACCTTCTTGAGGCCAGTTACCCCTCCCCAGGAGAAATTCACAACTGCCAGACTATGGTTGGTCCTGACATTGCTTGCATTGGTCACCTGGTACATTTCGCCCAGGATGATCTGTCCAGGGTCCACAAGATCCTCTGCCACCATGGTGACACTAGCACCTGTGTCCCTAAATGCCAAAGCCTGTTTGCCATTTATTACAGGCTGCTGTTTGTATTTGCCCAGATTACTGGGGCTCACTAGGAAGGACATATTAAGGTCTCCCTCACAAATCAGCATTGCCTGAGTGGGCACTCTGACTAGGTCAGAGTCCACTTCAGAACCCAGGGTCAACCCTACTACACCCTTATTCTGTGTACCACCTCCACCAGTAGCTGAGCTAGGGGGAACAGTTGCCTTAGGGGCAGGAGTGGTGGTGGTTTGATCTTTGGACTTGTTACAGTCAGAAGTCCAGTGCCCTTTCTGTTTACAGAATTTGCACCAGGGCTTCTTTTGGCCTTTTCCCTTGTTGGATTGTGACTCCCCACCAGATGCAGATTTTTGGGGCCCTTGTGAAGACTTCTGGTCTTTTGACTTATCCCCACCTTTCTCAGAGCCCTTAAGATCTTGCTTCTTGGTGTCACCCCCTTGGTTCTGGGGTTTCTGCCTCACCCTGGTTCTGACCCATTTGTCTGCCTTCTTTCCCAATTCTTGGGGAGAGGTCAGATCTGAGTCCACCAGGTATTGATGCAACAACTGGTTCTGGCAATTATTAAGGATCTGTTCTCTCATCATCAGATTATACAATCCCTTGAAATCAGTAACCCTACTGCCAACCAGCCAACCCTCCAGAGCCTTGGTTGCACAATCAACAAAGTCAGTCCAGTCCTGAGTCTGTGCCTTCTGGGTGTCTTTGAACTTCAACCTGTACTGTTCAGTGGTTAAGCCAAACCCATCTATCAGTGCACTCTTCAGGACTTCGTAATCGTCAGCATCCTCTTATCTAACAGTGAGGAGCTTGTCTCTACCTTTATCTGAAAAGGAGAGCCACAAGATTGCTGCCCACTGCTTTTGGGGGACCTGCTGTACTCTACAGGCCCTCTCCATAGCAGTTATCCACTTGGGGATATCATCCCCACTCTGGTAGGGAGGAACAACCTTGCTCAGGTTCCTATGGTCTGGAATAGATTCTCTGCCTCTAGGGACACTGTTGCTGCCACCAAGGGGTTCTAACCCCTCTCGTCTAGAAGCTCTCTGGATCTCCAGGGCTTCTCTATCCAGTGCCAACTGCTTGGTTCTGAGGGCAACTCTTGCTTCCTCATACTGCAGCAGTTTGCACATTCTTTCAGAGGAGGTCTCTCTTATGGGAAAGTATGAGTTCCTCTGGTGGACAAATTCTCTGCCAGAGTGATAAGAGTGCTCAGATTCCTGGAAGGGGACCTATGCCTCTCATCCACTCTGTCAGTTCTCTTAGGGAGAATTCCTCTGTCCTTTTCAGGCCCCTTGAGGCCTGGCCCTTCAATCACAGAGTCCTGGTCATTCTGATTTTCATCATCTGACCCAGATACTGTAATTGACCCACCCACTGATTCAGACCCATTAGCTCCTAGAGCCAATCTAAGATCATCTGCTGTCAGCAGATCTATCAGGTGTAGGGTTGAGGGACTCTGTCCTAGCCTCAGGTGTCTTTCAACACACATGGCTCTCAAGTCAGAGAAAGCCATGTCCTTAAACTGAGGCTGAGTGGATCCACTGGTTCCACTCCTTTAAGGACATTCTAGTGTTGTGCAGTGTTGTACTACCTACACTAGTTTGTGGCCTACTGATACTAGCTTGAGCTGTAGAAAGGGTGTGCTATCCCTTGGCACACAGCTCTAAGTTCAGTAGAACTTATTGATACTAAGCTTGACTTTATATGTACCTTAAGTACCTATAGTGGTTTTCAGTTAGTAATTCAAATAGAGATTTTCTGGTAAAACAATAGCAAGCTGGAATCCCATCTCTGCCACCAATGTGAGAAGTTGGCCTGGTATATGCTGTTCACTAATTAAAGTGGACACCTTGCACCAGAACAATTCGACTCTTATGGTAGATAGGTTTAAGACAACCTTTATAGAAAGCTATCCTAGTGGTAGATGTGGAGAGCAGCCTTCAGGCTAAGTCTTGAAGGAATGTAAAGCAGCTTGTTTTACCACACAATCTCTTGAATCACCAAATGAAAAGACACCACACAGGTATATATATCAAATATATATGTATTTATTAATAAACACTCTCTACTAATCTCTTTATGAGATTAGAGGTCAGGAACATATGTACAAGTCAAATGTTATCAAGATAAGTTTAGCACAATCGAATATCACAATCTTAGTTTGCTAGACCTAGGTCTAGGGCATCTAGAATCGAGGGACCCCCAAGAACCACCCCAGGTAGTTGTAGGAGACCCACAGGGGACGGACGCGGTGACCTGGCACCGGTGCGAGTCCTGTGCGAGTCTATGCGCTCAGACGCGTTTGGGATATCAATGTTAAAGGTCCCTTGCGTGTTCGAGGCGAACACACCGATCGGTCCTTGTACGAGTCGAAGGACGCGGTTATAGATAGAGTTGCAAGGGAGATGGACGCGCTGTGTCTAACACAGACGCGAACCCTGTACGAGTCAGCGCAATTGTCGCACTTAGAAAGTTAGAGTTTTAGGACACTTCGAGGGAAGCTACAAGCAAGTCACTTACAGGGTAAGTTGTTCTAGGGCCCACACCCACAGGAGCACTGTAGTGCTGAAGTTACCTCACCCAGGGAGCCGGGTGCATAGGTGTTCTTTGGTGTCGGGTCGCGGCGTCGTTTTCAATGGGAGCCAGTGAAGACTTGCTGCTTGCGGCGACAGGAGAAGTGTCCGGAGGAATCCAAGCCTGGATTCGGAAGATGGAAGACCTGAAAGCAGAGGGGACAGTGTTCAAAGTCACTTGGCAGTGACTCGGGGCAAGGAAGATGGATGCCCAACGTCATCGCAAGATTCAGGTCATTTGTGGTTGCTTTGACTCTTCAGCCACGAGGTCCAGGAGGCATCGACGACAACCAGGAGCTGGATTCGGCGTGTCCCACGATATCTGCAACTTACTGCGGTGTCAGAGACTCGATCGGAGCCAACAAGCCTTGGTAACAGCAAGTCTCGGGGAAAGTGTGAAGAGAGAATGGCGCAGACCAGCAAGGTCTGTGGGACACACCCAGCGAGGGTAAGTCAGGGCAGGCCTGGAGCAACCAGGGGAGCCCTATGGTTTCTTGAGAAAGTCTTCTGGGGACCCACAAGCCGGCTGGCAAGGGATCGCGAAGACACCTCGGGAGGATTTGCTCACAGGGGCCCACAGTCACTCGGGACAGGGTAGGCCTCTGATCTTAAAAGGGATTCCTGCTGGAGGCCGGGACCACACGTGGTCCAAAGCACAAGTTCATGGAACGTTGTAGAGGGGTTGCACTCGTCAATAGTGCACGGTACCTAGGGGTCACGGTTCCTCATTACTCTTGGGGTCCACTGGCCTCAGCTTCGCTGGGGACTCACGATGGCCTTTGAGAAGGCAGGAAATCTACTTCTTGGGCTGCAGGGACTTCGGACTCCAGCGGGAGCGGCGTAGTTTGTGACCGTCGTTTGTAGTTTTTGGTGCCTGCCAAGCAGGGGAGTCACTCCTTGACTCCAAGGGAGATTCTTCAGTCTTCCAAAGGTAGTGGAACGTCGAAGGTCCGGGATTCGTCTTCAGAGCGTCATCCAGGGAAATCTAGGGTGCAATGCACAGGTTCCTCCTCTTATACTAAAAGAAAGGGAGGGACTAGCTCTATGACCCTACCTATGGGAGGGTCAGGGGAGTGGGTGGCTACACCCACTTCCCTTTGTCCAGTTTCACGCCAGAGCAGGGGCAGGTAGCCCCTGAGCCGGTTTGAACTGGCATATGCACAGAGGAGCCTTCTGCTCCCCCAGTGCAGGACTTCAAAGCACTCTAAGAGTGCACCCACCCAGCCCCAATACACTAAACCCTGTCTGGAAGGTGGTCACACCCCTTGGGACAGGATATCTATTGTTGGGCTTCCTCCACTGCGAGTGTTGGTCATCAGCAGGAGGGCAGCCCAGTGTCTGTGACTGGTGGCATCCATTTTGTGATGCCAGGGCTCTGCAGGATTCTACCGCGTTTCCACAGTAGGTACATGTCTATCCCTCTAGAAGGGTGGAATGCTACCCCCACCGCCAGGACTGGCGGGGGGTAGTATTCCAAGATGTTTGACACCAAACACGACATGTTTCGATGCAGCCATTCCAAAGTTAGCATTTTACCGCGAGGATATAATGCACTTAAAAGTATATGGTTTAACCGCATCCACAAACAGCACCAGAGAATGGACTCTGAGAGCTGCAGAGGGGCCCTGCTCAGGCAGAGGCACCCCCTCACCTAGAAGCCAAGCACCCTGCCCTCAGGATTGATAGGGCCTGCCTTAGGGGTGACTGATAGGTTTATATGTGTGTGCAGGAGAGATATAGGGAACCTATATCTCAGTGAGGAGTGCTAGCACCACCTCACCCAGGCTGCAGTAGCAGGCCTGTGGTGTCGGATTTAGTCTGCTTCCCAGGGGTGGCATAATACATGCTGCAGCCCCTGGTAGGCCTGTGAAGTACCTATGCCCTTGGTACCTAAGGTACCATATACTAGGGACTCATAAGGTACCACAGTAACTAGTGCACCTAGAGTGCACTCCAAATCGTTTAGAGAGAACAGAGAGGCTGGGGCCCTGATTAGCAGGGGCCCAGCCAGACTATAGCCAGAAACCAGTGTAAACATCAGAAAAAAAGTGGGGGCAACATAAGAGGCAGATCCTACTCTCCTACACAACCCCCCCCCAAACGCAGGGACCCTAAACTAACCTTGACCAGTTGAGTCTTCGTGTTCAAAGTGGAAATACCTTGAGAGTCCATCTGCATTGGCATATTGGGTCCCAGGTCTATGTTCCACTGTATAGTCCATCCCCTGTAGGGAAATGGACCACTTCAAAAGTTTTGGGTTTTCTCCTTTCATTTGTTTAAGCCATAGGAGGGGCTTGTGGTCAGTCTGAACTATGAAGTAAGTGCCAAACAAGTATGGCCTCAGCTTCTTCAGGGCCCACACCACAGCAAAGGCCTCCCTCTCTATAGCTGACCAACGTTTCTCTCTAGGGGTCAGCCTTCTGCTAATAAAAGCTACTGGCTGGTCTTGACCTTCATCATTCAGTTGAGACAGTACAGCTCCCACATCCAGCTCAGAAGCATCTGTTTGGACAATGAACTTTTTGGTGTAGTCTGGACTCTGTAAGATGGGGGCAGTGCACATGGCCTGCTTTAGGTCTTCAAATGCCTTTTGACAGCTAGCTGTCCACTGAACCTTTTTTGGCATTTTCTTTGAGGTCAGATCATTCAAGGGGGTCACTATAGATCCATATCCCTTGACAAACCTCCTATAGTACCCAGACAGGCCTAAGACGGCTCTCACCTGTGTCTGGGTGGTTGGAGCAACCCATTCCATTATGGTTTGGATTTTGCTCTGTAAAGGCTGAACCTGGCCTCCACCTACAAGGTGGCCCAGGTACACAACCTGACTCTGCCCTATCTGGCACTTAGTGGCCTTGATAGTGAGGCCTGCTTTCAGCAGGGCCTCCAAAACATTCCTGAGGTGGACCAGGTGATCCTGCCAGGAGGAACTAAAGACAGCAATATCATCTAGATAAGCTGAGCAATAAGTTTCCATCCCTGTCATAACTTTATTCACCAACCTCTGAAAAGTGGCAGGTGCATTTTTCAATCCAAAGGGCATCACCACAAAGTGGTAGTGCCCACCAGGGGTCGAAAATGATGTCTTGGCTTTTGCATCATCAGCTAATCTGATCTGCCAGTAGCCAGCTGTTAGGTCAAACGTGCTTAGATACTTGGCTGAGGCCAAAGTATCAATCAGCTCATCTGCCCTTGGTATGGGATAGGCGTCAGTCCTAGTGACTGCATTGAGGCCTCTGTAGTCTACACAAAACATCATTTCTTTCTTACCACCCTGGGTATGAGGCTTGGGTACCAGGACTACTGGGCTAGCCCAAGGGCTATCTGAAGGCTCAATTACACCTAGCTCCAACATTTTCTGGACTTCAGTCCTGATACAGTCCCTGACATGGTCAGGTTGCCTGTAGATCTTATTCTTGACAGGCAGACTGTCTCCAGTGTCCACCTCATGGGTGCACCAGGAAGTCTGACTAGGGGTCAGGCTAAACATTTGTCGGTACTGTTGCAGAACTTGTCTGCACTCAGTTTGCTGATGGTCAGTGAGGCTGCTTGCCAAAGCAACACCATCTACTGACCCATCATCAGGGTTCTGAGAGAGCAGGTCAGGGAGAGGGTCACTCTCCTCCTCCTGGTCCTCATCAGTTGCCATGAGCAAGCCCATGTCAGCCCTGTCAACATATGGCTTTAATCTGTTGACGTGGAGAACCCTCAGGGGGCTCCTGGGAGTTCCAAGATTCACCAGGTAGGTGACTTCTCCCTTCTGTTCAACTATTGTATGGGGGCCACTCCACTTGTCCTGGAGGGCTGCTGGGGCCACAGGCTCCAACACCCACACTTTCTGTCCTGGCTGGTATACAGTCAGTACAGCCTTTTGGTCATGCCAAGCTTTTTGTAATTCTTGGCTGGCCTCTAGGTTTTTGGTTGCCTTTTTCATGTACTCAGCCATCCAGGAGCAGAGACCAAGTACATAGTCCATCACATCTTGTTTGGGGGGCTTGAGAGGTAACTCCCAGCCCTCTTTTACCAAACACAGTGGACCTCTCACAGGAAGCCCAAACAGAAGCTCAAATGGGCTGTAACCAACCCCTTTCTGTGGAACCTCTCTGTATGCAAACAAGAGGCAAGGAAGAAGAAGGTCCCATTTCCGCCTAAGCTTCTCTGGGAGTCCTTTAATCATTCCTTTCAAGGTTTTGTTGAAGCGTTCAACTAAACCATTGCATTGTGGGTGATAGGGGTGGTGAACTTGTAAGTTACACCACACTCCTTCCACATTGCTTTTAGATATCCTGACATGAACTTGGTACCTCTGTCAGAAATGACCTCCTTTGGGAAACCCACTCTGGCGAAGACTCCAATGAGGGCTCTTGCCACCACAGGGGCTGTGGTGGTCCTCAGGGGAATTGCTTCTGGGTACCTGGTGGCATGATCCACTACCACCAGGATAAACCTGTGCCCAGATGCAGTTTGAGGGTCAAGGGGACCAACAATGTCAATCCCTACCCTTTCAAAGGGTACCCCCACCACCGGTAGTGGTATCAGGGGGCCTTTGTTGTGCCACCTGCCTTACCACTGGCTTGGCATGTGACACAGGAGCGACAAAACTCCTTTGTGTCCTCTGACATATGTGGCCAATGAAAATGTGGAACAAGCCTGTCCCAGGTCTTGTTTTGGCCCAAGTGTCCTGCTAAAGGGATGTCATGTGCTAGGGTCAAGAGGAACCCCTAAACTTCTGAGGTATTACCAACCTCCTGGTGGCTCCAGGGGCTGGGTCTCTACCCTCAGAATATAGGAGTCCCTCATCCCAATAAACTTTATGGGACCCACTAGCACTCCCAGCAGCCTCAGCAGCAGCCTGCTGTTTGAGGGGTTCAAGAGAGGGCCAGCACTGTTGCTCCTTACTCAGATCCTCCCGAGAAGGGCCCCCTGCCCCCAAGAACTCAATCTGATCAGGCTCAAGTTCCTCGGGGGCAGTTCCTTCTTCAGGATTTGCTTCACCTCCCTCTGGGGGTGAATCTGTGATCTGAGACAGAGGGGAAGGCACTGCCTTTCCCTACTGCTCCTCCTCTTGGGAAGCATCTGGTCCATTGTTCCAGGATCCAGAGCTGGTTCAGTGTCATGCATTCTTGCTTGTGACCTGGTCACAGCAAATACCTCTGCAGGGATGCCCAACATCTCAGCATGAGTCCATAACTCTACTTCAGACCAGGCTGAAGTCTCTAGATCATTGCCCAATAGACATTCGACAGGGAGGTCTGCACTGACTACAACCTTCTTGAGGCCAGTTACCCCTCCCCAGGAGAAATTCACAACTGCCAGACTATGGTTGGTCCTGACATTGCTTGCATTGGTCACCTGGTACATTTCGCCCAGGATGATCTGTCCAGGGTCCACAAGATCCTCTGCCACCATGGTGACACTAGCACCTGTGTCCCTAAATGCCAAAGCCTGTTTGCCATTTATTTCAGGCTGCTGTTTGTATTTGCCCAGATTACTGGGGCTCACTAGGAAGGACATATTAAGGTCTCCCTCACAAATCAGCATTGCCTGAGTGGGCACTCTGACTAGGTCAGAGTCCACTTCAGAACCCAGGGTCAACCCTACTACACCCTTATTCTGTGTACCACCTCCACCAGTAGCTGAGCTAGGGGGAACAGTTGCCTTAGGGGCAGGAGTGGTGGTGGTTTGGTCTTTGGACTTGTTACAGTCAGAAGTCCAGTGCCCTTTCTGTTTACAGAATTTGCACCAGGGCTTCTTTTGGCCTTTTCCCTTGTTGGATTGTGACTCCCCACCAGATGCAGATTTTTGGGGCCCTTGTGAAGACTTCTGGTCTTTTGACTTATCCCCACCTTTCTCAGAGCCCTTAAGATCTTGCTTCTTGGTGTCACCCCTTGGTTCTGGGGTTTCTGCCTCACCCTGGTTCTGACCCATTTGTCTGCCTTCTTTCCCAATTCTTGGGGAGAGGTCAGATCTGAGTCCACCAGGTATTGATGCAACAACTGGTTCTGGCAATTATTAAGGATCTGTTCTCTCATCATCAGATTATACAATCCCTTGAAATCAGTAACCCTACTGCCAACCAGCCAACCCTCCAGAGCCTTGGTTGCACAATCAACAAAGTCAGTCCAGTCCTGAGTCTGTGCCTTCTGGGTGTCTTTGAACTTCAACCTGTACTGTTCAGTGGTTAAGCCAAACCCATTTATCAGTGCACTCTTCAGGACTTCGTAATCGTCAGCATCCTCTTATCTAACAGTGAGGAGCTTGTCTCTACCTTTATCTGAAAAGGAGAGCCACAAGATTGCTGCCCACTGCTTTTGGGGGACCTGCTGTACTCTACAGGCCCTCTCCATAGCAGTTATCCACTTGGGGATATCATCCCCACTCTGGTAGGGAGGAACAACCTTGCTCAGGTTCCTATGGTCTGGAATAGATTCTCTGCCTCTAGGGACACTGTTGCTGCCACCAAGGGGTTCTAACCCCTCTCGTCTAGAAGCTCTCTGGATCTCCAGGGCTTCTCTATCCAGTGCCAACTGCTTGGTTCTGAGGGCAACTCTTGCTTCCTCATACTGCAGCAGTTTGCACATTCTTTCAGAGGAGGTCTCTCTTATGGGAAAGTATGAGTTCCTCTGGTGGACAAATTCTCTGCCAGAGTGATAAGAGTGCTCAGATTCCCTGGAAGGGGACCTATGCCTCTCATCCACTCTGTCAGTTCTCTTAGGGAGAATTCCTCTGTCCTTTTCAGGCCCCTTGAGGCCTGGCCCTTCAATCACAGAGTCCTGGTCATTCTGATTTTCATCATCTGACCCAGATACTGTAATTGACCCACCCACTGATTCAGACCCATTAGCTCCTAGAGCCAATCTAAGATCATCTGCTGTCAGCAGATCTATCAGGTGTAGGGTTGAGGGACTCTGTCCTAGCCTCAGGTGTCTTTCAACACACATGGCTCTCAAGTCAGAGAAAGCCATGTCCTTAAACTGAGGCTGAGTGGATCCACTGGTTCCACCCTTTAAGGACATTCTAGTGTTGTGCAGTGTTGTACTACCTACACTAGTTTGTGGCCTACTGATACTAGCTTGAGCTGTAGAAAGGGTGTGCTATCCCTTGGCACACAGCTCTAAGTTCAGTAGAACTTATTGATACTAAGCTTGACTTTATATGTACACTAAGTACCTATAGTGGTTTTCAGTTAGCAATTCAAATAGAGATTTTCTGGTAAAACAATAGCAAGCTGGAATCCCATCGCTGCCACCAATGTGAGAAGTTGGCCTGGTATATGCTGTTCACTAATTAAAGTGGACACCTTGCACCAGAACAATTCGACTCTTATGGTAGATAGGTTTAAGACAACCTTTATAGAAAGCTATCCTAGTGGTAGCTGTGGAGAGCAGCCTTCAGGCTAAGTCTTGAAGGAATGTAAAGCAGCTTGTTTTACCACACAATCTCTTGAATCACCAAATGAAAAGACACCACACAGGTATATATATCAAATATATATGTATTTATTAATAAACACTCTCTACTAATCTCTTTATGAGATTAGAGGTCAGGAACATATGTACAAGTCAAATGTTATCAAGATAAGTTTAGCACAATCGAATATCACAATCTTAGTTTGCTAGACCTAGGTCTAGGGCATCTAGAATCGAGGGACCCCCAAGAACCATCCCAGGTAGTTGTAGGAGACCCACAGGGGACGGACGCGGTGACCTGGCAGCGGTGCGAGTCCTGTGCGAGTCTATGCGCTCAGACGCGATTGGGATATCAATGTTAAAGGTCTCTTGCGTGTTCGAGGCGAACACACCGATTGGTCCTTGTACGAGTCGAAGGACGCGGTTATAGATAGAGTTGCAAGGGAGATGGACGCGCTGTGTCTAACACAGACGCGAACCTTGTGCGAGTCAGTGCAATGGAGATCTCAGTGCTACAGGCCCTTTGTGTGTTCGAAATGAACACCGATCGGACTCAGTACGAGTCGAAGGATACAGTTCTAGATAGTGTTGCAAAGGAGATGGACGCGGTGTGTCTAACACAGACGCGAACCCTGTACGAGTCAGCGCAATTGTCGCACTTAGAAAGTTAGAGTTTTAGGACACTTCGAGGGAAGCTACAAGCAAGTCACTTACAGGGTAAGTTGTTCTAGGGCCCACACCCACAGGAGCACCGTAGTGCTGAAGTTACCTCACCCAGGGGAGCCGGGTGCATAGGTGTTCTTTGGTGTCGGGTCGCGGCGTCGTTTTCAATGGGAGCCAGTGAAGACTTGCTGCTTGCGGCGACAGGAGAAGTGTCCGGAGGAATCCAAGCCTGGATTCGGAAGATGGAAGACCTGAAAGCAGAGGGGACAGTGTTCAAAGTCACTTGGCAGTGACTCGGGGCAAGGAAGATGGATGCCCACCGTCGTCGCAAGATTCAGGTCGTTTGCAGTTGCCTTGACTCTTCAGCCACAAGGTCCAGGAGGCGTAGACGACAACCAGGAGCTGGATTCGGTGTATCCCAGAATGTCTGCAGCTTACTGCGGTGTCGGCAACTCGATCGGAGCCAACAAGCCTTGGTAACAGCAAGTCTTGGGGAAAGTGTGAAGAGACAATGGCGCAGACCAGCAAGGTCTGTGGGACTCACCCAGCGAGGGTAAGTCAGGGCAGGCCTGGAGCAACAAAGGGAGCCCTTTGGTTTCTTTAAAAAGTCTTCTAGGGACCCACAAGCCGGCTGGCAAGGGATCGCGAAGACGCCTCGGGAGGATTCGCTCACAGGAGCCCACGGTCACTCGGGACGGGGTAGGCCTCTGATCTTAGGAGGGATTCCTGCTGGAGGCCGGGACCACACGTGGTCCAAAGTACAAGTTTGTGGAATGTTGTGGAGGGGTTGCACTTGACAATAGTGCACGGTACCCAGGGGTCGCGGTTCCTCGTTACTCTTGGGGTCCACTGGCCTCAGCTTCGCTGGGGACTCACGATGGCCTTTGAGAAGTCAGGAAATCCTCTTCTTGGGCTGCAGGGACTTCGGACTCCGGCGGGAGCGGTGTAGTTTGCGACCGTCGTTTGTAGTTTTTGGTGCCTGCCAAGCAGGGGAGTCACTCCTTGACTCCAAGGGAGATTCTTCAGTCTTCCAAAGGTAGTGGAACGTCGAAGGTCCAGGATTCGTCTTCAGAGCGTCGTCCAGGGAAATCTAGGGTGCAATGCACAGGTTCCCCCTCTTATACTAAAAGAAAGGGAGGGACTAGCTCTATGACCCTGCCTATGGGAGCGTCATGGGAGTGGGTGGCTACACCCACTTCCCTTTGTCCAGTTTCGCGCCAGAGCAGGGGCAGGTAGCCCCTGAGCCGGTTTGAACTGGCATATGCACAGAGGAGCCTTCTGCTCCCCCAGTGCAGGACTTCAAAGCACTCTAAGAGTGCACCCACCCAGCCCCAATACACTAAACCCTGTCTGGAAGGTGGTCACACCCCCTTGGGACAGGATATCTATTGTTGGGCTTCCTCCACTGCGAGTGTTGGTCATCAGCAGGAGGGCAGCCCAGTGTCTGTGACTGGTGGCATCCATTTTGTGATGCCAGGGCTCTGCAGGATTCTACCGCGTTTCCACAGTAGGTACATGTCTATCCCTCTAGAAGGGTGGAATGCTACCCCCGCCGCCAGGACTGGCGGGGGGTAGTATTCCAAGATGTTTGACACCAAACATGACATGTTTCGATGCAGCCATTCCAAAGTTAGCATTTTACCGCGAGGATATAATGCACTTAAAAGTATATGGTTTAACCGCATCCACAAACAGCACCAGAGAATGGACTCTGAGAACTGCAGAGGGGCCCTGCTCAGGCAGAGGCACCCCCTCACATAGAAGCCAAGCACCCTGCCCTCAGGATTGATAGGGCCTGCCTTAGGGGTGACTGATAGGTTTATATGTGTGTGCAGGAGAGATATAGGGAACCTATATCTCAGTGAGGAGTGCTAGCACCACCTCACCCAGGCTGCAGTAGCAGGCCTGTGGTGTCGGATTTAGTCTGCTTCCCAGGGGTGGCATAATACATGCTGCAGCCCCTGGTAGGCCTGTGAAGTACCTATGCCCTTGGTACCTAAGGTACCATATACTAGGGACTCATAAGGTACCACAGTATCCAATCACTAGTGCACCTAGAGTGCACTCCAAATCGTTTAGAGAGAACAGAGAGGCTGGGGCCCTGATTAGCAGGGGCCCAGCCAGACTATAGCCAGAAACCAGTGTAAACATCAGAAAAAAAGTGGGGGCAACATAAGAGGCAGATCCTACTCTCCTACAATGGCTAATACTTTATTTGAATAAGCTGTGTCTTGTCCCCACACAAAGGACTGATTAACCCTCACAGATAGCCTGTCAGACAGGACTGGGTTGAATGGGATCCTTGTGCACTTCAGAGGGCTGCTTTGAAATCACCCCACACATCAAAGGCGCTTTGGGTATAAGTACTGGGTCTCTGTCCCCCTAAAAACAGACACTTCTAGATCTGGAACTGAACTTTTATCAGAAGGACTGCTGTGATGCTTAAAGGACTCCTCTTTGGACTGCAAACATGGAAGGCCTGCTTTTATCTTGCATTTCCCTGCTGCCTGCTGCTCTCTGACTCTGCCGAAGGAGAGCTGGGCTCTGCCTTCCCTCCAAGGGTTCTCCAAGGGCTTGTTGGCTTGCCCTCTATTGCTTGAGACTCAGGGATATCAAAGTCTTCACCCCTGCTCCTGTGTCTGGTCACTGGAAGTGGCCCAGATACTTACAATGCGGATTTCAACTGATCTCTTGTCTGTGTGTAACAGAACCGGTGCATTGACCCAGTTGCGGAAATAGAAATTGGTGCACTCCATTGGAACCAGTACTTTTCCCCCAGAGATCGACACATCGGACAGAGTATTACTGCTGCTGCAGCTTGGTGAGATCGACGCATCCCCTCGACTGCATGGCAGAATAGGACACATCGCTCGACGCCTCTTGACTCCGGCACCTGTCTTTCGAACTGACACAGCACCTTCACTGCGCAAAGAAGATCGGCACATCATGTTGTTTGCGACCAGGAAAGGTACTTTGTTCACCGGGGCCTGCATGGGTCCTTTAGGCGGCCGGTGTTCCATCACACTCGGCCCGAACTTTGACTTTGCCCCTGTCCAGCTCGACCTAAAGTAACATTTTTAGCGCCACTTGCTTCTAAACTCTTTACTGTATTTATTCATAAAAAATTCAATATTTCAACTTGTATACATTGGATTTTTGTCGTTTTGGTCTTTTTTTCAATAATATAATCTATTTTTAAATCCTCTGTGTAGTTTTTTTGCGGGGTATTAATTGTGTAACTGTGTGTGTGTGTGTTGTACTAATACCTTTACACATTGCCTCTTTAGATAAGCCTGACTGCTCTGTGCCAAGCTACCAGAGGGTGAGCACAGGTTATCTTTTAGTGTGTATCTAGCTTACACTGACTAGAGTGGTGGTTCTAGCCTTGTCTGGGTGCATAACTCAGCCAAACAGGAATCCCATTAGTAACACTCCCCTGTTTCCTTCGCCTTTTCTTTAAGTTGTTTATTTTTTATCCTTTTATTTTGCCTTTTGTTTCCAAATGGCAGATAATTGCTTGTGCCTACTTTTTTATTCATCCTTCCCCTCCTGTTTACTTTTGTTCCTTGGCCTATCTTTCTTCTTATGTTTCTTTTTGTTATTTGTTATTTTCTGTTTTTTTCTTATGCCATATCCTGATAATTTTTATTTTTCTCCCCCTCTTCTTTTTTTAATGTTTTTCTAATCCCCTCCTCCCCTTTTTGCCCTTGTTATTTTAAAAAATGTGAGTATTTTAAATTTGTTTTTAAGAACTATAAATTTTGAAGTGGTACCTTCTATGTTTTGAAATAATACCATCTTCCCCAGCCTCATATGGACACCACAATGACTCCAGGTGACTCTATATGTCCCATATATAGATATAAATCTACAAGTGGGACAAGGAGCACATGAAGGTCCAGCATACATGCTCAAAATGGTCACTAATTAACAACAAGAGGTATGCAGTTCCTAAAGAAAAGTGGAATGAGAACACAGACAGATCGGTGCTAGAAGTCTGAGAACCCAGATGGGGGCATCTGAATGCTTAGAAGCAAGAACCCTCACACACCCGAGAGGTGTCAGGCTTCATCATCGGGCATTGCTCCTCGTTGGGCCGGCACTGCAATGGCCATCGGGTACCCACAAAGGGGCAGAGACAGGGTAGGTGAGTATCATCACTTCGCGTCAGGACACATTATGTCCCCAGCCAGCTAAAGTTTAGCCTAGTCTCTGAATCTACCGAGGGGGCCCCCGAAACTTCCCAAATAGGGTCGTTGTTTTACTATCACAAAAGGTAAAAATTCTACTGCGACAAAAATTGTAGGTAGTGATTGGATAAATATACATTGATTTAGATAATATCCCAATCACTGTGTAGATTAGGATTTTTAGATCCTGATGAATTGCTCTTGATCACTTTTGACTATGATGGCAAAAAACATGTCGACCAGCATACGCCCTTTCTTTTGAGATGATACGGACCATCCCTTCTGGTTACAGCCATGACTTTTGTTTTTAACTTAGACAAGAGGATCCACTAAATAAAAATCATTATTAGGATACTCCTTAGCCTATTTTAACTCACTCACACCAATCTACTCTTGAGAGCCCATCCACACACATCCTAGCCTCACATACGGCAAATGAGCAGATCATTGGCAAAGAGCCCCCTTGTGGTGCCCGTCGGGCATTGCAGCACCAGCCCGACGAAGACCAACGCCCGACGATGAAACATAACATCGCTCAGGGTGTGTGAGGGCTCTTGCTCCTGAGCATTTCAGACGCCCCCATCTGGGTCCTCAGGCTTTTAGCACCGACCTGTCTGTGTTGTCATTCCACTTTTTTTTAGGAGCTGCATACCTCTTGTTGTTAATTACGATCCATATGCCCAGCTAATCGTGTTTCCAATTCAGATATTTGTACTATATTTTTAATTACATTACTGGTGTGAGGATAGTGGTACGGTTGAAAGCCATGCTTTCAACGGGAATGTACAATCTCCAGTCAGCAGAACAAAGCACGAATTAGATAGGCCATTATTTCCTAGCTTTACGAATTGTGGGGCATATTAGCAAGGAGTTGCGATATTTATCGCAAAACGCGCTTAGCGCGTTTTTTGTTAACGCCGCCTATCGCTGGAAATTATCACTGAGATAACACCCTATTAGTAAGGTTTATCTCCATAGCAATAATATTTCCAGCGATAGCGGCAAAATGCGAGAATATCGCTGGAAAACCAGCGATATTCTTGCATTAACGCTAAGGTGGATTCAGCATTAGAATCCACCTCCTATACCTTAAACAGGTAAGTCATAGTCAGTAGCAGGTGTTAAAATATAGCGATAAACGCGCTTAGCGCGATTTATGTTATCGCTTCGCCTGCCTTGATAATAGGGGTTAGTGGTGTTAGCGACTGTTTACAGTCGCTTTTAGTGGGGAACGCCTACCTTGCATGTCATTAGCAATAAATATCGCTGACATGCAAGGCGATATAATTCCCGGCCTCTAACGCCTGAAAGCTGTCGCTAACGCCTGTTAGCGACAGCTTGCTAATAGGGCGTTAAAAATATCGCCGATTTAGCGGCAAAAAGTGCCGCTAAATCGGCGATAAAGCCCTTGATAATATGCCCCTGTATCTCTGGAGAGGCATGTCAGTTGCCTTACAGTAGGCGAAACTGTTCTGTGATTTACCTATATTTACATAGCAATCAGTTTCTGCCCCGCTGTCATCCTTTGACAGTTTTTGTACCTTGCTGCTGGATGAAATAAAAGCATCGTCCTGCGAATGCTATAAAGTTTGCTTAGCAATGTGTATTAATTAGTTAGTGTAGCAGATCATCTACAAAGGAAGAGCATTATTCACGAAGAAGTCATAAATTCCAGACTGCGTAGACATATTCTTAGGCATTCACTGTGCGTTGAAGAGATTTACAGCTGACTACCTTATATGGTAAACATCCAGGTCTGTTTCAGACGCGAAGGAAGGTGTAAAGTGTTACATATATAGCCGTGTTTTCCTTATCACTACATGTGAACATGTGAAGAATTTTTGTATTGCCGTAAATGTTCTCGAAAACTTGCCAATTTGTTTTATATTTCGCTTGATTCTTTTTTTACAATTTTTATTTTACCTCACTTCAAAAACATGTTTTAATGCTAAATCGTTTCTATGTACACACAGCCCCAATGAAAATTATGAATGTACATGAAAATTCTGATTGGCATGTAATTTGACCCACTTTCTGCCACACAGGGTAATTTAGATTTGAGTGAAAAAATACAAGTAGGCACACATACATAGGAGAAATGCAGTGCGATTGTAAGTGAATATCAACAAAGTTAATTCATGTGTAGGTAATAATTTTATTTCCATGTTATTTTACTACCACTCCCCCGACACTGTCTTAAGAATGCCCACTTCAACTCATCCTGTGCCTAATTTGTATACTAGTAGTGCCGGTGCCCAAAGTTTTACTCAGAGGCCCCCAGCTGGTGCTGACGTATGTCCGGATTGTCGAATTCCAAGGGTGCGCAGTACTGATTCCAAATAGCCTTTAGCTTGTTCTTCCTTCTTGCATGGAGATTTTGCAAGCATGTCAGCGATTGACACCCTTGAACAATACTATCCTTCATTGAATTTTTACTTTGGATACAATGTGCATTAATTACATAGTGATCAATCCTTTAAAAAATATGTTCTCAACGTGTGCATTCCTAGAAGGGTTTCTCTCTCGGTGCTGTGCCTGGGTAGGGCACTCCACTTAATTTAGCATACATGTACATCAACAGACCCACAAATGGAGGGACACAACACTCCAGTGTAGCTTAGAAATAAAGGTCCTTATCTACAAGAAAGTGACGCAGTCCGGCACCGCAAGCCATTTGGCTGCGCGCACTGAGTCATTTTCAAAGCACAGGGGTGTGTCATATTTACAATGATATATCACATCCCTGAGCTTTCCCCTGCGCTGGCGGACAATTGGCTGCCATGCGCCAACGCAGGCACCATTGCACCGATGTCTGCGTTTTAGGGGAGATTGTTTTTGTGCAAGGGAGGGATACCTTTCTGCACAAAAACAGTCACAAGAGGTGATTTCCTCTTTCTATGTGTGCTGTAGAAAGCAGAACGCATAGAAAGAGGAAAAACAAGGGGAAATTAAATCATTTTTCCTCGTTGCGCCGTGTAGCATTCTGACGCATTCCCAGGTTTACGAAAGGTTGTAAATCTGGGAATGCGGCAGAAACCATGGGTGTTGTGTGGGAACACCCACAGCAACACCTATGGCACGCCCCTTTCACACAAAGTGGTGCGTGAAAAGGGGCCATATTTACAGGTGATAGAGCAAGGTTTCATAAATGAAACTTGCTTGTATTCAATCCTCCTCACAGTATTAATTTATTAAACTTGTATTGTTAATACTAACCTTTGCATTCACGACACAAAAGAAAAAGATGCTTGCCTATGTGTTTTACTAATGAATAACGCGTGTCTGTAATCCAAAATGGCCGCTATGCGCGGGAAAACTCAATGCGCATGTCGCAACCATATCACATGGTGTGACGTCTTTCTTTGCTTGGTGGGAAACTTCTGCTTCTGCGCAGTGTGCATTAAAATGGCTGCTTGATGTTTTCACATGCTTCTGCTTGCACTCATGTAATTATTAAATTGTCGTTTCCTAACGCTACTAACGCGGGATAGTATATATATTTAATTGGGAATAGAATAGAAATAGAGGGTATACAGTGAAACATTTTATTTGTGATTCTAATATTTTCTTCTTGCACTTCTATTAGTTCGTAAACTTGGGCCTGGGTTGGTGACCTGAAACTCGAGAGGCAAATGGTTCTGCGCATGTGTCTTGTGTGCCTGCCAAATGAAGTCAACCTGGACGAAGTCCAAGGCCGTAACCTGATGGCCGAAGATGTTGTACTAGTGCTTTCCTGTCACACATTGATACAATGTCTATGAAAATTTGTTTACATTTGTCATGAGACGGGTGGGAAATAAAGCGAATGTATTAATTTGAAGGGGTGGGAACGTAAAGACAATAGGCTTTACAATTTAGGCCAAATCAATATGGTACGAGAATCCACCCCTGTCCCTGTCCAATCAGAAGTAGTGGCCCCATATTTTAGTAACATTAAGGGGAGGTACATGGGCGTAGAAGGGTATAATAGATATAGAATTAGCTAATTAGTTAACACAGGAGTGCGGAGATGCTGACAGGAAGAGCTCCAGACCGCTAAGCTGATCGATTGCAGACTGAATCCCTGTCCAGAAGAGGTCCTGAGGAGGGGGCGGCGGAGTCCATTAGAAGGAAGGCACGGGAGAATCGAGGAGAAGCCGAGTATCAGAGAGGGGAACGACGCAGGCGTCGTTGTAGAGAGGTCACCGGTCCTGTCCTGATCCTGGAGGAAGTCTTTGCTCTTCATCCTTCCTGGGTCCTATCCTTTCAACTCCTTGGCTAAGGGGTTTGGTTCTCGCACTTAGGTAATTATAATGCAACCTTTAGTTGCGCTGCTGTCTCTATCTTCTTCTCTTCTTTAAACACCGTCATTGATTAGCAATAATCATTTCTATGCTTAATCTTGGGTATTGCGATTAAGTACCATGTGGTTCTGTATTTTACTCTGCTGAATCTTTAGATAAACATTTTAAAACTTCCTGACTCAGTGGTTATTTTAGGATTATGTACTATAATGAATGTCACTCATTTTAAATTTCCCAATTAGCAAAGGATTCATTGGTAAGTCATTACTCTTCAATCAGAAGGTAATTGGTAGCAGGGATTTTGATAGAGAGTAACAACTGATAAAACCCAGCGTAAGTATTAGCGTAGTATGGATGGATGGGCCCAAGTGAGAATCTAGTGTATGAATGCTGTTTGCTAATATCGCGCTGGATCAGTTTTCTGGTAGCAGAGGATGGTTACTTTTTGTTAATTGGGTAATGAGAATTTTATTTGTATTTTTATGAACTAACATCCGCTTAAATTTTGAGTTTTGTTTTATGTTGTCCAGAATACCCCGGGGTAAAAGGAATAGCGGATGGTAAGTGGAAGCCATACTGCAGTGAGGTTATCTGTCAGGCAGAATTAGTACTGAAAAGTTAAGCAGGACTTTCAGTACTCGTTAGGGATTCTATGCGTGTGAGTAATAGCAAAAGAGTACGCTGGTGAAAATTTGATGTTATATCACCTAGAAAGGGTAACATTGGAGAAGTAACAGGTACTTCTGGAGCTTGTGTGAAGAGTAGACGGAAGTGTTTTACTCGTAGTGTATGTTTAGTAAACGGAAAGGTTTTACTAAGTGTGAGAGAAAACTATCTTTTCTATTTTAGAGAAACTGGCACGATAGCGAATGTTTTATGTTGTTACTGAAATTTAATTAAGATTTATAGAGAAAATAAGTTTGCGTAAATTTTTGTAAAGGGAGGGTCAGTTGCCGGAGAGGGAGCTGACGTCACAAAACGCCGCGCTGGGATTGGTTGAAACAGCGGGTGTGGAAAACCCTTGTAAAGGAGGTGTCAGTAGTCAGGAGTAGTACTGACGTCACAGGTGCCGCGCTGGGATTGGTTGAACCAGCAAGGACAGGAAAGAGCAGATTGTAAAGGAGGGGTTGACAGATAAACGTCACCAAAAGGCCGCGCAAGGATTGGCTCGGAAATAAAAGATAGCAAACACTTGATTGGTCAAAATTATAGAAGCGAAATTCTTAGTGGATAAGGATTGCATGTTAAAACGCGATCCGACTTTAACAGGAACTCGTCCGGATAGGAGATTCCTAGGTTTTGCAGAATATAATTTTGTACACCGAAGATAAGATAGAATGTACGGAGAGAAGAGAAAATGTCCTTTCTGCAAAAGATTAAGAACTATTTTAAAAAGGATAAACCACTCAAAACTAGAGAAGGAATTATTATTCCACCAGCTAAAACGCCCGCTTCATTTATGATGATGGAGAGAGGTTATCATACTTGTGTATGGATGGAGATTGGATAGAATATACCAAAAATGATGGAATACTAGCATTTCCCGAGAATGGCACGTTCAATGGGCGAATTCTTCAGAATTTGAGATTGAGGATGAATGACTTAGAACCCAGACCTAGATTAACTCAGTACGAAGCTCTAGAAGAATGGGAAACCGAGGCATTTGAGCGGGATAGATCTAGAAGTAATAGGAGTTATCCAGGATTTTTCCCAGATATATATGTGAGTCTAGGGACGGTCAGATGAAACAATGGAGAAGGGCAATGATTACAGAAGGATTATATCCATTGTTCTCAGCAGAGGAGAAATTAGGAAGTAAGTGCACAGAAAAGACAAAACATTTAATGAGAAATGAGGAGTCTGAAGACGAATTTATGGAGGAAATGTTAAGAAACCCCCACCATATCAGGAAGGGACAAGTGGATGCACCCCAAGTGCACCACCAAAAACTCCATTAGTGCCACAGGTAATGCATGAATTCACCACTAGTAGAATACTTCATGACAAAGAAAAAGAAGCCCTAGAAAAGACCAGAACAGAATTAATACAGAAAATAACTCAGATAAAAGTACATCCTGATTCATTGACCATACCTGTAACAATTGGTCCAGTAGTTCCATTATATGGTACTCAGGGAAGCTGTCCTCCACCGATACTTACACCTACTCCTGTGAATAATCCCAAACCTGAAGCTCCAGTTATAATTGAGGATCAATTTAGTGACTGTGAATCCACAATATCACTTATGGACTTGCCTATTCGAGGTTCTGTAAATAGTACTCCAAGAAAAGATGTACCTGGATGTTCAAAAGATGTAAGTTTAGTAACTTCATCGGGAGCAAAAAGTGCTACCATAGTAACACCTGAAGATCTAGAAAAATGGGTGCAAGGGTCAGTTAAACAGTGCACAACTCCGAAAATAATGGACATTCATAAATTGAAAGTCGAATTAGAAGAAATAATAGCAGGAAATGTAGGACTAGAACGCTTAAATACCTATGATGAAGAAGAATTATTGTTCCTGTGTAGGAGTATCACCAGAAATGTAAGGATATTCCATGAAAAATTATCCAATTTAGCACTACAGATGGGAATAGAAATAGGGAGATCAAAGGTACTACAGAAACCCTATAGAGCAGAATTTTCAGACAAAGATTTAGAAAATATGAATGCCTCTGGAAGAAGATTACAAATAAGAGAATTAATGTTAGTTTTGCAAAAATGGGGAGACCTAGATAAATGGAAAACTAGGTGAGCCAAGAAAAAGGAAGAAGCACGAACAAGTAGAACAGCATCAGAATATGTGATGAAGGAAACAGGGAAACCAGATCAAATGTATCCCATGCGAGAAGTTGCGGGAGGAGGATATGTACATGTCCCATGGAGCAGACAGGATATTTTGTCATTTACGAATGATTTTCCAAAATTGAGAGAAAAACCAATTGAATGGTACAAGCAGGTTGAGAGGTTTGTGAAGGTGTCAAAGGTATTGTTGAAGGATTTGGATGGTTTGTTTGACATAGTGGTACCTGCCGATTTGTGGACAGATTGTAAAATTACAGTCGATTGGCCTAGTGATGAATATCCTAGAGATCCGAAGACAGGTGCCCCGTCAAATGATGTGATGAAAAAGTATCAGCAAGTGATAACTTACCTGAAAGGGAAAATACCACCGAAAGAAACAGATTGGGTAAAAATAGATCGAACTACCCAAGAAGCTAATGAATCAGTACATTCTTACTATGAGCGTCTATTGCAGGTATTTAAACAGTATAGTGGATTTGAGGACATTGGAGACAAGAACATGAGTCAGTTTGTGTATCGGTTTGTTTACGGTTTGAAGCCAGAAATTTGCCAGATGATTAAACAGCATATGCTGTGTTGGCAGGGAAAGCCCATTGACGAAATTTTGAAGTATGCAAAATATTGTGGAGACGATATTGAGGATAGACACAAGAAATTGCAGGAAAAAGTAATGTGGGCTCAGGTGAAAATGGCTGAGAAACAGGGAATTAATTTGGAAAATCCCAGTGAAAATCCAGGAAAAGATTCTGGAACGAATGGTGATACTGGGAATGGTGGAAAATTTAGAGGACGAATGAGTAGAGAAGAAGCTAAAGAGAAATTTCCTTGTCATGGATGCGGAAAATTGGGGCATTGGAAGGATGAATGTAAAAAGATCCAGAATAATAATGGCCCGAATCAAAATTTAAATCCACAGACGCAGAATGACTCACAGCAGGGTGCAAATCCTCAGAGTCAGTTGCCACCTGCACCTATTCAGGGTAATGTAAGCAGAGCAAAGCATGGTACAGACATCGGATATCAGGGAGGAAGTGGTAAGAATGATTATATGACATCACAATTTCTTTTGCAGGACAATTTCTGTCAATACAGTCCATGATGGTGCCTAGAAGAGGGGAAGAAGGAGTGCATACTTGGCGCATCCTTACAGGTAGATCAGTCAGGTCCATATGTTGAAGGGAATGTGAAAGGTAATAATATTACTTTCCTTTTGGACACTGGTGCTACCCGGTCTACTGTGAGAACAGCAGACATTCCAGACCTTCCTCTCTCTGGTGAAAATATCCAAGTAGTGGGGGTAGCTAATCAGCGGATTAGAACACCTCTTACCGAACCAATGGAAGTTAAAATTGGAAACTTCAGAGAAATGCATCAATTTGTAGTATGTGATTCCAGTCCAGTAAACTTATTAGGTAGGGATTTGTTGTGCAAGATGAATTGTACCATTTTCTGCACACCCGATGGTGTGGCCGTTCAGACACCAGATGAAGACCATGTATATAAAATTATGATTGCAAAACAAGGTACAGAAGTGGATGAGATGTTTTCATTAATAACAAAAGATGAGTTGCCAGAAGAATTAAAAGGTACAGTAAACCCCATAGTATGGGATTTCACCGGAAAAGAAGTAGGACTT
Source organism: Calotriton arnoldi (assembly GCA_963921515.1). Lineage (NCBI taxonomy): Eukaryota > Metazoa > Chordata > Amphibia > Caudata > Salamandridae > Calotriton > Calotriton arnoldi. The sequence continues at coordinate 480,801 of CAWUFW010006909.1, forward strand.
ATGGCTAAAATAGATCCAGTTAAAATTACTGTAAAGGAAGGTGCAATTTTCCCAAATACCCGACAGTACAAAATGAGTGCAGAAGTAAAAGCAGGAGTTATTGAAGAAATAAATCGAATGGTAGAACAAAACATACTAAAAGAAGTAATGAGTAGCCCATGTAATTCACCAATAATGGGATTAAAGAAACCTAGTGGAAAATATAGGATTGTTCAGGACCTGAGGAAAATAAATAAGATTGTAGAACCATGTTGTCCCATAGTACCAAATCCTGCAGTAATTCTATACCAGATTCCGTGGAGTGCAGGATGGTTCACAGTAATTGATTTGTGTCAAGCGTTCTTTTCAATACCATTACATCCAGACAGCCAGTATCTTTTCTCATTTAAATTTGAGAACAAAGTTTATGTGTGGAATCGTGTTCCTCAGGGGTACACAGAAAGTCCTTCTATTTTCAACCAGATACTGAAAAAGTGCCTTGAAAAATTAGTGATGCCAGGAAGCTCAGTTTTAGTCCAATATATCGACGACTTATTGGTGGCATCGAACACCAGAGAGGACTGTGTGGTTGATTCCATAGCATTATTAAATCTTTTGGCAGAAGAAGGGCATAAGGTCTCACCTGAAAAATTGCAATTCTGTACAACAGCTGTTAAGTATCTGGGACACTAAATTGAGAGAGGAAAAAGAAGAGTAACAGCTGAAAGAGTAGCTTTAATAAAGAAAATGCAAATGCCTGTAACACAAAGACAAGTGAGAATGTTCCTAGGACTAGTAGGTTACTGTCGACAATGGATACCAGGATTTTCCATGTTAGCTAAGCCCTTAATTAACATGACAAAGAAGAAAGCAAAGGACCCTGTGGAGTGGGAGGATGAAAGTGTAGAAGCCTTTGTAAAATTGAGAAATGCACTATGTTCAGCACCTGCCTTAGGCATGCCTGATTATAAAAGAGAATTTGCATTGTTCTGTCATGAGAGAGAAAATTGTGCACTTTCTGTCCTAACTCAAAGACATGGACTAGAAAGACGTCCTATAGCATATTTTTCTGCTACATTGGACCCAGTAGCAGCCGCATTGCCAGGATGCTTAAAAGCAGTGGCGGCTACTTGTTTGAGCATTGAACAGAGTGAGTCAATTGTGATGGGACACCCTGTAAAAGTGTATGTTCCACATGCAGTTGTCATTCTGTTGACAAAAACCCGAACTCAGCATCTTACTCCTAGTCGGCTGACTAAATACGAAAGAATCATAATGGGTGCTGAAAATGTGAACATGGTAAGGTGCACTATAATAAATCCAGCAACCTTACTACCAGACCCACGTCATGAGAGAATTAAAGATGACGAAGACGATGAACATGATTGTATACAAATTACAGAATTATGCACAAAACCACGCCCAGATATAGAGGAACAGCCTCTTAAAAAGCCAGACAGGGAGCTATTTGTTGATGGTTCATGTCAAAGACATGAAGATGGTAAACTAACTGCTGCCTATGTGGTATGTGAATTAACTGGAATAGTTGAAGCATCCTATTTACCAGGAGTCAAATCTGCACAAGTAGCTGAATTGATTGCGTTGATAAAAGCATGCAAAATTGGGAGGAATCAGAGAGTGACCATATTTACAGATAGCCAATATGGTTACGGGGTTGTGCACGATTTTGGCCAACTATGGATGCAGAGGGATTTCATGACTTCTTCAGGATCCCCCATTAAAAATGGACAATTTGTAAGGGAATTGCTAGAAGTAATACAATCACCAAAAGAATTGGCTGTGGTGAAATGTGCCGCACACCAGTCAGGAGATGACTGGGTGGTAGTCGGCAACAGATATGCAGATCTGGTGGCTCAACATTGTGCCAAAACCAGAATGTCAGTCAATAAGAGGGTGGAAAGAATGGGAATCAGCTGCCAACTTATGCTGTATATGCCACCTGAAACTTGGAATGAGGTGAAGAAATTGCAAGATGAGGTTGATGAAAGTGAGAAGAATTTGTGGATTAAAGTGGGTTGTTCCCAAAGAGGAGATGATGAAGTATGGATCAGTGCTGATGGCAGACCAGTCATGCCAGACTGTTTACTCTCACAAATGGCTAGAATGCATCATGGAGACACACACATAGGGAGAGATGCAATGATTAGGCTGTTCAGACAAAATTGGTACAATCCCAAATTCAGGGCTGTTGCAGAGAGTCTTTGCCAGAGATGTCTAACTTGCCAGATGCATAATCCGGGGAGGAAGACAGTAATTGGATTTGGAAAAATTGGAAAGGCAGAGGGTCCATTTATGAGACTTCAGTTTGATTTCATACAGTTACCACCATATAGAGGGCTGAAATATGTACTAGTCATAGTGTGTCTGTTTTCAAAGTGGGTGGAGGCTTACCCTACTAGGAGAAATGACAGCATTAGAGTTGCAAAACTGTTGCTACGAGAGCTCATTCCTAGGTTTGGTTTTCCAGTAACTTTGGAATCAGATAGAGGAAAACATTTTAACAGTGAAGTCATTCAAATAATCTGTGAAGAATTTCAAATAAAACAGAAACTGCACTGTGCATATCGTCCAGAAGCTTCTGGAGTGGTTGAACAATTGAATGGCACTATAAAGTCAAGATTGGGAAAAATGTGTGCATCAACATCATTAGAGTGGCCAGATGCATTACCACTCGTTTTAATGGGACTCAGAAGTATACCTGACAGAAACACAGGATTGAGCCCCCACGAAATAATGATGGGAAGAGCAATGAGACAAACACATGTTCCCACAAACAAACTGGTGAATATATCTGATGATATGGTTCTGGACTATTGCAAAGGATTGGCTGACCTAGTGCGTTCTGTCTCTCATCAGGTTGGAGAAGACGCAGTTTCCAGGCAGCGTGAACAAGAACTTGATCTGAATCCTGGTGACTGGGTGGTAGTGAAGAATCACACCAGAGAAACGTGTCTATCACCTAGATGGGGCAGACCGTGTCAAGTCATACTGACAACGAATACAGCAGTGAAGTGTGCCGGATTTCCTAATTGGATTCATGTAAGTCACACCAAGAGAGTACCGGATCCCGAGGAAGAGAATCCTCAGACAACGCCAATCACTGAAGAGGCTGAAGGTTGCCCAGCTGTAGGATCTCAAGTTCGAGATTCCGGGGAAGCTGAAGAAGAACAACCGAGCACAAGTCAGGATTGGATACCAGTGGTAGAAGTTCCTGAAGTATACCACAGAACAAGAAGTCAAGGGAAATTGGAGGAAATTGAAGAAGATCAGATAGGTGAAGAAGAAGCAGTTCAGGCACAAGAAGAAAAGACATTAAGAAATCCTGAACAAGGTCAGATAGGGAAAGAAAACTGGACTTAAAACAGTGAAGACCTAATAGACTTTGATCAGGGACAGACAGGTGTAGAAGAATCCGGTCAGGCTGCAGAAGTTCACAGTGCAATAAGCCCTGATCAGAACAAGTTAGATCAAGAAGTGTACACAGAAGAAGAAAACCTTGAAAAACATGAACTTGAAGAAATAAATAAAGAACAAGGTCAGTTATTGGAAACTCACAGCGGAGCTGTTACAGGAAAACCAATTAGACCTGAAAAGGAGCAAACAAGAAACACAGTAATTGAAGAACACGAAACAGTGCTAAGCAGTGAAATTAACGAGATCTTTAAAGACGAAAACAAAGAAACAGTGCCAACAAAGAAAACAAGAAAAGGAGATCATTGGCCAAGTGTCATTAAAAGAGTAAAGTACCACATAACAACCAGAAGTGAAGATCCAGATCAAGTACCTGAAGTATCAAGTCAAACCGAACAAGAAAAATAAAACTGTGAAAAGAAGAAGCAAAAGACTGAAACTTGTGAATAACAAATTCAAGGGTCCTGACTGGACTTATATCATCCTTGAAGATTTTGAAAGCTCAGAATCAAGTGACAGTGGTGGCGAAGGAACAAGTGCAGAATTGACGTACGAAGAAGAAACAAGACCACCCTGACTAAGTAAAAGAATAAGCTAAAGAAAAGAAGAAAAGATAAGAAGAGCAATCTTCCTTGTCGAAAAATGCCTGACGATAGAGTTACTGGGAGACCAAAACAGAAATGTTGTAGAAGATGCTGTGCAATATGCATATGTAGTCTAGTAATGGTGCTTATAGTATGGTTAGTCCTGATTGTAGCAATTCCTTACCTGATGATAATAGATAAAAAGATTAATAATGAAACTAAGGAGAGGACAGCAAACATAAAGGGCAATAGAGTAGAACTAATGGTAGAAAGTGAACCAGAAATTCATCATGAAGTAGCTGACAACGACACTAGTTTAAACGTTTTCACAAAGTTATTGTTTCAATATGTAGACACAATGGAAGTTAGTAATTGTTACGTCTGTATGAAGTTACCCGAATCAGTAGCAGAAGGATTAACATACCATCACTTACCACTGACATATGGCATATCATGTAGTGTTTTGTCTAGTTTATTTTATAGAACAGGGAAACCTCTGTATTATTATTCAAACTTAGATGTGATATTTTCTGAGGTTCCGATTCGCAAGAGTATGAACCCAGTGCTTAGAAGTCAAGACACACAGTTTATGGGAGAATTTTTCTTAACCATGAAATCAATAGACATAACACATGCACATAGACACAATCTAACATGTTCTTTACTTGAAGAAGAAAAGATATTTTTGAATTTAGTAGAAGATAGAAGACAAGATTTTCAAAAGAAAGCTTCTGAGCATAAGGCTCATTTGCCACCTTGGGCTGAGAAAGAAGGTAGTTACACACCTGGCATGGCTCAAGCTGCTATGGCTCTGGATTTCGTAAAGACAGGAAAAATTTGTCTTCATAGGTTAAAGACTGATTATAACAATGTTTTCATCGGTACCAGTGAATGTGAACACAATTTTTTAATTCTTGGAGGTTGGGGACTCAAAGGAGGAACAGATTCAGTTTTTCCTGGAATCTATTATGTGTGTGGGAATAAGGCTTACTTTAGGCTTCCTGCACGGTGGTATGGAAGTTGTTATTTTGGAATAGTATTTCCAAAGATATACCACGTAAAAAGAAACACTGAGAGCAATGAAAACAATAGCGAATTAATACGTAGTAAAAGAGCTAGTTTTTCAGAAATTGTAGGTGATATATTTGGTGCATTGATACCTTCAGTGGGAATAATTCTGAACTCAAGGAAAATATGCAAATTGCCTACAGTAGTTGATCGTTTATCAACGGATACTGCTGGAGGATTTCTAATGATTAATGCGGAAATGGTTGCGATTAGGTCTATGGTTATGCAAAATCGACTTGAGCTTGATATTATATTGGCAAAAGAGGGCGGAGTCTGTAAATTACTGAAGACGAAACATTGTTGCACTTATATTCCTGATAAGAGTGCAGAAATTGGAACGTACATACAGAATATAACTAAACTTGAGAAAGAACTTAAACCACTGGAAGTTGATAGTGTATGGGAAAGATTGACAAATAGTATCTCGTCAATTGGAACCTGGTTTGCTAATATAGGGAAAGGACTTATAGGTCAAATATTAGTACCCTTAGCAGGGATAGCAATAATAATTTTGGCAATAACAATATGGTGCAAATGCTGTAAAAAGAATGGAACATATAAGGTGACAGGAAGAGGAAAGAAACGAAAGGTAGATGAAATCGAACTTGAAGAATGGAGAAGTGAATTATACAAGAAATTAAAAGGAGATTTTAAAAATAGAAAGAATAAAGACAAGAATGAAGTAATTTGCTAAAAGTTGGCATCTGATTGAGGGTAATGTTTTTGATGGCTCAGAAACACCATCAGAGAGGGGATTGATGGAGCAAGGTTTCATAAATGAAACTTGCTTGTATTCAATCCTCCTCACAGTATTAATTTATTAAACTTGTATTGTTAATACTAACCTTTGCATTCACGACACAAAAGAAAAAGATGCTTGCCTATGTGTTTTACTAATGAATAACGCTTGTCTGTAATCCAAAATGGCTGCTATGCGCGGGAAAACTCAATGCGCATGTCGCAACCATATCACATGGTGTGACGTCTTTCTTTGCTTGGTGGGAAACTTCTGCTTCTGCGCAGTGTGCATTAAAATGGCTGCTTGATGTTTTCACATGCTTCTGCTTGCTCTCATGTCATTATTAAATTGTCGTTTCCTAACGCTACTAACGCGGGATAGTATATATATTTAATTGGGAATAGAATAGAAATAGAGGGTAAACAGTGAAACATTTTATTTGTGATTCTAATATTTTCTTCTTGCACTTTTATTAGTTCGTAAACTTGGGCCTGGGTTGGTGACCTGAAACTCGAGAGGCAAATGGTTCTGCGCATGTGTCTTGTGTGCCTGCCAAATGAAGTCAACCTGGACGAAGTCCAAGGCCGTAACCTGACGGCCGAAGATGTTGTACTAGTGCTTTCCTGTCACACATTGATACAATGTCTATGAAAATTGGTTTACATTTGTCATGAGACGGGCGGGAAATAAAGCGAATGTATTAATTTGAAGGGGTGGGATTGTAAAGTCAATAGGCTTTACAATTTAGGCCAAATCAATATGGTACGAGAATCCACCCCCTGTCCCTGTCCAATCAGAAGTAGTGGCCCCATATTTTAGTAACATTAAGGGGAGGTACATGGGCGTAGAAGGGTATAATAGATATAGAATTAGCTAATTAGTTAACACAGGAGAGCGGAGATGCTGACAGGAAGAGCTCCAGACCGCTAAGCTGATCGATTGCAGACTGAATCCCTGTCCAGAAGAGGTCGTGAGGAGGGGACGGCGGAGTCCATTAGAAGGAAGGCACGGGAGAATCGAGGAGAAGCCGAGTATCAGAGAGGGGAACGACGCAGGCGTCGTTGTAGAGAGGTCACCGGTCCTGTCCTGATCCTGGAGGAAGTCTTTGCTCTTCATCCTTCCTGGGTCCTATCCTTTCAACTCCTTGGCTAAGGGGTTTGGTTCTCGCACTTAGGTAATTATAATGCAACCTTTAGTTGCGCTGCTGTCTCTATCTTCTTCTCTTCTTTAAACACCGTCATTGATTAGCAATAATCATTTCTATGCTTAATCTTGGATATTGCGATTAAGTACCATGTGGTTCTGTATTTTACTCTGCTGAATCTTTAGATAAACATTTTAAAACTTCCTGACTCAGTGGTTATTTTAGGATTATGTACTATAATGAATGTCACTCATTTTAAATTTCCCAATTAGCAAAGGATTCATTGGATAGAGAGTAACAACTGATAAAACCCAGCGTAAGTATTAGCGTAGTATGAATGAATGGGCCCAAGTGAGTATCTAGTGTATGAATGCTGTTTGCTAATATCGCGCTGGATCACAGGGACACGAAAAGCCACGCAGGGTAGCTTTACATGCCCTTGTAAATATGGGGCAGCAAAATGCACCACCAGTGCGTCATAAAAAGTGACGCACCCGCGACGCAAAGGGCTTGTAAATATGCCCATATTATCAGGCACAATCCATTTACATCAATATCTGTGAAACGCTCTGAATTCCTTCATGGGAGTACATTTGCCCTCACGAGAATTTGCCATGACACGAACCACTCATACTGCGGCTTGCCAATTCCCTTTTCTAATTGCCTAGCTTCACATTCTGTTGCCAACCATGCAACTCCACATTCTCCAACCATTGTGTGGCTTAGGGGGTGGCATTGTGATGATATGGTGAAGAGAGATAGGCTGGAAGTAACTGCATTTATTAATACATCTTTTCAGACTCTGTCTGTGCTAAAAGAGTCCTTATTTTGGCCTTTTAGAGCAAGAGGTGGCATCCCCGATGAAAACATGTTCTCTGGTTGCTATTCTGGCTTGCCTATGTTTTTTAAAAGTTATTGAGTACGTTTCTCTACCGGAGAAAGGCATCATTTTGGCTCCAAGTGTGGGGACTGGATAACTCTTCCACAACCGAATTTTAAGGTTGAAAGACAACATTATCCAAAACGTGCCATGCCACATAACTTTGCTACAGATGTGCTGTTATAGTTAAAGAGAATATGTGTTATCACTGGCCTGTGTTTACAAAGTTAACATATTTCTCTTTTTTCTTTACTTTCTTTTTTCGTTTTCATATCATTACTTACTCCTTCTCAATCCCTTAGTACTATGTCTTAAGCCTCTGAAAAACGTATTTTGCTTTCCTCTTTAACATCCTATGCTTGCAGTTGCAAGGCTAACCAGGAATGTTAATGGCGAGTTTACAGATGCCCCCTTCAACCCAGGATGCTAGTGATCCAGCGCGATATTAGCAAACAGCATTCATACACCAGATACTCACTTTGGCCCATACATTCATACTACGCTAATACTTACGCCGGGTTTTATCAGTTGTTACTCTTTATCAAAATCCCTGCTACCAATTACCTTCTGAATGAAGAGTAATGACTTACCAATGAATCCTTTGCTAATTGGGAAGTTTAAAATGAGTGACATTCATTATAGTACGTAATCCTGAAATAACCACTGAGTCAAGAAGTTTTAAAATGTTTATCTAAAGATTTAGCAGAGTAAAATACAGAAAACACATGGTACTTAATCGAAATACCCAAGATTAAGCATAGAAATGATTATTGCTAATCAATGACGGTGTTTAAAGAAAAGGAGAGGATAGAGATAGCAGCGTAACTAAAGGTTGCATTATATTTACCTAAGTGCGAGAACCAAACCCCTTAGCCAAGGAGTTGAAAGAATAGGACCCAGGAAGGATGAAGAGCAAAGACTTCCTCCAAGATCAGGACAGGACCGGTGACCTCTCTACAAACGACGCCTGCGTCGTTCCCCTCTCTGATACTCGACTTCTCCTCAATTCTCCCGTGCCTTTCTTCTAATGGACTCCGCCGCCCCCTCCTCAGGACCTCTTCAGGACAGGGATTCAGTCAGCAACCGATCAGCTTGGCAGTCTGGAGCTAAGAGCGCTCTGGCAGCATGGACGCCTGTTCTTCGTGAACGCATGCTCTAACTAATTAACTAATGCTATTTCTATTATACCCTTCTACGCCCATGTACCTCCCCTTAATGTTGCTAAAATATGGGGCCACTACCTCTGATTGGACAGGGACAGGGGGTGGATTGTTGCACCATATCGATTTGGCCTAACTTGTAAAGCCTATTGTTTTTAAATTCCCACCCTTCAATTTAATACATTCGCTTTATTTCACACCCGTCTCATGACAAATGTAAACCAATTTTCATAGACAATGCTTTCTCTGTGAAAACCGCCTCCCTGTGGAACTCCATGCCGGAGCACCTTCGGAAGGCGAAGTCAGAACTCCTGTTCAGGAAGGCCTTAAAAACTTGGCTCTTCAGCCAAACTTAAAATCCTGTCCAGTCCCTAAGCCCACGCCCGCAATGTATCTGTCGCTAGCGCCGGGACACTTCCGTCGGAGGTAGCCGTGCGCTTTATAAACTGCAATAATAATAATAATAATAATAATAATGTGCAACAGGAAAGGCAAAAGTACAGCATCTTCGGCCATCAGGTCGCGGCCTTGGACGACGTCCAGATTGGCTTCATTTGGCAGGCACACAGGACACATGCACAGAACCATTTGCCTCTCGAGTTTCAGGTCACCAACCCAGGCCCAAGTTTACAAACTAATAAAAGTGCAAGAAGCAAATATTAAAATCACAAAATAAAATGTTTCACTGTATACCCACTATTTCTATTCTATTCCCATTTAATTATATATTCTAACCCGCGTTAGTAGCGTTAGGAAACGACAATTTAGTAATGACATGAGAGCAAGCTGAAGCATGTGAAAACATCAAGCAGCCATTTTACTACACACTGCGCAGAAGCAGAAATTTCCCACCAAGCAAAGAAAGACGTCATACCATGTGATATGGTTGCGACATGCGCATTGAGTTTTCCCGCGCATAGCGGCCATTTTGGATTACAGACAAGCGTTATTCATTAGTAAAACACATAGGCAAGCTTCCTTCTCTTTCGTGTCGTGAATGCAAAAGGTTAGTATTAACAATACAAGTTTTAATAAATTAATACTGTGAGGAGGATTGAATACAAGCAAGTTTCATTTATGAAACCTTGCTCCATCAATCCCCTCTCTGATGGCGTTTCTGAGCCATCAAAACACTACCCTCAATCAGATGCCAACTTCTAGGAAATTACTTCATTCTCATCTTTACACTTTCCATTTTTACAATCTCCTTTTAATTTCTTGTATAATTCACTTCTCCACTCTTCAAGTTCGATTTCATCTACCTTTCGTTTCTTTCCTCTTCCTGTCACCTTATATGTTCCATTCTTTTTACAGCATTTGTACCGTATTGTTATTGCCAAGATTATTATTGCTATCCCTGCTAAGGGTACTAATATTTGACCTATAAGTCCTTTCCCTACATTAGCAAACCAGGTTCCAATTGACGAGATACTATTTGTCAATCTTTCCCATACAGTATCAACTTCCAGTGGTTTAAGTTCTTTCTCAAGTTTAGTTATATTCTGTATGTATGTTCCAATTTCTGCACTCTTATCAGGAATATAAGTGCAACAATGTTTCGTCTTCAATAATTTACAGACTCCGCCCTCTTTTGCCAATATAATATCAAGAGCAAGTCGATTTTGCATCACCATAGATCTAATCGCAACCATTTCCGCATTAATCATTAGAAAACCTCCAGCAGTATCCGTTGATAAACGATCAACCACTGTAGACAATTTACATATTTTCCTTGAGTTCAGAATTATTCCCACTGAAGGTATCAATGCACCAAATATATCACCTACAATTTCTGAAAAACTAGCTCTTTTACTACGTATTAATTCGCTATTGTTTTCATTGCTTCCAGTGTTTCTTTTACGTGGTATATCTTTGGAAATACTATTCCAAAATAACAACTTCCATACCACCGTGCAGGAAGCCTAAAGTAAGCCTTATTCCCACACACATAATAGATTCCAGGAAAAACTGAATCTGTTCCTCCTTTGAGTCCCCAACCTCCTAGAATTAAAAAATTGTGTTCACATTCACTGGTACCGATGAAAACATTGTTATATTCAGTCTTTAACCTATGAAGACAAATTTTTCCTGTTTTTACAAAATCCAGAGCCATAGCAGCTTGAGCCTTGCCAGGTGTGTAACTCCCTTCTTTCTCAGCCCAAGGTGGTAAATGAGCCTTATGCTCAGAAGCTTTCTTTTGAAAATCTTGTCTTCTATCTTCTACTAAATTCAAAAATATCTTTTCTTCTTCAAGTAAAGAACATGTTAGATTGTGTCTATGTGCATGTGTTATGTCTATTGCTTTCATTGTTAAGAAAAATTCTCCCATAAACTGTGCGTCTTGACTACTAAACACTGGGTTCATACTCTTACGAATCGGAACCTCAGAAAATATCACATCTAAATTTGAATAATAATACTGAAGTCTCCCTGTTCTATAAAATAAACTAGACAAAACACTACATGATATGCCATATGTCAGTGGTAAGTGATGGTATGTTAATCCTTCTGCTACTGATTCAGGTAACTTCATACAGACATAACAGTTACTAACTTCCATTGTGTCTACATATTGAAACAATAACTTTGTGAAAATGTTTAAACTAGTGTCATTGTCAGCTATTTCATGATGAATTTCTGGTTCATTCTCTGCCATTAGTTCTACTCTATTGCCCTTCATGTTTGCTGTCCTCTCCTTAGTTTCAATATTAATCTTTTTATCCATTATCATAAGGTAAGGAACTGCTACTATCAGGACTAACCATACTATAAGCACCATTACTAGACTACACACAGCATCTTCTACAACATCTCTGTTTTGGTCTCCCAGTAACTCTATTGTCAGGCATTTTTCGACAAGTAAGATTGCTCTTCTTATCTTTTCTTCTTTTCTTTAGCTTATTCTTTTGCTTAGTCAGGGTGGTCTTGTTTCTTCTTCGTACGTCAGTTCTGCACTTGTTCCTTCGCCACCACTGTCACTTGACTCTGAGCTTTCAAAATCTTCAAGGATGATATAAGTCCAATCAGGACCCTTGAATTTGTTATTCACAAGTTTCAGTCTTTTACTTCTTCTTTTCGCAGTTTTATGTTCTTGGTCAGTTTGACTTGTCACTTCATTCACTTGATCTGGATCTTCACTTCTGGTTGTTATGTGGTACTTCACTCTTTTAATGACACTTGGCCAATGATCTCCTCTTCTTGTTTTCTTTGTTTGAACTGTCTCTTTATCTTCGTTTTCAGAAATCTTTTTAATTTCACTGCTTAGCACTGCTTCGTTTTCTTTTATTACTTTTTCTTCTGTTTGCTCTTTTTCAGGTCTGATTGGTTTCTCTGTAACAGCTCCACTGTGAATTTCCAATAATTGACTTTGTTCTTTGTTTATTTCTTCAAGTTCATGTTTTTCAACGTTTTCTTCTTCTGTGCACTCTTCTTGATCTAACTTGTTCTGATCAGGGCTTATTGCACTGTGAACTTCTGCAGCCTGACCGGATTCTTCTAGACCTGTCTGTCCCTGTTCAAAGTCTATTAGATCTTCACTGTTTTGAGTCCAGTTTCCTTTCCCTATCTGACGTTGTTCAGGATTTCTTAATGTCTTTTCTTCTTGTTCCTGAACTGCTTCTTCTTCACCTATCTGATCTTCTTCAATTTCTTCCAATTTCGCTTGACTTCTTGTTCTGTGATATACTTCAGGAACTTCTACCACTGGTATCCAATCCTGACTTGTGCTCGGTTGTTCTTCTTCAGCTTTTCTGGAATCTCGAACCTGAGATCCTTCAGCTGAGCAACCTTCAGCTTCTTCAGTGATTGGCATTGTCTGAGGTTTCTCTGCCTCGAGATTTGGTACTCTCTTGGTGTGACTTACATGAATCCAATTAGGAAACCCGGCACACTTCACTGCTGTATTCGTTGTCAGTATGATTTGACATGGTCTGCCCCATCTAGGTGATAGACACGTTTCTCTGGTGTGATTCTTCACTACCACCCAGTCACCAGGATTCAGATCATGTTCTTGTTCAGGCTGCCTGGAAACTGCGTCTTCTCCAACCTGATGAGAGACAGAACGCACTAGGTCAGCCAATCCTTTGCAATAGTCCAGATATATTCACCAGTTTGTTTGTGGGAACATGTGTTTGTCTCATTGCTCTTCCCATCATTATTTCGTGGGGGCTCAATCCTGTGTTTCTGTCAGGTATACTTCTGAGTCCCATTAGAACAAGTGGCAATGCATCTGGCCATTCTAAGGATGTGGATGCACACATTTTTCCCAATCTTGACTTTATAGTGCCATTCAATTGTTCAACCACTCCAGAAGCTTCTGGACAATATGCACAGTGTAGTTTCTGTTTGATTTGAAATGCTTCACAGATTATTTGAATCACTTCACTGTTAAAATGTTTTCCTCTATCTGATTCCAAAGTTACTGGAAAACCAAACCTAGGAATGAGCTCTCATAGCAACAGTTTCGCAACTGTAATGCTGTCATTTCTCCTAGTAGGGTAAGCCTCCACCCATTTTGAAAACAGGCACACTATGACTAGTACATATTTCAGCCCTCTACATGGTGGTAACTGTATGAAATCAAACTGAAGTCTCATAAATGGACCCTCTGCCTTTCCAATTTTCCCAAATCCAATTACTGTCTTCCTCCCCGGATTATGCATCTGGCAAGTTAGACATCTCTGGCAAAGACTCTCTGCAACAGCCCTGAATTTAGGATTATACCAATTTTGTCTGAACAGCCTAATCATGGCATCTCTCCCTATGTGTGTGTCTCCATGATACATCCTAGCCATTTGTGAGAGTAAACAGTCTGGCATGACTGGTCTGCCATCTGCACTGATCCATACTTCATCATCTCCTCTTTGGGAACAACCCACTTTGATCCACAAATTCTTCTCACTTTCATCAACCTCATCTTGCAATTTCTTGACGTCATTCCAAGTTTCAGGTGGCATATACAGCATAAGTTGGCAGCTGATTCCCATTCTTTCCACCCTCTTATTGACTGACATTCTGGTTTTGGCACAATGTTGAGCCACCAGATCTACATATCTGTTGCCGACTACCACCCAGTCATCTCCTGACTGGTGTGCAGCACATTTCACCACAGCCAATTCTTTTGGTGATTGTATTGCTTCTAGCAATTCCTTTACAAATTATCCATTTTTAATGGGGGATCCTGAAGAAGTCATGAAATCCCTCTGCATCCATAGTTGGCCAAAATCATGCACAACCCCGTAACCATATTGGCTATCTGTAAATATGGTTACTCTCTGATTCCTCCCAATTTTGCATGCTTTTATCAACGCAATCAATTCAGCTACTTGTGCAGATTTGACTCCTGGTAAATAAGATGCTTCAACTATTCCAGTTAATGCACATACCGCATAGGCAGCAGTTAGTTTACCGTCTTCATGTCTTTGACATGAACCATCAACAAATAGCTCCCTGTCTGGTTTTTAAGAGGCTGTTCCTCTATATCTGGGCGTGGTTTTGTGCATAATTCTGTAATTTGTATACAATCATGTTCATCGTCTTCATCATCTTTAATTCTCTCATGATATGGGTCTGGTAGTAAGGTTGCTGGATTTATTATAGTACACCTTACCATGTTCACATTTTCAGCACCCATTATTATTCTTTCATATTTAGTCAGCCGACTAGGAGGAGTAAGATGCTGAGTTCGGGTTCTTGTCAACAGAATGACAACTGCATGTGGAACATACACTTTTACAGGGTGTCCCATCACAATTGACTCACTTTGTTCAATGCTCAAACACGTAGCCGCCACTGCTTTTAAGCATCCTGGCAACGCGGCTGCTACTGGGTCCAATGTAGCAGAAAAATATTCTATAGGACGTCTTTCTAATCCATGTCTCTGAGTTAAGACAGAAAGTGCACAATTTTCTCTCTCATGACAGAACAATGCAAATTCTCTTTTATAATCAGGCATGCCTAAGGCAGGTGCTGAACATAGGGCATTTCTCAATTTTACAAAGGCTTCTACACTTTCATCCTCCCACTCCACAGGGTCCTTTGCTTTCTTTTTTGTCATGTTAATTAAGGGCTTAGCTAACATGGAAAATCCTGGTATCCATTGTCGACAGTAACTTACTATTCCTAGGAACATTCTCACTTGTATTTGTGTTACAGGCCTTTGCATTTTCTTTATTAAAGCTACTCGTTCAGCTGTTACTCTTCTTTTTCCTCTCTCAATTTGGTGTCCCAGATACTTAACAGCTGTTGTACAGAATTGCAATTTTTCAGGTGAGACTTTATGTCCTTCTTCTGTCAAAAGATTTAACAATGCTATGGAATCAACAACACAGTCCTCTCTAGTATTCGATGCCACCAATAAGTCGTCGATATATTGGACTAAGACTGAGCTTCCTGGCATCACTAATTTTTCAAGGCACTTTTTCAGTATCTGGTTGAAAATAGAAGGACTTTCTGTGTTCCCCTGAGGAACACGATTCCACACATAGACCTTGTTCTCAAATTTAAATGAGAAAAGATACTGGCTGTCTGGATGTAATGGTATTGAAAAGAACGCTTGACACAAATCAATTACTGTGAACCATCCTGCACTCCAAGGGATCTGGTATAGAATTACTGCAGAATTTGGCACTATGGGACAACATGGTTCAACAATCTTATTTATTTTTCTCAGGTCCTGAACAATCCTATATTTTCCACTAGGTTTCTTTAACCCCATTATAGGTGAATTACATGGGCTACTCATTACTTCTTTTAGGATATTTTGTTCTACCATTCGATTTATTTCTTCAATGACTCCTGCTTTTACTTCTGCACTCATTTTGTACTGTCTGGTATTTGGGAAAATTGCACCTTCCTTTACAGTAATTTTAACTGGATCTATTTTAGCCATAAGTCCTACTTCCTTTCCGGTGAAATCCCATACTATGGGGTTTACTGTACCTTTTAATTCTTCTGGCAACTCATCTTTTGTTATTAACGAAAACATCTCGTCTACTTCTGTACCTTGTTTTGCAATCATAATTTTATATACATGATCTTCATCTGGTGTCTGAACTGCCACACCATCCGGTGTGCAGAAAATGGTACAATTCATCTTGCACAACAAATCCCTACCTAATAAGTTTACTGGACTAGAATCACACACTACAAATTGATGCATTTCTCTGAAATTTCCGATTTTAACTTCCATTGGTTTGGTAAGAGGTGTTCTAATTCTTTGATTATCTACCCCTACTACTTGGATATCTTCACCAGAGAGAGGAAGGTCTGGAATGTCTGCTGTTCTCACAGTAGACCGGGTAGCACCAGTGTCCAAAAGGAAAGTAATATTATTACCTTTCACATTCCCTTCAACATATGGACCTGACTGATCTACCTGTAAGGATGCGCCAAGTATGCACTCCTTCTTCCCCTCTCCTAGGCACCGTCATGGACTGAATTGACAGAAATCGTCCTGCAAAAGAAATTGTGATGTCATATAATCATTCTTACCACTTCCTCCTTGATATCCGATGTCTGTACCATGCTTTGCTCTGCTTACATTACCCTGAATAGGTGCAGGTGGCAACTGACTCTGAGGGTTTACACCCTGCTGTGAGTCATTCTGCGTCTGTGGATTGAAATTTTGATTTGGGCCATTATTATTCCGAATCTTTTTACATTCATCCTTCTAATGCCCCAATTTTCCGCATCCATGACAAAGGAAATTTCTTTTTAGCTTCTTCTCTACTCATTCGTCCTCTAAATTTTCCACCATTCCCAGTATCACCATTCGTTCCAGAATCTTTTCCTTGATTTTCACTTGGATTTTCCAAATTAATTCCCTGTTTCTCAGCCATTTTCACCTGAGCCCACATCACTTTTTCCTGCAATTTCTTGTGTCTATCCTCAATATCGTCTCCACAATATTTTGCATACTTCAAAATTTCATCAATGGGCTTTCCCTGCCAACACAGCATGTGTTGTTTAATCATCTGACGAATCTCTGGCTTCAAACCGTAAACAAATCGATACACAAACTGACTCATGTTCTTGTCTCCCATGTCCTCAAATTCACTATACTGTTTAAATACCTGCAATAGACGCTCATAGTAGGAATGTACTGATTCATTAGCTTCTTGGGTAGTTCGATCTATTTTTACCCAATCTGTTTCTTTCGGGGGTATTTTCCCTTTCAGGTAAGTTATCACCTGCTGATACTTTTTCATTACATCATTTGAAGGGGGCACCTGTCTTCGGATCTCTAGGATATTCATCTCTTGGCCAATCCACTGTGATTTTGCAATCTGTCCATAAATCGGCAGGTACCACTATATCAAACAACCCATCCAAATCCTTCAACAGTACGTTCGACACCTTCACAAACCTGTCAACCTGCTTGTACCATTCAATTGGTTTTTCTCTCAACTTTGGAAAATCATTCGTAAATGACAAAATATCCGGTCTGCTCCATGGGACATGTACATATCCTCATCCCGCAACTTCTCGCATTGGATACATTTGATCTGCTTTCCCTGTTTCCTTCATCACATATTCAGATGCTGTTCTACTTGTTCGTGCTTCTTCCTTTTTCTTGGCCCACCTAGTTCTCCATTTATCTAGGTCTCCCCATTTTTGAAAAACTAACATTTATTCTCTTATTTGTAATCTTCTTCCAGAGGCATTCATATTTTCTAAATCTTTGTCTGAAAATTCTGCTCTATAGGGTTTCTGTAGTACCTTTGATCTCCCTATTTCTATTCCCATCTGTAGTGCTAAATTGGATAATTTTTCATGAAATAACCTTACATTTCTGGTAATACTCCTGCACAGGAACAATAATTCTTCTTCATCATAGGTATTTAAGCGTTCTAGTCCTACATTTCCTGCTATTATTTCTTCTAATTTGACTTTCAATTTATGAATGTCCATTATTTTCGGAGGTGTGCACTGTTTAACTGACCCTTGCACCCATCTTTCTAGATCTTCAGGTGTTACTATGGTGGCACTTTTTGCTCCCGATGAAGTTATTAAACTTACATCTTTTGAACATCCAGGTACATCTTTTCTGGGAGTGCTATTTACAGTACCTCGAATAGGCAAGTCCATGAGTGATATTGTGGATTCACAGTCACTAAATTGATCCTCAATTATAACTGGAGCTTCAGGTTTGGGATTATTCACAGGAGTAGGTGCAAGTATCGGTGGAGGACAGTTTCCCTGAGTACCATATAATGGAACTACTGGACCAATTGTTACAGCTATGGTCAATGAATCAGGATGTACTTTTATCTGGGTTATTTTCTGTATTAATTCTGCTCTGGTCTTTTCTAGGGCTTCTTTTTCTTTGTCATGAAGTATTCTACTCGTGGTGAATTCATGCATTACCTGTGGTACTAATGGAGTTTTCGGTGGTGCACTTGGGGTGCATCCACTTGTCCCTTCCTGATATGGTGGGGGGTTTCTTAACATTTCCTCCATAAATTCGTCTTCAGACTCCTCATTTCTCATTAAATGTTTTGTCTTTTCTGTGCACTTACTTCCTAATTTCTCCTCTGCTGAGAACAATGGATATAATCCTTCTGTAATCATTGCCCTTCTCCATTGTTTCATCTGACCGTTCCTAGACTCATGTAGGTATCTGGGGAAAAATCCTGGATAACCCCTATTACTCCTAGATCGGTCCCGCTCAAATGCCTCAGTTTTCCATTCCTCTAGAGCTTCGTACTGAGTTAATCTATGTCTGGGTTCTAAGTCATTCATCCTCAATCTCAAGTTTTGTAGAATTCGCCCATTAAACGTGCCATTCTCGGGAAATGCTGGTATTCCATCATTTTTGGTATATTCTATCCAATTCTCCATCCATACACAAGTATGATAACCTCTCTCCATCATCATGAATGAAGCGGGCGTTTCAACTGGTGGAATAATAATTCCTTCTCTAGTTTTGATTGGTTTGTCCTTTTTAAAATAATTCTTGATCTTTTGTAAAAATGACATTTTTCTCCTTTCTCCGCACATCTTGGGTAAGTACCGATGTATAAAATTATATTCTGCAAAGCCTAAATATCTCCTATCCTGACGAATTCCTGTTAAAGTCGGATCGCGTTTTAACATGCAATCCTTATCCACTAAGAATTTTGCTTCTATAATTTTGACCAATCAAATGTTTGCTATCTTTATTTCCGAGCCAATCCTTGCGCGGCCTTTTGGTGATGTTTATCTGTCAACCCCTCCTTTACAATCTGCTCTTTCCTGTCCTTGCTGGTTCTACCAATCCCAGCGTGGCACCTGTGATGTCAGTACTACTCCTGACTACTGACCCCTCCTTTACAAGGGTCTTTCCACACCCGCTGATTCAACCAATCCCAGCGCAGCGTTTTGTGACGTCAGCTCCCTCTCCGGCAACTGACCCTCCCTTTACAAAAATGTACGCAAACTTATTTTCGCTATAAATCTTAATTAAATTTCAGTAACAACATAAAACATTCGCTATCGTGCCAGTTTCTTCTAAATTCGAAAAGATAGTTTTCTCTCACACTTTAGTAAAACCTTTCCGTTTACTAACATATACTACGAGTAAAACCCTTCCGTTTACTCTTCACACAAGCTCCAGAAGTACCTGTTACTTCTTCAATGTTACCCTTTCTAGGTGATATAACATCAAATTTTCACCAGCGTACTCTTTTGCTATTACTCACACGCATAGAGTCCCTAACAAGTACTGAACTTCCTGCTTAACTTTTCAGTACTATTTCTGCCTGGCAGATAACCTCACTGCAGTATGGCTTCCACTTACCATCCGCTATTCCTTTTACCCCGGGTTTCTAGACAACATAAAACAAAACTTCGAATATACGGATGTTAGTTCATAAAAATAAAATTCTCATTACCCAATTAACAAAGAGTAACCATCCTCTGATTACCAGAAAACTGATCCAGCGCGATATTAGCAAACAGCATTCATACACCAGATACTCACTTGGGCCCATACATTCATACTACGCTAATACTTACGCTGGGTTTTATCAGTTGTTACTCTTTATCAAAATCCCTGCTACCAATTACCTTCTGAATGAAGAGTAATGACTTACCAATGAATCCTTTGCTAATTGGGAAGTTTAAAATGAGTGACATTCATTATAGTACGTAATCCTGAAATAACCACTGAGTCAAGAAGTTTTAAAATGTTTATCTAAAGATTTAGCAGAGTAAAATACAGAAAACACATGGTACTTAATCGAAATACCCAAGATTAAGCATAGAAATGATTATTGCTAATCAATGACGGTGTTTAAAGAAAAAGAGAGGATAGAGATAGCAGCGCAACTAAAGGTTGCATTATATTTACGTAAGTGCGAGAACCAAACCCCTTAGCCAAGGAGTTGAAAGAATAGGACCCAGGAAGGATGAAGAGCAAAGACTTCCTCCAAGATCAGGACAGGACCGGTGACCTCTCTACAAACGACGCCTGCGTCGTTCCCCTCTCTGATACTCGACTTCTCCTCGATTCTCCCGTGCCTTCCTTCTAATGGACTCCGCCGCCCCCTCCTCAGGACCTCTTCAGGACAGGGATTCAGTCAGCAACCGATCAGCTTGGCAGTCTGGAGCTAAGAGCGCTCTGGCAGCATGGACGCCTGTTCTTCGTGAACGCATGCTCTAACTAATTAACTAATGCTATTTCTATTATACCCTTCTACGCCCATGTACCTCCCCTTAATGTTGCTAAAATATGGGGCCACTACCTCTGATTGGACAGGGACAGGGGGTGGATTGTCGCACCATTTCGATTTGGCCTAACTTGTAATGCCTATTGTTTTTAAATTCCCACCCTTCAATTTAATACATTCGCTTTATTTCCCACCCGTCTCATGACAAATGTAAACCAATTTTCATAAACAATGTATCAATGTGCAACAGGAAAGGCAAAAGTACAGCATCTTCGGCCATCAGGTCGCGGCCTTGGACGATGTCCAGATTGACTTCATTTGGCAGGCACACAGGACACATGCGCAGAACCATTTGCCTCTCGAGTTTCAGGTCACCAACCCAGGCCCAAGTTTACAAACTAATAAAAGTGCATGAAGCAAATATTAAAATCACAAAATAAAATGTTTCACTGTATGCCCACTATTTCTATTCTATTCCCATTTAATTATATATTCTAACCCGCGTTAGTAGCGTTAGGAAACGACAATTTAGTAATGACATGAGAGCAAGCTGAAGCATGTGAAAACATCAAGCAGCCATTTTACTACACACTGCGCAGAAGCAGAAATTTCCCACCAAGCAAAGAAAGACGGCGCGCCATGTGATATGGTTGCGACATGCGCATTGAGTTTTCCCGCGCATAGCGGCCATTTTGGATTACAGACAAGCGTTATTCATTAGTAAAACACATAGGCAAGCTTCCTTCTCTTTCGTGTCGTGAATGCAAAAGGTTAGTATTAACAATACAAGTTTTAATAAATTAATACTGTGAGGAGGATTGAATACAAGCAAGTTTCATTTATGAAACCTTGCTCCATCACTAGGGACTTGGCCTGTTGAGGGAAGATGTCCTCCAAAGCTTCATTGACTCTCTGAGTAGCTTAGGTTTACCTTTCAGAGATTAACTCAAAGTAAAGTGTGTCAGATTGGGTCGAGGTTTGGAGAAACCCAAATTTCTCTATTATAATTAAGAATTGAATGTCTACTCAGACTTGCAAGCTTTCTTAATACACACTTTAATATTACCAGTGGAACATGTAAGTATATGTACAGTAAAACACTAACTGAACCATAAAAAACACTGAGTAGAAAAAATAACACAATGGAATAATAGTGGTAAAACAGCATCCAAACTGCACAACCCACTTGCTGTTGGCGATCACTAAATGACTGCAAACACATCTATACTCCTGAAAAGATACAATTTATCACCATACAGTTACTATTTTTGAACAAATTGATAATTTCACATAATGTATCCTGTTTGCAAGCATATACTGTTCATGATCAGTACCTGATTGTGATCATCCGCTTGCTTGTAAAATGAGGTCATGCAATCCTCCTGTCATAACCTGGTTAATTTGTAGCAAATATTCACAAACAGATGCTGTTTACAAACCTACAGCTCTGCTGGATCTGATCACAGAATCTTCATCTTTAGAAAATCCCCAAGGGACAGACTAGATCTGGAGAGCTCTTCAGCACTGCTCCAGAATGGTACTAGCTAGCATTGTGGAGCTCTGTGGTGTCTCAACGCTGCACCAGAAATGAAGGAGCGGTGGCGAGTATATAAACACCACGATTGCGCCCTGACATGAGTTCTTTTGTTTCCGGGCATTTTGATGCAGATCCAGAGATCTCCTCCCAACCTTATCAGTCTTCCAAACTTTTTGAAGGTCTCGAAAAGGCAGTGTGTAATCGAACAATGTCCTCACTGAAAACAACACACTCCAAGCTGTGCAGAGAATGCAGGAAGTAGATGTTGGTCAGAGACCAAAACAAGGTGTGGCTCGTGCTTAGTGTCAGAGGACCACTCCAAGACATGCAATAGGTTTGCTCCCACGCATTTTAAAGCAATCTGGGAACACAAGAAACAATCACGATCGAAGCATGTCTCGCACAAAGTTGCAGGTCTGGTCTTGGGCCCGGTCATGGAGCTGTTCCTTGGAGTGGCCTACTTTGCGTTCAAAGTCTTTGGCTAAGTCAAAGTTGAAGTTCAAGAATAAACATAAGAAGACAAAGTGGAATTTGACCCCATTCCACCCAGGGCCGGACTGGCCATAGCGGGCACCGGGCGTTTCCCCGGTAGGCCGCTAGGGTGGGGGCCGGTTTTGGACCCCTGGGGGCCGTTTTTGTTACCAGGGGTCGGCAATATCGGCCCCCTGTAACAAAATCGGCTGAAGCTGGCCCTCGCAATCTGCTCGGCTGCACTCCCCCCTCACCCCAGGGGGGGCCGGCTGAGCAGTTTGCCAGGGCTGGTTTCTGTTCCCAGACCGGCCCTGATTCCACCACTCAGGAGTCCTCAAAAAGGTACAATAGCATCAGAATAAAGAGCACTGTCTCTCAAACTCTACAGACTCAGACATGATTTCTCAATAGGTCATGACGTGCCATGAATTTCCCTGGCTGTCATTGACTGCACAGCAGATAGCAATCTTCAGGGAGGCCACCCTGCTGAATTTTTGTCCACTTCCGCCTTCCTCTGGTGCACCTTAGTGCCCAGTGGAGCTGCAGGGGTGTCTGGTCAGGAAACTGTATGCGGGTCAACCTCTTTCACTGTTTTCCCATTGGGACCCATTATCGGGCCTGTACTGAATTCTATACTAGCACCATGGTCCACCCTGGTTGCTGTAGCATTGATGCCTTCACCGGCTCCATTGGCACTGGCAGAAGAACTAGCGCTGAAACCACAATCAGATCCTAAGCCTACATTGATGTGATCTTAAATGATGATGCACTGCAAAGTTACTTAAGTAGAACCGGAGACCATTCAGCCTGATCCGAACCCTCTAACTTGAAACTACTACTGGTAGAGACTCCATTCTCTTTTTGGCTTTGATTCGACTGAGTACATGAGAAGCATATTACTTCTCAAGACACTGAAGACGATGGGGATAGGTATGGACTCCTCTGTCACTAAATAGATGATGCTCTATATCTAGACCTACAAAATGCCTGTAGTCGAGATGTATCCCATAAAATGATTTTGGACCTGCACTTAAGCCACTAGCAGAGGAAAGTGCCTAATTTGCAATGGTGGTTCAGATGGCAGCGTACACTGCAAATTGCAGTTGCCCACCATTGGGTGAAAAAACAAATATTCTAACTGAAATTTGTACATATTGTGCCCTGCACATCAGAGCCATTATTGCCATTAAATGAAGCCCTTACAGATGCCATTACAGTGATTTGACTCTAAATCACTATCATGCTGGCCGGCCCACCGACCCATAGCTAGGCAACATAGATCAGCCCGTGGTGACCAGAAATGTTTTTACTAAACATCCTACACCAGTGAGTCTGACTTCACAGGCCTCAGCTACTAGTATGGTCAATTTAAATTATTTTTCAAATTATCTGCTGTATAGGGAATTTTAGAGAATTGATGCTGTTTGTAAAAAAAATGTGTTTATCAGCTCACCAGCCCCTCAGGTCTATAAATGTGCTTTGTATTTGGAGAACGTTAATGCATGCATTATGGGACATGCACAGCAAGTTCGATTGTGCCAGAGGTCCCTGCTGATTTTACATTTTCCTTGGCCCAGATGATATATGATGTTAAGAATGCAGCAAAATACAAACACAAGGCCAACTTGGACACCACTGACTGCACTGGCAGAGTAATTATCACTAGTATCATGCTCAGTTGGCACGTCTGGATGAGTCCGACCGGATTTTTCTGCTAATGTTCGGGCCCCTTAATGGATATGCCCTTTGATTGGTCAAAGCTCTTCAGAGAAAAGACTGATTTGGCATTAAAATATTTTAAAGTCACTCCACTGCCAGATCCTTGTTTCTATTGACTTGTGCAAAGCAATTTTCTCACCAGTGTAGGAAATTCAATGTTTCCCAAGTAACATGCATGTAGGCAGCACCAACCCTTTCATCTGGTTGTCCAGCAGCCAACTCAGGGGCCTATTAGCAATAACCGGCGATAACTATCGCTAAGCGCAGTTAGCGCTAGGATAATTATCGCCGGCTATCGCAGGTTTCTATCGCGGAGATAGAGTGCTATCAGCAACGCTTATCTCCAAAGCGATAGAAACCCTGGAGAACAGTGTGAATATCGCTTGAAAACAAGCGATATTCGCACTGTGACCAGTGTTAGCTTGGTAATAGGGCGAGGGATTTAGCTATGTAATCCACCTCCCATTGGATTACATGGCTAAGTCAGGTTTGGACCAGGCGTTAACAAACAAGCGCTAAACGTGTTTAGCGCTGGTTCGTTAATCACCTCCCCTGCCTCGCTAATTGGCGATAGCGACCTTAGCGACTGTTTCCAGTCGCTTTTAGGTTGGGAACGCCTACTTTGCATGCCATTAGCGATAAATATCGCTGGCATGCAAGGCGGCACCCAACCCGGTCGCTATCGCCTAAAAGCTGTTGCTAACAGCAGTTAGCGACAGCTTGCTAATAGGGCGATTGAATTATCGCCGCTTTAGCGGGAAAAAGTCCCGCTAAAGCGGCGATAATCACGTTGCTAATATGCCCCTCAGTCCTTTGGAGGCTTGCGTCTCAGCATCAGTCATACAAACTCAGAACAACAGGAATTGCAAACTTTCAACTCTTCCTCCCCTGCTTCAGTGGCTGCCAAGCAGCTTTTAATTGCCTTTGTGACTCAAGCCACCTGGTAGGGGACGAATGGCTGTCTGGAGATCCATCATATCTGACAGGTAGATCGTGCAGATTGTTCAAAGGGCTATGCACTTTCCTTAATTTTCTGTCACACCAGATCTGTTTTCAGAAGAGCACTCCATAATTCTTATGCAGGAGGTCAATCTTTTACTCTCCAAGGGTGGCGCTGAATGTATTGCAGCCTTGGAGAGAGAGAAGGTGTGCTATTTGCGCTACTTCCTTATTCTGAAGAAGGACATGGGAATCAAGCATTTTTTTTAACCTCTGTCTGATTATTGCATTTTTGCCAAAAGACAAAATCAGAATGATCACAGTGGTGCAAATTCTTATAGCTCTGAACCCTAGAGAGTGGATATATCCTTGGTGTTCAGGATGCGTATTTCCATATAACTGTCCTACAGTCCCATTTGCTGTGCTCCCCTTCAGCATTACCTCAGCTCCTCTGCTCTGGATTTTACAAAAGCAAATGTGGTGGTTGCAGTCCAACTTCAGAGGTGGGAAATACAGGAGTTCCTGCACCTTGACGATCCGCTGCTGAAGGCGGTCCCTTGCAAACATTTGTAGATCACTTCTGGTTGACAGCCAAACTCCTACATCATTGGGTTTCGCCATAAATGAGCTGAAGTCCCACTGAACCCAATGCAGAGAATTCCATTATTTGGAGAAATTCTGGACATGGTGCTGTTCATGGCTGATGTGATTCCTGTGGCAGATCACTCTCTCTTTTCCTCACCAAGAGTCTGCTGTGGTGACAGATGTGTCTCTGCTGAATTAGGAGGGGTATCTTGGAAATTTGGAAATCAGTATAGTCTGCTCTCAAATTAAGAGGCAGCTCCACATCAGTCTACTGGAGCTTCATGCAATCCTGCTAGCCCCAAGTGCCCTTCTGCCATCCATCAAAGGGAGGCAGGTCCTTACACACAATACAACCGCCAAATGTACAGCAGCAAACAGGATCCTGGATCCTCTGTCATCTAGCACTGCACTTGGCTCGACCAGGAGGACACCTTACTGGTTAACTACCACTTAGAAGGGTCCTTGAATGCCAGAGTGGATCAATTAAGCAGTTCTGACAGATCCCTCCAAGGAGGCATAGGGAATCTTCGGGCTGTGAGGTTCACCCTGGCTGAATAAGTTCGCCACTAAAGGAAACACTCGGGGCCATATTATCAAGAACGGGCGATAACATTGTCGCCACTTTAGCGGCAGGAAACTGCCGCTAAAGCGGCGATAAGGGCCTTGATAATATGCCCTATAGAATTCCAATAGAAGCCCAGGTTCTGGTGTGAAGGACATCAAATCTGGGGTTCTATTGGAATTCTATAGGGCATATTATCAAGCCCCTTATCGCCCGTTCTTGATAATATGGCCCTCAGTGTCAACAATTATGCATGTTGGAGTCTCCTCCTAGGCATTCAGTTGGAGACACATTCCAGTTGGAACAGGATGAAAGACTGCTGTACGAATTCCCACTGCTACCTCTCCTGCCTTGAGTTCTGAGGAAAATTAAGACAAACTGCGCACAAGTCAGTTTGATCAAAACGGATTGGGAAAGTGGAGTCTGGTACCCAGAACTCCTGAGTCTGGGCATTTGTCCTCCAATTAGGCTTCCACTTTAGGAGGACCTACTGTCTCAACAACAGGGCAGTGTCCTACATCAGAGTCTCCAAAACCTACACCTCCAAGTGTGAAGATTGAGTGGTAGCAGTTACATTTGCTGCTTGACTTGCTACCATAGTTTTTGATATCACTCTAGTGGCCAAGCACCCTTCCACAAAGTCCACTTATTCAGGGCAGTGGAAGACAGGTTTTGACTGGTGTGGAACTCAAAATATGACCTGTACAGGACAAAATTCAAGATGTTCTTTTGTTTGGATTTTCATTAGCACTGCAAGGTCTTACAGTGGGTCCAGTGGAATGCTATCTGTCAGCCCTTTTGTCCTTTTTATGATTACCAGGCCAACCGTTCTTGTTTAAGCCATCAATTGTGATGCATTTTATTAAAGTTTGACCAACGTTTACTCTCAAACCGTTTGTGATGCTTCAATGGGACCTGAACCCGGCCTCACATTTCTGTGTGCATGCTCTTGCATAGACGCCTCTTAAGACTCTTATTCTTGAAAACAGTTTTTCTTATTGCCATCATGTCGGTGCATTGAGTGAGTGAACTACAGATATTGTTGTTAGCACCTTCCTTCATCACCTCCCTCTTTCCAGACATGTTGTTGCTCAGTCCACGGGTAGCCTTCCTTCTGCAAAGATGTTATGCTCTTCCACACTGACCAGTCTATCACTCTGCCAGAGTTCTTTGTCCAGCCTCACCCTTCGAAGGAAGAGGAGAGTCTCCACCATACTGAATAAAAGAGGATGTTGAGTTATTACATCAAATGCGCTAGGGTCCATCAGGCAAGTGATCAGCTCTTTGTTTGGTTCAGAGGTGTGAAGAAAGGTAGGGCAGTGTAAAAGATTACTCTATCAAGGTGGATAGTTATTTGCATCAAGATAAGTTATGTGTTAGTTAAAAGCAGTCCCTTAAGGGTCTGAGAGCCCATTCCACCACTGCCCAGGCCTCTACAACAGTGTTGGCATGAGGGGTGCCTGTCCTAGACATCTGCCAGACTGCGACAAGGTCGAAGGTACCTATTTTCATTAAGCACTACTGCCTTGAATGTCAGTTCCATGGCAGGATAATTCTGTCCACTCACTCCTGTTCTGAGTCCACTCCACAGACCCTTCCCCTTTGTGAGGCACCACTATCACATCAATTCTAAAGGTTAGAAATATACAACTACAAATATCCACCAAAAGAACAAGTTACCTACCATTAGTAACACTCTTTCTGGTGGATGCTCTATCTATCTGCAGATTCCTCACTGCCCTCCCACCGCTCCATTCTGAGGAGTGGCCTCTTTCCCATCTAAAAATGTCTCCGTTTAGAAGTCATCACACAGCCACCTACAATTTGTTCAACACTCAGGGGTATATTCACAAGAACGTGTGATAACTACTGCAAGAGTAGCGTAACGCAACTTTCAATATCGCAGCCTAGCGCGGGAAAATAACCCTGTGTCAACGTGGAATTCACAACAAGGCGGTAGCATGCAATAGTCTGCCGAAACCGCGGAAAATGTCCGCACTACAACCACCATGATGAAGATAAAAACACAAACCACAACACCAAAAAACACGCGATGGGCCAAAGCGCGATGAGGAAATCAGCGACAAGCAGCGCCAGGCCTGCAACACACACCTGGCAGGCGTCAAAAATCACCATAAAAGTATAAAATACACCCACACACAAACTGACCAACACCCAAGCACCATGGAGGCAGACAGAGCAGGCGCAGAGGACGAGCGCAACCCCACAAGCACCCCGGACGACCAGCCTGGGACCTCGGGGACAGGGAAGGGCAAGGACAAGAAGACCAGGAAGACCAAGTTCAGTCCGTAGGCGAACAGGATCATAGTCACGGAGGTGATGGAACACCATCAACAACTCTTTGTCACCTCCAACGTGTCATTGGGCACCAAAAATGGAATATGGCGGGACATCGTCGGCAAGGTGAATGCCATCGGAGAGCACAAGCGGACAATGGACAAGGTCAAGAGGCGATGGAATGACATCAAGCGGAAGACCAAGGAGAAACACAGCGCCAACCAGAAGGCAGCAACGCAGACCGGAGGTGGGGGCCCAGCGCCACAGCTGGAGCTGGATGACATGGAGGAGCTGGTGTCGACAGTCATCAGTATGGATACTGTGGCCGGAGTCGGGGGACCGGACACTGCTCGACAGGACACAACACAATGACAACAGGGTGAGTGACCACCAGGTACTGGGGGGATGGGGGGAGATGGCCACAATGGCACACATGCACAAGCAAGCAGGGCACAGTGCACACCCACAATGACCCTGGGTCCTCGCCCAGACCCACAGACTGTCACAATGTACAATGCCATGCTGTCTGAATGTCAACCTGTACCATGCGGCTACATACATTTGGACACATTGTAATACACCATCTCCCCTTCACATCGCAGGGGCATCGTCAACACCTCCTGCAGAGCAGTCACAGCCACTCTTCACTGATGACGAGGAGGAGGACAACACCAGCATCGACACCCAAACCATCCAAGACATCATTGACCTCATCCGCCAGCCACCTCCAGGATCAGGGCAGCCCAGCTACATCGATGAGACCCCACCCACCACCCAAACCACCCAACAGGAGGCACCCACAGCCCCAGCACTCTCCCAAGACCCCCAGGAACAACAAATGACCTTCCAATGCCGTGTGCTGGAGGGCCAGAGGGAGACGGCTGAGCAGGTGCGGGTGGGGTTCGACCTCATGGCTACCAAACTGGACGCCATCCTTGGGTGTCTATGTCCGCTCCATGGTCTCCAACGAGCCCTGACTGATATCGCTGGAGTCATGACGCAGAGGGAGGAATACCTGTCTGCTCAGAGTGGCCCCAGCGATGCCAGCCGTGAGCTGGCACACATGCGGAGGCTCATGGAGGACATGGTGCGGATGGAGGCGGAAAGGATAGCAGCCACCGCTGCACATCAGCGAAATGTAGCTGGGATCTACCAGGCCCTGCATGTCTTCATCATGGCATTGCTGCCACAAGGCGTGGCGATGATGAATGCTGCTGCCCCCACACCATCCACATCTCCGCCCCCTGGTGTGTCAGTGCCTCCCAGTGCGGCAGGCGCATCCACTCAGGCACCTGATGTGTCACTGCCACACAGTGCGGCCGACAATCCTCCTCCGGCCCCTGATGTGTCAGTGGCACACAGTGCCGCAGCAGGTACTGCAACACCCACAGGTGGGGCAGAGCACACATCCGGGGACGAGGACATGGATGGGATTGAGATCAGAAGGAGGTACTAGCATTCATTTCCGCCACCTTGCCTGTTTCTGCTTGGTGCCGCACATGGACTCAAGACCTACCACTGACCCCCGATACACTCAGATGCACTCACTTTGGACAGCGACATGGACTGCCACATCCTGTTTGACGACCATTGACACGGCGGACAGACTGCGGACTGTACCCTTCCCCTTCCGCAGTCCAGGTCATCCCCGGATGTACACTGGCTGGCCCTCCACAGGCCCATATTGTGTAGTGTGCTCGGCATTGCCCTGTACCGCTCCAGCTGCATGACTGCACTGGATGTGCAAATAAACATCCAGTGACGCACTGCTGTGTAATGTCTTACGTCATTCATGTATGGATGTGTGGATGAATGTGGGGACAGTGCCTTCCCTTGCGTCAATGATGTTCATCCTGTGGGATTCCAGTCAGAGGGTGCGACATTGCATTTTGTGTACCGGGTCCCGTGAACACTACAACAGGGACACATGTATCAGTCACTTCCTTGTCCGGATATGGACTGGACCATGCCGAGATCCCACGAGTCATTGTTGCAAGCCCTGCGCTGGTCCGGCGTACGGCAGGACAGACCACTCCGCTTACGCCCCGAGGGGGGCCCTCATTGCTACCCATCGCAGCCGTATTCGCTGGTGGCGTGCAGGTCACTGGTCTAGTTGTCAGCATGTCACAGCCACTCCCTGAGGGCAGGTTTTCACACACACACCACACCCTTCCGGCACAGGCGTCACAGGCCATGTGACTTCGCCAACATAAGGGGCCGACGACGTCACATTTCCCTCTTCCGGTGGTGACTGGATGACGGACGCTCCACGGTTCGCACTCATATAGGGCCCATGAGTTGTTGCGCACAGGGTTAGTGGAATCCGAGGCCTTGCGTACGGCACGGGCCTAACACCACGTGGCGCAGTCTGGGGTTGCACAGGGTTAGTGGCATCCGAGGCCTTGAGTATGGCACGGGCCTACCACCACGTGGCGCAGACTGGGGTTGCACAGGGTTAGTGGCATCCGAGGCCTTGAGTACGGCACGGGCCTACCACCACATGGCGCAGACTGGGGTTGCACAGGGTTAGTGGCACATGGGGCCTTGCGGACGGCACAGGCACCCCGCCACGGGACGGTGACTTTGGGTGCACTGAGTCAGTGGCACCTTGAGCTGCTGAGCGGGTGTGCAGCCTGCGATGATGCCCCGTCCCGGCGGTAGGACAGCTCAGGTTTTGTGTGCCCTGCTGGACCGCAGTGTAGGCCAGAGCCAGCGGGCAGCA
The DNA here is from genome assembly GCA_963921515.1 of Calotriton arnoldi. NCBI lineage: Eukaryota > Metazoa > Chordata > Amphibia > Caudata > Salamandridae > Calotriton > Calotriton arnoldi. The sequence goes on from CAWUFW010006909.1 coordinate 512,268, forward strand.
CGGGCCTACCACCACGTGGCGTCGCTTCCGGGATCGCAGAGTTGGTGGCACCCATTTGGCTGAGCGGGTGTGCAGCCTGCGATGGTGCCGGGTGCACTGATATGTCCTCTGCAATGGAGTAATCAAGACCCAGCACCAAACGTGAGACCTGGTGGCCTGCGGAGCGGGGCTGCATGATGTGGAGGGTGCCATGTCCGCGGGCCCCGGGCTTGTGGCTTGCAGCGGCTTGTGGTGGGACCTCCTGTCTACGCGCCGGTGGCGGAAGGTGAGCATTGAGGCCTGGGTGTGCATGGGCTGGCATGCTCCGATGGGCGGCGGGTGGGGCTGGGGTGCCTCTGCCTGGGTGTGCATGGGCGGGCAGGCGATGTTGTCTTGTGCAAGTGTGTGTACTGTGCCAGTCATGTATCTGGGCTCTGTTTCAGCTGACGGCTCTGACTCAGATGTGTGACCTGGTGTCCTGCTATACATACTCGCACGTGGTTGGGGACACACTGGTGGCAGCAGGTGAGCAGTGTGGCCTGGGTGCGCAGGGGCGGCACGTTCTCTCTCTCTCTCCCTCTCTTTCTCTCTCTCTCTCTCCTCTTCTCTCTCTCTCCCTCTATTCCTCTCTCTCTCCTCTTCTCTCTCTCCCTCTCTTCCTCTCTCTCTCCTCTTCTCTCTCTCTCTCTCTCTCCCTCCCTCTCTTCCTCTCTCTCTCCTTCGCTCTCTCTCTGTCCTCTGATGTGCGCAGGACACACCTTCTCATCATGTTTTTTGTCGTACAGGCTGTGACCTACGTATTGTCCCGAGGGGATCGGCCATGTGTCTTCATTTCATTTCGTTGTTCATTTTAATGAAGTTTCATTTGTTGCTTCGAAAGTGAATGTGTGCTGCTCATTTCTGTGACGACACATGCATGTCACCAGTTGTGATTGTGCGGCAGCAAGCGGAATATTTTGTACATGTTTAGGTGTGGCTGATGTGGCATGTCTTTGGTCGGGGGGTTGCCAGGGAGGGGTGGTCCTGGGGGTGGTGGCGGTGGGTGTTGTGGCCCTCTTGGGTGTCCGGGCTGCTTGATGGGTGGCTCCATGGCATTTGTTGCCCTTCCGATGTAGTGTAGTGTAGTTCCTATTTCCCTAATAGGCTCTGCGCATTGGAATAATATAGCCTATAGGCTTGACATAGGACTGAGTTCGGTATGTAACTATCGAGTATATTAAACTTAATTACTTGTGCCAGCATAGCTCAGAGGCCACTAGAAACTCCTTGAGAACAAGAAGGGAGTAGTTTCTGGCAACCGCATAAACATGACCACTTTGTTTCCCTTTAGAATCGGAACACGTCTCAGAATCGTGGAAACAATAGATAACAGTTTCACTCAGTCAATCGTGCATGCTTAGTTTCTACAGAGTTACACAGAAAGGAAAGACGGGCGTTTCAATAAAAAGGTTTTATTGAACAGTCTTGTTTCTCGTGTAAGAGATATGTGCTGTTATGATCACAAGACAGTATGCAAGATAAATAATGTACAGCGTAAGCAGTAGAAATAAATAATACTGCGCTAGCATTATCTTTTAGCATATATTCACGTACATAAATAACATGAGCTAAAAATGCGAGTACTCATACGATGCGTCTCTAACTAGTTCTACCCCAATGTACCTAACCTAGTCAAGGTGTAGGGAAAGGTAAGAAGTAGGTGGAGTATTCTCTAGTATGGTATACTAAGAGTATGTTAAGTCTAGTATGCCAAGAGTCCCTCTAGGTTCTAGTCAGCTCCATACCTTGAGAATGAGAGAGGTGGGAATCTCTTGCCGGATCTGGAACTCTAACACCCTGCGAAGGGAGTCAGAACACTGGAAGCTGGATTTGTCTGCGTGCAGAAATGACAGCGTCTTCTCAGTGCGTCAGGCCGGGATACGGGCTCCTCGTAAGTCGAGATCTCCTCTAACTTGCTTGGGCAAGGGAAGGTATATTTATACCTGGTAGGTGCCTTGTATTGTTAGCATTGACGTGAATTCGGACAGAGGAAGACGTCAGGAATGAACCCTTAAGGTATAACGGTTCATACATAATAGATGAGTTCTTGGAGAAATCAATAGTCCTGTGCTAGGGGAACTCCCGAAGCTTAAGGGTCTGGTTTCTAAGAACTCGTTGTGACGTTAGGGTGGACGGATGTCGGTGACCATGCCTGTATTTGGAGTGCACGGTTATGCCTAAATAAGGACTGGGATTCTATGCCTAAATAAGGGCAATGCGAATTGTGCCTATATAAGGACATGATTCAGGAAAACCTATATACGGACACCTAAAGGGGAATACAACATCCACTCCACTTTCGAATGAATGATAATACTAAATGCTAAACATTTAAATGCTAAACATTAAATTGAGTACCACATGTTGCTAAAAACATTTCTAAAAGCATATTAAAAGAAGTTTAAAATAAACTGTTGAAATGCAATAGGTACTGTACATTTAAAGCATCGTTTTCATTCTAAGCATATAATGGAATTAAATGCAACATGAATGAATAAACAGAAACATATACATATGATGAAATGGTTGTTAAGTTTTCAAAAATCAAAACCATTGCATATCATGGAATTAAATGAAATGTTAGACAAGTAAGGTGACAATGTGTCCCTGGAAGTATTCAAAGAAGTCCGTTTTATAAGACTAGTTCTACTGTAAGCAGATTGTTTTTTGCCATGTCATTTCAAAAATTAAAAAAGAAAAGAAAAAAGTTGAGGTCTGGGAAAAGTTCCAAGTTTTGAAAATATGAAGGCCAAATTTTATTGTTCCCCTGGTACACTGTGAGCCGAATCAAAGTCAGTGTATGGGTCTGGTGTAAATATGAAATCATCTATTTCCGTAGCCAAAATATCGTCCACCGAAGTTGGTGGCATTTGGAACACCTCGTTCAGAAGGTTAATTGCACAGAGATGAGAAACATCGCCTTCAGCAGAAGATGCAATGTTCGCGTCCGTTGTTACCTGTGTGCCTGTTGATCCATCTCGTACCTCAGCAGCTGCAGGCAGCGTCTGTGAGATCTCAATGAATGCCGTCATCAGGATTGGAAGCCTCTGGGGACAACATAGAGCATGCGCCGTTATCGGGTCCAGCAGAGTATCGACATTCGTTGGCATGACTGATGGGAGTGTTAGACAGGTGTCTTGCACGCATTCTTCACCGCAAAACAGGCAGCGGAGAACAGGTAAGATGCAATCTTGCCAGATTGGTCTGAATGACAGGAACCACGTTGTATTAAGTTCCCGTAGACGAGGCATGCCCAAAAGCTGTACTATTCGCTCACGGCACTTCCGTTCAAGGAGAGCTTTCTCCACATCGCTCGGAGTGATGTTGGCGAATAGGCTTGCCATAGCGTAGTAGTCGGAATAGAAATAGAATTCCTGCAACAAGTGCTAGAATTAACGGCACACCACCAAACACCGAATGTGCGAAGTTTAGGCTGATTCCGAGGACTGCCTGGAAAGGTGCTAATAGTCCGGAATAGATGGTCTTTAATACATGTACAATTCCGCTCGTATCAGACATGTTAAAGATATGTCCCATCATTTCTACAAAATGTATAGGGCAGTTTGTACGAGTTAAAGCCTGTATCTCAGCTGAAGTCCTTGCAACTTGTAAATCATAGATTTCTTTGGCCGAGGTCAGAGGGACTGTTTGTTGTATAAGCATGGGTTTCATTCTGCTTAAAGTATCAAATCGTATAAAAGAGACATTCAACGAAGGCCATAGCGGCGACTCCCTGACTGTGTCTATTGGGGCAAACAATACTTGCATACAGCAAGTGACCCTGGAGTCGACCGTTACTAGATATGGGATGCCTGGAAACATGCCACAGCAACTCTGATCATTCAACATGAGGTAACTCCCATTAGAGAGTTGACCAAACGTTGGATTAATCACAGTAGCTGGTGTACCCTGCTGGTGGCAGGACAAATTTGCCACAGAACCATTACAAGTCCCGTGTAAAGAAATGTCCTGACAAATTAGTGAACCGCTTAGTGCACTTTCACAGTGTGTACCGCTCAGAAACACTTCACGATCCCCACTCCAACATCTATATGTGTAAGGTAAATTCCAAGATGTCTTAATGTATTCTTTACCCAACCTTTCATATTTGCCTGCTTGCAGTTGTTTGAGGCAATACTGAAACTGAAAAGTAGTTACAGGCAGAGTGATTTTGCCATGAATAAGCCATTCTGTAGCTGGTTTTTCTGCCACTGTGAATGGTAATTTTTCCAGTTTTTCAATGCTCAGCACTATATACTTTGCTCCTCTTTGTGCCAGTTCGATCTGTTTATCAGTTAGATTGTATTCTGCAAACAGAGCCGACGTGTTGATAAAACGCCAAGGCACATAGCCCGCACGCAAAGATTTCAGCGTCCAGCTTAATAACATAATAGAACGTAACTGAGACTGGCCTTGCTGTAACATGGCTAAATCTTGATCCAGTATGTCAATAGCAGAGGATACAATGTTGTCCAATGAATAAATTCTGGATGACAAAGTTGTTAACCCATTGTCGACCACAGTGAGAGTTTTCTCTAAGTTAATACGATCAAGTTCACGTATTCGTTCTGCGGCCTCTACCTGTGACAATTTCCATGCTTCGTTATAAGCAGCATAGATGCCGGCATATATGAAATGTTTTTGACGCGGTTTTCTTGGTCCAAGCAAGAATTCCCTAAGGTCTGCGTCTTCTTTAAGTAAAGATAAGTGTTGTTTTACATCCTTAAGCGTAGATTTTTGCAGCCAATCGAGGCATAATTTTCCTACACTGTATGTTGTTACTACCCCCGGATGTTGTCTTTGGACATATCGTGGGTCTGGCCTATGGATAGTAAAGCCCTGTGTTTTATTCAGGAATCTTTCTTGATGGATGTTTGTGTCTGTGGGCCAGATCAACCATTTTCTCCAATCAGGATTTGTTCTGTTGATTTGTAGTATTGTGTCAACTGTAACCGCTGCCTGTGTATTGTTATTACTGGCAGGTGTTGGTACAGCAGGTGTTTTCATGTCTTTGATCTTGGCTAAACCAAGGCAAGACGTTTGCTGCACAGTGTCGTTCAAAAACATTCTTTGCTGAGGGATGATACAGGCTCTAAACAAAGATTCTATCCCCTGCACTTGCCAATCTTTAGTACCCCAGACAGATTTTGTGTCTATTGTGTCTTTCCACAAGTCAAAACCATGTCTAGACAGTTGGGCAATAAATGCTGCAGAGTAAATCTGTTTTGTATTTGTTAACATGATTTTCTGTCCTGTCTTGTTCACAGTTTTATAGTAAAAAGTTTCTGGGTCAGATGTATTGTACCCTGAAAAATATGGAAACTTTTTAGCAAATGTTTTTGAACTACCTTTTGGTGGTGTAGGACAATGCTCCCATTGGTTAAACATAAACACATTTCTAGATGTTGCAGATTTATGCAAAAAATGATGACCATAGTGGTTATAGCAATACAGCTGTTCATAGTCTGATGAACCCTCTAAATATTAATTATTAGAAAATGCAGCAGGCTTTTCTAGGTCAAACATCATGTCATTTACAGTTTCAAAGTCCCAATCATCAGAATAGGTACTAGCTGAAACAAAATCACTTAGTGAAATCTTAAATAAATGTGGAATGTTCAAATGTTCCGTAGGGCCAAAGATATCGAAATCTGTTTTGTCCCACACTATACCATCCTGTATAGGAATGGCTGTGATGTTCACTGCTGACAAGTCTCTTGCTTCACGATGGGATGATTTGTGTGGTTTTAAAAGTAAGTTCACATCTTTACTTTCAATATCCAAATGGATGTATCTGCCATTTATAAGCACGCTCATAGTCATGACCAACGCTAGCCAAAGCAGAAAGAAAAATATTCCAGAAATAATCCATAGTTCAATCCATGGTGAAACCAGATAAGTCTTTCTCAAAAAATGAAAAAAGTCTTGGACTTGTTGTTTAAAAGTTTTTGATGCTGGCGACGTCTCAGGCTCACTCAGATCCTCAGAAAACGTATCAAAGTTAATAAAATAGCCAGAAGCAGTTCTGTCAATTGTTTGAATTGCATCAGGATTTGTAGAAATCGCTAGAACCAGTTGATCACTTGTTACATTGGTGTAGACAGGTGTATTTGGACGAACTGTTACTTGAGTTTCAAGAGGGATGAGTTCCATAGCATTGTTGCTCAGTCCTTCATCTGTTACTGCTGAATTCTCGATGGTTATCAGTCTTTCAGTCTGAACCTCTTGGATAGTAGCGAGAGGAGTGCGTCTGCTACTAGGTCGGAGTCCACGAGGCCTACTATTTAGTATTGGCCACATACTGTGGTTTGATGAGGTTGATTGATACAAATCTTTTCTCCTTTTTTCCAGCAAGGGGCGGCAGAAGTACTGTTCTTGTTCCGTGTATGGCTAGGACAGGTACTGGTTGTCTGTAAGAAGGTCCAAATTCCTTCTTGTCCGCAATCTTCTCTCTGACTAGATCCCCAACTTTTGGAATCCAGACAGGCCTTGCTGGGACCGCCGGTTTTTCCCCAGTGGTGGTTGGCTGCAGGAACACGTTGCTTTGTTTCGATCTTAGTTCATTTAGATCCTGTAAAACAGCCAAACGATCTTTGATATCAAAGGGTTTATTTTCCACCACTGTGCCTGTACATTCGAGATCAGGAACCCACATTCTTGCCCCAAATAGGACCTCATATGGAGTGACCCACCCTAGAGAACTTCTTGGCAAATTATTTAATGAGCGTTGGACCCCATAAAGATGTTTGACCCACCCATCACCCGAACCTAATACCCTAGCTGTTATAGACTGCTTTATGGCCCGGTTTTTCCTACCCACAACAGAATTTCCCTCAGGATGAAATGGAGAGGAGTACCGCAATGCAACGCCCAGACTGGCCATGGCTTCTTTGTAAGCCCGAGAGCTAAATGCAGGGCCCTGGTCAGAATGTAGCGTGCCTATTGGGTATGTGCCGATAAAGACTCGCAAATCTTTTATAACAGTTCGAGCGTCTGCCGAGCGCTGAGGCCATATCCATAGGAACCTAGAGCATGAATCCACTGCGACCATTATATATTTATAGTTACCGTCCCTTTGCAAGGGACCGCAGTGGTCCAGGTAAACACAAGCTAACGGTTTGTCTGAAATTAACAGGGGTGTCTGCGCAGGACGTTTCACTGTGGAGACCTTCATCTGTTGGCATATTTCACATTCTAGAACATAGTTCTTGGTTTGTTTCCTAATGCCAGGCCACCAATATCTTTGTTTCAGTAAAGATACTGTTGCAGAAATACCTGCATGGGCAGAGGCTATCCCTTCATGTGCTGCTAGGATTAGTCCTAATCTGTGTTCCTTGTTTGGAATTACCCTATCCCCCACTCCAGGGATTCGAGCAAAAGGAACGTTGTTCGCATCAATTACATAAGAGTACTTGAGTGGAAACTTTTTGGTAACGCTGCACCACTGCCTTTGCTCGTAGCATTGACAGCCAACATTATCTCACTGTCTATTCTCGTTTTTGAACGAGTGATCGCAGCTACGGAAGCCGTCTGAACAGCCCCCTTTGCGGCTTCGTCAGCCAATGAATTCCCTGCAACGTGAAAGCCATCACGTTGATGACTCAGTGTGTGTATCACATGAGCCTTTGGTAGTTCGTTTTTTAACTGAACTACTTGTTCCCAAAGCGTTTTATGCTTTATTGTGCCACCTTTTGCATCTTTGAACCCATTTTCAAGACAATTTTGTATATATTCATTATACGACTGCACACAGTAGAAAGAATCACACACTATTAGTGTGGGGAATTCTTGATCTGTACTTTCAAGTGCCAGTTTGAATGCTTGTAGTTCAGCTCGCTGAGCTGTGCAATCTCCTAGAGATTGAGTTTTAGTGACCATTGGTCTGAAGTTACCGAGGCAGAATTTCAGTGGGCAGAGGACATTCATGTTCATATTGCAGGAACGCTTGTGTTTTTAGATCAGGATCAAAAACATATTCAACATCTGTTGCAGCAAGAGAATTAACCCATTGTATCCATCTAGTATGTAATGCTTTAGCATTTGGAATGCTCGCTTTAGTTACCGCCTCTAAGGCCGGTACTGGGGTTACGACAATAATGCGTTTCCCTTGGGCTAGAGCTCTTTCTTTTGCTACAGCGGTTTGAACTGCTGTCAGTATTTTTTCAGTTGAAGTGAAGCGCATTTCTTCTGTGTATACAAATGTGATTTGTATGCTATTGGTACTTTTTCACCCTCATTAAATGTTAAGTAGGTGAATCCGCATTGACCCGAAATTATTCAGATCACTAAGTTGCATTGACTTACGCGTGTTTGTAAGTGATTTGTTGCTAACATGTTAGCTTGGAGTAAACGCAAGATTTCTGTGTGTTCATGTGTCCAATTTTTGATTAAAAAATCAGGTTTGATTAATGCGTAGAGAGGTTTAACCCTTTCTGCATAATTTAGAATGTAAGTTCTTCCAAAATTTAGGAAACCCAGGATGGATTGTAAATTTTTCAGCGTCTTTGGAGGTTGGAGCAGCGCACACCTTTCTAAAAAGTTGGCTGCCAAGCTCTTGCCTTCACTTGAAAGCTCATATCCTAGGAAAAGGACATTGAGATGGGCAATTCTGGATTTTTAAAGTTGAACTTATAGCCCTCAGAGGCGAAGCCCAATATAATGGTACTCACCCTGTTCAAGTGCATATCCAGGTCATCGTCTGTCAGATAGATGTCATCGACATATGACAATGCCTCATTATCATAAATTTGTAGTAACTCCATTACCCTAGCTGAGAATAACCCTGGGCTGTTCTTGAACCCTTGTGGGAGTCGACAAAATTGACGCTGGGTTCCCATTATTGAGAAAGCTGTCAAGTACCTGCTTTCAGGTGCTATGTTTTGACAAAAGAAACCATTTGAGATATCCAATGTGGTTTTATATTTTTTACGCACAATGTTATTCATTAATGCTGTACTATGTGCATTTTGCACTGCAAATGTTTTTGAACAAGTGTTTAAGTGTCTGTAATCCAAGACTAGACGATATGTATTGTCTGGTTTGGAGACAGGAAACAAAGGATTGTTCATTGAAGAGGTGCATGTTTCAATCACCCCTTGGTATTCAAGTTGATCTAAGATCTCCCTGACCTGTTTTTTAGCTTCTTGCTTTATTGGGTACTGCCTTTGTGCAGTAGGTTCATTTTTTAGATGTATTTTATGGTGAGGTGAGTCCTCATCCCATCCTACATGATTTTTGTATAATGCTGGGGCCTGGGCAACTGCCCATTTCCTGGCATAAGTATATTTGAATATGATATTGAATATGGTTGGAGAAGGCAGGCATAATAAAGTCCTCGCCATGTGGGCACTCCCTGACAAATTGTGGTGGCCAGTCTTTTTCTGCTAGAAGTATATCATAACCCCTTGAAAGTTTTTCCCGAAAGAGTGTTTTCACCTTTCTTGGTATGTCTCCCTCCATTCAGAGTGTTATTTCATATAACTTTTGTGGAGTACTAACCCTGGTGTCTACAGTCTCAACTGTGATGTTCTCATTCAAGTCCACTATCTCCAGAAGTTCCTTCAGGTTCTGGCGAGCTATTGTGACTTCTGTCGCACTGTCCAGCATTGTCTGAGACCATTCTCCGTTCTTGAGTTGTGTTCTCAGTATCCTCGGCATGTCTGATCTTCAGACCTGCTACCTTCTTTTTTGAGAATTGAGGTTTAGATTTACTTTTCTGAACGTGTTTGTCGGGTTGGTGCCCTTCGTGGGCATACCTGCAACCCCCTTTACTTGTGATGACTCGCGTTTGCCCAGACACTCGCGCTGTCACGACTGACGTTCTGCAGCATATGTGACAGCCAGTGTGAATGTGGACTAGCACACACTCACAAGTAAAGGGGGTTGCAGGTATGCCCACGGAGGGCAACAACCCGATACATAAAATATACAAAAAATAGACAACCATTGGTGCAGTGTGAAAATTGACCCTTGCCCTGATGAAATTGCCGTGAGTTCCCCCTGGCAATGAAACATGTCGGTTTTTAAGTGAGTAGACACACAGCACGGAATAAAGCAACATAGGCAGTGTTGTCTAGCTCGGTTTTAGATTAGGAATGGCGGCGTTTCAGTTGAGATCCCGCCACTCCTTACAGGGTTGATATTGCTGCACGCCCGGATAAGTCATCTGGTGCACTGGCAACACATGATACCACATTTAGCACTGTGTCTTCTTTCTTTTTCTTACTTAATCACAATTTTTGTTATGGGTTGGCAGTCGCTGATGATGAGAACCTGAGGACGCAGGCGAGTACCAGTCTGCAAACTCCCATGGTGTTACTCCCGTGAGGCACTGCCAACCGTTTCTCACCTTTTTTCCTTTCTTACTTATGTTTGGTCATTTCACACTGGAGGGTGGGATAGACCACGGGAGGAAGAGCTCACAGACACAATTGTGTTTTTATTAACTAGTAGGTGATCTAGGTCCCTCCTAAACAGACGGTATAAGGATAACCGCTGTTCCATCACACAAAGTTGGGTGACTGTACATGTTTGGAGGGGTCACTGAGCAGATTTGTCACCTTTTGAACAGGTCCATTGTTGTTTATGATTGTGTGAGTGGGGGGCGACCTGTTCTTTACCCCCTTCAGCTCCTTGATGCATATAGCAAAGACTGAGCCCCAAGTGGTGCAGTCTTCCAGTTGTGGTGGGATCCCCATTGGTAAACAGATTGTTAGGGTTCTGTGTTTCTCATAAGGGCTAGTATTAGGAAATACTGCTTCTATTTGAGTAAGTTTTTGAGCTATCCAGAATGGAATTTGCTCACGTTTTGTGGGCATTTTACCCATGACTGCGTATAAAGTCTGTGGTGTAATTTTTAGTGTATTCCCCTGTTGAGGGGTTTGATTTGGAATGGTTAATGGTGGTTGGACTGTGAAAGTCCACATGACATATTGAACTAATTGTCTGTAAATTTTTATTAACTCTGTAAGTTGAGTAAGTAATTCCTCGTCTGACATTATATCGAGGTCAGGATGAGGAGTGTAGCCGGCTAGAATCGGCCATGTTGCTCCTGGTCTACCTAGTGGACCGAGCCTGGTAATGTTTCTGTGATGTTTTAGGGCGCCTTTAAACCAGAGCTGATGTTCCTGGTATGTTAGTGGAATTTCAATATCCTCGAAAGGAATATATTCCTCTGGTGGTTCATCTTCTTTGTAGAAGTGAAACAGTCTTGTTACTGAATTTGATTCAGGGAATATTATCCATGAATAGAATACCTCTGTCTGAAAAGATTCGTGTGCCTCTATCACGAAAACTGCTCTACCGCCTCTTGGTGGTAGGCCATGTTTTATAAGTTTTAGAGTGATGGCTCTTCTTAAGTTTAGATGGATGTCTATAACACCCTCCTCGGTTTCATTTAAACCTGTAAAGTTAAAAACTGTTACGACTGGGTCAGCCGCAGCTCCACCTGTTTCGTTGGCATTGTCCCGGTTGGACATTTGTTTTTTGAAAAATGTAGAACAAGTTTCAAGGAAACAAAAGATAAGGTGCACAATATTTTGGAACACTGTATCCTTCAACGTTGAACAAACCAAACAACTAATATATAGGTTTTTTTTGTCCTAATTAGTTATGGCGGTTATTTAACCCTACCCACTCCAGACGTCTTATGGAGTATGTGAGCAGGGGTCTCTGAGAAAAGCACGACTGAGTTACTCAGTATCTAGCGTTAAATTACTGCCTTACCAAATGTTTGGGCACCATGTAGTGTAGTTCCTATTTCCCTAATAGGCTCTGCGCATTGGAATAATATAACCTATAGGCTTGACATAGGACTGAGGTCGGTATGTCCCTATCGAGTATATTAAACTTAATTACTTGTGCCAGCTAGCTCAGAGGCCACTAGAAACTCCTTGAGAACAAGAAGGGAGTAGTTTCTGGCAACCGCATAAACATGACCACTTTGTTTCCCTTTAGAATCGGAACACATCTCAGAATCGTGGAAACAATAGATAACAGTTTCACTCAGTCAATCGTGCATGCTTAGTTTCTACAGAGTTACACAGAAAGGAAAGACGGGCGTTTCAATAAAAAGGTTTTATTGAACAGTCTTGTTTCTCGTGTAAGAGATATGTGCTGTTATGATCACAAGACAGTATGCAAGATAAATAATGTACAGCGTAAGCAGTAGAAATAAATAATACTGCGCTAGCATTATCTTTTAGCATATATTCACGTACATAAATAACATGAGCTAAAAATGCGAGTACTCATACGATGCGTCTCTAAGCTAGTTCTACCCCAAAGTACCTAACCTAGTCAAGGTGTAGGGAAAGGTAAGAAGTAGGTGGAGTATTCTCTAGTATGGTATACTAAGAGTATGTTAAGTCTAGTATGCCAAGAGTCCCTCTAGGTTCTAGTCAGCTCCATACCTTGAGAATGAGAGAGGTGGGAATCTCTTGCCGGATCTGGAACTCTAACACCCTGCGAAGGGAGTCAGAACACTGGAAGCTGGATTCGTCTGCGTGCAGAAATGACAGCGTCTTCTCAGTGCGTCAGGCCGGGATACGGGCTCCTCTGAAGTCGAGGTCTCCTCTAACTTGCGTGGGCAAGGGAAGGTATATTTATACCTGGTAGGTGCCTTGGATTGTTAGCATTGACGTGAAGTCGGACAGAGGAAGACGTCAGGAATGAACCCTTAAGGTATAACGGTTCATACATAATAGATGAGTTCTTGGAGAAATCAATAGTCCTGTGCTAGGGAACTCCCGAAGCTTAAGGGTCTGGTTTCTAAGAACTCGTTGTGACGTTAGGGTGGACGGATGTCGGTGACCATGCCTGTATTTGGAGTGCACGGTTAATGCCTAAAGGATTGGGATTCTATGCCTATATAAGGGCAATGCGAATTGTGCCTATATAAGGACATGATTCAGGAAAACCTATATACGGACACCTAAAGAGGAATACAACAGTAGCCCTGGGCTGTGCTCCCTACACCAGGTCAGAGCAGGTGTAGATTTCCTGGTGCTAACGCGCCTTATCGCCTGTTTTGTGTTTTTATCGCCGATGTGGCTGGTCGTTGTGAATGTTGAGGTGTGATGTTGTCGCGCCTTTTGGCACAGGAACGCCCACTCTGCATCTCATTAGCGATAGTTGCGCGGGTCCTCTGTGGCGATGTTTTTTGCGGCTGCTATCGTGGGTAAACTGGTGCTGTGGGCTGTTAACACTGGCTTGTGAATGGGGAGGTAAATTTATCACGACTTTGGCTGCGATAAAGTGCCGTTAATTCGGCGATAGCTCCTTGTGAATATGCCCCTTATTGTCTGGAGGTACAAAATGAGAAAAAAGTGTGCAGGGGTGGCACTTATATGCAACTTCTGTCAGTTCCAGTGCAGTGTGGAGGCACCATGGAGTCTCACAACACCATCTGCTGCCACATGGGAGCCTTGCTGAAGAATTCTCCACATCCAGTTTGGTACCAGGGTATATTATAAAGGCGAGAAATTTGCAGTTAGATTGAGTATCCACCAGAAAGCGTGATACTGTGAAGGTTAGTAACTTGTTCATCTATTCCCAGAAAAACTGGCCTAAAAAATAAGTACACTGGCAACTTGTAAAGCACTGAAGCAACAGTTCTGCACAATCAAATAAATGTGTCTACTTATTTATGTAACATTCTTTTGGTTGTGCACCTGCACCCAACTGCAATTAGTTCCTTTACAATTAACAAAATTGAGAACATAAAACTAGCTGAAGAGGTAACAAAGGGAATAACAATCAATGTTCAGTTAAGAGGAAGAGACAAGGGAATTTTAATGGAAGAGTGAATCAATGTAGTTCGACCGATGGAGCAAGAGAGAACTAGATAGTAAGATATGATGAGTCCATGAATAAATGGAATAATAGTATTTTGAGCAGCTATCTCAGAGGTTTCTATTCAGAATATGGAGGCTGGAAAGATTTGCTTAGATCCCAGTTTTGGATTAGAGTTGATTGGTGTAGGAAAGTACCCTTTCTTTGCATGGTTACCCCGCATTTTTGCCTGACATCTGATGTAACCCGACTTGATGTGCCCTGGGTCCCTGCCAATCAGGTTCCCAGGGCCTGTGTTCTTTTCCAAAATTGTACCTTTTTTTCCACAATTGGCACATCCCTGGCCACAGGCAAGCCCATTGTAAAAGGTACAATGGGTACCAAGGGCACTGTAACCAGGGAAGGCCTCTAAGGCATGCAGCACCTATTGTGCCACCTTAGGGGCCCTGCACCTTAACACCCACATACTGCCATTGCAGGCTGCATGTTCTGGTGCAGAGAAAAGTGAAGAGTCAACATGGTACACACCCCTGGGTGCCATGCCTGCAATCCACTGCCTAAGGCCTAGGTAAGTCACCCCTCTAGCAGGGTGCACTAGACCTAAGGTGAGGGTACAGAGGCATGAGCTTTGTACCCATACAGTGTCTAAGTTCATTCATAAACAAAGAGAATGAGCTTAGAGCTGTGCTCTAGGAAACCCAGTCATCAAGGTCATTGAAAAGAAGTTTCCTTGGCAAGAAACCCATTTGTTTTTTTTAGAAGAACCCTCACCCACCAGCATAGTTGGTGGCATGCTTCATCATTGGGTTCCCACCCAGGAAGCTCAGTGCCTCCTAGGTGTGCTTTGACGCCTGATTACAGCGGAGCTGTTTTTTTTGTTATTTATGTGAAAAGTTGATATTGTAAAAGTAAAAGGTTAAAACTACCTCCAGGGTACCCGATTCTTTATTATATGGTCCCTGCGGAAGGGTTAAAAAATATATAGTTACTTGGACGTGAATGAGAGAATTTATCTTGCACGTCTCCTCAAAGATATGTGAAAGTAATAATTCAATACACTAACACATGTCAACGCAGGCTGGATGTCCGGTTTCCTTTTATAAAAACCTTGTGGGACCGGGACACAGCTTCGCCGGGATCCCGGAAGAGAGGTTCCAAGGTTCACATATTGGAACCACTCAGAAACGTCTCAGGTCTATCAATTCAGCTAACCCTTAGGGCAAACAGCTGCTGGACCTCTCTCAGAAAGGAATTATGTTTGGAAACAAGCAAAAACATTAAAAGGTGGTGCAGGGAGGGGGTATTCTTGCCAGTTTCAACCACTCAGCTCTCCTGCACTTGTAGATATTGGACTAGATTTAGCTCTCATCTGGTGCCTGGTGAGTAGTGGGAAGGACTGCTAAATACTGCTTACACATTTCAGGACTCCTTGAAACAGCTGGGGATTTTCATGCAGCCAAGGACACCAGCAGCTTTGGGTCAAGACAGTAAAGTTTCTAGAGGGTCTCAAGCTTGATTCTAGTCTTGAAGAACTGGACAGCATTCAGGTCCAAATTCTGGAAGCACAACAGCGGGTTTCATGCAAGTATGTGTTGATGCCATTTTTCAATTATTTGGAGATGAAACTACAGCTTATATTTCCAGCCTTGCATTTGGTTAGCACTGTCTGCCAATCAGAGTGAGTGCATTTTACAAGTGTGAAATCCCAATCAACCAATGGATGACTTTTCCAACTCGAAGCAGCTTCTTGGTGCACTATTCATCACACAATATCCCTTTCGGGGAGGGGCGAAAGACTCTCTTCCTTTCCCTTCTGTCTCCCTACTCAACCTATACACACAAAGAAAAAGGGAAAGGGTGGGTGTTATGGGACAAATCTGTCCCTGGGTGGTGCTTCTTTTCTGTTTTGGAAAAACCAGATGGTTTTTAATGCTGCCCTCACACACTAGATAGTGTCATGCTTCATCATAGGGCCACATCTACATCAAGGCGCAGACCAACGTCAGTTGATGGAGCGAAAAAATTATTTTTTCAAAAATAATTGAGGGGATTAAATCACACCCTAAATCCCCATTGGGATCGGGATCCTCTCAACACAAAACCGATGATTAAAACTACCTAGAAGAATGTTCAAAAACACTTTATTCTTCACTTCTTCTGGCAGGGTTAAAAACAGTATCTTGGGAGTGTATTGGCTATTTAGTATCCGTACCCCCCTTACATATAGTGTTGTTAGTCTATCAACATGTTTCAGCCTTCCTTGTGCCCCTCTCGGGTCTCACGGCCTACTTCAGGATTAGGATCCCTTAGCCTTCCTTGGGCTCCTTGTCACCCTCCCCTATATACAGTACCTTCATTTTCAGGTATTGGAATGGGGATATTTTTCTTTTGGTCTTCCCACTTATCTTGGGAACATCCTGCAATGAAAATACAGTGCTTTAAGTTATTACTACTCCCCTTGTTTTAAGAAGCTCCCTACTTTCTATCACAAGAGATACATTTTCTCTATCTTAAAAGGCTAAAAGTATACTTCATATGATACACTGTGAAATCATTGTTTTTACACACACTCTCATAGGAAAACATACTTCCAGAAATTAATATCATTCGCATGTAGCCAAGAGAGAACTCATTCAGCCTGTTCTGTTTCATACTCACTAGTTTTAATAGAGTTCTCCTACCCGAATTTCATTGCATTAATCTAAATCCAGGGTAGTGGTGGGAACGTCTCCTTAGTCACACTCTGTGATTAAATATGGTACATGATAAGTTATTAATTAGTATTGCCACTCCCATTGTTGATATTCTGCTCTGATCTCTCAATACAGTATATTTTTTGTACCGTGTCCTATCCCCATAAGGGGAACCATGCCCTCTCTCAAAGGGTCAGCCCCTAATATGTCATTACCGAGTGGCTTCTTTCCTTCACACTTCACTTCCCTTCTTTCAATGGTGACCGCTCCCGTTTATAGAGCCGTCCCATTTATTCAGAGTGCCCCATTATTCGTGGCCTTCAAGTGTCAACATCTGTTATTTCTGATGACCGCTCCCGGTTACAATTCGGTTCCTATGCTTCAAAATGTCCCCTTTATTTTGTTCTCGCCTTTGTGTATCAGCACGAGACTTCCGTAGCGGTCGGACTCTCGTCCCAAAAACCGCCTGGCTGCCCCTATTAGCATTGCTCCCCCCCTGGGTGGGTATGCGGGTCCAGGTACTCACTTTGTCAGGGTAGATGAGTTGCAATTCTGCCATCCGTAGATGGATTTCCCCGGATGCTCAACACCATCTATACTAACGTAACAGGTCACATCCTGTGCACCTCCCCTGTGTTCCTACTAGAGCGTAACTGTATCTTTTCCTGTTTGTTTGCGGCGGCCATGTTGGTTTTCCTATTTCAGCTTACTTTGTCAATTGTTAATGTCTATCCTACTCTCTTCTGGTTTTTATGTGGGAGGTTTGTAGTTTTCATATCTTGATGAGGTGTTAATTCTGTGAAACCAGATCTTTTTCCTTCATATGTGTAATGACTCACTACTATTATCCATAGACACAAGCACATTTTTATACTCCGCTTTACTGCCAGATTCCTATGTTCATACTTAGAGGCATTGTATTAACCCTTAATACAGGTTATGATAGGGGGACTCTTTTACATTTCTTAAAGAAAGGAGTTATATTTATCCAGTTATCAGTTATCTCATCTCCACGTACTCTATTACTTCATGCCCCTCAGTTCTAGCCATTTAATTGATGCCATGGGATGTCATCGTTCAGACCTCTACTGTTACTCTTGGTCCTGAACACCCATCGCTGTTCTCTCTTCAGGAGTTCCATTTTGACATCCGTGCCCATTCTTGACAAGGTTGGTTTGTCTATCACCACCCATTTAAGATCTTCTATGGTGTGTTGTTTCTCTACAAAATGACTAGTGAGTTTTGTCATTGTTTTTCTGCATCGTACATTGCTCATATGTTCCATGATCCTCACTTTAACCCTCCTCATAGTAATTCCAATGTACAGCAAGTTACATGGACACCTGATTGCATATACCACATTTTCTGAATTACATGTTGTGTGGTTTTTTTAGAAGCCAAGGGGTTCTAAGTCCCAGGTCCACAGTTTTTGTGTTCATTGTGAGAGGGCAAGCTCTGCAACCTCCACACGCGTTGTGACTCTTAACAGCTGGAAGGTGCCAGAGTCTTTGCTCTCTTTCTTGGGTACTTGGTTGTGGTCTCGTGTGTACTAGGTGGTTTCTAATGTTTGCACTTTTCTTAAATGCGAACAACGGTCTTGCTATACTTTGTCCCCCTGAATTGAGTATTTTCCAATTCTTGGTGATAATTCTTTTTACAGCATTTGAAGCTGTGCTATAGGTGGATACACATATTATATTGTTTACATTTGGTTTCTCAATTGTTTCTAACAGGGCCTCCCTGTTATTATTCTGGGCTCTTTTCCATGCTTTGTTGATAACCTGAGTAGGGTATTTCCATTCTTCGAGGCGCAACTTCAGTTTCTCCGCTACTTCTTCAAAGGTATTTAGCTCTGTGCAATTTCTCCGTAACCTAAGGAACTGTCCTACTGGCAAATTCTCTTTCAAGGTCTTCAGGTGGAAGCTCTCGAAGGACAGCAGAATGTTTCTGTCCGTTGGTTTATGATGGACCTTCTCTCTAGTCTGCCTGCTTTTGGTGTTATATCCAGGTCCAGGAAAGGGAGTGTTTGTTTTGTGGCTGTGGAGGTGAAATGGAGGAACCTGTTTCTGTTATTAATCCATGTCAAAAAATTCTCTATTGATGTCAGATCTCCCTCCCAAATAATAAGGACATTGTCAATGTAACAACGACACAGTTTTAGGTTCAGTGCAAATGGGTTTTCCACAGAGTAGATGTGTTCCATTTGAAAATTGGAGACGTACAGACAGGCCAGACTTGGGGCGAATGTGCTCCCCATTGAGGTCCAGTGTGTCTGGAGATAGATCTTATCCTTGAACTGAAGGAAATTCTTTGTTAGTGCTATTTGCGCTAAATCCATTATGAAGGGTCTTGGGGTATTGTAACCCCATTGTTCCTGATGTAAGATGTTATTTGTTACCCTTAGGGTCTTTTCTTGATGGATGTTCGTATATAATGATTCTATATCCAACCTCAGCAAAAATTATTTTGTAGGATCGAATTCCACCTCTCTCAATAAATTCAGGACATCCCTCAGTGTCCTCCAGATAGGATGCAATTTTTCCACTAGGGACCTGAAGAAGAAATCCCAAAATTTAGATAATGGTTCCAAAACTGAACCAGATTCCTGAAACAATGGTTAGTCCTGGCACAGGTGTTTTGTTTTTATGTATTTTTGGTAATGTATAAAAGTACGGCATTATTGGTCTAGTGTTTTCCAGAAAACCAGCTTCTGACATGTGATATCCATCCATTCTGTGATGCTTCATACACCATCATGCTTATTTCTTGTTGAACTTCCTTGGTAGGATCTTTCTTCATGACTCTATAATTTCTTTCATCCCCCAGGAGGCGTATACATTAAGTGTCATAGGCTTTCTTGGTTTGTATCACAATGGCTCCCCCCTTACCATCCGGTTTTATCACTATGTTGGGGTTGTTATTCAGTTCCATCAGGGCTTCCCTTTCTGCTTTTGTCAAATTAATGAATGGTTTCTTTGTTTTCAGTGTTTCTTGTTCCATTTGATGAATTACTGCTTGCTCAAAAGCACCAACTTCTGGTGGTAACTGTATAAGCGATGGAGTAAATGTTGATTTTGGACGTAAATCTGTGTCCCCTCCTGACCCCAACTCTCGTTCTTTTCTTTTAAAAAAACACCCTAAAAATTGACTTTTCTAAAAAAACTCGTGTAGTTCACATCTGAGCTGAAAATCATCCACCTGTTTAGTTGGGATGAATCCTAGTCCCATGTTGAGAACCATTTCTTGAGATTCCATCAGATCCAAATCAGTTAGATTCACCACTAGAGCTCTTCTCGGCTCGTCCATGGGTAGGTATCCTGTGATATACTCCTGTTGATCCATTGGTTCAAATCATCCCATTGTACCTGTTGGCCTCTTTGTTTCTGTCTTCCCCTTCCTCTTCCATGGCACCTCCCTAAAAAAGGCAGCTGGGTTGGGGCATACATCAGGGGATGCATCTGTGGATACATTCCCGGCCAGCCATATCCTGGTGCTTGGTGTGGGAATAGAAATGTTTGCGTTACCTTTGCTTGTGCATTATTCTATG
Organism: Calotriton arnoldi; assembly: GCA_963921515.1. Taxonomy (NCBI): domain Eukaryota; kingdom Metazoa; phylum Chordata; class Amphibia; order Caudata; family Salamandridae; genus Calotriton; species Calotriton arnoldi. Next base: position 532,317 of record CAWUFW010006909.1, read on the forward strand.
TAAGTTAGCATTCTCTGCACCATTTTATGTTTGACTGCCATTTTGAATCATGTTCGAAACTGCCCCTAGCCTTCTCGAGGAACGGGTTGTGGTTAGTTTCGTTTCTCCAAGGTTGGGCCTTGTTTTGCTAATGAATACACTGTTCTATATTAGTGCATACCTTTCTCACTAGATAGAGGCCTTCTCTCACTAGTCTAGTGGAGGCACGGATAGAGCGACCTTGAGTAGGAGATAATGTGTGCCTGGCCTCAGAATCGTAACCTATCCTTCTGTACTCTTTGTTTAGCTGCATATGCTTGGAAAATTCCATTGTGGGCGTGCCTTCATTGGTTCTGAAATGTACATAATGTATCATTATGCTTGCTGATGTCAGTCCTTCTCTGCAGCACTCCTGAGACACTGGGCAGACCGGGCTCCGCTCGAGCGTATCTGAATAAACATATATTGATTTGTATTCTCTACTGTCTGAACGACTCTTCATTTGTATGGAAGGCTGAGAGGTGGTCGCGAGTGACACGGGTGACCCTTATCGGGTCACTTCCTTCAGTTGGTGCCAGGGACTCCTTCGGGTGAATGACCCATCCCCTTCCATGGACGGGTGGGGAGGTCGAGGCTATTGTTGGGTCGGATGGACTGATCCGGGATCCCTGCATGAGAGAGTTCCTGTACTCGCAGCTGCCCCTTCTGTCCCGCCGGACGGTGCCTCACCCAGTGGTCATCCCAACTGGAGTCCTGAACGGCGAAACCCTTAGATCTGACCGTTTGGTCTGAAGAGTCGGCACTGGAGAATACATTTGTTTTGACCTGCATACATCAGGGGAGTTTGTTTTGGTTCTTTGCTGATATCCACCATTTTGGTTTGTATTTGGTACGGTCTAAGGGCCGTCATTTGGATAAAACGTTTGCAAATGTTTTGCCAGGCATAGAATCAGGGCCAGACTGGCCGTAGCGGGCACCGGGCGATTCCCCGGTGGGCCGCCAGGGTGGGGGCCGTTTTTTGGCCCCTGGAGGTCTATTTTTGTTACCGGGGGCCGGCAATATCGGCCCCCTGTAACAAAATCGTCCGAAACCAGCCCTAGCAAGCAGCTGGGCTGCACCCCCCAAGCCCCCTCAGGGAGGCCGGCCGAGCAGTTTGCCAGGGCCGGTTTTGATTCCCAGTCCGGCCCTGCATAGAATAGTGAATTTGTTTTGTTTGAAAATGCCTAGAATAAGCAAATTGGTTTCTTTGTGCTGTCGCTGTTGTTCTGCAGATGCTAGATTGGAAAAAGTTCAGCCGGCGCCTCCGGAGGACGCTCCTAATTTTGATATGTATGTGAAACATGGTCTTGCCCCTATTATGTTTAGTACATTATGGCACAAATATACGTGGGACAATGTTGAGTTGCAGTGGCCGTTGACGGGCACTTTTGATGAACAAAAAATTGAGTTTTTACAGGAAAAATTGTTTGTGAAGCAAAGTAGGCAGTCTATTTTTGATTCTCTTCAAACGTGGAAAAAGGAGGCTAAACAGAGACGATTAAAAATGGAAAAGGAGGCGCGAAAGGGAAGAATGCAAACATTGACTCAGAAAGCAGTAGCACATGATAGAGAGACACAAGAGATAGGAATTGAACGTGAAGATAGGAGGTTTCGATTACACATTGATAAATCTTATGTAGCCCAAGAAGAAAATGATACTTTTGTGGAGGAATTATTAGATAGTCGACCCCCACCTCCGTACGCCCCACAAAAGATATATCCCACTGTTCCCTTGCCCTCACAGCCACCTGTTACTGTTGCTTCTACTGTCTCTGTTCCTGTATCTACTGCTGCTTTTTCGACAGCCGTGGCATCGGCTCCTTCTCCTCTTTCTCTTCCTCACCGTCCGCAGCAACTGTGACTGTTAGCACCCCCCACACGCCCATTGTTTCAGCATCTTTCTCGCCTGCTTTTTCTCCTGTGACACAGCCCTCAGCATCGCTGATACCTGTCACTCCAGTTGCCTCTCCTTCCCTGGTTTTTCATCCCCCGGTTTCCTTGAGTGATGGGACGCCAGTGCGCGGGTTTGGAGACGGAGATTGAACGAAGTTTAAAGAGCGTATGGGTCCGTATCTGCGATCTGAAGTGGGAGATGCAGAGAAAAAGGTAGTGGCTAACCAGGCTGCGCAGTGGGCCCGAAACCCCATCTACAATGTGGAAGATGTGTGGAATGTGATGAAAGATTATGAGCCTTTTGTACAACAGCATGCCCTTAAGCATATTTCTGGTACTCTGATTGGGCTTTGGGAGCAGTGTTTCAAAGATGCAGCACCACAGATTTTATAAGATATTAAAGATCGTGTATATGTCAGTAATATGGGGCCTGATTTTGGCATTACGATATTGATTGCTTACCAGGGTAGGCTACTTGAGAAGAGCCTCACTCCGGTATCTCAGTTACCGATGCAGGAGGTTCATCCTATATATCACCCCGAAATACCAGAGGTAACGAATCAACACGGTATTGTCACTAGACCAGGTGTGGCGGCCCGTTTCCAAGAACAATGGGTTTATACTCCATAGAAAAGGAGTAAAATTTTGTCTCTTAATACTCAGTTACCTGATCCTAGGAAAAATCCTACTGCATTTTATAAAGAATTGACTGAAGCTGCCTCTTCAATAGTAATGACGCTTGCGGATATTGAAATGTTCTTTGGGTTACTGGTTCCAGTTGATATTTGGAGGCAGGTGCACACACAAGATCAAGTAGCGGAACTGGGTGGCACATGGGATCAAATTAAAGTATGGGATCAGGAGAGGAAGCCCGGCGATAAGCCTAAGGCAGAGATACTTGCCTTGCCAGGCCGCATTATCACGTATATGCATTCTCTTATTCCGCCGAGAAAGGTTGATTGGGACAAATTAACGGCTTGTCGCCAGAAGAAAGATGAGAGTGTGTCAGATTTTTTCACTCGGTTTGAAGATGTGTTTTTGGATTATAGTGGGGAGGATTTGTCTGTTGAGGGAGGTGTCCGGTTGTTTGTTAATAGATTTGTTTCAAATTTGCTTCCAGAGATTGCGACTCGACTGCAGGCTTCCGAAAGCACTTGGTCCACCTCTTCCCCTTCTGTTATTTTGAATATGGCACAGTATTATGAGCGTAGGGAAAATGAGGATAAGGAGAGAACAGAGAAGAAGCACAAGGATTTGAAGACAAAGGTGTTGTTGCAGCAGGTTTCTAGAGGGAATGGTAGAGGACGTGGTGGTTTGGCCCGACAGCTTCCACACACTAGCAGGCAGCCAAATACTATGCCTTTAGGGCCGAATCAATGTGCGTATTATAAAGAGAAGGGACACTGGCGTAGCGAGTGTCCTGTGTTGTTGCTGAAGGTGGCAGTCCCTGGAGGACGAGGTTCTCGTGGATGGGGTCGGGGAGCTGGTGGGGCAGGTAGGGCTCCAAATGCTGCGGCCCCACAGGGTCGTTCTGATACTAATTACTTTGATGACCCTCGGGCCGGACAGTATTATCATGATGATTATGACACAGATGAGGTGACAGGAATGTCTTACAGCTAGGACAAGTTAAAAGAAATGTTCCCTTTGGATGGGATCTAAATTCAACAAATCACACTCCAACCACACTTATACTCCACACGTCTCGTACTAATCAACGATTAAGGCACTTATAAGTCGACTGCTTATTTTAGTCAAATAAATAATATGTTTTATTTACCCAAAAAGATTTTTGTACAAATTCATATGACACACAAGATTCAAAAGAAAACACAAATATTCATAAGTATTAAAAACACAGTAATCTAAAAATGCCGCTAAAAGGAGAATATATAGAGACACTACACTATGTCTTTTACGTGTTAATTCGACTATACACATAGACAGCATAGAGCATGGATCTAAATTCCCTGTCTGCAGTGTAATGCTGACTCTTGCCAAATTTAACACAACTTCTATTGTGGGCGTCGATGCATTTCAGTGGCACATTCACAATAGGACCACCTTCTAAAGAAGAGGGGTCGTCCGTGGAAGGACAACTGAGAGGCAGATGGCCATGTACATCCCCCAGGAACCCAACACCTGTTCTGGAAATTCTCCTTTGTGTGCAAACTGTTCACCCTGTCGAATGCAACCCAACTCTCCCACATGACATGGGGAGTTTAAGTTGGACTAATGTATCAGATGACTGTGGACTTTACTCAGGACATTTCTGCTACCAACACTTCCAACTCATCTGGGAACTTTGGATTCCAATCCCAATGTACAGCACCCACCATTCTGTGCACTATCCTCACACATGTATGTAAATAAACTCACTAATACACCATACTTGCCTCTGTTGTGATTCCAACGTGGTATTTTGTCATGGAGATGATGATCTGCTAAATGACACTGTGCATGCTAACTGCTACAGCAATTCCAACACCGTCATGTGAGTCATGGCGACGTGACACATATGAGGGAGACACACCACTAGGGCAACACAACACATACACACCAGGGCCATCTGACTCATCGCCTACACTGATGTTGCCAGGAAATACAGTGGAATGCACAGACACCACACCTATTCAGAGTCTGTGTTAACTAGCCCACAGGTGCAGTAAGCAAATGTCAGTCAGATGTGTGACCACAGACAACGCACAACCCAAAGTGAAGCACAGGTTTATTACACATTTGCAACATGTTGTTTCCACTACAGATGCAAGGTAATCCCACGTGGCAGTGGCCACACAGTCAACAAGTGTTGAAGAAATAAAGTCCAGGGGTGTGTGGCACATCACCTGTAGGGAAACGACTGCTTCCACCCTGGAAGTTGAATCATGGTGTCGGGGGATCACAGTTGACCAAACAACTCTGAAAGTACCCTGTGAAGGACATACATGACACACAGTTAAAAGCACCGAAGAACAGGACAGAACTGCAATACTCATGCCTGTTAGAAATGGGATTTTTGGTTGGCTAAGGCTTGCGCCAAAGCCAGGCAGAAACCACCACTCTAGTCAGGGCGAGGGAGTTACACGCCAAAGATAACCCCTGCTCACCCCCTTGGTAGCTTGGCACGAGCAGTCAGGCTTATCCCGGAGGCAATGTGTAAAGCGTTTGCGCAACACACTCACACAGCAGCAACACACTAGGCACACCACAAAAGGAACTCCACACAAGGTTATATATAAAAATAGCCTTTGTATTGTCATAAACACCTTAGATCATAATCACACAATGTACACTGTGCCAACTGGCACCAGGCAGTATTTACAGGGGACTATATACACCTGACAGGTCCAATTGGGCCACTGTCAGGACCATCACAAAGTGGAAAGAGTAAATGTAGAACTTGTAGTAAAGGTAGATCACAACCAGTAATTACTGGCAAACACTGTACTCAGCATTATCCTGCAACATAAAAGATGGGACACCTAAATCATATCAGGCATGAATCTCATTAGGCATACACCTAATTAGCATCACACGTTATGCACCAACCTCATACGAAAAAGCACATGGTGCATAAACACATTAGGTAATACTTCTCATAAACACAGGGGGCCCCAATCGGGGGCACACAACCTGGAACTGGCCCCCAGGCCAACTGGCCTCTCACAGGGGCTCAAAGGCCCAACGTCCAGAATGTCAGGGCTGGCTGCGCATGCAGCGAAAGCAAAGTGTGCAGATGCACAACCTAAGCGTGGCAGCTGCCCACTAATTGCTGGGCAGCTGTGAAAATGAGCATGGGCACCGAGGTGCCCCTGAGCCCTCTCTGGGACTCTAAATGAAGCTGTCCCCCAAGGTTGCAGCTGCGTGCGCCCTCGCAGGGCAGCTGTGACAAAAAGAATGTGCAAATAAAGTCCGGCACTCCCGGTGCCTCTTGGGCCCCCACTGGGGCTTCTCAACAAAATCTGCCCCGACGTTGCAGCTGCCCGCTAACTCTCGCAGTGCAGCTGGGATCAGGACTGGCACTAACTGGGCCTCCTTAGCTCCCTTCGCCGGAGCACCAATGCGGGGCTTAGATTCAGCCCCCAACGTTGGAGCGGCCCGCTGTCCTGCGAGCCGCTCGGTAAATGGGCACTCTCAAGCTGGAGCCCGGGGCTCTCCTCAGGCCACGGGAGCCCCGGCCACGTTACTACTGCAGGGGGGAGGCACCGGCAAGGCGCCTTCACACACACCCCCCCCTCCACCGGACTCCCGACTCTGCCCCACTCACCGGGCTAGACTGCGGAGGCTCTCCGGACTTCTCTTTTGAGCTTCTCGGCTCTGGCGGCAGCACGTCTTCCTCTGCGGCGGGGGCAGGCACCGACCATGTGCCTCGGGCCCCCTCCGCCTCTATTGGCAGATGACTGCAGCACTCGCGGGGCTCTCCTCAGTGCATGGGAGCCCCGCTGCCTTCACCGACCGCCTCTTCTTCCTGTGCGGGCTCTCCCTGCTCACGGGAGCCCCGCGAGTCACAGCACGTCCGGAGTCGGCCCCGCCCACATCCAGGCGAGATCTCCTTCACTTCCGGGTCGCCGCGGGCAGCGCGGCGGTGATTTTCCTCAGTGCGGAGGCAATACGGGGTAGGCTCCCGTTTTTACTAACTACCAAAGCGGGGTGGGCACCCGTATTCAGCACAACAAAAAAATACACCGCGATGCGGGGTGGGCACCCGCCTTCAAGGCACCGATGCGGGGTGGGCTCCCGCTCGGTTTCCAGCATAAATTAGCGGGTGGGCACCCGCTCAGAAATGAAATACTGACGGCGGCAATAACGCGGGGTGGGCTCCCGCTTTCCCCACGCCAAGTAGGGGGAACCCCACACCAGGCAGCTTTGCGCTGCAGGCCACCAGCAGTCCTCTTGGGTAGAAATAGAGTGCTCACCAGGGCAAAAGTCAAGCGCTCTGCCAAAAATAAGTAAAACGCTTCTTCAGGGATAAAAAGTCCAGAGTAGCTTTTAGGATGAAGGGGGGCAAAGGGCTGGGCCCAGGCAGGCCAGCTCACAGGGCCCTCCAGCAGGGAGGCAGTCCCTAGTGGCGGTTCCTCCTGGAGCCCAGCAGCAGGCCCCCCTAAGTCAGGAACAGCACAACAGAGAACATTTTCATGGGGTGACAGCCCCTTCTTTTATACACATATCCCCTTTGTCACACAGCACAGGGCTGGGGGAAAACCAGATGCAACTGGTTTGGGGAGCTTTGGAGCACTTTGTTGTGCTCAGCTCCTCTCCTCTTTGTCAGGTGGGGGCTAGGTGCTCAGACGCACCACTGGGGGCGGAGCCAGCATTGTGGAGTGAAGGCACAGCCCTATTCAGGTCCCAGGTGCAACTCCTCCCTCCCATCTACATGCAGATCTCCCTATTCACCACTGGGCAGACTCATCTTGGCTCCTGGAGCCAAGCACACCACCCAGCCCCTGTCAATCACAAGCCAGACATGCACTCCACATCAGGCAGGCAGACACAGAGCACACAGAAATGCCAACTTCTAAAAGTGGCACTTCTCCACTAGTCACAATAAATCTGCGCACACCATTGCGCAGCATTTATTCTCACGAGTTCGCACATACTAAACTCGCCCCTGCACTCCTCTCACACCAGGAATTACCATGGACACACATATCCCCCATGCATTCCTATGGGAGGGCAGGCCAATCTCACCACACGCACTCAGAGTGCGCACGCACTTTACACTGGGACACAGTGCTAAAGTGCGCAGAGGCCAAAAACTACTAATATCAGGTCACATTAACAGGCAAAAAGTTTAGGGGTGAACCTGCCAAATGGGCCAAGTCCAACACAACCCCCTTCCAGCCAAAACGCAGGGCAGACCAACACCATCGTGATGGGCTTCCCTGCTTGGGGCGATAGAACACGGACGTGGGCCCGCAACTGCAGGGACACCCTCCTGTTCTACGCCACTGTGAACCCCCGTGGTTCCCTCTGTAAAAGCTCTCTGGACCAACTGGGCTACCCCACTGGTACTCCCTAGCTGTCTGCGGCCAGGACCAGGCCCGAGGCCATCCAGATGCCACTGGTCCTTGCCCATCCACAGAGTGGGGGGTAGTAACCCCTGGCACATAGTAGCCATTCTCCACTCTTCCCCTCATCAGGGCAGTTCTAAACTGCCACTGATCCTTCAGCCCAGGGTCCGCACCCTCAGGCTGACCAAAAGTCACGGGCGAGGCTCTCCTCCCCCTACCTCTTCTTCTAGGGTGCCACACCCTCCTCCTTGGAGAGGCACCCTCAGAACACAACTCTCCCACCAGTTCAGGACCTGTCTCCAAAAACTGGTCTCCCAACCTAGGGTCTAACCCCTCAGGTTGCACCGGGGTCAGAGGCGAGGACTCCCTCCCTCTGCACCCCCTTCCAGCATTCTGCACCCTCCCAACTGGAGCAGTACCCCTGGAAGATGAACTGGTCAGGACACTGGTTACAGACGTCCTTCCCTCCAGGTCAGGCAGATCCTGAACCTGGCCTCCCAACCTTGGGTCTAAACCCTTTGGCTGAGTACTTGCCTGGCACTCCAGGACTTCTGGGGACTCACACAGTAGCCCCCTGAGGGTAACACATGACTCATGTGTTGTGTGACAGTCTGCGTGGCGCAGACCTCCCGACCCCTGTCCATCTGACAGTGCGCAGAGATCCCCCACGACAGAAGTGGTGTCACCATGGTCACTTCTATGAGACTCAGCCCTTCTGGCTGATCCCTGACCCACTGGCTCTTCCACTGGGGAACACAGCCCCATGTCACCCCTCTCTCTGGACTTCTGTACCCTCCCAACTGGAGCGGCACTGCCAGACACCAGAACCACTGGAGCTCTATTTACAGACGCTCCAGGTTCTCCAGACACTAGGAGATCCTCCTCAAATGGACTAACAGGACAGCCTAGGCTCCCAACCTGGTGTTCCCTGAAGAAACCATCCAGGTTCTGAGACTGGAGTTTCGGGCACCTGGGGACACTCAGTCCCACACTCCCTCCTACTCCACTGAGACAGGACGTGAGCCCCTACACCCCTCCACTATACTGGGACCTAGCTGGGCTACTCTGAACCTCTTCCCCAATACAGGACTGGAAGATACCTGAGCCACTTCTTTTGGGATCACTCCCCAATGCCTCTTCAGAACCTCGGGCACTTTCCCAGAGGTCTGCTTCCCATGCAAGATCCCATGGATCAGGGTGCCCACACTCCAACAGGTGTTGGCGCAACCCTGGAAAACAACAACTGAGCAGGTGCTCTTTAATAACCAGATTGAACAGTCCTTCAAAATCCTGTTCCGTGGTACACTTTACCCAGTCACTTAGTGCATCATTACAGTCATCCACAAACCTCCCCCAAGACTGGTGAGACAGTTTCCTACTGCCCCTGAACTTCAACCTGTACTCCTCTTCCTGGGAGCCAAGTACCATATTCTGGGAACTGGGAATGGGACTTCCTGCACTGGACTCCATATTGCTGCCACCACTGGATCCCACCCTCACTGGTGAATCCAGACAATTGAAACTACTCTCAGGGGATAACCTACCCTCCAGAGCTAATTTCTCCTGGCGAAGGCCCTCTCAGCCTCCGCCATCCTCTCCTGCGCTAAGACCCTCTCGGTCTCTAGCTTTTCTCCTCCACACTCAGCTGCACTATCTCCCTGGCATGCTCTAACCTGAGCTTCTCCAAAGCCAGCTGATGCTCCCTTTCTTCCCTCCTATCCACCCACTCCTCTGGGGACAGGGAAAGGGATGGCGCACTGCCCCCGACACTGGACCCAGCAAGGGACTCCCTATCTATGGGGTCTCCGCTATCTACTGGCGTCCCTGTCCTGTCATTTTCTTCCTCCTCTTCAGACTCCTCAGGGCTCCCCTCAGACCCACCACCCTCTTGGCGTGCGGCCAGGGCCCTCTTCTCCTCATTGCGCTCACAGTCCCATTCATCCTTTTGCCATTGGATCAGGTTGTCCCTCAGTTTTGACTGGGTGTCTGACCCACTCACTGCTATGTCTCTCTCCTTACAGAAATCCACCAACTCCCACATGCTGTATCTAAACAGACCACAAAAATTAAAAGCAGACTCCATTTTGGCAGGACGCTCAGGGACACGTTCAACACAGGAGACCTAGGATTCTGAGCTGAAGCAAGAGTACACAATTTACAAATGACACTTTTTAGGAGAAGAATAAAATAACTAAAACTCAGAAACAATAATCCCCAAACACGTGATTATCTAAATGCAGAGTTTTGTAGTGCAGCCAGTTGTCGCTGTGGTACTGCGCAAACGCAAGTCCTATCCTCACCGCTGACAACCAATGTTAGAAATGGGATTTCTGGTTGGCTAAGGCTTGCGCCAAAGCCAGGCAGAAACCACCACTCTAGTCAGGGCGAGGGAGTTACACGCCAAAGATAACCCCTGCTCACCCCCTTGGTAGCTTGGCACGAGCAGTCAGGCTTATCCCGGAGGCAATGTGTAAAGCGTTTGCGCAACACACTCACACAGCAGCAACACACTAGGCACACCACAAAAGGAACTCCACACAAGGTTATATATAAAAATAGCCTTTGTATTGTCATAAATACCTTAGATCATAATCACACAATGTACACTGTGCCAACTGGCACCAGGCAGTATTTACAGGGGACTATATACACCTGACAGGGCCAATTGGGCCACTGTCAGGACCATCACAAAGTGGAAAGAGTAAATGTAGAACTTGTAATAAAGGTAGATCACAACCAGTAATTACTGGCAAACACTGTACTCAGCATTATCCTGCAACATAAAAGATGGGACACCTAAATCATATCAGGCATGAATCTCATTAGGCATACACCTAATTAGCATCACACGTTATGCACCAACCTCATACGAAAAAGCACATGGTGCATAAACACATTAGGTAATACTCCTCATAAACACAGGGGGCCCCAATCGGGGGCACACAACCTGGAACTGGCCCCCAGGCCAACTGGCCTCTCACAGGGGCTCAAAGGCCCAACGTCCTGAATGTCAGGGCTGGCTGCGCATGCAGCGAAAGCAAAGTGTGCAGATGCACAACCTAAACGTGGCAGCTGCCCACTAATTGTTGGGCAGCTGTGAAAATGAGCACGGGCACCGAGGTGCCCACTGAGCCCCTCTCTGGGACTCTAAATGAAACTGTCCCCCAAGGTTGCAGCTGCCTGCGCTCTCGCAGGGCAGCTGTGACAAAAAGAATGTGCAAATAAAGTCAGGCACTCCCAGTGCCTCTTGGGCCCCCACTGGGGCTTCTCAACAAAATCTGCCCCGACGTTGCAGCTGCCCGCTAACTCTCGCGGTGCAGCTGGGATCAGGACTGGCACTAACTGGGCCTCCTTAGCTCCCTTCGCCGGAGCACCAATGCGGGGCTTAGATTCAGCCCCCAACGTTGGAGCGGCCCGCTCTCCTGCGAGCCGCTCGGTAAATGGGCACTCTCAAGCTGGAGCCCGGGGCTCTCCTCAGGCCACGGGAGCCCCGGCCACATTACTACTGCAGGGGGGAGGCACCGGCAAGGCGCCTTCACACACATCCCCCCCTCCACCGGACTCCCGACTCTGCCCCACTCACCGGGCTAGACTGCGGAGGCTCTCCGGACTTCTCTTTTGAGCTTCTCGGCTCCGGCGGCAGCACGTCTTCCTCTGCGGCGGGGGCAGGCACCGACCATGTGCCTCGGGCCCCCTCCGCCTCTATTGTCAGATGACTGCAGCACTCGCGGGACTCTCCTCAGTGCATGGGAGCCCCGCTGCCTTCACCGACCGCCTCTTCTTCCTGCGCGGGCTCTCCCTGCTCACGGGAGCCCCGCGAATCACAGCACGTCCGGAGTCGGCCCCGCCCACATCCAGGCGAGATCTCCTTCACTTCCGGGTCGCCACGGGCAGCGCGGCGGTTTTTTTTCTCAGTGCAGAGGCAATACGGGGTAGGCTCCCGTTTTTACTAACTACCAAAGCGGGGTGGGCACCCGTATTAGGCACAACAAAAAAATACACCGCGATGCGGAGTGGGCAACCCGCCTTCGAGGCACCAATGCGGGGTGGGCTCCCGCTTGGTTTCCAGCATAAATTAGCGGGGTGGGCACCTGCTCAGAAATGAAATACCGACGGCGGCAATAACGCGGGGTGGGCTCCCGCTTTCCCCACGCCAAGTAGGGGGAACCCCACACCAGGCAGCTTTGCGCTGCAGGCCACCAGCAGTCCTCTTGGGTAGAAATAGAGTGCTCACCAGGGCAAAAGTCAAGCGCTCTGCCAAAAATAAGTAAAGCGCTTCTTCAGGGATAAAAAGTCCAGAGTAGCTTTTAGGATGAAGGGGGGGGGCAAAGGGCTGGGCCCAGGCAGGCCAGCTCACAGGGCCCTCCAGCAGGGAGGCAGTCCCTAGTGGCGGTTCCTCCTGGAGCCCAGCAGCAGGCCCCCCTAAGTCAGCAACAGCACAACAGAGAACATTTTCATGGGGTCACAGCCCCTTCTTTTATACACATATCCCCCTTTGTCACACAGCACAGGGCTGGGGGAAAACCAGATGCAACTGGTTTGGGGGAGCTTTGGAGCACTTTGTTGTGCTCAGCTCCTCTTTACACTGGGACACAGTGCTAAAGTGCGCAGAGGCCAAAAACTACTAATATCAGGTCACATTAACAGGCAAAAAGTTTAGGGGTGAACCTGCCAAACGGGCCAAGTCCAACAATGCCCAATACATGTCACAAGATACCTACACAAAACCAAGTTAGCATGTCAACACTGTTGGGGAGTACAGACTACCTGTAAGGACACATCGCTGCACGCATCCAGTCAAGTAGCACATGGCCACACTCAAACAGCAACAGAGCACCACCAACACATATCATGCAAACTCAAATCATTGACATAACATCTCTGTATACTCACATTCAGCTGAAGAAGTTGGTGATGAGCTGTGTGCGGACATCACCCTCATCATCATCATCATCACTGGCATTGTGGCCCAGGCCAGGATCCTCCACAAGTGGCGGATGTTGGTCATCGTCATCCAGGATGAGAGGCAACTCCTTCCGCACTGCCAGGTTGTGTAGCATGCAGCAGACGATGAAAATGTTGCACACCTGTGCAGGGGCATATGGGAGGGCCCCTCCTGTCTTGTCGAGGCAGCGAAAGCGGCTATTCAGGACACCAAATGTCCGCTCGATCACTCTCCTGGTCCGACCATGTGCCTCATTGTAGCGCATCTGGGCTGGTGTCACAGGGTTCCTGAGGGGTGTCAGCAACCACGGCATGTTGGGGTATCCGGTCTCACCTACATACAGACAATTGCACATTAGCTGAGTTGGAAAAGAGGGTGGAATACAACATTGCAGAACACACACAATGGTACAAAGTCAGTACACACCGACAAGCCAGGCACGCTGGTTCTGCATCTGTGACATCATCCTCGGGATGCGACTACTCCTCCTCACGTAGGCATCGTGTGCAGAACCGGGGAAACGTGCACACACATGTGAGATGCTCATATCTGCAAGACATACCACCAGAGCATTGATAGAATGGAAAATGTTCCTGTTCCTGTATGCCTGCTCATGTGCCTGTGGTGGTACCAAAGCCACAAGTGTCCCATCAATGGAGCCGATGACATGTGGCATCCTCCCCAGGGCATAGAAGTCACTGTTGACGTCAGTGAGTTGTTGACGTTTAGGGAAATAGATGTACCGGTTCATGTATGTTAACATTGCCTCCAAAACATCACGTAGCACACGGCTGAACATGGTCTGTGACATCCCACCAGCAGATGCCACAGTGTGTTGAAAGGTACCGGTGGCAAAGAAGTGTAGGGCTGCCATCACCTTCACCTTGGGGGTCAGCGCTGTAGGGTATGGCCGGCCAGGTAGCAAATGTGGGGCCAACCGCCCCGCCAATTCCTCAATCAGCGGCCTGTTGAAGCGGTACCGTCGGATGCAGTCACGTTCCACCATGGTTGCAAGGTCAGGGAATGGTCTATGGACAGCTGGTGCCCTGCAGTACATAGGTGAACAAAGAAAGATTGTGAGTCACCCCACATATGTGGCATTGACCATACTCAATATCACATGATACATCATTACGAGACACAAGTACTTGATGTGTGTGCCGTTCTGTATGGACATATATGGCACCTACATGGCCATCATCTAACATCTCAGTTCAACATGTGTTGACAACAAGTTCCAGGTTGTGCTATGGGAAATCATTAGGTTGTGTCACAGTACCCATGTACTGCTGTCACGTTCCAAACACACACCACAGTGAGGACAGATGTGCCCCAGGCATCACAGCTCTTTGACAGGTAGATTCCCAGGGACCCTGTATTGCCACATGGACACTGGCATGACATGGCGTATCATGTACACGCCAGCAAAACAACCATGACTCCCACAGGTAGTGGACCCTGTTGCCTCTGCAGGACAGACATGGACATCTGTGACACACACACGCACAACATCAAAGTCGATGCACAAACAACGTGGATGTGGAGACTGTCTCCCATTGTGCACATGGAATCAGAGACATCTGAAACACAACATGCACACAGACTGTGGAGGGCCATCACAATTGTGGCAATGGGTCACCCTGTGACGTACATACCATCCCACATGGGACTCAGGGTGTATGTGACATAACATACACATATACAACCTGGAAATGTGAACATGCCACATGCTCTGATCTGAACAGTTGCACATCACAGTGGTCATGTGCACAACACACAAAGGATTCTGTCCCCATGAACACGTGCACAGCCTGGGAGTGGCTGCCCCCAAGTGCCACCCAACAAACCACATGTTGACCCCCATACACACACAGGTAATGCAGCCTTACATGCCTTAGGATACAGTGTGGACAGGCTGTGGTGTTGTAGGTGTGCCCCTGGCAAGTAATTGTGGCTGGCATACGTTCACCTGTGACAACCATGGTGACATGTGCGAGTGACTTGTACAGGGACGCGTCGTACAGCAATGGACCGATCCGTGCGCACGCATTGGCCATTGCATATGATGTTGACGGATGCTTGTTGTGTTCCGAAATACGCGTCGTACAGCAATGGACCGATCCGTGCGCACGCATTGGCCATTGCATATGATGTTGACGGATGCGTGTTGTGTTCCGAAATACGCGTCGTACAGCAATGGACCGATCCGTGCGCACGCATTGGCCATTGCATATGATGTTGACGGATGCGTGTTGTGTGACGAAATACGCGTCGTACAGCAATGGACCGATCCGTGCGCACGCATTGGCCATTGCATATGATGTTGACGGATGCGTGTTGTGTGACGAAATACGCGTCGTGCAGCAATGGAACGATCCGTACGCACGCATTGGCTATGGACTGACATGGTAACGGACGCGTATTCGAAGCTTTTACGAGTCGGATGCAGTGAATTCAGTTGGCCACCCACAACAATGTTGCAAATTCATGGGTGTCATCAAGTTGAAATTTTGAATGATGCTGTAGGCGTGTATAAGTGTTGCAATTCCATGGATTGGCCAGATTCAGAAGATGCAAACGACTTGGACCTATCACTTTGGACACATGGGACAGTATCTGCCTCTGCAGCACACATGTAATGCTGGCTGTTCCCCTGAGAGCTCACTTGCCTGCACTACATGCTCCAGGACGACATCTGCCACCACCACTGCTGCTGTCTCTGCATCCTCTGGCTACTGCAATGGCAAGTACTGTGGAGAGAGCCCCAGCCTTCAGCACTGAGGAGAACCAGGCCCTGCTGGACAGCCTCCTTCCACAGTACAGCAAGCTGTATGGGAAACCAGGGGAGCAGGTGAGTGTGCTGTCCACTGCCTTACTAATTGTGCATGTTGTCTGACTAGCAAGACTTACAGTGTGTACACCAGTGGCTAGCATGCTCACTGAGTAGTTGTCACCCCCCAAAGTATGTAGTTACATGCACTGAACAGGTATAGTGCAGTAACAGTGCATTCCAACAAGGTTTTACTTCCCAGGCAATGATACCATTTAGTAACTGCCGGACAACTGTTCATAGCCATAGTTGCACTACCTGTGTACATCATATGCCCCTGTGATTGAGACATGTATATCCAACTGTGTGATGCACGGATATGTTGCATGTGTAGTAATGGCCTTTTCACTTTGTCATTCTCACAGGTTGATGCCCACCAGAAGCAGGAGATCTGGCTGACCATCGCCCGGGCAGTACGATCTGTGGGGGTCTACAGGCACAGGATCCGCAACTGCCAGAAGAGGTGGCAGGACCTTTGTGGCTGGACCCAGAGGATCGCAAGGGTCCAGCTGAAGCTGTCGCCTCCTCGCAGGAGGGGCGGACACCGGACCCTGACCCCTCACATGCTCCAGATTCTGGCGGTGGTCTTCCCTGACCTGGATGGGCAGCTGAAGGCCAGACAGCAGCAAGGAGGGGGTAAGTGCTAGCCTTTTCTGGGTACTATGACTAACATGCTCTATGCACTCCTTTAGCCTGGTTCCACTTCCACAGTACGACTGTCTTGTCGTCCTGGACTCATGTCCCTCACTTGTGTCATGCCCCCTCCTCATATGATACACAGGTGTGGCCCTTACAGTCTGTGACTTAGGTCACTTGGGTACTGTGTACTTGCAGTTACCTGTGGTTCAAGTTGGGGACAGCATCAGTTACAGGAACTTTGTTGTGGGCTGCATGGGTGGTACAATTGCTCACACAATGCCTGTGATCTGACATGTACTCTGGGTATGGCTGTGATATGTGTTCCAATTAACCCTGGGCAAAGCACTACGCTACGCTCGCGTAGTTTGCGAAGTTTGCGCTATTTCGCACAACGCGAATTGCACGTAGCACAGTGCAAACACGCGTAGCGTAGCGTAGCGTAGTGCAGCGGTCATTTTTTGCTTGCTCGCGGTCCTCAACGTCAAGTTGGCGACCGCGAGCAAGCAAAATGACATCTCGGCGAGACTTTTTCCTCGTTCGCGATCAGCAACATCAAGTTGCCGATCGCGAACGTGGAAAATAAACCTCCCGGCGAGATTCTCAACGCGGGGAGGTCAGGTTTCTCATTGCGAGTGGTCGCGTATGCTCACGACCGCTCGCGATGAGAAACTACCAGTCCGCGTTGAGAAGCTGCCGCTCGAGTAAAAATCTACTCGAGCGGCAGTAAAGACAGCTCGCACTGTGCAAGATGCGTTTTCAATGATTGCACAGTGCGGACAAGCATCAGGGACTGTGCAATCATTGCGAACAGTGCACTACGCAGTTCGCGTAGTGCTACGCGTAGCTCGCGTAGTGCGAACTGCACTTTGCGTAGCTTCGCGTAGCGCTACTTCGCGAACTACGACCAGGCTTAGTTCCAATTGCTTCTCTGACTCACCACATGTCTGGGGTATGTGCCACACACCCATGCTGCAGCAGAGACCAAGGTAGGAGCCTCAGAAGTATGTACATCATGTGTGTGACACATGCATAGCCACCTGCCTAGTGTTCAGGGTAATACCATGTTGCACATGGACCAGGACTGTAATGCCTACTCCGGACATCGAAGGTACTCTGTTCTCCCACTCCTGTGTGTCAGCATACATATTGGGCATTGTGAAGAGTGCACTCAGGTGTCTGCCTCTGTGTCACCGTGGTGTGGGCTTGCTTTTTGGACTCCTGGAGTGTTTAACAATTTGGGGTGGGCAGCCATCTGAGTTGTGACTATAGGATCTGCACATTGGTTAATGCATAGGTCTCTGATCCCTTGACTGTGCACAATGGTGTATGAAACATTGAGGTGCAGGCAGCTTTGGTTCATTCTCATCAGACGGTGAAGTGCTCATGTGTATGGATTTGTGTTTGCAGTCACTCAAATGTCTCATTTGAATGACGTGGGATCATCTTAGTCCTCATGATGTGGGTGGCCAGGGGTGCACATGTGCACCAGTCAGCTACAGGGCTCGCATTCCCAAAACTTCCATGATTGTGACATAGTGCAGACTGGTGTTGTGTGTATGCACTGCCCCTGTGACAGGAGACAGTTATGACTGACTTGCCAGACAGGCCTGTACCATGACATTCAACTTGCAAAGGGTGATCCAGCAGTAGTGTGATATGTCCTGCATGCACACCATTGTCGCATTGTCTATCAGGACATGAGGACATCATTGTGTCTGGTGATGGAACCAAAACCCGCATATCGACAGAGACTCTGCCCATCACTTTTCCTGACACATGTACTGAGTCAGTGGCAGGAGATGGCATGTGTTTGGAGTGACACATTTCCATATGTTCTCTTGGATGTCCAACAACTGTGTATGTGGTGCATGTGTGCACATATGATTAGTCGCATACAACAGGCACCAGACAGATGGGTGCATGGACAGGTAGGATATGAGTGGCATGAATGACTGTCAGGCAGACAATGGGCTTCTTCAAATCAGTGTCAGCACTTATTGCAATGTCTAGCAAATGATGGCAGGGCTTGCTCTGTGATGTGCTGTACTTACTGTGGTGTGTGTGGTTAGTACAGGTGACTAATGTTGCTCTGTTTATCCTGATTGTTTGCAGATACATCCACAGCCACAGGAGGAGACAGCTCCACGGACCAAGAGGAGCGGCAGAGCCAGACTGGGTCCACTGCAGAGGAGACCGAGGGACCCAGTGGCACGGAGGGTGAGGGGAGCCACACTGAGGAGACCTCAGCTACGACCACCTCGGCTGGGGAACACAGCACTTCCAGTGAGGACTCCCTTGTGGAGGCGGGTGTCAGCAGACCACAGACAAAATCGAGCAAGTCTGTCCCCGCCACCACCACCATCTCCACCCTCCCATCTGCTCCCATCCCACATGTCCATGGAGGCTCCCATGTAGGGGAGCGTGTCTCCTTCATGCCAGGTACCGCACCGCCTGCCTCTGTCTCCCCTGCTGCCCTGAGTGTGGAGTCTGTGGACTTGCTGAAACAGATCCATGTAGGGCAGACATCAATGCTGAGTGTCCTCCATGCACAGACGGGTCTGTTGACACAACTGGTGTCATTCATGGAGGGCATTTCATCTGGCATGTCTGCCCTACAGCGGACCAATCAGTCCATGGCCTCCTCACTGACGGCAGCAGTGTCCCTCCTGCAACAGTCCCTCACCCCTCCTACCTCTGCCCCATCCACAATCCCCAGCACCCTACCTGTCCCAAGCACACACACACCGGCACAGGCACGCACCAGCACAGACACAAGCAGCACACAGACACACACGCCAAAATCCAGATGCACATGCACGCACAGTCAGGGGACTGATACCTCACTCACAGGGGATGGGGCCCAGACACACACACATGCATCCACGAGCACTCCGCAGTCCTCAGATACCTCTCCCTCCAAAACCCCTTCCCTTGCCTCACCTGTAACCCCCCCTCCCAGAAGCTCTTCCTCTGTGAGCTTGGCCTCTTCCCCACAGATCCATCTGACCCAACGTACAGGCAGAAGAGGACACCATCACACACAGAGGGGAGTGCCCCTCACACCCGGACACCCTCCCCCAGGCACAGGCAGACTGAGGACCCCATTAGGGAGTCCCCCGGACCAGGAAGGGCAAGACCCCACCACCACCACCACGCAGCTCCACCACACAGTCTCTCTCCTCCATCCCCCAGGCCACCACTCCACAGGTTCCCCCGCCACACCCTGCCCCATGTTCTCCCACACACCAATACCGCATCCCCAAACTGCTTAGGCCCTCCCCCCCTACCACTTGCTCTTCCACCCCCAACCCAGACGCTCGGCCTGTTTGTACCACTGGTGTGGAGACCGGGTCCCCCCTCTGTCCTGCCCACCTCATCTGCCCCCCTTCCACTCCCTTGGAGTTATGCACTGCAGTGGAGTCCACAACCACCCCGTCTGACTTGGGCACTGCAGTGGGGACCCAGTCCACTCCATCTGACCGGCCCACTGCAGTGGTGCCAGCACCCACACCATCTGACTTGTGCCCTACAGTGGTGCCGGCCCCCACTGAGTCAGACACCCCCACTGCAGTTGCCGGTGACAGTCCTGCACACACCACCCTTTCACTGCCTCCTTCTGGCATCCCCTGATCCTGTCCCTGCGGTGCCTGTCCTGCCCCTTTTATGCCCCTCCGAGGGGGATGTCCCCTGTCCGTACCAGTGCAGGCAAGCAATGGGTGACAAGTTGTCACATGTCACCCTGTTCGGACTGTGAATGTGGACTGGCCATTGGCCTTAGTTTCTTTTGGACTTCCAATTTTTCATTCACATTGGCTGAATAAAGCGTCTTTTTGTTTACTAGTGGTTTTGCTTTTGTTGTACATGATGTAGATGAGTATCATCATGTATTTGCTGTTGTAATAGTGTTCAGATCAGGAAAACAAAGTGTTGCTGTGATGGACTCCATGTGGTCCATGGGATATGTGTCCTAATCTAGTCTGGATCCATAGCAACCTTTGCTGCAGTCTGAGGGTGTAATGTTCAGCATTTGACACAGGGATGTACGTTTTGCATTTGTAATTTAACATCTGTGGCTTACACTCATGCACATCTGGTGGGCTTACCACTGTTCAATGTTTCTATTTCCCTGACTGTGTGCCCATCTCCACTGGACATGCAGTTTAGCACATCAATGTTGAAGGACTCATCTGTGTATACAGTGCAACTTGCTTGACACGTGTTTTGGGTATATGCAGATGACTGAAGTGACACTCCCGTACCCAGGCTGATGTGAGCAGAGCCTTCAGTGTGTTGTAATTGTTGACTCACTGACCGAGTGTTCTGCTGACATGTTTGAGTCGTGCACAGACAAGGTTTGGCACAGCGGACCTTCCACAGGAGTGGAGTGCCCTCATGGCAGTGTGTAATCCCGTGACATTGCCTGGGCCCGTGTTGTATGTTGTGTAAGCATGTCTGTGTGTGTTCCCTTCCCTTTTCCTACACAGGCTGTGTCCCTACGGATGTTCCTGTTTGTGATGCTTGCTGAGTTGTCCTGTGTTCATCCAGCATCTTGGACCTGGTTTCTCCGTGATGTGGGTGCATGGCAAACTAATGTTCATCAGGTTGTCATCCCTAGTTGTCTTTGTTGTCAGGGCTGGGGATGAGGGCAAACGCAGATGGGACACAGTCAGGATTCCCCTTGGCACTTGTTGGTTACACCAGTCATGTAATTTACAGTTTGTGGTAGCTTTCAGTGATTGTGACATGTTGTGTGTGTGACTGCTGCCACTCCTCAGGGTCAGAGCTGCAGTGTTGGAAGTTGTCTACGTGTATTCTTTGTGGGTCACCTTGGCTTCTTCATTGGTGTGTGACTGTGGCTGGGATCCCATTGATTGGATGGATTTCACGTCATGCCCATGTACCGCGTACTGTGCAGTGTGTCAGACATTCACGTGTCTTGTTGACTGGCCAGGTGTGATGGTTTTCTGCACCTTAGTTCCCACAACCACCCCTGGGATTGTCATGGGTGCATGTGCAATGTCACCAGTCCATGTGAGCTTCACCTCTGCACATTGGTGGAGATCAAGGTGTGTGGTGTTGAGTGTGTGCAAATGTGAGTTGTTGCACGGCTAGACCCCTACCTCCATATTGGCCTTGGCTGACAGGCCGTGCTGATTGATTTGTGCTTGTGTAGGTGTGATGGTAGTTTGTTGCTCAGGACACATTGCTGTGGTTCACAGTGTGTACGACATCTACCTTTGTCATCACAGTGGGATTATCATGCAGGCTAGTGTCACCACAATGTGGGGTCCCTGGGGGTAGTGCTGTGGTGGGTCTGTCTCTTGCTGTGTTAGTTACTGTTCCTACAAGCTTGTGTGACATGTGTAATTTGGGCTCCCTCTCATCTAACAATGCCTGATTGCCCACATAGGGGAATCCGATCCATGAGTTACTTTTGTATGGCACTGTATACACATCTGTGTAATTGGAATTCAGGCCTCCTCATGTATTGTGTGGTTGCCTGGGGACACTGGCACACCCCCATCACCTGTTGTGTTTGATATGCAGTGTGAGGCTGCCTGTTTGTGTTTGTGCATCTGCACCACTGCATTGGCATATCTTTAGTGTGCCATTGCCTGTATGTTGTTTGGAGGATTTCCCATGCTGTCCCTGGGACTCCTAGGTCATCAGTCAGCACAATAATCATGGTTTGTATGTCCCATTGCTGCCATGGTATGGTATGTGTTCACCTCACATCTACAGTCTCCACAGGATATCTACATTTGTGTGTCCATTAGTGCAGATATGTGGGTCTGCATTATGATGGTCACTTCTGGCATTGTGTAATTGATAAATGGAGACAATGTCAGTCCCCATGGGTGATGTTTGTCTGCACATGGCCAAAGGTATGTTTTATTTGCACTGCACTGTTTGCCTCACCCAATCTATGTTGCTATGGGACACAACCACTACTTTGCCACTGATGTGTTTGTTGTTCTGTGACCAGGAATCATCCACGCTGTTTGGCAGTTGCAGCTTTTTCCATGACAACACTTACCTTTTGGTCACTGTGGTGATGGGGGTTTAGACCCCATTCCCAGAGTGGTCATGGTCTGCTTGCATTGTGAAGGCCACACACATTTTTGTGTGACACATGTGATAGGGGGTCACATTGTATGTTCAATGTCATGTTCAGTGTTGTAGGCATTTGACACAGACTACACACTCTTGTCATTATGTTGGGGGGATGTCTTTTGCTGACATTCCTTATGTTGGAGTATGCTGGTTTTGTCATGCATTACCCGTCCTATGAGTGGGGATGGTAGTAGTGGTAGGCATCCAGCCCCCCATGAGTAGGGGTGGTGGTAGTGGTAGGCATCCATCCCCCTATGAGTGGGGATGGTAGTAGTGACAGGCATCCAGCCCCCCATGAGTAGGGGTGGGGTTAGTGGTAGGCATCCATCCCCCTATGAGTGGGGATGGTAGTAGTGACAGGCATCCAGGCCCCCATGAGTAGGGGTGGTGGTAGTGACTGGCATCCAGGCCCCCATGAGTAGGGGTGGTGGTAGTGACAGGCATCCAGCCCCCCATGAGTAGGGGTGGTGGTAGTGACAGGCATCCAGCCCCCCATGAGTAGGGGTGGTGGTAGTGGTAGGCATCCAGGCCCCCATGAGTAGGGGTGGTGGTAGTGACAGGCATCCAGCCCCCCATGAGTAGGGGTGGTGGTAGTGGTAGGCATCCATCCCCCTATGAGTGGGGATGGTAATAGTGACCGGCATCCAGCCCCCCATGAGTAGGGGTGGTGGTAGTGGTAGGCATCCATCCCCTTATGAGTGGGGATGGTAGTAGTGTCAGGCATCCAGCCCCCCATGAGTAGGGGTGGTGGTAGTGGTAGGCATCCATCCCCCTATGAGTGGGGATGGTAGTAGTGACAGGCATCCAGGCCCCCATGAGTAGGGGTGGTGGTAGTGGTAGGCATCCAGCCCCCCATCAGTAGGGGTGGTGGTAGTGGTAGGCATCCAGGCCCCCATGAGTAGGGGTGGTGGTAGTGATAGGCATCCAGCCCCCCATGGGTAGGGGTGGTGGTAGTGGTAGGCATCCAGGCCCCCATGAGTAGGGGTGGTGGTAGTGGTAGGCATCCAGCCCCCCATGAGTAGGGGTGGTGGTAGTGGTAGGCATCCAGGCCCCCATGAGTAGGGGTGGTGGTAGTGACAGGCATCGAGCCCCCCATGAGTAGGGGTGGTGGTAGTGGTAGCCATCAGGCCCCTATGGGTGTGTATGGCATTGGTGATAGCCATCCCGCCCCTATGGTTCTGCTGTTGCTAGTGTACGTCATTTCTGCATCCCTATGTGTGTGTGTGACATATGTCGGGTACGTGTCGTTTGTTTGTGTAGTGGGTGTCTGACTTACCGTCTGCACCGTACGTGTCCGTACCGGTTCCGGTAATAGATGTACAGTATTGGTAGGACCTGCGTGATGGGATTCATGGTTGGTTCGTCTCGTTCGGGTTTCTCGTGGCTTCGACTTGTACTCATAGCTGGCTTGTTCGTCTCGTAGCCGTGGATCGTCTTGTGTTGCGCGAATCGGAGCTTATGTGCAGCTCTCCCGGATGCTCTGACGTGCCGGACGTAGCGACCAGTTCGGCGCGTACGGAGTGCGCATTGTACTAGTCCGGCCGGAAGGTGCTGTATATTTACTTCCGTGCGATTCGAATCGGCGTTTACGGATCCAGCTCGGTCGGGGAACTGGAGCTGGAATGGGAACGTACGGCTCGCTCGGAATTTTAGCAGTAATGCGCATCGTACTTGCTCGCTCGGACGACTGTTCGAATCGTTCGGGAAAAACGCGTTCAGCTCGTATTTTTTTCAGACGAATCGTATTCGGTGCGCTTCCGGCCGAGATCGGAATTGACACCATAGTTGAGTGTCTCTATATATTCTCCTTTTTAGCGGCATTTTTAGATTACTGTGTTTTTAATACTTATGAATATTTGTGTTTTCTTTTTGAATCTTGTGTGTCATATGAATTTGTACAAAAAATCTTTTTTGGTAAATAAAATATATTAATTATTTGACTAAAATAAGCAGCCGACTTATAAGTGCCTTAATCGTTGATTAGTATGAGACGTGTGGAGTATAAGTGTGGTTGGAGTGTGATTTGTTGAATTTAGATCCCATCCAAAAGGAACATTTCTTTTAACTTGACAGTTACTGGGTGCTCTATCCCTTTGGATTCAAGAGCCCCCTCTCCTTGATTTCAAGGTTACAGCTAGGACAGCCAGGGACAGAGTGAGGGACCAGTTTCGATACCTGTAGACCAACGCGGTCCTTATGTTACTGCGGATTTGAATGGCTCGGCTAAGGAATTTTTGGTGGATACAGGTGCAACAAACAGTTCTATTTCTCGTTCTTTGGTCCCTGGGGCGGCTCTGTCTGGCCATAATAATGTTTCGGTAGGTTTCTCTGGTGTACCGGTTGTGAGCCCCATTTCAAGACCTCTTGCATTGACTATTGGTCCTTTCACCGTGGATTCGCCATTCGTATTGACATCTAATTGTGGAGAGAATTTGATGGGTTTGGATTTGTTGAAGAAATTGCATGCTATGATCTATTGCTCCCCGGCAGGTGTTTACATGACAATCGGCCTGGATGTGGCACGCACCAAACAGTGTCTGTCCAAAGATGCGCCCCTTCCTGCTGAGTTTAAAGATGTACCGCCCACTTTGTGGGCAACAGGCGACACAGATGTGGGATTGTTACAGATATTGTCGGTTTCGATCAAAGTTAAAGATAATTCTATTTTGCCTCGTATCCCTCAGTATAAAATACTGCAGGCAGGTGAGCGAGCTTTATTGCAAATTGTACAGTATTTGATTGAGAAAGGAGTGGTTGAGGAGACGACTGCTAATATTTGTAATAGCCCTATTATCCCCATTCTAAAATGGACACCTTTGGGTTCCTCTGATGATCATGCAGATGTTTATCGTTTTGTGATTGATTTGCGTGAAGTTAATAAAATAGTAGTTCCCCAGTTTCCTGTGGTCCCCGACATTACTACTCTTTTAACAATGATTCCTTCTACTGCCAAATTCGTCTCTGTCATCGATTTGAAAAGAGCATTCTTCAGTGTTCCTATCCATCCAGATAGCAGGTATTTGTTCGGTTTTACACTAGCTGGCAGAAGTTTTAGATTCTATCGAGCTCCTCAGGGCTACACTGAGAGTCCAAGTATCTATAGTCAAGCTTTAAAGAGCCAATTGGATTCCCTTTCGCTTCCTACAGATAATGTATTGGTTCAGTATGTTGACGATCTCCTCATCGCTTCTGATACAGAACAAGGTTGCAGGGATAGTACAGTTAAATTTTTGTTGCATTTGGCACAGCACGAACATAAAGTGTCCCTTTCCAAATTTCAGTATTGTTGACAGGAGGTCACCTGTTTAGGTCACCTACTGTCGAAGGAGGGTAGGAGATTGACTCCTGAGCGCATTAGTACCATTGTTAAAATGCCCATCCCACAGACTCAGAAAGATGTGCGTGCTTTTATAGGTATCACTTCCTTTTGTCGGCAGTGGATACCTGGCTACTCGTTTCTAATAAAACCCCTGCTCGCCCTAACACTAAAAGATGTGCATGAGCCTCTGCCTTGGACGCCTGACTGTCAGCAGTCTTTTGAGCAATTGAAAACTGCGCTTTGTTCGGCTCCAGTACTCAGCACTCCAGACTATACTAAACCATGTGTGTTGTACGTTCATGAGATGGCTGGTTGCGCGCTTTCTGTTTTAACACAAAAATTTGGAGATAAGCAACAGCCGTGTGCTTATTTCTCTGCTGTTCTTGACCCTGTTGCAAGAGCCCTCCAAGCTGTCTAAGAGCAGTCGCGGCTGTGGCTGTCTCCATAAGACAATTGGCTGGACTCGTTCTTGATACTGACCTCACAGTCATGGTACCCCATGCTGTGGATACACTTTTGAATAAGACAAAGACACATCACCTCACCAGTGCACGTCTAACTGGCTATGAATTGACCTTGTTTGCCAAACATATTACGATTAAAAGATGTGCCACTCTGAACCCAGCCACGTTACTACCCCTCCCTTCTGAAAAGGATGAAAATGAGAAACATGATTGTATCTTACGGACGGAAGAAGAGACGAAAGGACGGGTAGACTTGACTGATGTTCCCTTATCTGACCCACAAGGGGAACTATATGTTGATGGCTCTTGTTTCAAATTACCAGATGGCACTACAACTGCTGCTTATGCTATCACTACATTGCGTGCAGTGGTAGAGACATCACAATTTCCTTATCAGTCAGCCCAAGCAGCTGAGTTAGCCACCCTTATTCGAGCTTGTGAATTGAGCGAGGGACTGGTTGTCAGTATTTATACTGACAGCCAGTATGCCTTCGGGGTCGCGCACAATTTTAGGCGACCCTGGGCTGAGAGAGGGTTCCTTACTTCCCATGGTACAAAGACCCAACATGGTGACCTTATATTGAGGCTTTTGTCTGCGTTGACGCTCCCTAAGAAGTTGGCAATAGTGAAGTGTAGCGCCCATAGGAAAATTACTGATGATGTAGGGAGGGGGAATGCTTTTGCTGATCAGACAGCTAAGGAAACGGCACGGACTAAAATGAAGAGAATGTTTGTGGCAGGACCCGCTAGGTGGGTACCTTAAGTTACCATGTTTGAGGATACGCTAGAGAATGTGAAAGAAATACAGAGCGAGGCCACAATAGAAGAATTAGCAATGTGGCAAGAAAGTACAGCACAATTGAACGATGAAGGATGTTGGATTGATAAGTCGGGAAAGCAGAGATGGATGTTGCCAGATGCATATGTTCTCCCTGTAGTCACCATGGCCCAGCCCATATCAACGCTAAAGGTATTTGCAAGTTGTTAGACCCTGTATGGCAGAATGACAACATTTCAAAAACAGCTGCACACTTAGTGAAATACTGTATGGTGTGCATGATGCACAATCCTGGAAGGGGTACCCCTACACCACCCGGTAATTTTGCACCACCTACTTTCCCCTTTGAGGTCCTTCAAATGGACTACATAGAGCTAGACAGGTGTAATAATTTGAAGTATGTGTTGGTGGTTGTCTGTGCATTTAGTAAATGGGTTGAGACTTATCCTACTAAAGACAATACAGCTGTTATGACTGGAAAGGTACTCCTGAAGGAGTTCTTTCCTCGTTTCGGCTTGCCCCATTTGATTTGGAGTGATAACGGAAGTCATTTTAATGCCAAGGTCATTCAGCTGATTTGCGATGGTTTGCACATAAAACATAAGTTTCATGCTGCAAACCACCCACAATCAGCGGGATTGGTACAATGGTACTCTAAAACTGAAATTGGCAAAGATTCAGGAGACAACAGGGCTACTATGGCCAGATGCTCTACCATTAGCTCTCTTGTCGACAAGAACAACAGCACATTCTAGAACAGGATTGTCACTGTACGAGGTCGTGTTTGGACGTCCGGAAAATGTCTGGGGCGTCCCATGACCTCGTCGGTTCTCTGATATTGAGTACCCCTTGTTAATTGACTACCTGTACCAGCTAACTGAAAATTTGCATTCTATTGACCAACAGGTCCGTGAGTCCCTGCCCGCTACACCAGAGGGACCCGGACACAACATTCGGCCTGGAGATTTTATACTCTTCTGAAACTTCCAGCGGAAGAAGGGTTTGGAGCCTCGTTGGAAGGGACCCGATCAGGTCCTCCTGGCCACTCGAACTGCTGTGAAGGTCACCGGCCGAAAGAACTGGGTACACGCTACCCACTGCCACAGGATACCTTTGCCCTTGCCCTATGATCAATGGATGAGGGACGGAATAGGGGACTCTGAGTGCGAGAAGGTGCCTCAGTTTGTCCCCCTTCAGTGATGCAAAGCTAACTTGGACCCAAACGGATTTGGAAAATGATGAAGTGGTAAATGCTGCGGTCCCCCCAGAAATACGAGCTATTAAGGAGCCGCTGTTTGTTGGTCCAACCGTGCCTGGGGCTGCCAGGTACAATTTGTGTCCTTGGTTGAGGAACAGTGCACAAAAGGAGAAGTCAGATTAGATAGGAATGGACTGTGTAAGTCAGGTGTACTTTGTCATAGTACCAACGGAATTAGTTTAGGGTGACGTGAGACTTGTGCACTGTTTGTTTTCGAACATTGGACAGGATAGCTCAAAAGGTATCCCTTTGGGGGTACATTATCCTGATCGACGTGGGATACATCAAGAGCTTAGGACAGAGCAAGCTCCACCGCTGGTGCTCAAGAGCACCAACGTATTGATGAACAATAGGAGCCTGTACCAGTGAGCCTCTGACGGACACTGGAAACACTTACCTTTACTATTATTTTTGTTGCACTATCATTCCTGTGGCATTTCTCTCCTTGCTTAAATATGCATCCCTTTGGTCAGCCTATCGATGAGAAGGAACAGCCCTTTGCACCACTGCGTTCAATGAGGGGTTGGTCGACAAAGAGTAAAATAGTCTGCATACTAATTTTTGTGATTGCAATAGTGACAATATTTGGAATATCTTGGTTTTTAGAGGTGAAGTTTCCTGTACATTCCTTAGTAGGTACTACTCCCACTCCCCCTGAACACATCTTTGTTACTCTAGCCCCACACAAAGAAGTACATAGGCAGTCCTACACAGTTAATGTCTTCATACAAATATTACATCATGCTCATAATGTGTCCAATAAGACTAATTGTTGGGTTTGTGGGTTGCTACCTTCGGTCACTCAAAGGAGCGACAATCTGTTGTCTATGCCACTGTCGTATATTGGTAGCTGCGAGCGTTGGTATGAATTGTTTCGGTTGGTGTACTTCCAATTTCAACTTTCTACTTTGAATATAACATCCACTGATTCTCACACTGCGAATGAATATTTACGCTTCTACCAAGGGTTTACCCCTATAGGATCGGCAGGACAAGGTACTCTAGGGACAATGTCCTCAAAGTCATGCTTGAAAACGTACCATAAAGTAAAAAATAATACCTGGTTTCGAATGGAAATGGCTGATTTTCAATAGTTTAACACATCTGAGTACTTTCAATCCTTCCGAGCTCTGAATATTACCAAAGATAAAATAATACCTGTGTCAGTGGTTAATAAGACAGCTGGGTTTTGTGTCCAGGGGACTGGGGAGATAATGGTGGGGGAGAGTAAATGCAATTTCACATACAAACTGAATACGACTAATAGTCCGCCTTTGATCCTACCCCATAATGTCTATTTTGTCTGTGGGTCGCAAGCTCCCATCTGGCTCCCGAGGGGATGGTCAGGCACATGTTATCTCTCTTTCCTTTTTCCCCCTGTATATGTTGCCCCGTCTAATTATCACAAAACGCATCAGCTGCAACGTTGGAGTATATTCCTGCCCCGAGTCAAGAGGGTTGTTGACACAAAGGATATAGATCAGACTGACACCACCGCACAGCAGTTTGGAGACGCTGTGAAGGGCCTACTACCTTTTGGGGGCCCCATGGCTAATAGCCTTCAAGTTCGTCAGTTAACTAGAGTTGTTGAGGCAGTTATCAATACAACAGCTGGGATGTCACTGGATTGGATGACTCTGTTCCCTTTTTTGCTTCTCAGTTTCCTACACTGTCATTGCTGAGTGCCAGGAACCTCTACGAAGTAACAGTTGCACTTTAGAAGTTCCCTTTACATTACATTACATTCTCTCAAAGTTGTCCTAAATAGGAGGAATAATCTTCGATTTTAAATTATTCCCCATTAGAAATCTGACCAGGATGGTCAAATAGATCATCCATATAGCTATCCATAAAAGTAACGGGCCATATGCATTTCGTCCCCAAGGTAACCTAAAACAAGCTTATTATGCCAAATAAAGGTTGAGGTTCCTTGAGGGTAACTCTAAAGGCTCTAATAGAGGCGATTTTCTTCTACTTGTAATGGCTTACTGCCAGTAAATCCTTACACACCGGCCCGTAAGTAACCATGCATACATATTTTATAGCATGTATTTGTATAATACAGTCTAGTGGTTGGATACCAATCGCTTTGGAAAATCTGGAAGCTGCGGCCAAGGACTTGACAAATTTAGCCTCCTCATATAGATCAGACTGGCACAGTTTTGAGTGTTATCAAAGTAGACTCCTAAATATAAAAAAGCAATGGACCCTATTTCCCACATGCCCTTTTAAAAAAAAAAACACACACACATAATTTAATGGTTTTAGATGCTAGGGTCAAAACATATGATCTAGGACAGATGCTCGTAAGATGTAGATTTTTCATATAATGAACAGTGTAATCAGTTAATAGTTTCATGGTATTTGCTGTTGTGGCATTAAAATATCACCATCTGCATATAAGATGCGCTGCATATTTTTATGGCTCAGGTGCAGAACATGATGTGCACGTCTTAATGCAGACTCCAGTTTATTGGTTGGAAGTAAAAAGAAGAGAGGTGCAAGTACACGTCCCTGATGTATCTCTCTATCAAGACTGATACAATCAGTCAGTTCACCTTTCGGCCCGTATATAATTTTTGTATTTAAGTTACTGAGTAACATGTACAAAAAAAATAATTAGAACATCCAAGCCCATGGTTCCCAATGCTGGCCACAGTTTCACCCTATTGACCCCATCTAATGCAGATGTTAATTTTATAAAGGTGAGATTCAATGAACCGCCCATGACCTTGGTATATTTACATGCCACCAGTTAATGCATTTTTCCACCATCCCAATGCCTGTGCAGAACCCACACTGGGTAGCTACAATTGTGCCATTGGTGGTAACTCCTTCATTAATTCTAGCCATAAGTATTTTTCCAATTATTTTGTTATTTAAGTCGATCAAGTAGATGGGTCGGTAACACTTAGGTTTCTTTCTATCACCTTTCTTAAAGATGTGGACAATAAAAGAGGATGACTCTGCAGGAGGGATTGTGGTATAATAGACTGAATTAAGTATATTTGTTAAAAAGGTCCTCAAAAAGGTAAGTTGCACATATTAAGATGCAGAAGAATTCCATCGGTCACTTGAGCTTTATTACGGGGGCTACATTTCACTACCAAAACAACTTCCTCATTAGTAAAATTAAGCCTTGTAGAATTGCTAGAATCTTTCACATCATCAGAGAAGCTTTTGTCTGAAGTTGGTGGTATGTTCGCATAATAAAAAGTGCCAGTTCCCGTAGGATTACATTTGACAGATTTAAAATGATGAACCCCTGCCTCTGCACTGATATGAACTAGGCAGTTATCATCAATAGATTCCCCAGCAAAATAAGGACTATTAATCACTCTTTAGAAATCACCAGAGACACCAGAGTAAGAGGCAAAAGAAAGATTTACCCAAGCTTACAAAGCCCTCCACTACGCAGGACCTGTGTACCTCAACCACCACCTCGTATTCCGCGTACCCACCAGAAACCTCTGCTCCGCCCAACTGGCCCTGGCTACTGTCCGACGTATCCGCAAGACGACAACCGGAGGAAGATCCTTATCCTACCTCGCAGTGAAGACCTGGAACACCCTGCCTCTTCTCCACCTCAGGCAATCACCGCCACTGCCTCAATTCAGGAAAGACCTCAAGACTTGGCTCTTTGACTGAACTAAAGCGCCTTCGATGGACCCGGTGCCTTGAGACCCTTATGGGTGAGTAGGTGCGCTTTACAAGCCATTGATAGATTGAAGCTTTAGCTCATAATGGATGCTTTCTTTGTTTCAACACCGCCTTAAACTCCTTCCTTTCTAGATATTTGTACAAGAGTAGCATGTATGGGAATCTGATTAACAGCTACTTCTAATACATGGTTAGCTCTGCTGCAGATGAGATCAAACCACCTTGTGCTCCACCTAGCAGATTTTGTTTTAAAGGCAGCTGGACAGAAATGTTAACATTTACACTAGCCACAACATCATAAACTTCCCTAAATTTGCAATAATCTGAAGGGTCAAACAAGCAAATCATAAACTCTAGGTACCTTTTTCATTTATAGCCTCATCCCGGTGCCTCAATCCCTTTGAAGTGTTAAAAGCACTGCTCAGATTAACATTCATAATATTTAATGGATTATTATAGTTCCACATAGTATGCACCACATTAAAACTTTTAATACAATACTTCACCCAGCAAGAGACAAAAATATGGTCAACTGCCCTACAATCTATCATGCTGAGAAAGTAAGAGGGAGTTTGGATGAGAAGTAAACTTTCCTTATATTTTCAAGATTCCACCTAGTAGTAACTCAAGCATCTTTGGTTGCTGCTCTGTGCTGAGTGACCTTTTTGATAATCTGGGCCAAAGAGTTGGCAGAAACGTATGGAATCATCACCATATATCCTAGTGGTGGAAGTCACCCTAGCAGAAAGATGAGAAAATAACTTAAGAAGAACTGCTCGATAAAATAACTTAAGAGGAACTGCTTGAATAATACTATGTCCGGCAGTATTAGCATTGATTCAACTTAACAGATGAACCATAAATTTGGGGATCTTAAAGGTGATGACTGTGCAATCATCCAACTCTTATTTCCTTGATGAGCCTATCAAGCCCACTCTCCTGACCTTATTCACATTACTGTGTGAAATGCAAACACTCCATGTTAGTTAAATGTGAATTAAACCTGAAGGAAGTTTTGTTTAACAGTTAAATGTAAGGTGTTGACTGTGGAGGAATTTGTAATTTATCAGAAATACACAGGGTCTTAAAGACATTCCGCTCTTGATTGCAAGATTTAGATTTAATATTAGCACAAGGAATGACTTGATGTTCCAATAATGCCTTCTGTCTATGGCTCTTGATTTTGTTTATAGGGTCCCTAAGGAACACAGGCCTGAGTAGCTTATCAAAGTGACTAGCCTCCTTTAGGCTCACATTTACCTAAGTGGTGGAACACAAATGTTGGAATGGCTAGCTCATGTGTAATTACGGTAGCTTTATTGGGGGGGGGCATGGTAAGAGCTTTTCAATTTGAGTACATCTATTGTGAAGCTGGTCAAAAGCCAGCTCCAGGGCCAAGACAAACCTATCCACCAATGAAGATGTATCCACAGAATCCATGGGTGCTAAAATGTTATGTATATGATTCTCTTCCTTTACAGAGTTCCCATTTCGCAGATGCCCTGAACCACTGCCACTAGGGTATGAATGGTGATCATCTATGGCTCTCTAGGCATCTGCAATATTAACAATCAGATGCCTCTCTTTTGAGCTAACATTTGAGTAACAAGGCATTGTAATTGATCCACCATAGAGATTATTATTTATATACCCTCGGCGATTGTCTACTGTTCTTGGATTATTACTAACGCTATCCCCTTACAATTTGTCAGCTAGAGCAACAGATCTGTTTGGGCTACTGCCAACCTGAGTCTGCCTGAGGATCGCCTGCCAGATCCTTACCTGAAATTTGCCAGAAGTACAGAATATCAAATCTTGGAAGCAAACCCTGAGATGCAAACCTGCAATCTCCTGTCACTCCTCGCCTTTCCACGACCTTGAGTCACTATCCTCCTTGGACATCCATATCTACCCTGGAATCACTCACAATGTCTATCAAGAAGGAAAAAGCTGGAACCAACTCATTTAAGTTTGTATACCCTGCTAATCTCTCCAAAACATCAGAAAAAAGATTTAAACATAACATTCTGGAGCAATTTCCAGACACCCTCTTAGCCAAATAATACTATAGTGGCTGAATGGGTAGTTTAAAACAGACTTCATCTTCTTGACTTGCAATACCATATCCTGGAGAGACATTTTCCATGAAACAAAATCAATGCTACATCTTTTGCTAATTTTACTCATGGTTGCAAGCTTCACATTTCTCCCTCATCACTATTCAATGGAATAATAATCATCTCCATCTACTATAATGGTAAGATACTGATTCAGTACACAATTTATATGTTTTGTTACTTGACCACATATTCCCAGTCCTGCACAATGCCCTATTTAAAGCTTCTTCTGACTCTACCCCTAAAACGTTACCCAACCCCACATGTTTAACTCAACCCCACTTCAACACCACCAGCACCCACACTAATCTGCACTCAGGGGTCTTGATACCAAACCCCAACAGTGTGCTCCTATCCTCCCATGCATACCTCTTAACATCTATAATACCCCCCAACCATACCTCTATTCCCCTACTTCAGATCTGCCAACTCACACAGTGCCACTGCGTGTTACACAATATGAGCTCCCTTTACACTGTAACCCTGTGAGGAGTCGATATGATAAGGCGGCAGGAAAGACAAGCTGAAAACCAATAGACAGAATGATTTTCCAGCTCATTTTTGGAGTCTCTGGACAGCCACTATCCATTAAGGAATGTGACATTGGCGGCAGCCCCAGCAAGCTTTTCTTTTTCTTTCTTTTTTTTTGAAGGGGGTTGGTGAGGGTTCGGGGCAGAGTGCCTCTTATGTAGCTCCCGGTATCAGGCCCCACTGTCTCATTGGCCTGCCCTTTTCTCACAGGGTGAAATTTTACTGAAAATTGGCAGGTCAGCGACATCCTCTTTTTTCCCCCAACATTGTACTTCAACTCAACTCCTCGTCAAGATTAGCTAGTACTGATATCTCACATCCCCCATGTATCATTTGGGAACATCTCTAGAACTGCAACACTGATAATCAGATCCCAATTGTGTATCTCCATCCTGTCAGATCACATATAGACCAACCCATCTACCCATACCACACCCTCCCATGTCAACCCACACACACTCTCACCTTGCTCACATGCCAGTGGAGCATTTCCCCTCCACAATGACCCCCCCCCTATAACCTCCTACTCTTCTTCCACATTAACAACACCTACACACATCACTGAGCTACTGCAGGTTCGACCCTTCTACCCCCTTCAACACCATCACCCCCTCAGTCACCCTGCTCCAATCCCAATGATCTTTCACATTACACACTACCTCATGCGATGACTCCTGCTCACACTACCTTGCTTATCCTACTCATTCTACTACACAAGATCTTTCCTCCCATACCGCATCCCCTCTTTTGCCATCATCCCCCTGCTTCTCCATACTGGCACCTGCACACCTGAACGATCAACACCACATAAAGCTACCTAGTCCTGACTATGCATACACTCTCCTCATTCACTCAGACTACAATTCTTCTTCTATCGCTCACTTTACTACTTCTCCCCACACGACATTGGCGCAAAGCAACTGGTATCCATTCTCACTTCACTCAACTACCACCACTACGACAACCTTCTGTAACGCCAGTTAGGCCACACACCACACCACACATCACCTCACTTTGCTGTCCTGCACTATATCTCACACCCCTCTCCACCCCGCTCACTGACACAATGTAATCTCATCCCACACACCAACGCTTCACACCACACATCTTCCCATCTGCTCTTCAAACCCCACTCTCCATACCTTCACTTCCATAACCCACCTCAGAATACAAACTAGATCTCTTCAACTCAAAACTACCAGCTCAATCAGACTATAATCCAGCTCTAGACACTCTTCTCTCTTAGACTCTCCTCCTCCCTAGCTGAAGGTGCACTATTCCTGGTACTCAGTACCAAGGAGTGGTCGTCTACCTCATCCCAAAAGACTCACACACCTATTCCCTCACATTGTCATTGTCAACTTACTTCACAAGTCAAAGCACCCCATTACACCCAACCTCCTCTGCTTACTATATTCTCACTACCACCTCCACCGTAGACAAGTCCAACAAGCATAAAATTCTGATTATTTCCTTGACTCATCCCAAACACCAACCCCGCCCAAAGCAGACACCTGCTAACAGGAACCTTATTCCTATCATAACCAAAACCACTGATACCCCTCACACAAAATCAGTTACCTCAGTGTTACTCTGCATGCTTCACAATTGTAGATCTGCTATGAAGAACAAGCTGCAAATTTTAGACACCATCTCACACTACAACCATGACCTCTTAATTCTTACAGAGACCTGGTTCAATAGCACATCCCACAACACTTTTGATGTTCTACTTCTTACAAATGACTCTATCATCATAAAGGACCAGGTTGGCAGAGGAAGGGGATGTACTGCATCCATATATAGAGATTCACTTCAATGCAAGGAGATACTGAATGGCTCTTTCTCTAAATTAAAATGCCTCTCTCTGGACCGAAAAGCTCAAAGCAATTTTCCTTTCAGAATACATGCAATCTACCACCCACCAGGTTCGGCCTTTGTTGAGGAATGCATAGACCTCATAACTGACCAAACAACCCAAAGAAACAAAGTGATCTTTCTGTGAGACTTCAATCTTCACTGGAGCACCAGTGTAGACTCTGCTGTGAATCACTTCGTCAACACTGTCTTCCTCAACAGTCTGATCCAACACAACCTGAAACCAATAAACACAAAAGGCTCCATACTAGACCTAATATTATCCATCAAAGACCTGCTATTGGTGAATGCACCCATATCAATAGACTGGTCTGATCATTCCCTTATTCTCTTTAACTTATGGCTCTCTCCTCCCATGATAATGGGATAACCGAAAAGAACAATTACCTGGTTTTAGATACCAGGAAACATGGACACCATTATACTTAGCAGAACTGCTCAGAAGGTTTTACCTCCCATCGGCCCCATCACAAACCGTGCCTGTTGGGCATTACGGCACTCACACAATGCTAAGCGCAGCCCGATGACGAAGTATGCAACCTTGGTGAGGTTTCTGCATCCTAAGAGGTATTCTCTGTGACCTGTGAGGAGTGTGCAGAGCCTGGTTGGGACATGCCTGACGTCTGATTTCTTTCAGAACTGCATAATTGTTTTTGATGATGGTTGCACTCCACCACTAACCTCACTTGTCTCAAAAATGCAAGGCCCCTGTACAAAAGACATAACTTCTGTGAGAAATCCAGAAACTTTAGAGCCCTCCTGGACCTAGACAAGAATCAACCAAAGCAACCCTTCAATCTTGTCACAACCTCCAACAGCCCCTCCATGTCCAAATCCATCATATTTAAAGACCCACCATCAAAAGCAGAAGAATTTCTAAAGTTCTTTGACTCCAGAGTAAAACCGCTTTTAGATAAACATGTCCATCATACCCTTCCCCAGGTGTGCAAATTCAAAGACACTTGTCAACTATTTAACACCATTACAAAGGAAGAATAATTCAAAATTATCAAGAATACCAAACCCTCAAACCCCTTTGTAGACCCAATCCCGGAGAACTATGCATAGACCTTCATACTTGCATGCTCCCCTACTGTATAAAACTGGTGAATCACTTTCTCAGCCAAGCAACATGTCCTTACTGCCTCAAAACTGGACAACTCACCCATCTCCTCTAAAAAACCCTTGTAGATACTCATGACCTCAGCCAGTAGCCTGATTTCCAACCAGCATTTCCTTGCAAAAATCACTGAAAGATGTGTAGCTGCGCAACTCACCTAACACATTAAAAATAACAACCTCCTAGATGAATGCCAATCCTTTCTCAATCAGGGTTACAGCACAGAAACAATCACTACTACAGGTGGTTGATGATGCACTTCGAATCCTAGACTCAGGCAACTGCTGCCTCCTGATTCGTGTCGACTTATCATCAGCCTTCGACATGGTCAGCCACCACAGACACCCTCAAAAATCAAATGGACAGTGGTGGCATGTTCCGTAAATGGTTCGAATCATTCCTCATCGGTAGGTCACAGAGGATAACAATTGCTGACTATCTTTCAACACCGATAGTGGTTGAAAAAGGGGTCCTCCAGGGGTCTATTCTATTCTTTCCCCGCCCCTATTCAATCTAGACATTGAGTCACTTGGAGTCCTCCTTAAGTAGGCAGGGATCTTCTATCATCAATATGCAAATGGCACACAACTGTATCTAAAGGTAATAATAATAATAATACAACTTGTAAAGCGCATGGTTACTTCTTATGAAGTGTCCCAGCACTAGGATGCTGACCACAGAAGAAAAATTGCTCATAGACTAGAAAAGGTTTAAGCAGATCCAGAAAGCCAGGTTTTCAGCTTTTTTCTGAACATCATTTCAGATGGGGCCAGCTGAAGTTCCAAAGGCAACGAGTTCCTGATCTTTGTTGCCAACTGACTAAAAGCACACACACAAATTCTAGCCTTTTTAAATCTAGCAACACAGGACTGTTTTGCAGCAGCTAACCTGAGATTTCTAATTGGAACATAGGGAGTGACCATGGACTGTAAATAGGTAGGGCTTTCACAGGAAAAAGCCTGGTAACAATAGCAGAGAGCCTTAAAGGTAATTCTCTGTTCCACCGGCAGCCAATGCAATTTCTTCAAAGCCGCGCTGACAGAGGCTCACCGGCAGCCAATGTAATTTCTTCAAAGCCACACTGAAAGTGGTTAATCTAGGAAGTCCAAATAGTGTCCAAGCTGCCACATTATGGACCCGTTGGAGAATATTAGGTCGCAACTGGGTAACCCCCAAGTAAAGAACATTGCAGTAGTCTAATCTGGATATAACCAGAGCCTGAACTACTGTTTTTGGGCGAAAACAGGGAGGAGATGAAGATTTTTTTCAGAGATCTCAACATCCCGAAACACTTTCTAGCAAGACATTTATCTGGGCATCAAAGGAAAGTTTATCATCAAACCAGATGCCCAGGTTCTTAAGCTTGGGCGTGGGAGATAATAGAAGACCAAGACTGTCGGGTCACCAAGCATTGGACCAGATGTTAAGATGCTTACCCAATACAAAAACCTCAGTCTTCTCGGCATTCAGTTTCAAGCAGTTAAGGTCCATCCAAGTAGCGACATCTGACAGATATGCAGGAGAGAAGAGGCCATGAGCTCACTATTCTGGAACATGGTGATGACGAGTTGTGTGTCGTCAGCATATAAAATAATAGTAAAACCATACCACTCAATGACCTCAGCCAGTAGGCTGACATAAACATTAAAAAGGGTTGGACTCAAGGAAGAGCTCTGTGGCACTCTCTGCTGCAGAGAACAGACCGTCAATTGATATGGTTTTTGGAAATCTGAAAAGTACATCCCTGCAGAAATGAGGTGAGCCAGTGCAGCGTTTTGTCACCAATGCCACTATTCCAGAATATTGTGGGATACAGCATCAAACGCGGCACTGAAGTCAAGCATAAGAATAGACGCAGTGTCTCTTCCCCAAACAACAACTCACACCTCGTCATCCCTCTAAACTCTCTTCATGACTGAACGACCTTTCATCACCTAAAACTAAACCATTCCAAAACTGAATACCTCATCATCTCCCCTTTAAAATCATCACTTCCACTACAATCCATGATGGACACAGATAGCATCCTCAACAGTAAACCCACCGTCGTTGACAGTGCCAAATCTCTAGAAGTCATCCTACACTAAAGGCTCAACTTACATTCTCAAATCTCATTCTTATTACCAGATATGCACACTATCTACTTCATCTTCCATGGGGAATCCATCATTACATTCCAGAGCAAATTCTGAAATATCTTGCTCATTAAGTGATCATCTCCAGAATAGACTATTGTAACACACTCTGGACTGGTCTTCTTAAAACCCATCTCACCCCCCTGAAATCGATCTGACACTCAGCAGCATGCTTTGTCTACGGGGCCATAAAGAATGGCCACATTACACCTATACTGTCATTCTCCGCTGGTTGACAAATGAAGCCAGGATTATTTACAAGACTGTTTGCATCACCCATAAGGTCTACTAACATCTACTCCCTATTACATGGTGGACGAATTCAATATATCAAGTAGGTCTAGACCATCGCAAAACACCAAAGCATTGCTGCTAGGGCACCGTCCTTTAAAAAAGGAATGACTCCTGGCATAATCCTTCTCGGGTAGCACAACAAGAATTTAGAACTCATTTCCTCCAAATCTATGCACAATTACCTGGCTGGCGACTTTCAAAATGGACCTGAAAGCCCTCTTCCTTCAATGACAATTTAGCTAAGACATTACAACTAATCTTGGCAACGCCTCCATCTTATCTTGAAGTTACAACCTTTTCACTGCTGTATATACTTCTTGTATATTTTGTTTCTCTGTGATGATCTGCCACTTTGTAATTATCAACCTTATGTAACTATTTTGGAAATATTTGGTAATTTCAAGCCATTTGTGATTTCTATGTAACCAAATATGTATACTGTTTAGCACTCTAGCACCTTTGGGTAATGTAAATAGGCATCAATAAATCTCAAAAGTTTCCCCTGCATTACATTAATGCAAGATGTAGCTTGAGCAATCACCACGTTAATTACTCCAACCCCTTTCTCCCAAAAATTAGAATCAATTTTAGAAGACGAGTAACTTTTCTTATCCAAATTGGGTGACAATGATGGTGATGCAGGCTTGGTATTTCCTATATTCCAGCCACACTGCAAGTTGAATCACACAGCCCAGTGAGTAGGCCTAAGCCAGCTCCTTCTAGCCTTGGTGACCCGCATGTCTGCGTTGCTGCAGGAGACCTAAGCTGCCTAATTAGTGGTATGAGCATGTGGGTTGGGTCACAGCAGGACATTCTTGGTCTCATAGTCCCCTAGTCAATATCACTGCCCTGATTGAAGAAAAATCTGCAACAATTCAACCGGACCGGAGGAGAAGGGTCAGGCATCCACATTTTTTATGTAAAGGACAGTGAGAGAAGTTATAGCCTAAGTAGCAGTGTGATCATGTGGGCTGGGTCACAGACAGCTCAGCATTCTGGCTCTCATAGTACCCCAGTTCACCTCACTGCACTGTTCAAAGAAACCACTGCAACAAGTCCTTGGCTCTGTCTTCAACAGGACCAGATGATAAGGGGTAGGCAAATGCAGGTTTAATGTCCCGCACAGCAGGAGAAGTAAGCCATCTAAGTAGCAGGGTGAGTTTGTGGGCTGGGTCACAGACAGCTCGGATTCTGAGTGTTGCGTAGTCCCCTAGTCCTCCTCACCGCCCTGGTCAAAGAAAATACTGCAATAGGTCTGATCCAGCGTGATATTAGCAAACAGCATTCATACACTAGATACTCACTTGGGCCCATACATTCATACTACGCTAATACTTACGCTGAGTTTTATCAGTTGTTACTCTATCAAAATCCCTGCTACCAATTACCTTCCGATTGAAGAGTAATGACTTACCAATGACTCCTTTGCTAATTGGGAAGTTTAAAATGAGTGACATTCATTATAATACATAATCCTGAAATAACCACTGAGTCAGGAAGTTTTAAAATGTTTATCTAAAGATTTAGCAGAGTAAATTACATAACCACATGATACTTAGTCGCATATCATAGGTGAAGCATAGAATAATAATTATTGATTAATGACGCTCCCTCATAAAGGAGAATATAGAGACAGCAGCACAACTAAAGGTTGCATTTATATTTACCTAAATGCGAGAACCAAACCCTTGGCCAAGGAGTTGGAAAGATTATGACCCAGGAAGGATGAAGACCAAAGACCTCCTCCAGGATCAGGACAGGACCGGTGACCTCTCTACAACGACGCCTGCGTCGTTCCCCTCTCTGATACTCTGCTTCTCCTCGATTCTCCCGTGTCTCCCTTCTAATGGACTCCGCCGCCCCTCCTCAGGACCTCTTCTGGACAGGGATTCAGTCTGCAATCGATCAGCTTGGCGGTCTGGAGCTCTTCTGTGCGTTCTGAGAGTAAGCTCTAACTAATTAACTAATTCTATATCTATTATACCCTTCTATGCCCATGTACCTCCCCTTAATGTTGCTAAAATATGGGACCACTACTTCTGATTGGACAGGGACAGGGGTGGATTCTCACACCATATGATTTTGGTTCATTTTCTGTAGGCCATTGTCTTTAAACTACCGCCCATCCAATTTTATACATTTGCTTTATTTCCAACCCGTCTCACGTCAAATGTTATATATTCTTCATATACAAAGTTTTAATTTTCAACAGGAACGGCAAGAGCACATCAGCTTCGGCCACCAGGTCATGGCCTTGGACGACGTCCAGGTTGACTTCATTCTTTGGCAGCCAAGGAGGACACATGCGCAGAATCATTGTCTCTCGAATTTTAGATCACCAACCCCAGGCCCAAGTTTACGAACTAATAAAAGTCAAAGAAGAAAATATTAAAATCACAAATAATAGGTTTCACTGTATACCCACTCTTTCTACTCTAACCCCATTTACTTATAAATCTATCCCGCATTAGTAGTGTTAAGAAAACGACAAATTAATAATAACACAAGAGCAAGCTGAAGCATGTGAAAACATCAAGCAGCCATTTTAGAGCACACTGCGCAGAAGCGGAAATTTCCCACCAAGCAAAGAAAGACGTCACACCATGTGATATGGATGAGACATGCACAGTAAGGTTCCCGCGCTTTAGTGGCCATTTTAGAAAAAGACAAGCGTTACTTGTTAGTTAGAACACATAGGCAAGCTTCCTTGCTATTCGTGTAATGTATGCAACGTTAGTATAAACAATTACAAGATTAATAAATTAATACTGTGAGGTGATTGCATTCGAGCAAGTCTCATTTTTGAGTCCTTGCTCCATCAATCCCCTCTCTGATGGCGTTTAAGAGCCATCAAAATACTACCCTCAATCAGATGCCAACTTCTAGCAAATAGTTTCATTCTCATTTTTACATTTTCTATTTTTAACATCCTCTTTAAATTTCTTGTATAATTCACTTCTCTTAGTATGTTTTGTTCTACCATTCGGTTGATTTCTTCAATTACTCCTGCTTTTACTTCTACACTCATTTTGTACTGTCTGGTATTTGGGAAAATCGCACCTTCTTTTACAGTAATTTTAACTGGGTCTATTTTGGCCATAAGTCCTACTTCTTTTCCTGTGAAATCCCATACTATGGGGTTTACGGTAGTTTTTAATTCTTCTGGCAACTCATCTTTTGTTATCAATGAAAACATCTCATCTACTTCTGTACCTTGTTTTGCAATCATAAACTTATATACATGATCTTAATCTGGGGTCTGAACTGCCACACCATCCGGTGTGCAGAAAATTGTACAATTCATTTTGCACAATAAATCACGACCTAATAAATTTACTGGACTAGAATCACACACTACAAATTGATGCATTTCTCTGAAATTTCCAATTTTAACCCCCATGGGTTCGGTAAGAGGTGTTCTAATCTTTCTATTAGCTACTCCCACTACTTGGATAGCTTCTCCAGAGAGAGGAAGGTCTGGTATGTCTGCTGTTCTCACAGTAGACCGGGTAGCACCAGTGTCCAAAAGAAAAGTAATATCATTACCTTTTACACTCCCTTCAACATATGGACCTGACTGATCTACCGATAAGGATGCGCCAAGTACGCACTCCTTCTCCCCCTCTCCCAGGCACCGTCATGAACTATATTGACAGAAATCGTCCTGTAAAAGAAACTGTGATGTTACATAATCATTCTTACCACTTCCTCCTTGATATCCGACGTCTGTACAGTGGTTTGCTCTGCTTACATTACCCTGAATAGGTGCAGGTGGCAACTGACTCTGAGGATTTACACCCTGCTGTGAGTCATTCTGCGTCTGTGGATTTAAATTTTGATTTGGGCCATTATTATTCCGAATCTTTTTACATTCGTCCTTCCAATGCCCCAATGTTCCGCATCCATGAAAAGGAAATTTCTTTTTAGCTTCTTCTCTACTCATTCGTCCTCTCACTTTTCCACCATTCCCAGTATCGCCATTCGTTCCAGAATCCTTTCCTTGATTTTCACTCGGATTTTCCA
This sequence comes from Calotriton arnoldi, assembly GCA_963921515.1. Lineage (NCBI taxonomy): Eukaryota > Metazoa > Chordata > Amphibia > Caudata > Salamandridae > Calotriton > Calotriton arnoldi. The sequence continues at coordinate 576,344 of CAWUFW010006909.1, forward strand.
AATTAATTCCCTGTTTCTCGGCCATTTTCACCTGTGCCCACATCACTTTTTCCTGCAATTTCTTGTGCCTATCCTCAATATCGTCTCCACAATACTTTGCATATTTCAAAATTTCGTCGATAGGTTTCCCTTGCCAACACAACATGTGCTGCTTATTCATCTGACAAATTTCTGGCTTCAGACCATAAACAAATCGATACACAAACTGACTCATATTCTTGTCTCCAATGTCCTCAAATCCACTATACTGCTTAAATACCTGCAATAAACGCTCATAATAGGCATGTACCGATTCACTAGCTTCTTGGGTGGTTCGGTCTATTTTCACCCAATCTGTTTCTTTTGGAGGTATTTTGCCTTTCAGGTAAGTTATCACCTGCTGATACTTTTTCATTACATCATTTGACGGGGCACCTGTCTTTGGATCCCTAGGATACTCATCACTCGGCCAATCAACTGTAATTTTACAATCTGTCCACAAATCGGCAGGTACCACTATGCCAAACAGACCATCTAAATCTTTCAACAATACCTTTGACACCTTTACAAACCTCTCAACCTGCTTGTACCATTCAATTGGTTTTTCTCTCAACTTTGGGAAATCCTTCGTAAATGACAAAATATCCTGTCTACTCCATGGGACATGTACATAGCCCCCTCCGGGAACTTCTCGCATCGGGTACATTTGATCTGTCTTCCCTGTTTCTTTGATCACATATTCAGAGGCTGTTCTACTGGATCGTGCTTCTTCCTTTTTCTTTGCCCATCGAACTCTCCATTTATCTAGATCTCCCCATTTTTGCAAGACTGTCATTAACTCTTTCACTTGTAATTTTCTTCCAGAGGTATTCATATTTTCTAAGTCTTTGTCTGAAAAATCTGCTCTATAGGGTTTCTGCAACACCTTTGATCTCCCTATTTCAATTCCCATCTGCAGAGCCAAATCTGATAATTTTTCATGAAATATTTTTATATTTCTGGTGATACTTCTGCATATGAACAATAATTCTTCTTCATTGTAAGCATTTAGGCGATCTAGCCCTACATTTCCTGCTATTATTTCTTCTAATTCGACCTTTAATTTATAAATATCCAAAATTTTGGGAGGTGTACACTGCTGTTCTGATCCTTGTGCCCACCTTTCTAAGTCTTCTGGACTAACTACAGTGACACTTTTTGCTCCTGATGATGTTATCAAATTTATCTCTTTTGAGCACCCAGGTGTATTTCTTCTGGGAGAACTATTGACAGAATTTCGAATTGGTAAATCCATTAATGATATTGTTGATTCACAATCACTAAAATGATCCTCAACCATTACTGGTGCTTCAGGTTTAGGAATATTCACAGGAGTAGGCATAACTAACGGTGGAGGGCAATTTCCCTGACCACTATATAAGGGAACTACCGGACCAATTGTTACAGGTATGGTCAAAGAATCAGGATGTACCTTTATCTGTGTTATCTTCTGTATTAATTCTGCTCTGGTCTTCTCTAGGGCTTCTTTCTCTTTATCGTGAAGTATCCTACTGGGGGTGAAATCATGCACTACCTGTGGTACTAATGGAGTTTTTAACAGTGGGGCACTTGGGGTGCATCCACTTGTCCCTTCCTGATATGGTCGGGGGTTTCTTAATATTTCTTCTATAAATTCATCTTCTGAATCTCCATTTCTCATTAAATGTTTTGTATTTTCGGGGCATGGCTAACCGCCAACGGGAATGGCTGCTCGGTAGCTTAGCTCCGGAGCGCCACTCCCGAACCATCCTGTAATCACCGACTCCCACTGCCCTGGCACCCGCCCTGGTGATACCGAGAGATCGCTGAAGGGCCCGGCGACATCCTGGCCAAGTTTCGAGCGGATCGGCGGTATTGCCCTAAGAGGTCCGACGACCGAGCCTTAGCGGAGCGCTTCCCCGCGGAGGGTGCTCCAGAGCGGCGGGGCCGCGCCGCGAGAGACCGCGGCTCCGGCCTACACCAACGAAGACCGCAGACTGCGTCGCATCTGACCCAGCGGGGGTGGCGATCCACCCGACTTGCAGGGACCGCAACTGCGCAATCGACAGCGGCCCCGGGGGCGACGGGGGCCGGCACCCTGCGCAGCATCGGGAGTGGGTGAGCGTGCGGCGGAGTGCGCATCAGCAGGCCGTGGCCCCTCCGGAATACATGGAGGCCAGCGCTGTACCAGGTGTGGGAGAGCGTGAAGCAGAGTGAGTACCAACAGGCCGGGGGTCCTCCAGAACATACGGCTGCATGGGGAGAGGAGCCCGACACTGCAGTGGCCCCCCTTGCTGAGCGAGGGACCAAGCTGAGGGAAGCCCCGAAAGAGACTCTAACGACTGAGGGCCACCTCAATTTTACGTCCTGTCTGCGGCCTGGTGTACCAGGGGAGGGGCCTGCGGGTCTCGGGCCTAACGATTACTACTGGGAGGTGAGACGCCCGCCCCGGAGATTAGCGGTGGAGGCCTTGGGGGGGCCGCCGGGTGGTGCGGCTCAGCTGGAGTACCCTACCTTGCAGAGAGACTTTGGGACCCCGGGGATCCCGCGACATGGCAACTCCTGTGGGACACTGCCAGGGGGATGCAGAGATAGCCTCCACGAGTGTAGCGGCTGCTGTCCCGCCGAAAGGAAGTACGGCTGCCCCGGGCCGTCGTGAGACCACGGTGGCTGGATTGGTCGCAAGGGGCGAGCGAGTGAACTGGTGGCCCTGCTCGTGATGGCCTGTTCCGATGTTGGTCGCCTTTAGCCAGGAGCCGTGAGTGTGGTCCCTTCCTAGCTGAGCCCGGTCATCTACCCGGGGGGAGGGGTGTTCGCGGCGAAAGCCGACAGGCCGGGTGAATCCTCTCACCGCAGGCGGCGGGGAATAGCTGTGGCGCCTTGACTCCGAGCGGTGCAGCGGGGAGAGGAAACATGGCCTCTGGACGCTCGCAAAGGGCGGCGACCCAATCCAAGCTGAAGAAGTTCGCCTGGCAGAAAGTACAAGCTGAAGACCGGACGGAGACGGCGGCCCGGCGGAAGCGGCGGAGCCCTCGAATAAGGTTCTCCTCGAGGCCATCACGGCGATACGGACCTCCCTTGAGGTGAGAATCGACACAGTCGCCACCGATGTGGCGTTGATCCGGGAGGACATGAAGAAGGTGGTAGGGAGGGTGGCCGCAGTTGAGCACACGACAAAGGACCTGGTCAGTGAAACCGCATTGCTCAAGACCCAAGTCACCGAACTGCGCGCCTCCCATGAGGCGATGGCCTTACAGTTGGACGATTACGAAGGGAGAATGCAGCGTAATAATGTCCGCATAATTGGGGTCCCGGAATGCGCGGAAGGACAGGCGCCGGACCTATTTGTTGAGGATCTGGTCCTTAAACATCTACAGCCCCGGGGCCTCTCCAAATGCTTCACCATCGAAAGGGCTCACCGGGTCCCGGGAGGCCGCCCCAAGCCGGGTGCGCCCCCCGTCCCCTCCTGGCCCTGGTATTCAACTTCCGGGACCGGGACGTAATACTACAGACGGCGAGAGCGGCCCCACCGCTTACCCTCGAGAATAGTAAAGTCATGTTCTTCCCGGACTTTACTCTGCGCGTCCAAAAACAACGCCGCAGCTTCCTGGATGTGAAGAGGGGACTCCGAGAGCAGGAAGTCAAATACGCCATGATGTTTCCGGCTAAATTGAGAGTGGAAGCCAAGGGGAAAACGTGGTTCTGCACCCGCCCGGAGGATGCTTGGGACTGGCTGGAGGGCTGGCGCACGGTCGAGAGGAAGAGAAGGACGGGGAGCTCGGCGGCTGACGAGGTACCAGACTGGCGGCAACAGCGGCGCTCTCCCCCACACTCGGACACCGACTCCCAGGGACACACCGGTGGGAGTTGAACTGTGGTGTGGTAAGACTGTAGGGGGTTGGTCCTGGCCCCATGGGGCGCTTGGGTCCTTCCCGCAAGGGGCCTCGAACACATGATCTCCGGATGTGGGATGGCGGTGCAGCTGCTTGGGCGGGGGACGAGGGGATCCCTGGTCTAGAGGTGTGATAAACGACCATTGTCCGGGGGACTATTCCTGGCGATTGATGGACCCGCCTTTGACTTGGACAGTCGGGTCCGCCCGCCATGTGTCAGCCATCAGTTGCTTGTTGTTTCCTTACTGGGGTGTAGGAGGGCTGTGCTCCGGACCGTGGTCGCAACGCACTATCAGTGACGGGCCCAAATGGCGTTTCTGTATTACGCACTATGTTTGGGGGGGAGGTCGGGCAGGGGAACATTATTCCTTCGGTCTGATAGTTGAAGGGTGGGGAGGGGGGTAGCTCACGTTCCCAAGAGTCGTATATGGGTGGGCAACAGGCACTCTGCATGTTGGGGGTGGCAGGCGGTTCTAGTCCTGTCCAGCAGGGATGCAGGGAGGGGGGACTGTTCTTTTGGGATGGGGAATGTTTGGGTTGTTTTTGTTGGGGGTTTTTTTCTGGCAGTGTAATTTCCAAGATCGCAGGTGTTCTGAGCGGCAGTGATGTGACGGTCAAAGGTGATATAGCAGGAGATCGGAACAGTCCAGAGATTAGCTTTGGATGGACCATTGACGGTGGAAGCGATGTCGTGTGTGCTGTGGTCCGACACGGCTGGATTATGATCCGCTTTATGTGTCCCAATGGCTCTTGGACAGGGAATTAGAGTATCTACATGGAATGTGAATGGCCTGGGCGATAAAATTAAACGAGGTATAGTGCTGCAGTATATACTTCGCCAGGCCCTGGACATAGTGCTGCTGCAAGAGACCCATTTGATTGGCAATACGTGTTTGGCACTCAACAGGAAGGGGTATCGTATGATTGTTCATTCAGGGTTTACAACGGGGTCTAGGGGAGCGGGTATACTCCTGCGCAAGGGTTCCCCATACATACTACAAAATACTTGGACGGACGTGCAGGGCAGATATGCAGTGGCCACAGGGCTCTGGGAAGGACGGGTGGTTAATGTGGTGTCGGTATATGCCCCCCCGGCCTGCAGCGCCCGACTTTGAAGGAGATAGGAAAGCTGGTGTTGGCCCTGCCGATGGGCTCCCTGATATTGGGGGGGGGACTTTAACCTCACGTTGGACGGCCTCCTTGATAGGCTCCCGCCCAGACCTGACCCACCGCAGGGTTCCCATCTCCAGGGGTTTGCCGAGGCTCTGGGGGTGGTGGATGTATGGCGTTGGTCACACCCTCAGCACACGCACTACACACACCAGTCGGGAGTACATGGTAGCCAGTCTCGGCTGGATTATTTGTTCACACACGCCCAAGACGTGCGAGAATTCACGGAACCGGCGACACTGGCTCGTGGTATATCTGATCATTCCCCCGTGGTGGCGGTTTTTGCGGCGCGGCATATCCGGTGCCCTGGCCCGATCAGAATACAGCCCTGGGCATTGAAAATACCACATATCAGGGAAGGGCTCAGGCGAGATACAGACTTCTATTTTGAGGAAAACGTGGGGTCGGCGGTCACACTCTGGGGCGCATACGGCGCGGTGATCAAAGGGAGGGCATTGTCAATGATGGTGGGCCATAAAACTGAACGCAACAAAAGAGTGGTTGAATTGGAATCCGACATTCTCCAACTGGAGGGAGCCCTAGCCCATGACCCGAATCCAGATGCACAACACCGTATAGGTGTACTGAGGCATGACTATAAACAACTTCTAATGGAGGACTCGACCTTGCGTTCCCTAGCTACGAGACATCGAATCTACGAACAGGGCGAACGCACGGGTAAGCTCCTGGCGTGGCTTGAACGGAGGGATCAGGCAGCGAGATGGGTAAAGGCGATAACGCGCCCGAACGGAGAGTTGACCACGGACCCCCAGGAGATTGCCGAGGCTTTTGCTGCATACCTTGAGGAAGTCTATCAGGTCCCACAGGACTCGCAGTCCGCGTATGCGGCGGAGCTTTTAGACACCATCAGAGTGGCGTGCATCTCACCACAAGCTCGGGAGGTCCTTGACGCGGATATCTCGGTGGAAGAAGTTCAAACCGCAATTGCAGCGGTCCGGTCGGGTAAAGCGATGGGCCCCAACGGTATGCCCATCGAACTTCTTAAGCCTATGGCGGGGAGGGTGGCGCCTCACCTTTTAAATTTATATAATGAATGTTATGACTCAGGCTTACTGCCGATGGACATCCGTAATGCAGCCATAGTGGTGATTCATAAGCCTGGTAAACCGGCGGAAGAGTGTAAATCCTATCGCCCTATCTCGCTGTTGTCGGTCGAAGTGAAAATTCTCGCTAAACTTGTGGCCAATCGACTGCTCCCGTACTTGCCCGACTTGATCCACCCGGACCAGTCGGGCTTCATGCCTGGCAGGAACACAGCCAGAAATCTTCGTCGTGCCCACTGAGTGCTGGGAAGGATCGACACAATCAGGGAGGACGCTGTCCTGTTGTTGCTGGACGCCACTATGGCGTTCGATACAGTGGATTGGGACTACCTTTTTGCGGTACTGGCCCGGATGGGTCTTGGTCCCAAGCTGATCGGGTGGATCAGGTTGTTATACGGGCAACCTATGGCTCATGTCCGGGTCAATAACCACTGTTCGGCCCCCTTTCCCCTATGTCGGGGTACAAGACAAGGCTGCCCACTATCCCCACTCCTCTTCGCTATGGTGTTGGAACCCCTGGCAGTCTGGGTGAGAGGAGATCCCGCAATAAGAGGCCTTAAGTGGACTCATGATCACGAGGATAGGATTTCGCTCTATGCGGACGATATCCTCTTGTATCTGGCCTCCCCGCCACGATCGTTGCGTCGGGCTCTCCATATTTTTCATATATTCGGGGCACACTCGGGCTACCAGATCAATTGGTCTAAGTCTCAAATGTATGCCCTGTGGGGCGACCCCCCCTCTAGTCCTAGAGGGTATGCCATTCCAGTGGTTGATCGGGGCTTTACTTACCTTGGCATTTTTCTTACTCCCGACGCGCAGCTTTTCTATGAGCAAAATCTCAAGAAACCCCTGCAACGGCTGAGGTCGGACGTCACGCATTGAAGGTCACTGCCCCTGACTCTTTTGGGGCGCGCTTCCTTATTTAAGATGCTTGCACTCCCGCGCTTTCTCTATGCCCTGGAGAATGCCCCTTACCCGATCCCGGACTCTTACTTTGCGCAAATTGAAGGGTTAGTGCGAGAGCTGCTCTGGGACGGCAGGCCCCCGAGGATCGCCGCCACCAAACTCACTATGGGATGGTATGATGGGTGTATAGGTCTGCCGGACCTACGATTGTATTATCAGGCGTCGCAACTGGTAACCATCAACAGATGGAAGTTCGGCTCCCACGATGACCCTAATTTCCGGACCGACCGCTGGTTACTGGGGAAGGGGGGGTACAACAGGGCGCTCTATATGAACCACCGTAAATTGAGTCTCACCGGCCCTACGGCTCGCACGGTGGAAGTATGGCACAAGGTTCAGCGCAAAATGGGGTGGCATAACCGCCTCACTAAGGCTACACCATTGTGGGAGCCAGATATTTTAGGTCACCTTAGTACATGCCCGGGGTTCGACAAGTGGGAACTGATCGGGATATCCAGGGTGGGGGACCTCTGGGTCAAGGGAAAAAGGCCACGTTTCCAGACCTTCAAAAGATATACCACCTTGCTCCCTCGGAGACCTTTAGATATTTACAAATTAGCCATGCAATTGACTCAGCCCTCCCCGAGGATGCTCCCCTTCCGGATTCCTCCCCCTTGGAGGATCGCTTGTTGTTAGATCCCATGGACAGTAAAGCTATCTCCCTCACATATAAAAAACTAGTCAACAACCGGGCGGACCCAATGCTGAAATTGAAGGAGAGCTGGGAGAGGGACTTGGGGGAGATAGAGGTTGAGGACCGGCGAGATGCGCTCGTTTCCCCTCGGGAGGTGGTGATCCCAATGCGACTCCGACTGGTCCAGCTTAAAGTGCTCCACAGGGTCTACTTCGACGCAACGCTGTTGTTCCGGATAGGTAGAAAACCGGACTCACTCTGTTTACGACGCTGTAACCAGACCGGTACTTTCTTCCACATGATCTGGGACTGCCCCCTTATTCAATCATACTGGGCAGATATTAATCGGCAGCTCACCAGGACCTGCGGTAAGCCCATTCAGTCTTCCCCCAAGGCTTGCCTCCTTAATATTTGGGATGCCACAGACCTAACCCAGACGGAACAAACATGGGTGACTATGGGGTGGATACTCGCAAAACGCAACATAGCCCAGAGGTGGGGTACAGAGACGCTGCCACGGGTGAGAGAATGGGCGATTGACATGGACCATGCCATGATAGCTGAAAAGTCAGTGTACAAAGGGCGGGGATGTCCCAAAAAGTGGGACAGCAAATGGGGCAAATGGAATAAATATCGGGGGGACATTTGTCTTTCCCCCACGGTGGAATTGAGAACAGACGTGAGGACGTTGATGGCGCTGCAGGATGGGGTAGAGGGGTCCTAGTCCCTGAGTGGCCTTCGTTAAGAACTAGAATGTATAATAGGGCATGCAACTGTTTCCCATGGTTTCAAACCTCTGTAAAATGCAAGCACCGTCACGAATGTTATTGTATTGGGTATAAAGCTATGTGATGTACTCTCTGATGGAATGATAATGGTAACGCCTATAGCCATATTGTCTGCCCGTTCACCGCTAATTAAGTCATGTCTGCTGTATCTGCCTTTGGTTATTAATAAAATGTTTTAAAAAAAAAAAAAAAAAATGTTTTGTATTTTCTGTGCATTTCTTCCCTAACAGTTCTTCTTCCGTAAATATTGGATATAATCCTTCTGTAAGCATTGCCCTTCTCCATTGTTTCATCTGACCGTCCCTAGACTCATGCTGATATCTGGGGAAAAATCCTCGATAACCCCTATTACTCCTGGATCGGTCACGCTCAAATGCCTCGGTTTCCCATTCCTCTAAGGCTTCGTATTGAGTTAATCTAGGTCTGGGTTCTAAGTCATTCATCCTCAATCTCAAATTTTGAAGAATTCTTCCATTGAAGGTACCATTCTCGGGAAATGCTAATATCCCATCATTTTTGGTATATTCTATCCAATTCTCCATCCATACACAAGTATGATAACCTCTCTCCATCATCATGAATGAAGCGGGCGTTTTAGCTGGTGGAATGATAATTCCTTCCCTAGTTTTGATTGGTTTATCCTTTTTAAAATAGTTCTTAATCTTTTGCAGAAAGGACATTTTTCTCTTTTCTCCGTACATCTTGGGCAAATCTCGATGTATATAATTATATTCTGCAAAACCCAGGAATCTCCTATCCGGACGAGTTCCTGTTAAAGTCGGATCGCGTTCTACCATGCAATCTCTATCCACTAAGATTTTAGCTTCTAAAATATCAACCAATCAAGTGTCTGCTAACTTTTATTTCTGAACCAATCCTAACGCGGCCTTTCGGTGACGTTTGTCTGTCAACCCCTCCTTTCCAATCTGCGCTTCTCTGTCCCTCGCTGTTTCGACCAATCCCAGCGCGGTACCTGTGACGTCAGTACTACTCGTGACTACTGACCCCTCCTTTACAAGAGTCGTTCCACACCCGCTGATTCAACCAATCCCAGCGCGGCGTTTGTGACGTCAGCTCCCTCTCCGGCAGCTGACCCTCCCTTTACAAAATCTTACGCAAACTTTATTTTTCTCTAGAAATCTTAATTAAATTTCAGTAACAACATAAAACATTCGCTATTGTGCCAGTTTCTCTAAATTAGAAAAGATAGTTTTCTCTCACACTTAGTAAAACCTTTCCGTTTACTAAACGTACACTACGAGTAAAACCCTTCCGTCTACTCTTTACACAAGCTCCAGAAGTACCTGTTACTTCTTCAATGTTACCCTTTCTAGGTGATATAACATCAAATTTTCACCAGCGTACTCTTTTGCTATTACTCACACGCATAGATTCCCTAACCAGTACTGATAGTCCTGCTTAACTTTTCAGTACTATTTCTGCCTGACAGATAACTTCACTGCAGTATGGCTTCCACTTACCAACCGCTATTCAATTTTCCCCGGGGATTCTGGACAACATAAAACAAGCTTTGAATACACGGATGTTAGTTCATAAAAAATAAAATTCTCATTACCCAATTAACAAAGAGTAACCATCCTCTGATTACCAGATAACTGATCCAGCGTGATATTAGCAAACAGCATTCATACACTAGATACTCACTTGGGCCCATACATTCATACTACGCTAATACTTACGCTGGGTTTTATCAATTGTTACTCTTTATCAAAATCCCTGCTACCAATTACCTTCCGATTGAAGAGTAATGACTTACCAATGAATCCTTTGCTAATTGGGAAGTTTAAAATGAGTGACATTCATTATAATACATAATCCTGAAATAACCACTGAGTCAGGAAGTTTTAAAATGTTTATCTAAAGATTTAGCAGAGTAAATTACATAACCACATGATATCATAGGTGAAGCATAGAATAATAATTATTGATTAATGACGGTTCCTCATAAAGGAGAAGATAGAGACAGCAGCGCAACTAAAAGTTGCATTTATATTTACCTAAATGCGAGAACCAAACCCTTGGCCAAGGAGTTGGAAAGATTAGGACCCAGGAAGGATGAAGACCAAAGACCTCATCCAGGACAGGACCGGTGACCTCTCTACAACGACGCCTGCGTCGTTCCCCTCTCTGATACTCTGCTTCTCCTCGATTCTCCTGTGTCTCCCTTCTAATGGACTCCGCCGCCCCCTCCTCAGGACCTCTTCTGGACAGGGATTCAGTCTGCAATCGATCAGCTTGGCGGTCTGGAGCTCTTCTGTGCGTTCTGAGAGTAAGCTCTAACTAATTAACTAATTCTATATCTATTATACCCTTCTATGCCCATGTACCTCCCCTTAATGTTGCTAAAATATGGGACCACTACTTCTGATTGGACAGGGACAGGGGGTGGATTCTCACACCATATGATTTTAGTTCATTTTCTGTAGGCCATTGTCTTTAAACTACCGCCCATCCAATTTTATACATTTGCTTTATTTCCCACCCGTCTCACGACAAATGTTATATATTCTTCATATACAAAGTTTCAATTTTCAACAGGAAAGGCAAGAGCACATCAGCTTCGGCCACCAGGTCATGGCCTTGGACGACGTCCAGGTTGACTTCATTCTTTGGCAGCCAAGGAGGACACATGCGCAGAATCATTGTCTCTCGAATTTTAGATCACCAACCCCAGGCCCAAGTTTACGAACTAATAAAAGTCAAAGAAGAAAATATTAAAATCACAAATAATAGGTTTCACTGTATACCCACTCTTTCTACTCTATCCCCATTTACTTATAAATCTATCCCGCATTAGTAGCGTTAAGAAAACGACAAATTAATAATAACACAAGAGCAAGCTGAAGCATGTGAAAACATCAAGCAGCCATTTTAGAGCACACTGAGCAGAAGCGGAAATTTCCCACCAAGCAAAGAAAGACGTCACACCATGTGATATGGATGAGACATGCGCAGTAAGGTTCCCGCGCTTTAGCGGCCATTTTAGAAAAAGATAAGCGTTACTTGTTAGTTAGAACACATAGGCAAGCTTCCTTGCTATTCGTGTAATGTATGCAACGTTAGTATAAACAATTACAAGATTAATAAATTAATACCGTGAGGTGATTGCATTCGAGCAAGTCTCATTTTTGAGTCCTTGCTCCATCAGGTCCTTGCCCCCTTTTCCAACAGGACCAGATGAGAGACAGCAGGTAAACATAACGTCCCACATAGTGGGGAAAAAAAGCCACCTGACATTTGCAAATGTGCTGATTTTACACATTTTGAGTGAATTTGGTGCCTATTAGAAGAGAGAGAGAGAAAGCACGTTATTGGCATGCATTTCACTTTTGTATAGCTCATAGTCTGCTATTGGCATGTTTGAACCGAAGTCTACCATAAGAGATAGGAATCTGATTACAATATAGAATCCATTCACAGGTCATCACTTTGTGTGAAAGTCTGTGAACAAAAGTAGACCATCTGTCTCTAACAAAGCATTTAATCTTTGCAAACATGCCCCTGTGATCATAATTCACTTGCTCCTTTATCCCTATTTCCAAACACATTGGCCTTAATTCTGACCTGGCAGAGGAGAAAGTGCTATTTATTGCGCGAGATAAAACCCGACTCCTTGACGTTCTGCATTTATCGGCTGTGATAAATAACACAGATTTCAAATCTTTGGGGAATAACATGTGGATGTTGGTGCTTTCTGCAACACAATCCACATGTTAGGGTAAATACTATACAAATGTTCCCCTTTTAATTTCTGGCAGGTTTGACCTGCAACAATTGTAATGATAGGTGTGGTATTTAATGTACCCGGTAATAATTACTGGGTGTGGTAAATAACAACCAACTCAGAACTAGGCCCATTGACTCACTAAACAACTTCAGTCAGTATTTATATACACACTTATGAGTAAAGAATAAACAATAACAATATTTGTTCACCTACATTAGGTTTCAAGTGAATTGAAAACAAAAACATGCAGTTCTCACTGGCCATAATCTCAAGGTCAATAGGAGGGACGGTCCGTGACCTTCAACAGTGGAGGGGCTGGACCAACAGTGACAGGCATTGTAATAAATTACAGTGCCTTTAGGCTCAAATGCCAAAGCTCTCAATCATGGCTTGTTATCAGATTTCTGTTTAAAACGGGCAGTGACTAAGAGCTCTGGAGTTTCTCACAGTGCTTATCAGTGGGCCCTTTGCAAACCCCCAGGATATTGCGGCATAGATGTACAAATTTTGCGGCACAAAAAGGAAAATATTGTGGCACAAAAATGGAACTTTTGTGGCACAAAAAATGAAATTGTGAGGCATTATTGCAACACTTTATTATACTCCTAATCATTCCTTTTCAGCCTTAAATCAATGGAAATTGTTTTAGCAGAGTATTTCACACTTTGAAATAGGCATGACAGTGTTTGTTTGCTATAATAAGCTTTGTGGTATTTGCAGTTGTTGAACAGTAAGACTTGTCATTTACAATGTTTGCATGATGCAGGGTCGGGTGGCAGCTGCATGTCCCAAAAAGATCTTCAGGGCAGACTCGAAGCCCTGGTTTGGTGCCCTGGGGAAATGCCGGTATAGTAACTTTATAACAGCACAGCACACGTCCGTTAATGAGCTGAGGTCTAAAATTGGTGTATACACATTTAGCACTGGTAGCATTTGAACAGGATGTGGCCAGCCGTCCATCACCTGCTCGGTTCTGCTATTGTCTAACTCTCTCCCGGAGGACAGCTCCAGATCCTGGGAGGAGAGATCATGTGCGAGGCACCTATGAGCGTCACCCAAGCCCGTCTTTAAATATAAACTCTCAGGCGAGGTACCCTACTATGGAAGAGCTGGCCCCTCAAAATGGAGCATCACAATGCAGACCAGGCCAGGGTCACAGAGGTTCATGAGAACACCCCATTCTGGGTCTTCTCACTCTTTCAGTTCACACCAGGGCACGAGTTGGGGGTTCACCCGGATACACTGCGTCCACCCACTATTTTCACAGGGTGGACACCGTCCACCCTGCCAAGAAGTTGGGCCCCACAGAAATATGTTGAACTTGTCCCAGTGTAATTTCAGACAGCGGGACACGTTCAGCAGCTCCTGCGCGTTGTCTGCTTTCCATTCCCAGCAGCAACGTGCAGGCAGCGAGGAGGCTTTCATTTCACCTCCATCTGTGCCAAAGATAAAGGCAGAAGTTAAGGGGCTATCAGGCCTTCCTTTGATCGAGTATAGGACTGGAGACGGCCTGGAACCTCACACTTAAATGCAAATGCAATGGAGAGGAAACAAAAGCACACAGCTTGTTATCTCTTCACAGGTACTTAAGAGATGCATGCTTTTTACTTTGTTCAGTTCCTGTATATAAGTGCATGCACTGTAAGAATGTCAGATGGGTTGGTCTGTCCCAGTATTTACACAAATAACAATTTAAATAGCACTATTTTATTTCTTTTATAGCGCTACTAATCCCAATGCAGAGTGTTAGAGAGCTTTACATAAAATACATATTATCCATTCAAAATAAATCATGTAAGTGTGCAAATAAATGTACAAGATGTGTTACATGAGACAGTCAGGGTTACAAGGTGTAGAAGTCAAATGCCCTACATAGCTCACTGTGGGCTACTAGAAGGATTACAATTTATTAACTGGAAGTAACAAAAGGATTTCTGTGTTCAAAGCAGTAATCCACTGACCTATCTACATAAAATAAAAATCTGTGATCTGTATGTTGCTTTGCAGGAGACAACTTCTTTTTTTTAAAACATATTTTATTGCATTTTCAGTTGGCATATTTTATAACATACACATATCAGAGCACTATTGCATAATCAAGTGGAATATTTATGCTCACAACAGTGTATAAGATGCACACCATGTGTGTTGCGATATCATGAATAACAAACCCGAAGAAGGTAGCAACAAAATAGAGGTTCAACAACAATCCCCAAACGCCCCATCGTCCCCCCCCCCCCCCAAGAACAGTGGGTGATTATGTTTTGCAGGAGACAACTTAATCTTCTATACTAATTTGATTCAAATTTGGGACTACACAAAACACAACTGGCAGCAGGGGGGGCGATACTCCTCCACCCTAATCGGGGGGGGGGGGGCACTGGTCAATAGCTAATAATGCCATCATGTTACTTTCCTTCGCAACCCTATCATTCGTACATTCATACTATTTAATTTGACTAATGCCATTCCTTCTTTCTGAAATGCAAACTCTACACTAAGAGCCTCATGTACAAAGATTCCAAATAAGAATTTGTAAATTAGGACTAATAATGATTTGCTATTTGGATTTCTTATTTTACATTTACTAAAACGGATTTGGTGAAAGTGGTCGCAGTTTGCAGCACTGACCTTTACTAAATGCATTTGCATTTTGTGAACCGATCTATTTACTAATAAGTGGCTTCACAAATATAGAATTGTAGTGGGTCGCAATTCGTCCTATCTCCTAAAATATTCATGAGGTATTTTTTAAATTGCAACCCACTACGATTGGACACAATCACAGGGACCATGGCCTACTGGCGTCCGCAAGCCACCATGCCTGTGATTGCTTTTAAATAAAACAATCTTTTTTTTAATGAAGCCTGTTATCCTTAAAGAAAAACAGGATATGTTTAAAAAAAAAAAAAAATGTTACACAACCTTTTTTTAGGAATAGGATGTGGTGGGTAGTGGTCCTATTTATGTCAACATTCACAAAGGGGAAGGCATCCTGTGGGGAAGCCTTCCCGTTTGTGAATGGCTTACCACCTCCTTTGAGTTGGTAAAATATTAAAGTTTTGTGACTAGATTTCAGTTGCAAAACATTAATATATATCATAAAGCATCAGAATTTACAAGGGACTCCTGTAAAACGTCCCTTCCAAATAATGTTTCCAATTTGGTTTCCTAAACCCATTCAACGATTCTGAAAGTTTGTTCTGAATCGTTAAGTGGGCTTAGTACTTTAAAAAAGATTTTTAAAATGTGCAAACCCTCTGATCTACCAAACCAGAGGGTTTGCAAATGCTAAAACCTTTTGTAAATGAGGACTTATATCCTTTAGCCTAGTAAAGCAGAAAAATAAACTGAATAGAGTAAACTGTAACAGTCTACCCATGGCCAACTAATGACAACATGTCTTGGAGCCAGGATAACAAGTTCTTCTTCCTAGAGCATAGTGATTTATCGATGCCAGACCTTCATTAATCAGCATGCTTCGTTCAAACCATTTCCCAATCCATTCGGGTGCTCAGAAGTGTACAATATGCAGGTCCTTGTAAGTCGTAAAAGCGCATAAAAACAATTACAATCAAGAAATCAGGATGCAGTCGGCAGAAATGTTATTAGCTGGCATCTACATCAAAATACAAAAAATAGATGTGCTTCTGCTCCACATGCAGAAGAGCTTTAAATGTTTTCTAGCCACAGCTGGTTTTGATAGCCTGCCACATCCACCGCTTTTGTCAAGTGACCCATGTAGATATCAATCTGCTCTTTCGGATAGTCTGCCAGATTTTGTCGCCATGAAGAAGGATGCAGTTTATGTCAGGCTTGCCTTTTTCTATCATCCAAGGGGCACTGGGCAGTAGCACAGCTGTGTAATTGACATTTGGATCCTGCTTAGGTTGCTTATCTACTCCAAAGGCGGTAGTCACTCACTCTTTTGTAGGACTGCAGGGACAGACATTTCACTCCAAGGGGAGACGCAGCTTTCTTTTTAAGCCACTGCATTTTAAGGCAGAAAGACATGTTTCTTACTTCACTAGGCAGAAACATTCATATAGATGGGTATTTTTAAATAACCTATTGTTTGCGAACAATTTGCATTAACAGGTGTTTCTGTTGTGCATTATAGACAACTCCGCGCAGTGCAAGCAATACCATTCTTGTAAATTTTGTGAAACTGCAAAAGTGGCTTAGTATATCACTTGAATAGCACTCGTTGCAACGCGTACCAATACAACACGTACCATTACAACGCGGGTATTAGTACGCGTTGTCAATTACAACGAGATACCATTACAACACAAACTTTTACAATGACTATGCCTTTACCACGCATGCCATTATATAGTCGTGGTAAAAGTTTCTAAGGTAAGTGACAGTCCTCTCACTACATTTAGACTACCCAGCACAACCCCCGACACTACCCTAAACCCTAAAACACTACCCTACACTACACATACACCACAACACTACCCTAAACCCTAAAACACTACCCCCAACACGACCCCCTACACTACACAAACACCACAACACTACCTAAACCCTAAAACACTAACCTACACTACACAAACACCACAACACTACCCTAAACCCTAAAACACTATCCCCAGCACGACCCCCCCGACCCCCAGTCTGGTCCCTACACTCAAACACTACCCTGCACGACCCCCGACACTACCCTAAACCCTAAAACACTACCCTACACTACACAAACACCACAACACTACCCTAAACCCTAAAACACTACCCCCAGCACGACCCCCCGAACCCCCTAAACCCTAAAAAAGTAACCCCCACCCCATGCCCAATCCCCCTTACCTCTCTCTCCTCATGGTTCCTCTCTCCTCCTGGTTCCTGCTTCACGTCGTCTCTGAGGGGCGGTGCACGTTGTTATGAGGAAACGGAACAGCCTCTGTTTCCTTACAATGACGTGGATCGTCTACATTTTTTAGAACGCATGGTCATTTACTATTGATACCTTTACAACGAAATTCGTTGTAAAGGCATGCGTGGTAAATGACCGTGCGTTCTAAAAAAATGCGTAGCTTTTTACTTAGCGATGTAGAACGCATGCGTGGTAATGCATGCGTTGTAATGGTATTGCGAAGTAAAAACTCGATGTAATGGCTGTTTACCATATCACTTTACTTAATTTTTACAAATAAAAAAATGTAAAAAACAGAGCGACTTACAATTGTTGTTGATATATAAAGCTATAATAAACGCCTGCTTATTAGCCCAGACACTCAAACTAACTTTGTCCCTGAGATGAAGTATTAACAGGGAATGGCATCATAGAAGAGGTGTACTTGCAAGTAGGTTTGCAAGGGGCAATAGTAGGCCTCACCGTGAGTGTTCAACGTGTAGGGTGTGTGGACGAGAAGAAACAGTAGGCCTCAACGGGAGCTTTCAATGTGTGGAGTGTGTGTGAATAGAAACAGAAAACCTCAACGTGAGTATTCAATGTGTGGGGTGTGTGCGGAAAGAAACAGTAGGCCTCAACGTGAGTGTTCAATGTATAGGGTGTGTGAGAGAAGAAACAGAAAGCCTCAATGGGAGTGTTCAATGTGAGGGTGTGTGCGGGAAGAAACAGTAAGCCTCAACTGGAGCGTTCAATGTGTAGGGTGTGTGTGGAAAGAAACAGTAAGCCTCATCGGGAGTGTTCAATGTGAGGGTGTGTGCGGGAAGAAACAGTAAGCCTCAACTGGAGCGTTCAATGTGAGGGTGTGTGCGGAAAGAAACAGTAAGCCTCAACAGGAGTGTTCAATGTGTGGGTGTGAGCAGGAAGAAACAGTAAGCCTCAACTGGAGCTTTTAATGTGTAGGGTGTGTGCGGAAAGAAACAGTAAGCCTCAACAGGAGTGTTCAATGTGAGGGTGTGTGCGGGAAGAAACAATAAGCCTCAACTGAAGCGTTCAATAAGTGGGTGTGTGCGAGAAGAAACAGTAAGCCTCAACAGGAGTGTTCAATGTGTGGGTGTGTGCGGGAAGAAACAGTAAGCCTCAACTGGAGCTTTTAATGTGTAGGGTGTGTGCGGAAAGAAACAGTAAGCCTCAACAGGAGTGTTCAATGTGAGGGTGTGTGCGGGAAGAAACAGTAAGCCTCAACGGGAGATTTCAATGTGTGGGGTGTTCCAAGTGATGCCATCAGTATTTTAGAAGGTAGCTACAGAGTCCTCTCGCAAGTAGGATAAGCCATTCTGCACACCCCTGCCAGCGAAGACGTTTCTGCCAGATGCTCTTGTGAAGCACAGAACACAAATGCCCAGGCTGCTGAGGAAGCGTCCTCCTCAGGCCTTTTTCCATTCTGCAAGGGTGGAGCTGGGTAACTCCTTTTCACCCAGGTATTGCCAAAAAGCAGAAGCAAATACTATCTACTGAAAGGGTCAGCATGCTTATAGTACCATTATGTTGAATATACAACAACAAGGACCTCTTGCAGTTTTGTAAATGAGAGAGTTGTTTTTACTGACCCCACTGGTGGTTATTTTGTTGTCTGCTGAAAGGAGAATAGATGAGTTAGCCCCGTCAGAATTAAAGTGTGACCTTCATGTTACACGCGTGGACTTCGGTAGCTAGCACATTACCCCACCGAGTTATCGTCTTTGTCGTGAACAATAACTTTGAAGGTACCCATCCTAGTTGGTCCTTGGATGCTCTAATATGTGTCCTATCAGCCAAAGCTCCATCTAGAAGGTCACATGTGCTCGACGCGTTTAAGCATTACATTCATGTGCTGTACTTTTGAAAATAGACATGGTTGAACTTTACCTCGCATGAATGAATAATGGTTATTACTGTTATCTATTTACTCTTTAGACTGTGCAACATAACCCCAATACCAATTTTGGATAAATTGCATTTTTAATAATTCTTCCTTTTTGTATAGTTGCATGCATTTCTGAAATATACAAATAATTCTACCAAATTCTTGGGCTAAATGTATCATTGTAATCGGAGTGCTGAGCTTTTACAGACTCTATGATGCCATCCAGTCAAGTCTTTGTGCTGTGCCAGATGCACTCAACCGAGAAAGGGCGCCTCTCAAAAGGATTCATATAAATCCCTATTTCCCATCTCATCAATAAATATTCAAAAGTCTGCGTTCCCTCTGCACATCCTGGAAAATTGTTTACATCAAGGAAGGCCTGCCTTTCAGAGAAGGATAATCCCCACATCTTTATTCACAAAGTGCTAGTAGTGCATCCTCCACAACCAAAGACATAGGGGTTGGATGTCATCATCGGTGGGACTGCTGACTTCTTCCTCTGATGCCTTCAGCACTAGGAGGGGATAATCTGTCCATCACAATTTCCCCTTTGAACGTTATCAACATCTCATAAGATTAGATGGTAACCTTTCAGTGCTTTGTGACCACAAGAGAGGCTGCAAAGTGTGATACATTTCCTTGCACGGGTGGAAGGGAGTGGCGAGGTCACCACTTTATCACCCCAGTCACAATTTTGAACTCGTAATGTGGAAAGACATTTATAGTTTGCACTGTTGCTTTGATACACTTCGGGGCATATTCACAAGGAGCTATCGCCGAATTAACGGCACTTTATCCCAGCCAAAGTCGTGATAAATTTACCTCCCCATTCACAAGCCGGTGTAAACAGCCCACAGCACCAGTTTACCCGCGATAGCATCCGCAAAAAACATCGCCACAGAGGACCCCCGCAAATACCGCTAATGAGATGCAGAGTAGGCGTTCCCGTGACAAAAGCCGAGACAACAGCACACCTCAACATTCACATCGACCAGCCACATCGGCGATAAGAACACAAAACAGGCGATGAGGTGCGGTAGCCGCAGGTATTTAACACCTGCCTCAAGCAGGTGTAAAGAAGGATGTCCACCTGCAGTACGCAACGGAGTCCCGCACACAGCCATACCCGAAGAACAAATGACACAATGGAGCTACTCTACATGCAGCTCGGAGCCCCAACAGGGCCACAACACCCCCCGCCACCACCCCCTGGACCGCCCCCCCCAGGACCCGGACCCGCTCCCCCCCCAGACCACCACAGAGGCAGCGTAGAGTAAGACAGCGGACCTACTGAAAACGCACCACTCTCACAGACCTAACGCCCGCGGAAGTCATTGCCCACTACAGGCTCAGAAGGACAACCATCCTCTGCATCCTGACCCACATCGCCCACAGGCTGACGGTCCCAACACAGCGGAGAACAAACATCCCTCCGCAGACAAAGCTGCTGGCAGTGCTGCACCTGTTGGCCTCTGGGACCTTCCAACCAACAACTGCCAGAGTCGGAGGGGTCTCACAGCCAGCCCTATCAAAGTTCATCACACCCGTCCTGGATGCCATCCTCAGCTTCATACCCCAGTACCTTCACTTACCCAACACTGCGCAGGAACAGCTGGAGACTAAGCAAGGCTTCTACGCCATAGCCGGATTCCCGGCCGTGTTGGGGCAATCGACTGCACACATGTCCCACTTGTGCCCCCTGCGGATACTGCACACCACTACCGCAACAGGAAGCACACGCATTCCATCAATGTGCATGCAATAGTGGACCACCGGGAAATGTTCACCAATGTCGTCGCCAACTACCCAGGCAGTGTGCATGATTCCTTCATCTTCAGACAGTCCATCATCAACCAGCGCTTCCAGGATGGCACATATGGAACGGGACTGCTCGTTGGTAAGTACCAACTCAACACACCACACATCCCACAGCCACCAACGCACAAGGCACAACTGTGGGGATGCACACATGACCTAACCACATCCGACATGTTAAACTACATTACCCCCTACCAGACACGACTACGCCACTCCATGGTCATCCTGGGCTACCCCTGCACCCAATACAGACTCCACATGGCACCACAGCCATACAACAGCTGAACGTGTGGAGATGCGGAATGTGGCCATGACACATGTGAGGCACTGCTCTGCCCCATGACCCTACCCCGGTCTCACGCAGGTCAGCGAACCGTGGTGGTGGGCCCGTGTCGGCTGCTGTGCATCCGGGGCGACTCGAGTCATCCCCCCTTGGAGTTCTGACATTGCATGTCTGTGTGCCTGATGACTGTTGGTGTAGTTGCCAGCACATGCTACTCCCTGAGGGCTGGCTTACACTCACCCCCCACACAGCCAGCACAGGCGTAACTGAATTGGTGGGCATGCCATCACATCCTGTCAAACCAAGTATTGACTCTTTTCTCCCTGCACTGTCCCAGGTGATCAAGGATATGCACTCTGCCCTTGGATGATGACACCCCTCCGAGACCCGAACACACCCGCCCAGAGGCAGTACAATGCGGCCCACATACGCACCAGGGGCATCGTTGAACACACATTTGGCGTGTTGAAGTCACGTTTCAGGTACCTGGACGGCACTGGTGGGAAACTCCTGTACAGCCCGGACGTCGTGTGCAAGATGATCGTTGCACGTTGTGTGTTGCACAACATCTGTGTTCGCACCAGGGCCCCATGGATCCCAGTTCCAGAGGTACCGGACGATGATGGTGGTGATGGGGCAGGTGGCCCACATCCCACTGCAGCTGCAGCAGGAATGGCTCGTAGGGACTCCATCATTGACACTTACTTCTCATGAGCACGTCAACATTGTGACCGTCCGTGGCATTCATGGGACAGTAGTAGATGTCCAATTGCACTGCATGTGTGAATAAAACATATTTGCAGGTCACAGGTTGGAAATGTACATTGTCATGTTACATGTCCCTGGGGTTTCAGATGTGATTTGCCATGTTGTGCACATTTTCCGAACCAGTTGTGTCCTATGTTCAGTTGTGGAGGTGTTGCTGTCTGTATCGGGATGTTGTCACTGTCCGGGTGCACTTCTGCTTATGTGCGTATGCTGCAAGGTGGGTGTGTCGCTCCTGCGGCTATGATTTGTCTGCCACTGGTCTCTTTCATGTGGTGTGCCTGTGGGTTCTGTTCTTCCACGGTGCGTGGATGTTGTGGTGTGCATGTTGTCCTCTGTAGTTGGCCAGGGTGATTCCGTGGTACTCCGCTGTTGATGTATTTTGTTCTGTGGCATTTTCCATATACTGTTCTTGTGCTTTTTCCCGCATTGCGCGTGCGTATTCCTGCCCTCACGCTGGTTGTCACTGTTTTCTTATCGCGCTTTGGCCCATCGCAGCTTTTTTCGCGTTGTGGTTTGTGTTTTTATTTCGGTCGGGTTGGTTGTGTCGCGAGCATTGGCAGCGGTGTCGGCCAACTATCGCATGCTACCGCCGTGTTGTGAATTCCACGTTGACACGGGGTTATTTTCCCGAGATAGGCTGCGATATTGAAAGTTGCGTTACGCTACTCTTGCGGTAGTTATCACACGTTCTTGTGAATATACCCCTTCATTTTTTCCATTACAAAACCTGCCATTGTGTGGTGCATGTTTTACAAGAAAGAAAAACATCTGATACATAATGACCCGTGTTTTTAAGACATACCAATCCCCCTAGACAGTAGAATAGGTATCATATTTATCAGCCCAGCTCCCTGTGTTTGACCGAGGTGGTCAATTAAGCTACATAGTGAATTGAATATAATCTCACACAGGCTGTAAATGTAGTCCTTCATTATTTTAAGGTCTTGACATTCACTGCATGATAACCGATAGCCTAGAATGGTAGGTTTTAAACAGTTTAAAAAAATCTAGTATTTCATCAAAACTATTCTGCTCTTTGATTTAATATTTCAAGGTTTTCTTTGCATTCCAAAAGGCAGTCAGCAGTGGTGTTTATGGGTGGCACCAGTCACATATCCCAATCTCATGGTTCTCTTATGCTCACTCCTGGAGTTCTGACTGCCCACAAAACTCAATCTTTGGTAAATGTTTTCACAATATTAGGAGGGCAACCTAATTTCCTTGTTCATATTGAACTTTCCAATTCGAATTACATGTAGCTGTAATCACTCTTTTGTTTTCAATTACTTTCCACATTTAGGGGTCGATTCCGATTCGGGCCGGAAAAAGCACCGACCGACTCGGAGCCGGAAAAATTACCGACCGACACGTACCAGTGGCGCCCGACACGCCAAGTACGATGCAAGCCGCGATAAATCCGACCGACACGTCAGGAAACCAAGCCGACCGACCGAGCCGCTCGGAAAATAGCAATCCGGCCGGAAAAACACGCGAATCCAACCGACCGACACGCACCCGGAACAAATCCGACCGAATCGTACCCGCCAACTCCAACCCGCAAAGTACGATGCAAGGCGCGAAAAACCCGACCGAGTCGGACGGAGGACAAGCCGTACGACCGACACGCATACAAAACCGAGCCGAAGCAACACAATACACCGCGACCGACGCGTACGCAGCATACAAAACTGCACAAACACAGCGTGAACGAAACGGAAAACACCGTACGAGACCAATGCAGGGTCCGACTCGGTCACAAGAACGTTT